>CM067476.1:26291214-26362526 GCA_034552555.1 Semaprochilodus insignis | reverse complement strand
ATATATATATATATATATATATATATATATATATATATATATATATATATATATATATATATATATATATATATATATATATATGAAAGTTCATTGTTTAAATCAAAGTTAATTAAATATTTCCTGTTTGGCCTGCCATAACATATTTCTTTAGACATACCTTCCTTATTTCTAAGACATACGGCTTAATATTGCTTTTGGTACTTTGGCCAAAAAGAAAAATGTAGTTATTGCTACATCTTTGCTAAACATACCTACTCGCCTCCTACAGTGGTGCCACAGAGCGAGATGTTCCAGTTTAAAGACTAGGAAAACCCCCTTCTTATGATGTATCTTGAAGGTGGGAGAAGTATTTAAAATCTCCAAGCACTTCTGATCAGATACTTCAGTGTCTGCTGGTTGAATTATTTTCCCTCAAACCATTAATGTTACTTCTAGGAAGCTGAATATCACATTTGCATTAACCCCATTTCATTTCATCATCATTCACTGGATTTGTAAAGGTTGTATGGCATTTTTGTGCTTTGTGCTAGTTTTAAAAATCAAACTGATTCACTGGAATGTCTGGAACTCCTAAAAACACTAAGTTTGCACTCACCCTCAAGTAGCAATTGCTCTCTGTTTAGTCTGAAATTACACCGCTCTGTTGTTGGTGCTAGTACTTAACACATGCATTGAATCCCAGTTACTTGTGTTGTTACAATGAAATTAAGTGATATTGTCAGATTTACTTATGAACTTTTAGGTCAATACAAACATGTTGAGCAAAATTCAGCATCTTACCAATTGGTTCCTGGCATCATCTATTTCGTTTATCCCTCTTCTTGCCATCTTTCCTTCTGGCCCACCTTACATTCTGTCTTTCTTATACTTGACTGCTGAACCACTTGGCTGTGACTGAAAGTTCCCATGTAGTCTACTGCTGAGCCAAAATCCTAAGGCAGGTTAGTAACACAGTAGTAACAACATTATATACGTTTAACTTAAAACTATTAACATTATGTTGTTTCTACTTAATTAGCTACAGTTGCATGAAGCCACTTTAATCCTTTTGGGTAATACATAAAAATATAGTCTGTCCACCTAATTACAATTTACTAAAATCATTTTAGTGTGATTTACTTGGAATTGTTAGCGGGTTATTCAGTTATTTAAACTGTTTTGCATAATTCCTTCTTCACGACATGAACAAAGTTATTCAGTGGGTGGATGTGAAATAATCCGTTGTAGAGAAAGTTACAGGCTACGATTTGTTTACAGTGGTGCCAGTGAGAACCAGGAGTCGCAATGTCCACAACACAGATATAGTGTGTTGTAATATATATGAACCTACGTGTGCCTTCTGAGTTTTTAGAGTGGTGACAATGGTGAAACAGTGGAAAATCAGAAAAATATGTTTCACTGTTTTGCCTTACAACACTCTGCATGTTCCCTTTTGCCATGAACGAGTTCAAATAAATGGCTTAAACAAGATATTTTAGGCCAAAACGGAATGACTTTGTTTACATCCTTACCATTTAATTACCATTTAATTAATTACGTAGAACTTCTGAAAAGATCAGCTTAGATCATCTTCCACGTGCTCAGTTTTCAGATGGGGGCTGTTGCAGGGACTTGCTTGGCTAAACTTGCACAAAGATGAAGGATGCCACCCAGGAAAGATTTGAATACTAAACACGAAGCTGGCTCTCTTCGCTCATACTCTCTCGCACACACGCATATACTGGTTTGTATTCCAGTACTTGTTGGGTGTATCCATTGAGCTCTTTATTACACTTAACCCAATCTTTACGTTTATGTAACGTTGTCTCCAGGGGCCATTTGGTCCCCACAAAGGACAAAATACATTACCACAAACACAAATACACACAGCCACCAGCCCACGCAACACTGCATAGTAAAATCCACATGTTTGAGAAAACAGTTTTGCTAATTTACTGTAAAAATGAATTTCATTTTCAGTGGCTTTTCTGTTGTAATCACAACCAGCTTTACAACAGTGCAGAAACATCTTACATATTCACTGAAGATGTTATATGGAACATACCGCTGGCCACTGCCTCATAATTAGCTTATAGCTATAGTCTAAAGGTTAATAGCTGCTTATGACTCATTTGCAAAATCCTAATTGGTGGCTAACATTTCATTTATTAGTGACGTGTTTTTGAGTTATTCTTTCACTCAAATGTTTATTTTATTTTAATTATATAATTTTATGTGAAAAATGATCGCATAATGAAATGGTTAAGAGGCAACATTCTTAACGTAATATGTCTAGTATCAGATGAGGTGTCTGAGGAGTTTAACACCCCTAAAAGCTGTATCATAGAAAGTTAATACACAGAATGGTTACGAATACACTGACTGATGCCTGAAATATTGTTGTATGGTAGTTTTGCAAAAATCTTTTCCTGGTGATATTAACACATTCTTCTTCTTCTTCTTCTTCTTCCTCTTCTTCTTCTTCTTCTTCTTCTTTTTCTTCCAAAAAAAAAAAAAAGCCAGCAATCCTGACTATGTACAAAAATTCACATTGCTTATGTGGGTAACCCAACATTGCTTATGTGCAGTAATTGTCTGGTGAAAGTCTGTTTTAACTCTCCTGTAGCTAAAGAACTTGCCTGAGGAAAAGAGATAAAACAGGTGCTGACCAGGCTGCAATATGGGTCACTGATTTTCAAAGTATGCTTCCTGGTCCTGAAGGTCTGCAGATCAAGCAGGGCTCAGTGTGCTGTACTTGCAAAGTAACAGACATATGAAGATGTTGATTAAGCACACAATGGTACAAAGAATACTGTTATAAATCACACAGATCGTGACGTTGTCGATGACTTGTTCACTGTAAGATCACCCCATGTCGTTTACCAGCAGTCAAAAGGACGAGGTCCCACCGAGATTTGAACTCGGATCGCTGGATTCAAAGTCCAGAGTGCTAACCATTACACCATGGGACCGTGCGCGTACCTTTGCCTGCGGAAGTGTTGGTAATGTTGTATTCGTGATGTTGTATTCGTCTGTTCAGCTCCAAACTTCTATCTTAAGTTATAAATCGGGATAGCAGTGAAGGCGTCCATAAACAGTTTTATTCATACAGGCAGAACGTGTCAAAGAAAAGACAATAACTATGACTGTATCCATTTAACTCACCGTTTACTTTTAGCTTCTGTCAACAAGCATTAGCTAACCGGCTAACACTGTCATCCATTTGCGATTTGTCTCCAGTGTTAACAGAAACCGGACTGAAGCCATTTTCCGTTCCACGTATGGCTCAACTTGTCATAATACACAATATCATTAGTATAGTTTAATACACGTACAGCGGCGTTTAGCAAATGGTCCTAAAACCAGCACTTGCTAAACTGAGCTAAGCTCTCTGGCTAAGGTTGTAGCATAATGCCTGAAAGGTTAGCATTTAGTCAGATAAACTGTCCACATGGCTATAAGGTTGACAAGCAACTGTATTTCCAAGTGAAGCAGCCCCTTTATTGGAGGCACTTTTTGGTGAACTTTTTGGTTGTGTGTTATTTATAGCAGCAACACAAACACACAACAAAGAACTAGCTAGCTAGCTACCAAACCTCCCAGCCAGCTTTCCCTCAGTGCTGAGTCTTTCGCTGACTATGCGGGAAAAGGTGGTGTGTTTACTGCTCACTGTTCAGTCACAGTTCACTCACCTTCTAAACTACCTAACTAACCTTAATGTCATTTTATACTATTCAACTATTCTGATCCGTTGTTAAATCAGAAAGCTAATTGGTATGTTGCCCCTGTTCTTTATTATTTCTGCTCTGGGACTGTGAACTGTAGAAGGACGTAAGTTAAGCTGATTTATGGGATTTCTGGTTTAATTGGCGTCTCAGGAGAGGCAGGATTACCAGTTCACGAAGAATCACACATGCCGAGCTTAATAAGTAACATTAGACTTTAAGGCACACCATCAGAGTTACACAGCATGTTGTTAGATTTTATGATTATTGGTACAGAATTGGATCTGTAGGTTAATATTAAAACAGGAAACGTGACCATGTCTACAAAGTGGAGGACAAACAGAGCCACTGCAGAAACAAGCAGGCTCTCAGCCCACTTAGCTCATTTTCTCAATTCAGTGCTCTACTGAATTTATGTATGTATGTATGTATGTATGTATGTATGTAAGTACACGCCAAGGGCAATGTTGCCACAACAACAATTAGAGTTGTAGTAGTAGCAAACTAATAAGATGTGTGTTTGGTGTTTGATTGGTGTCTACCTGTGTTAGAGTAGGGGGTTCTGGGGGTCCTGGGGGTCCTGGAGGGTCTGGACCCCTAATGAACCTTTTGGACCCCTGAAATGTCCTTATAATGTCTCAAATCAAAATTCTGAAAATAAACTTATGGGTTAAATAATTGTTATTCTGTCTGTTACGCTCAACATAAATTCAGGGAAAGGTCATTATTTAGCCCTCCAGTCGCAAAGTTTCTGTCTTTGGAGTTCTTGATTCACTAGCGAAGCTGCACTGGTCTGCCTTAGGATGGCACTGTAAAAAATACTTCACACAGTTGGTCCTTCATAGTCTAGCAACTGTAACTAGAATTTGGTAGAAAGGCTGAATCGTTGCTCGTTTTTGAAACTGAAACAAAGGAGATCTAAGTTAATGTGTGGAGGAGGGAATTAGGACAGAGCATTTCCAGAGGGAGAATTGTTAAACCAAACCTTTTGTTGCCATTGATGCATCAGTGATGTTATTGCGAGTGAGTGAACAGGCAGCCAACACTGGAATATCCACCCTACATAGGACCCCCAAATAACCAAGGGGGTATTTCATACACTGAAGTCAGGTGGTGACATGTCTGACATGATGATAAATATGTTTCAGTGAGAGGTAATGAGTGCCTGCGTCCAAGAGTAACTTCTCAGATTTTGTGTATTTTATTATGTTTCAGAATTTAGATTTTATGTTGTTTTATGTTTCAAAATTTAGATCAGCCTATATTTGATGAGTCCCCAGACTGTGGTCACTGAGCCTGTAATTTGTATCTGATTTGGATTTCTGACAGTCAGGAGATACTCTTCTGATTCATACTCTCTTTTAAAGGCCTGACAGCCCTCTAGTTTACTTAATTTCACTCTCCCAAATTTAGTCATGCCTGCATGGATTTCCTCCCATAGGCCAAAGACATGCTGAACGTCAGGTGAATTGGAGATGTAAATTGCCCCCTAGGTGTGAGTATGTGTGTGAATGTGTATGTCTGTCTTGCCTGCCTTGTGATGGACTGGCGGCCCGTCCAGGCTGTTTTCTGCCTTGTGCCCAATGAAAGCTGGGATAGGCTCCAGCCCCCCACCACCTAACAGTGCCCCCCACCCCGCCGCGACCCAGAAGGATAAGGTTGTTTGGAAGAAGAGAGAGTGAGTGAGTATTCTTACTGTTTTTGATATTTTTAGCTTTGGCTGTAAAGCAGTGCTGAGGTGAGGCTGGCATGTGTTGGGAGCTAAAGGGTTACATTGCATTACACATATTAAACCCCACAAAATGCAGTTTACCTGTTTGTTAATGTACTGATTTAAAAATACTGCATGGATGCGTGTGTGAGTGCCTGTGTGTAAGCTTCTGAATACAGCGTTGTATTTCTGAGAGGTCTTTGAGTGGTCAAGGGACCGGCGTACTGTTTGTAGTTGTGCCTAATTCAGGAAGTCTTTTGTGCTATTTCTGTTCAAAGAAGATCTTTTCAAACAAATAGGCTCTATAAGCGACATTCTTTTCTGGGCTAGTTTTGGAAATACTGTTCTGAACATACATCTGCGACTTCAGAGGAGGTTTCCAAAATCAAAGTCATGTGCATTTGCCGTAACTGTTGGCTAGTGGCTGCAGCAAAAATGCATGTGTTGCAACTGCAGTATACCACAAGTTGTTTCTATGCACTCCAAATCTAACAGATAGTAAATAAGAATGTGATCACCATCTGAACAGCCAAAAAGCAAGCACAAAGTACTGTTAAGAGCTCAAATAGGCAATGATAGACAGGCTCTAGGTCCGTGTGCTTCTTCAGATCCAGCTCTGTTTTCCATACTGGATCACGATTGGCTGGCTGACCTTGAACTTTGCCCTACAATGATGTAATCCTATTGTAAGTTGTGTTCTTTGCACGTTCCAGAGTGATCTTTGTGGTCTGCGCAAAGTCCATGACCTGTTACATCATGTCCACAACTAGAACATGTAGTACATGCAAGATAGACCGAGAACACCATGTGAGTTAGTCAAACTGAAAGCAAAACTGACACTTTTGAATCATACTTATTTCATGTCTGTGATTGTATTTAGCATTCTCCATGCTATGACAAAAGTTTTTTTTTTCTCCATCAAGGTTTTAAGGTGTAGCAACTTGTTTCACTGTTCTCAGACATCTCAGAAATACTTCAAAGTATGGAAGGAAAATGCGTTATGATTTCTGTCGACCTTAAAATATACATAGCTTAAGCAGATAGAGGACAGATAAAGAAACAAAATGAGAAAAGTTAAAATTTAGTTTTATTTAATTTATCTCATAATCAGAAAAGACCACGTGTGGTAAGACAGTGTTTGATACTTCAGCAACAGAGACTTTAAAACAAGACAGCCGTATCTTTTGTATCGTTCAGGTACAGCACAACAGCTTTACATTTCTATGTAATTGCATCACCTTTGACACTCTGTACCACATACCACAAAAAATCCCTTCCCTTCTGGGCGTAAGTGCTGCAAGACAGCTTGAAGTATAAGCCTCTAATTTTATTTAAGTAACCCACAAGACAGTACAGACAAAAAGGTAACATAATGCTCACTTAAATGTTGGCACCAGCCATAGTCCAGTCTATCAGATTCCAAACTGTGATAGCATTTTTTCTATTTCTGGCTCTTTGTTGATTCATTATAACCTAAAACACTATGGAGTATGATCATGCACTGATTATGTGTTTAATGATTTACTGGAGTATTAATATCGTGCTATATATCTTTGTAGCTCTTCAAAAGTTTCACTTGGCGTTATATTGCATTAATTATGAATGAAAGGTCTGGAATAGAAAAAGGTCTGGAAAGCTTCCTAAATCAGCAGAAATCAGTTAAACAGAATCATTGATAATTGTGCTGATCTAGTTATTGTTTATGAAGGTGCTTTTCAGTCTGACTCTTGTCACATCCATGGAAAGTGATTACCCCACAAGCCTGCTGTGCATAAAGGGACATTATAGAAATTCAGCATTTCCTGACCAAAACCTAACCTAGTAAGAGAGACCACGTGAGACCAAATCTGTCGCTGTGGTATTATGAGCTATGCTAATTCTGTGCAGGCACACTAGCTATCTCATAATGACTCTGATTAAATTTCCTCATGATCATACAGTTTCTGTAACTGTAAATGTGAAAAGGAACTTTCGGGGCAGTGATGGCGCTCTGCTTCAGTGTAAACATACAGTTATGCAATTTGCTGCAGCATACTTGAATATGTGATACAGCCCCCCTCCCTTCAAGGCAAGGGTCCTAAACCCCTGTTGTGGTAATCCAGATGATGCCATCCAGGACAGAGATCTAGGATAGGACCCACCAGCCATGATTCCATGAGTCATCGTGTTAGTGCCGGCACCATGGGCAGACAGCTGTATGACACAGGACTACATGCACGCAGACCGTTAAGACGACTGCCCTTAACACTACGTCAGTGTCGCCAAAGGGTGAAATGGTTTCATGCCAGACTGTCCTGGAAAGACTCAGAATTGTAGTGGGTCATCTTCATGCGTCACACACCCAAATAGCCTGGTGTCACTCCACCTGAACCCCTACCCCGAAATCTGCAGGAACTGGGTGAGAATATTCAAGCTGCATGGGATGGATTATTGTAGGACACTATTAGGAACCTCTACAACTCCATACCAAGACGTTGGCCTGATGCCATACTGAGAGAAACTACTTCTGTATGTGTAGCTCAATAAATATTGCCTATATAAGTCTACATTCTTTCATCATTTATTGTTCCTGGTAGCCTTTATCTTCCTTCCCAATAGCATTGCAATCCGACACTTCCTTCTGGGTGCAACTATTCTTTTAACGATGAGTGTATTTCCATATGAAATTTTCTGTATTATGATAAACACTTCTAAATTTATCACTATAGTCTGCACTAGTAATCTACCATTTTGATAATTATAACTGAATTATAACAATTTTGGACTAATAACAATAACAAGTCATACAGGGAATTATAAAATATTATAAAGATTGTAAACTAAAATAAACTATGATGTCTTTGAAAAGACTTAATTAAGAATATATACAGTCAGGCACATCCCTGCTGAGGGTCTGAAAGGATGTCTAACTGTCCAGAAAAGGAGATACACAAAAGGAAGAACACTGGCAAATCAAGTAAAGAAGCTGGACTGACCACTCCAGAGTTCAGACCTCAACATTACAGAATGTGTTTGGGATTACTTGGATCATGAGAAGATCAGTAGAAAATGTGACCAACTTCTAAGACTGAACTTTGGAGATGTACAAAAATATCCATGAAATAAATTTGTGCAACTTTCTGTTAAATATATGTTTTCTGCTCTTTTGTTTCTGTTTCATGGCTGCTTGATGGCTGTTTGGTTTGGAAATTAAATAAATGAAGCATGGTCTCTGACTTTTGCACAGTACTGTGTGGGTGGGCCAGGCTCTGTTTATTATTGTTAGAAAGACCAGGTAGAGAATTTAAACTATCCTCACTTTGATTTCTAATCCTTTAAACCCTTATCATTATTATTATTATTGTTTACACCATTTGATATCATTGAAAATATCTTTTGTTTACACTGGGTGAATATGTCATATTAAAAGGACCAATATAAGAGTTAAGAACATTTCCCTCTGCCCTGAGCCTGTGATTTCTGTCGCTAGCAACTGTGTAATCAAAGACAAAATACTTGTATGCTTGGCCAGTAAAGCCTGATTTTGACTCTAGAGCTACCATGTCAGATGTGGAACAAGGTTTTGTTATGTCAGCACCAACATTATCATCAGGCTAACTACCAACCAATCATTGGTCTATCATCATAGATTGATTTAGAAAGGTACATTTTAATCAATGAATAACCAAGTTTAATCAAGTAATTGTGACAACCCCAATCCTGTCTTTGAAATACCTCCAGCATACCAGACAATAGCCTACACACTGCGCTGTGGGGGTAGCGCTGGAAACAGGGCGGATAAACTGAAAGCCACTGCCTTCCCCTCCCCCCTCTGCCACAATGCAACTCGTACCATCGTTCGCGGCTCTGCGGCCTCTTCCTCTCATTCCTCCACATCAGCTCTTTTTTCCTCTTTTCCCTTCACCTCGTCCTCTGCCACTCACAACGACTGCCCTTGGCATAACCCCACCATGCACACACGCACACATAAACATGCATGCTTGCATGCACATAAACACCAACCCCCCTCTCTTCTCGCAAGTGCCACAGGGCCGGATTCCCCTTATGATCACATGAGAACACACTCTCTCAAGAATCTTAAGTTCCCTTCTTATTCAAACGTTCTGTTTCACCTTAAACGGTACAGCAGTTATTCTGCGACCTGTACAGCAGTATGTAACTGCTGTAGCACTGAAGGTGGATCAGAACATTCAAGTAGGACGCCAACTTCAGCCTTGTCACTCTCTTCCTCTCTCCTGCTGTCTTTCTGACTCCCACACCCACATACCACACAAAGGGTATTCATTTTGGTCCCTCCGCCAGATGCATTCTGGTGCATCACTGCTCAGACAGGGGACACACCCAAGTGAAATAAACACTGACCCACATCCACCCACACGCGTTCAAAAGCACCCTCTGACCACACACGACTAAAGAGCACGTCCTTCATTCATTTCACCGAATATCAACGCAGAGAGCAGTAGTAGTAGCTCAGCCATTGCACTAGTAGCCAACTGCACGTGGACAATACTGCAGCACCGCTCATGATTTGACCATGAAAACGACGCTGCTGGTGCTTTTCATGGCTTCTCACGCGGACTCGGTTGTTTACCTCTTTGCTGCGTGACGTCACGACACACCCCTTGTCTGTGTGTGAGAGAGAGAAAAGGAGAGCGAGTGTGTGCGTGCGTGCGTGCGTGCGTGCGAACGGAATGTGGGAGTTGTCCCCCCACGCGCATTACAAGCGTCGAACCCGACCAAGCAGCGCGCGCGTGGCCGTGGATGTCACACCAACCAAAACACCGGACGCACGCGCCCGGCCGAGCCTTTCATCCGTTATTGGCGGAGCGCCGCGCGCGCGAGGCGGAGCCTTGTTATACCGAGCCCCCGTCTATTTAGGTCCAAGTTCAACCGTTTCTGTTTTTTTCGCAGCCTCCTAACAAGCAGCGTGGGTTCAAAGTTTTGTTTTGTTTCGCCTCCCTCCGGTAAAGGAAAAAAATACAAGCCGNAAGACACGTCGAACGACCGAACGCACGCGGACGGACGGGTCTCGCGGCCGACGCGGTGAATCGGTAAGGGGGGAAAACACACACACACACACGCACACACACACACACATCTCGCGCGGGACGGTGAGGTTCGCCTGCAGCCGCAACGTCTTTAGCGTGTAGCTTAGCTGGCCCGAGCCCGAGCTCGAGCGAGGCGACCCTCGGGCGGCTCGAGCTTCCGAGAGCGCGGGCGGGGGGCGTGTTCATGCCCGCGCCTCGGCGTGCTAGCGCGGGAGCTGCTGCCAACTTCTCCTATTAAACGCACACGAAGGCTGCACTCCAGAGGATTCACAAGTTACGGAGCAACGAGCGGAGCGGAGCAAAAGTCACCTCGGAAAAGTTGGAATCAGGTATGAACCGGTTCTCCATGTGATACTGAGATTCCAGAGTGGAGTGAACACACACACACACTCACGCACGCACACACACATTGGCCGAGGCGAGTGAAAACAAAAGCTGCTAGCGTAAGTCCGCTAACGTTAACGTTAGGTAACCTGCTCGAGCTACTGCGCTTCCCGAAGCGTGAACTTGTCTCGAGCCGTGTTTTATAAGCAAGACGGTAAGACTGTTTTACAGCGGTTTAGTTTGTGTTTCTGTTCACGGTGTTGTGGTTGTTGAAGCTAAACACTGAAGCCTCTAACTTTAAACTGTCCTGGCTGTAGGTTTCACGGACGTCGATCTCGGCAACGTGGAAAACTTGGTTCACGCCTCAAGAAGACATAACATTACCTCAGGAAGGAGAGCAGAGAAAACCCAGCGAAGAAACGGCGGTGACCGTGAAAGGCATGAGAAAAACTCAGGTGAGGACGTGGTACGTGTGTGTGGTGTTTTAATCTCATTACGGTTAACACTAACGTTACATCCTCCTCCACTCCGCTCACTGCAGCCATTTGCAACTGCGACATCATATAGAGCCGCACATGTAAGTGAACCAGCTCCATGCTTTGCTAGCTAGCCAACTTCAGGCGCTCGAGTTGGGGCTGATTTTTTTACTCCGGTGTCGAGTGTAGGTGAGTGTGTTTCTGCGTTAAGTCATGATCAAAATGAGCTGTGTTTACTTAGCAGGCAACTGGCGAATGAGTTGACCAGTTAAGCCCGAGCTGTTGGTGCTGCTCCCTTCTGCGTGTGGATGCAGACAATTGGTAGAGAAGTCAGACAGGTCTGCTCATGAAATGTAAACAAAGTTTATAATCGAATCTGATAAAACTGAATTAAGGAAGCTGTGGGCCCTGAATCTGATAAAGTGACATTGTTCTGTGGAAGGTGACATGGTCGTTGTAAACCTGTTGGCTGGCTTCTCTGTGGACCCTTTTGCTGTTTGTCTTTCATTTATACGCGCTCACTTTTCTTAAACCCTTCCTGCAAAAGTGTGGAAGATCATTCCCACTGCTGACAACACAAACAATCTCGAATTTCTTCCTTCTAAAAAACATAAAGTGTCTCAAAATAACGAGAAAGTATCTCAAAATTATAACTCAGCATCTCAGAATAGTGATTTAGCATCTCAAAACATTGACTGGATATCTCAAAATAATGAGAAAATATATCAAAATAACAATTTAGCATGTCAAAGTAATGACATAGTATTTCAAAATAATTAGATGTCGTCTCATAATAATAACTAAGTCATAATAATGACTTAGTATCTTAAAATAGTGATTTAGCATCTCAAAACAACAAGATATCATCTCAAAATAATGACTTAGTATCTCAAAATAAAGAGAAAGCATGTCAAAATAATGACTTAGTATCTTAAAAGAATCATGTAGCATCTCAGCATAATGGCTTAGCATCTCAAAGTAATGACTTAGCAATACATGAAAAAATAATAATTGGGTGTTGCTGGATTTTTTAATTTAATTGACAGGGATGAGCTTCTATACCGAAAAGTTGGTTATTAACTGTTGAAAGTTCTTCTTTTTATGTATTTTATTGCAGAGAGGTTTCTTGTAAATCCACCTTGAGTAGAGTTCATATATATTTGGAGAGCTAAGCAAAATTACAGTATGTCACAATACAGCACAGTATACGTTTTCTAAACGTATTGTGCATATCTTCAGGACTTGCAGAACACTGAATACAGCTCCACATTTCATTACAAAGCGAACAGAATTACACTTGTTTAACTGGATTTAGTGTAACACAGTTTGCCCAACACTGAATTAAAATCATTGTGTTTTTAATGTATTTTTTATGTAGCACTGCTGGGTCCTTTTCCTTTGGTCCAACTGATCATACGTCTGAAAAAATAAATATTGTTAAAATTTCTTATAGCATTGCAATATTGTAGTTTCACCATGTCACCCACCTCTGTCTATTTGTACTGCACACACTGTACTCTACTGGTAGTTCAATCTGTGATTACAGTTTTTTGTAACATTGTCTGCAGAATTGGATCAGGCCTCAGTGAGTGTGGTCAGTGGATGTTAAACAGTTTCTCTACCATTGACACCAGGACTGGTAAAATGAAGCTTGTGTGCGTGGCCATACAAGCATATCTTGTTGCATTACCTCAGTGATTCTGCATAAGTTATCATACGCTACAGCTGCGGGTCACCTTATTGTTTCTCTGATAGGTTTGCCATGCTGAGATGGAACAGCGTAAAACTTTAACTCATAACATTCAGTAGCAGTGTTTGACTTGTGAGTGTTGCACTGGCTGTGATTTGCTCATTTGCTGTGAAGGAGAATAAGATGAGCCAGCCATGTAACAGGATTAACTGTGATACTCTGGAGAAGTCCCAAATCTCTTTCTCTCTTTCACTCGCTTTCTCTCTTTCATCTTTTTGTCTGTTTCTTTTTTATAATACAGTACAGTCCATCAGTTCTAGGTTTACCTCAGAATGGGTTAGCCAGTCAGAGTTTGCTTTAAAAACCTTTCAAATGGTCACTTGCTCTGTCTTGCTCTGTCTTGATGACACAGTCATTGTCTAGTGTGTTGGTATAACCCTTATATTGCCTCTTCGGTATGAAAACTGTGTTTGTTTCATGATCTTGATGTCTGGATCAGAGTTTGTATGAGTTTGCGGGGACGTGTTATACTGATGTAGCTCATGTGTTTGGATGTGGAATTTGGCTGTATGTTCTGATTGTTATTGTAGTCATGTTCATTTTGGGAGTTGGAATGTGTGTGCGTCTGTATGCAGTTTCTGTAACTCTAGAAAGAAGCTGCGAGGCCTTGACTGTAGCCCTGTACAGAGGCCCGTCGAAGGGGAGGCTGGCCGTGTGTATGTGTGTGTATGTATGTGTGTTTGCGTGCAGACCGCTGGGATTGGACACGGGATAGAGGGACCCCCGTGCGGAAGTAGGGAAAAGGGAGGAAAGAGGAAGGAGGAGTCACTCATGCTTTCTGGTCATGTGTGTTCGTGCTCCTGTTCTGTACAGAGTGACTGTGTGTGCTAGACGTACAGAAAGAATCACCCTAGGGGATATTCCTGGCCAAAATAGGCTGTTTAAGTGGTAAGTCTATACATACAACTGTATAGGATTTGTACATCTAATGATGTACGTGTATGCTCTCAACAAGAAATGTATGTTTATGTGCAGACTAAAAACAATTTTCCTCTTGGAGGACAATAAATATGCCTAAACAGTGCACCTTTAACGTACATGCAGTGCAAATTACAGATCGATGTTTTTTAAATATTCATTTTGTCAAGTACTTTGTTGATTGTAATTAACTTAGGTGGGAGTAAATGATTGCCTGAGTAAGTTTAGAGAACTTAAAATAATAGCTGCTGTCACCAATGAAGAGCTGAGCATGAGCATTTTAAGGGCTTAGTCTAAACGTTTCACTAAAATCATCGTAACACTTTTACAGTTTTTAGCAAATAGTGAGCTATTTTACCATCCATGTATAGTTGTGAACTAGAATGGCAGTCTTCACAGTAAGTCAGCAGTGACTGTGCCAGTGTTTACTGTCCAGTTTTTGTAATTTGTGCCAACTGGAAGCAGCCCACCCTCAACTTGGGTCCAAATCGGTTCCCTCTCTTCAGAAGTAAAAAACTTGGCTGATGCATTTCCAATAATTAAGTGGTTGTAATTAACCTGGGCGAGACGAGTTGATATTTTCCCAACGTTCCCAACTTTACATTACTTCTCCTGGTGCAGTGGTAGGCCTGTATTCCTGTCAATCACCCAGCAACACTGACACAGAAAGACTTTTTTCTGCAGTAAAATACATACAGGAAAATGTTTTCATTTCTTGGTTTTCTGTAATACAGATATGTAATTCAGTAGAACATCTGTGGCTGCAGTAAGTAGTCTGTCAGAAGTGTTGTGTTATCTGCCGGGTCTGTACAGTGTTTGAATAGATGACCTGAAAGTGAGGCCTATAAACAGATTCCAGCCTCCTAGTGGTGTAGGCAGAAAGGTGTACATAGGCGTAAGGGTTGTAAATAAAGATTATTTACAAAATCAGTTATTCAGTTTATTATGATTTCAGTTAATTGTTTAATCAGGGAAAGAAAAGGTGCACTTTATAGCTTGTCAATAATTAATGATAAATATTGGACATTATACAAAATTATTTATTTACAAATGACATTTCCAGAAAAGTTGGGACATTGTGTAAAATGCAGTGAAATCTGTGAGAATCTGTGATTTGTTAATTCTCTTAAACCTTTATTTAATTGACCAAAGTACATATAAATCACTTGTAATGTTTTGGCTAACTAACTTGATAGTAGTTTGTAAATAAACAAATTTAGAATTTGCCTGCAATACACTCAAAAAAGTTGTGACAAAGCTAAAATAAGAGTGAAAGTTACACTGTTCTAAAACATTTCAGAATAACCAGACTGAACTGGTAACAGGTAAGGGGGTCATGATTGGGTATAAACGGAGCATCCACGCTCAGACTTTGCAAGCAAAGATGGGCCGTGGTTCACCACCTTGTGCCAAACATCCTAAGAGAATTGTCAAACAATTCAAAAAGAATATTTCTGAATACTGCAAAGAAATTAGGTCTTTCATCATCTATCATACTTAATTTTGTGTTATAGATTCAGGGAAAATCTATAAGGAGAAATTTATGTCTGTGTAGGACAAGGCCGTAAACCATTGTTAAGTGTATGTGATCTTTGGTCCCTCAGCTGGCATTGCATCAGAAGCCATCAGACTACCATGTTAAATATAGTCACATGGACCTAGGAGTACTTCGAAAAACCAATGTCCCTTAACAACCCACCGCTGCTTCAAGAAATGCAATTTAAAACTCTTTTATGCGAGGAGAAAGCCAAACATCAGTTCCAGGCAGCAACGGCACCTAGTTCATTGGGCCACTGCTCATGTCAAATGGTTTAAAAGGCAAAGTAAATGTGTTCTGTGCTCGTTTCAGCTTGTTCTGGGGAAAAATGGATGTTGAGTTGTATGCAAAAAAAAAGTGCAAAAGCCAGCATCTCTCACAGTATGGGGGACATCAGTGTCCACGACATGGGTGATTTGCATGTGTGTGAAGGTTCCACTGACGCAGAGACATATATTAGGAATTTAGAGACACATATGCTGCATTTAAGGTTGACGTCCTTTCCTGGGGTATCTATGCCTATTTCAGCATGATAATTCCAAGCACAGAGTACGTGTGCTTGGCTGGCCTGCTGCAGTTCAGATCTGTGTCCTATTGAAAATGTTTGGCGCATCATGAAGAGGAGAGTCAGACAACATCAATCACTGTTGAGCAGCAGAATTCTTGTATGAAGTAAGAATGAGCCAAAATTCCACTTGCAAAATGGCAACAATTGGTGTCCTGAGTTTCCAGACCATTAAAATGTGGAATTATAAGGAAAGGTGATGCAACTCACTGGTAAACATACATGAGTCCCAACTTTTTCTGAATGTGTTGCAGCCATCTAATACATGTGTTTGTTTTTACAAAGTACAGTTGTTGGCCAGTGAAAACGTTATAATTTTTTTGTATGTTCTTTTGTAAGCTAAATAAAGGTTAATATTCTTATTCTTATTTTAACAGGCTACAGCAATTTTTGAGAAACAATTGTTTTGGCTCCTCTAGACATTGTCATTTACCATTGCTACTATGTAACATCACCTCTATAACATTACTTTAAACAAAGAGCAATTTGCAAGGGTAACTTAATTAAGTCCAATCAAATGTTCTTAAGTAGAGACAGTGAAACTGGAATCATGCTGGTATTGGCAGATATTTGTTTAAAAAAAAAAAACATCAGTCAGATGATTTGAGCGACCTAGTATTTAAAGGTGGTTTTATTTGTAGTCCAGCAGAGTGGAATGTTTAGGAATTGATGGACTAATATACATCTTTTTTATTCATTTACTTCTTAAAAAATATATGTTATCATTCACTGCAAATGATAATCATGTAAGATTTATTTCTACATTTTATAAACGGTTGAGTGTCAGAACGTGCCATAACAGTACATCCCTAGTTCTTGTCACAGATTGTGGACTAAAACCTTAAGTTTGTTTGCAATAAGCATATTTAGTTGATGCTAAGATTTAGGGAAAATGAAGACATTTGGTGGAAAATATGTTTTCAGAGTGTTGCTGCACTGGTCTCATTGCCACTGGTGTTTTTGAGAAAGAGGCTCATACTGTGTGAGTGCGTTTGTGCGTACGGATGTGTATGCGCCTGGCTCTGTCTTAGCTGGAGGGTTCGTTTGAGGACAGCCCAGTTTTATGTGTGTTCTGGACCTGAACTGACCCAACTGGCTCTAAGTTTTACGCTCATACAAACACTGCTTTGGGGTGTGTGTGTGTGTGTGTGTGTGTGTGTGTGTGCAAGGCAGTAGCACTGGATTCAGAGGCGATCGTGTGACTGTTATTGTGTGTTGAGGAAGTGCGCAGGACAGTTTGTCTCTCTTTCTCTGTCTCCATGTCTCCTCCTGTTTTCAGTTTTTTACGAGACTTCTGATCATTGTTGAAATGTTTTATGAATGTGTGTGTTTGTGTGTGCTTTTCTCAGTCTGCTGCTGACATTCTGGTAGCAGTGAATCTTTCGGTGTCTGTGCTTGTAGCTAATGGGCTCTAAAAATCCTTAAAGTGCATTTTATCAGAGCTCACTGCCATGTCTTTGTACCACATGTCTGGAATAAATGTTAAACCTTTGCTCAAACAGAAGTTCAGTGTACAGCTTTAGAACAGAAACAAATCTGTACAGGAAGTCATAAAAAATATGGGAACAATAAAAAAGGTCTGTTTTAGCAAAGATTTAACATTCATTTTAGGCATGCGGTACAAAGACATGTCAGAAAGTTATGATAATACGCTTTTGATAAGTTATGATAATGTGCTTTTCAATAAAGCTAAATGTCGAGTGGCTAATCATCGGAAATATAAAGTCTGTTTAAAGTAAATAAATTAAACTGCTTTGCTGGAGCGGCTGTTATCTTTTCTAACTTTTTCTTAGTAATTATGAACCTATACATTGTCATGAAGCCTTTATTTTTTCACACCTGATAAAATGGTGCTTTTAACTGATGTTATCAAAATGTGTTAAGTGGTTGAACAGAAAATCTAATAAAATCTATTGTATTAACATAGCAATACAATAGCATAAACAACTTAGCTTAAAAAAACAATGGTTGTAATATGTTGACATATTTTCACACAGTTTCACACAAAACCATGAATCTTTTTTCAGTGCATACACATCTTGAACTTTCCCTTTGTTTTGGTTAGTTTTGCTGTGGTATCCATTATACACTGTATAGCATCCTGCTGCTGTGTGAGTCGTTCAGTTAATAATGATTAGGGCTGCACGATAAATCCTACTTTTGTCTGTTGTGATGTGACGGGCCCTCTTGAGTCTCCTCGATATGCATGTCCTTTAGAGCTGCTATGATAGAACAGATCAATTGAGCTCATACATGAGAGACGTCATTACATCGCTGGCACAAAGTGTAAGAAGCCTAACGAGTGCTTCCCTGCACTGGGATTGAACTCTGCTCTCCTACATGGAGAATGAATAACTTAACCATTAGACTAAATGGCCAATTGCAAAACACTCACGTGCACAGCTCAAAAACTGCTCGGTCCACTGAACTACTAGCCTGTAAAAACACATCAAATCTTAGGATTGTTCTCAAACCCTGTAGTGTGATTTAAGTGTGCAAGGCATTAATAGCTACTGTCACAACCAACATATTTAACAATTAAACCAAACCAAATAATAAGCACACGTATTTGTTTGTTGTTGTTTGCCTTTATAAAAACAGATCTTTTTGTAGCCTTTACAGAAAAAGCTGTTTAGCCTTTTATTGCACAAAAATTGTTCTTACAGTTCCGATGTAGGTAGCTGTTAGTATTTAATTTCTTTTTATTTTGCACAGTAGTAAGTAGTGATGTACTTACACATCCAGAAAAATGGTAATAATGACAAAGAAAAACTGCATTATGAGGGAAAACCTTTGCTGCATCAGTAGTTGGACAGGGCTGCTTGTGCTTTATAGACGGTGTTTTTCCCAGTGTACCTAGCAGTGTAGGTTGTGCATGTGATTTATTTGGGATGTGATATTTTCTTTCTGCTTGCACACTGCAACACTCAAATAGAACAGATTAATTTCAGAATGGAAAATATACAACAGTGTAGAAAGTCAGCTGTCAGAAGAACAACTGTACATCTGTGTCACCCAAAATGGGGTCAAAGTGCTGAAACAGGCTCAACACTCCCAGCATGCCTTGGCCTACTTTCACACTACAGCAGCACAGTCGGTTAAGTGGTTAAGCGGTTAACTCTGTATGATCTTAAAGTACACTGTGATTATGCATTTAGAGAAGTAGTGAGTCACTCTGTCCAAACATGTCCTGAAATGTTTCTGTGACTCACATGTCTTCAAATGTTCCATTTGAAGTTGCTGTTTTATATAAATGAAATTTAAAAGAAATCAGTAGGTCTGAACCCAAATATTGGACTATTCCGATATTTGTTTGTTGCAGGTATTCAGTTTTTAATTCTGAAATTGTGGTCTTCGCCCATAGTCAGACTCTTCAACATAAAAGTCTTTTTATCCATAAACCTCACTATACGTATTTAGTCTTTTATGCCTTTTAATGTATGTCCTCCGTATCTTGAGTTAGAGCGCCCCTGTGAACTTGTGCATGCACTATATTCCCCTAGCTCACTTCTAAGAGAGGCTAGGAGGCCCGGTAGCTGGAGTGAAGCCACGCTGTGAGCGCCGCAGCACTCTGCAAGGAGCGCAGCTAGCCTGGAGATTCTGATTTTACATTGCTTGAATACGCTAAATGAAGATGCTGATGAAGATGCTGATGAAGATGCGTCTCTCAAACCCCCACCCCATGCCCCCTAGGCGGAGGTTTAAATATTTGCAGCTGATTACTATCGAAGCTCCAGAGCTCAAAAACAGTATTCAGGGCAGTCCTATTAATCACCTGCCTTACAGTTTACAATTTTCAGTTGCTCCTGATACCGCCAGCTAGACTCCATGTGACCAGTGTGTTTGTGTAGTATTCATCAAGCTTTTGTAAGAATACAGAGAAACGCATTCTTCTTGTGGTTGCTTGGTATGGACAGAACGCCATACTGCAGTCCTGTTGCTACATATTGTGCTCCTTTAAACACACACTGAGGAAGGGTTATTGTGATATGGTTAAATATTGACTTGGAAATGAATTGGCCAAATTAGTTTACATGAGTTAAATCACATGATTGTTTTACTCTTTGTGAAACATAGAAAAACGACTGGACTATCTGATTTACGACCGGATAGTCAGAGTGCAGACAAGAGAATGTAGTGATTTAGGGTGTAGGGAGATAGAGTGCACATTTACATATTAATATCTGCTGCAGTGTCAGTCTATTGCTGTGGCTACTGTTGTGGTAACAAAAGTTAACAAATGATGAATTACACAACTGCTGCAAACCTTCTTCTGCCAGATTGAATCTTACAAAAACAAGAAAAGTTGGTTGTTTCTTATTATTACATAATCTGAAACAATTGTTATGAAAATGAACTCATTTTCAAATACTTTTTCAATACAAAATGTAAGAACAGGTGTTTGAGAAATACAGATGTTTTTTCTCTTCAGCTTTTGTTAGTGTCTTTGTGCATCAATGTATATTTATGATATCAGCATAACTATTGCCACATACTGATTTAGAAATATACATTATTTTGTACAGCCCCAAATTTCTGTGTTAGTGAATCCTTAACAGTGTCCTTTGTTTTTGACTGCCGATATGAGTAGCAAGAATATAACAACAAAAACAGTTTGTAAAATAGGCCTGATTTTACATTGTAGTGTCCAGGAGTGGGCAGTATGGAAAAAAGCCACAAAGTCATTTACGTCAAAATACATATTTTAGACACAGACATTTAGACACAGACGTATTGGACAACTGACTTAACATTACACATACTAAACTGTACTAAATCCAGTCAAACAGCACCAGATATGTTCTCTTGTTAATGAAACATGCAGTTGGTCAGTGACCACAGTATACTCAGAAATTCATTTTTTTATTGTGATAATGTTCAAATATCATCATATTTCCCAATTCTTTTTCAAACCAGTATTTGGCTGTCGGACCTGTTTCCATTTAATTAACTGCACTTGTAAAGCTCTAAAAATAAACAGTATGTTTTTCTGCAGTACTAATGAAGGTAAATCAAGTCCCAATTTCTACATTTTATAAATGCTTACATAGCAGCGTGGCTATCAGCAGAAATATACATGGAAAAATATTGGATATTGTGTTGACCCAGAATTCCCATATTGGTGTATTCCCATCACGCATTACTCAACATGCATAACTAATAAAAAACACATTCACACATAGAACTTTCTGTTGATTTAGCTTTTTCAAGATAAATCAGTCCACCATCAAACTCAAAGCTTGATGCCCCAGCTTGATTGTAACAGAAATGTTGTGTGGTTTTAGCTTCACTTCTAATGTCAAGGTGCAGTATACCCTCTTCTAGCCAATTTCAACACTTTTTCATCCTCTAAATAAGCAAATTATTAATGTCACTGTCTCCTTTGTGTTAGTGTGTGTATATCACTTCAGACCAAATAGGTTAGTCTATTATTTAAGAGTTTTCTCCACAGGCTGTTGAGAGTGTGGGTCAATCAGTCAGGAGCCAATATAATCAAACCAAATTACTTTTCTTCTGATTTATGTGTGTGTGTGTGTGTGTGTGTGTGTGTGTGTGTGTGTGTGGGCGATAAGTGTTTTTTTTTTTTTTTTTTTTTTTTAAGTTTTTTGTAAGTGGATGGATGCAGGGCAGTTGTGTGTGTTTTACAGTAGCATTTCTATAAGGTCTCTGTATAAGGGACACTATGGGGCGCTCAGCGTGTGCTGCGGAACACGTACTGTGTTTATTGTAAAAAAAAACACCCTCTACCCCACCCCCACCGCCTCCCATGAAAGTCAGAATTTCCTTAGATCCTGGAATTCTGAGTGAAAACAGGAATGCTGTGACATCACTCCCTACACTGCAGAGTGTTTATTTAGCCAGCGCTGTTCCTGTTTGCACGTGTAGCGTCGTCAAGTCCCCAGAGCTTTCACAGGCTGGACTGCAGCTCTGTGATTGCACAGGGAGGACGCTGAGCCGTTCTGTGAGATACTGCGTTTTTAACACCAGCGTTGCGCCTTCTGGTCATTTGTGGAATTGCTGAGTGGTGTCAAATGTAGGTGCTCCACTGAGGGTTTCTGTGTTGAAGATGAAAATCTTGGATGGTTTGATCGTCATCAGTGAGGAGGTTTATATCTAGGACAAATCAGTGTGTTGAGTTGCACAGCCACGTAGTTTAATATTCAGACAATAGAAGAAAGGGGGATTGATTACCATAAAATAACGATTACTATAAAACCAGATTGAATTCAAATGCCTGCGATAAAAGCGATCAACAAATGAACTCTTAAGCATTGTCATGCAGAATTACACTCCCATCACTGCCTGTCGGAGACGTTTTTAAGGAACATTGGTAGCTCATCAATATTCCCATTTGTCTGCTGAGGTTCATTTTCAATGTGCATACATTAGCGCTGCTTATGTAAAGAATCTTTTTTCCATTGGATGTTTTCTCAGTTTACAGACTGTTGTCCCCGTTGGTATATCTCAGTTCACATGATTTATGGTTCTGTTAAAGCATTTTTAATTATTCAACACTGTGCTAAAGCACGTCAGTGATGATTTGTGGTTCTGTTATGATATTGGTCAGTGTTAAAGAACGGGGGGATTTCCAGCTGCTTTACCCATTACATACAGTCAATTTCTCCATCAACTCCTCCCCCTCAGTCTGTCCCTCAGTAAATCAGTAAACCCACTGCTTACCATATGTAAGAAAATTACTCTCTTTTTCTCTTACTCTCTCTCTTTTTCTCTCGCTCTCTGTAGTGATGGAGCCCACAGTTACTACATCCACGCAGGTGTCTGATGAGTTTGACCGAAATGTTCCACGGATCTGTGGCGTATGTGGAGACAAAGCTACTGGCTTCCATTTTAATGCCATGACCTGTGAGGGCTGCAAGGGTTTCTTCAGGTACAAACACACAAATTTAACCACAAATTTAACCATTTAATTTCTGGGTGTTAACATCGGACAGTGACCCCACACTTTTATCTAGTGCAAAATGATATACACACCTCTATAATAGTGCAGAACTGTGAAAATATCTGCAATATATGAAACATTACTTTGGTAATTTCTTTTGCACTTTCAGGAGTGCATATACGAAGCGATATAAGAAGTTATTTCTTTATCTATTCTTACAAATGTGCATCGCTGTTTATGCGTGTTAGACGCAGCATGAAGAGGAAGGCCTCATTTACTTGCCCGTTTAATGGAAACTGCACCATCACTAAGGACAACCGCCGCCACTGTCAGGCCTGCCGACTCAAACGCTGTTTGGATATCGGCATGATGAAGGAGTGTGAGTAATTACACTGCACACATTTTGCGTGGACTCTCACGCACATGCCCTGGAATTCCTGCCTGCCTCGGCATTGTCATTATTTTACTCTGGTGTCTTATTATTCTAATTTTACCTTCTGTCCCCCTTTACACTTGATAATTATGAGATGTCTGTGACAGTTATCCTGACTGATGAGGAGGTGCAAAGAAAGAAGGATCTGATCCAGAGAAGAAAGGAGGAGGAGGCACAGAAGGAAGCGCAGAAGCCCCGCCTGACTGAGGAGCAGAGTAGAATCATCAACACGCTGGTGGAGGCTCATCACAAGACCTATGATGAGTCTTACTCTGATTTCTCACGCTTTCGAGTAATCCTCCATTTCTTCTCTGTTTGCTGATATTTATTGCTTAATATTGCTTAATAATAAACCCTTACTTAAGAGTTTCACAGAAGGTACCAGGGTCGGGATGCAACAGAATCTCCATAGTACAGAATAGAACTGATCAGAGTGCATTTAGTAAAAAGTCCCACTTTTGCTTAATTCAGGTTGTTTGACGGATTGTGGAATCAGTAGACCTAAAAAGAGAGCAAAAATTTAGAACTTCTCTTAAAGGCTTCTCATAAAGCAAATTTTTAATGAAGCATATTAACAGAAGAAATACATCAGGAAAACTGGCAACTGCAAGAAACTGAATGAAAAAAAGTTTTAATGTTTGAATCTATTAAGAATATGTTACTTTGTATGTACTTTAATAAATTTGTTCCTTACAATATTTAGGACAGTATGTTAAGGATTCAAGTTTTTTAAAGTATTGTGTCCATCTCTGAAAAATATTAAGTCATTTGTTGAGTTAGACTTAAGATAATACCTGAATAATAAGCATAAATCAAGTGGTTAATTCCTGTTTTACTTATTCATTTGTGTGTGTGTTCCCCTGTGTATGTGCATGTACTGATATGTGCGTGTGTGTGTGTTGCAGCCTCCAGTGAGAGAGGGTCCTGTGACACGCAGTGCCAGTCGAGCTGCTTCACTGCACTCACTATCAGATGCTTCCTCTGACTCCTTCAGCCACTCTCCTGGTAACATACATACACACACATACGCTTATACAGTATTGTGCAGAAGTCAAAGGCACTTAAGTTGTTAAAAAATCATCTATCTGGGCAGTAAGTGTGCTTTTGATTGGAATAACATAGAAAAATTATTAGAATAAATGTAAACAAACATCAGTGTAGTAAACGGTAGCAAATGTTTCTGAAGTAAGAGTTTCTTGTTTTGGAAAAAATATCTCGATATGTTGTGAGCTGGCTAGATGAGCAGTAGTTTGGTTCCAAATGTCTCCTCAATGCGTCAAGCCAAAGCATAGGTTTGTTAAGTTGCATCACCATGTAATTTAAAGGCCAGATATCATGAATTTTACATATGTTGACTTTAGCCTGGATCAGTATACCCCTGCCCATTACCACAGAGGTTCTAAAGCAGTGTTTCACCTCTTTGAGTGCTTTTCGAATGAGGCACAATACATGGCAGCCAGTTAGAATACAGTTAATTATCTCCTTGCTGTCTAAACAAAACATTGTATCTCAATTTTTGTTTTTTGTTTTTCGCATAATTTAAAAATGCACACAATTACTTAGTTTACATTAAGCTACACATAACCACTGCTTATTGTATTAGTGTTATTGGTATTTATTCTAATATTTCTTTTTCTGAGCAGTTGCATGCTTACCGCCTGAGAAATTAACTTCCTCTGCACAATACTGTACATACAAAATTGCATTCAAGTGTGTAGCGGACACTTACCCACAACTGTCATTTATGAGCAATTCAAGGTCCAGATTTAAACCCTATAGATCATATTTGGTCTAACATTTAATTCAGACTTGCTTGCCAATGTTTTTTAACAGTTTAAAACCACCAGGTCTGAGAGAAAAAATGTTGACTCTTCTTTCGGTAAAAGACTGTCTGCAGGTTTAATCGCATAACTTAAACATTTAACCAAAGTAAAGAAAAAATCATCCCATACTAAGCTTCTACACGTCTATACTACCCCATTTTCTACATATAGAAATAAGTGTTGACATGGCATGAACATGCCATGATCACCATTAGCCATTCTGTTGAGTTGATAACTATTCATTTAGAACTGGTGTTGTTGATCTGAATGCTTGCGAACATCTCATTTATTATTTATATTTGAGGACATGACCATGATGCAATTCTGTTAGCTATATAGTGAGTTATATTCACTAACTGGTCACTCTTTGAATTCTTTGTACAAATCAGCTGTCAGTGAGATGCTTCACCCTCGATCTATGTAGGGTTTAAACATGTAGCAGACAAGGTGTTTTGTGTTTATTAGCTTGTCCTGACGGTGGGCTGTGTTTGAGAAATAATACTTTACTTTGTGCATGTGTTGTCTCTAGAAGTTGTAAACAGTCAGCAATAGAGCTGCTAAAAGGGGAAAAAACTGGCCCTGATTATTCCTCCTAAAACACAGATTCGATCTATTCAAGAGTCCCCCTCAAATTCATGTTCCTCTACACAAATCAAGTCCCCAGGAGCGGAAATAAATCAGCAGCAAACAAAACTGCAACTAGGGAGAGCTTTCTATTGTTTCAGTGCTATGTGAACGAACAGCAAAGTACACAGCAAAACAACAGGTGCATTCACAGTTGGCCTCCCCAAAAAACTCCCTAAAAAATGCACCTGTATTCAGTCTCCTCAGCCCAAATGAAATTATGAGATGCGGTTTTTATAGTCCTGTGGCCTCCACAGATAATGTTTTTTTTCTTTTTAATGTCAGTACATTTGATTTATTCATCACTTCAGGAAATATAAAAAAGTATCTTAAACAAATTACCTGTTCCAGCTTTAAGTGAATACCTATTTTCGAGATGTGCCCTCTTATAGCGAACTGTAGCTTACATGGCTTCCATTGCTTTAACATCTTTTTTTTACAATGAATTTGTAAAACCTAATTTAGAGTATTCGTGGACAGTTCTCATCAACAAGAGTGCTATGCCATGCAACACTAGTTAAGACCATTGAAACATTAATGCTTTGCCATTTTTAGCACAGGAGACTTACTAAATAATGAGTCGTAATTTAAGTGGATAATTTCAGCAAAGCAATGTTTTTTATGTGTACTGATCCTAGATCCCAGACATACTATTATTTGTACCATCATAAATTGATTGTCCTTATTTATTACAGTAATTTATACTTCTAGTAAATGGGAGTCTGCACCTGTCATGAAAGGAGTTATCTGTTTTCTCATAAGACTTTTCAGTCCAATGACTTGTCATCATGCACGTCCCAATAACACCTACGTATGTTTATCCTTAATGAGAGGTTAAAGGAGGTTGTATACTGTATACTTTGAAACCTAAGAAATTCAGAAATACCACATAGTGCACGTTTGCCAGTTACGGCATCCCGGTGTAAGGGTTCCTTTGCAATCGCTGCCCCCTTGTATTGATCTGGCAAGCTCTGTGTATTACAAAAGAACATGCAAAGGCCAACAGGAAAGTTGTTTACATCTTTTACTGTGTAATTCTTCACAAATATAGCACTGCAACGTGCACTAACATGCTCACGTCACCTACAGTGTATTTGTCTCTCACTCTTAATTAGGTAGAAGATCTCTTCCCTGCACAAAGTGGGCTCCTTCAAGCCGAACAGGCCTGACCTCACAAGAAAAACACTCTAATGAGCAACAGATTATTCACACACATGCACACACACAGTCTCGGACCCCGCAAATCGCTTGTTGTTTTTGCGGCTCTGGTCAGTTCACAACACCCTTTTTTTGTTTTTTCATACCTTTTCAATCAGCATCATTTCTTTTCAAACTTCCTGTTTTCATCAATAAGCAGCAGTCCAATCCACTAACGCAGCTCTGTGGATGAACAAATTTCCTAAAAGTTTAAAACATCCCGTCCCCCCCAGCTCTCTTTTTTTTTTTTTTTTCATTTTGTCTCTTTGTCTGTCGCTGTTCACTTTGCCAAACCCGTATTTTATGGATAACCCTTTTGTTTTTGTGCCAGAACATGTTGCTGCTTAGAAAGAAAGCATGTGTAAATTTGACTCTGCTGTTTGATTAACTTGAAGGAACCAAATGCAAGGGGGCTGGTAATTTAATTTAGGATGGTTTTTTGATAGATTTAATAGAAGATAGTTACGCAATAAAAATGTGCTGTCTTTCTGTCTGTGTCTCTGCAGAGTCTGGTGACAGTAAATTGAATCTGAGTAACCTGTTGATGATGTATCAGGAGCAGGGGGCCAGCAGCCCAGAGTCTCCAGAGGAGAACAGCCTCTCTATGCTGCCTCACCTGGCTGACCTGGTCAGCTACAGCATCCAGAAGGTTATCGGCTTTGCCAAGATGATCCCAGGATTTAGGTACAGCTATGTGTGTGCTCGCGCGTGCGCGTGTGTGTACAAGCATATGGCAGTTAATACTGTATGCATTGGGGCAAACAAGTTTGCATTTATTTATTTGATTTGTATTTGGGTTTTTGTTCATTGCTTTTGGTTTTCCCATCAAAACCACTCAAACACTCTAACATGCCTGACATAGCATTTCACGTAGTCATGTTTGTCATTTGTTCAGGGCTGTTATGAAATAAGGCCGTAACATTTTTGCAAACATGCGTTTAGCATGAACAAATAGCCGATAAGATGATGTGAACTGTTGAGGACGCCTTTACTTAGTCCTGTACTCCTGGAATGTGAAGTTCTGCTGTTTAGACTAAGCGGAGAAACAGTCCAACCTGGCTTTGTTATAGCTTTGTATATTTTAGCGTGAAGTGTGTAGTTGCACGATAGACATTTTGTATTGTTTACAGATAACCTAAACAAATGCATTTGATTTCCTCAGGGAAGCAGAAGAAACAATGTCTCTGAATATGTTTTTTGCCTGGATATTTTCATGTTTACGTGTGAGTTATCCAGCTCAATGAGTTAACATGTCCTTGCACAGTTGCACATTCGTTATGAAGCTCATGTTGTCATGGTAGCAAGAGAGAGAGAAACACCTTTCAAACTGTATCTGTCTGAGTGCAGTATAGATCATATCACCAAATATAATTACATATGTATGTGTTTATTACAGGGAATTAACTGCAGAGGATCAGATAGCTCTGCTGAAGTCCAGTGTGATTGAAGTAATCATGCTAAGGTCTAACCAATCCTTTAATATGGAGGACATGAGCTGGAGCTGTGGAGGGCCTGAGTTTAAGTACTGTGTCAGTGACGTCACTAAAGGTAAATGAGCAGACACACACACACACACAGGTTTTCCATTGACATGTAAATTACTATGGCTGTACACTGTTCTGCCTACACCTAAATCTACTACCTATTTTAACTGCAGTACCAAAATCTATTGGCTTGCTTAATAAAAAATAACTTAATTCTGTGAACATATAAACCAGCAAATTGTACTAAACTAAATCTTATATCCATAAAATATATATATGTATATATTATATCCATATTTTTCTTCCAGTTTTCCTGTAGCTGGTCTCATCTCTGAGAGTAAAACAGTGTACAAACATTTTAAAATGTTAACAATCTGCTGTTGTGAAAGTGTGCTTCAGACTTTGTCATCTCACTTAACTCTGCTGCAACATAACAAGATCTTAAAATTAGAAATGTGTAAAAAATGTTGAAGCAAAGTCAACATACTTGCAATGCATATGTAGTGATGTTAGACATACACAAGAATCCAGTCTAAATCATGTCTTGGCCACAGTATGTGTCATAAGCCTGAAGAATTAAACCACTGTGGGATTGTGTATGTGTGTAGCTGGACACACCTTGGAGTTGCTGGAGCCTCTGGTGAAGTTTCAGGTTGGCCTGAAGAAGCTGAATCTGCATGAAGAAGAGCATGTGCTGCTGATGGCTATCTGCCTGCTCTCTCCTGGTGCGTTTCCTACTAGTGATGCTTACTGATCCTGCTATCCATGTACTGGCCACAAATGCACTCTTTTTTAGCTACTGTTGCAAGGGTGGACAAGCTTCATAGAACATTGACAAAAACTATATTCAAGCTAGTGAGAAATAAATAGATTTAGACCATTTTTTGCCAAACTATGTGGTATGAGTATCTGGTTTTGTGTGTTTTGTTGTATTGTACAGGTGATCCATTAATGACAGGTGTATGTCTTAAGTGCACTTGGGGAAAATATTTTTTACATAAGGAAAAGTTTCATTTTACTTGGTTAGTTTTATTTAATCGTTACCAGAGAGACTCAGTAAGCCATGCTTCTGTGTCAGTAAAGATTCCTATGAGTATTACTTACCATTAAAAAAAAAGCTGTAGAAACAGTAAACATTACATTACAGATTGGTAAGTGGTTAGTTGGTGAGGGGAATTATGACAAAATTAAACGTTTGGAAAAATTTTCTACTTGTGAGCTACCAAGCAAATTGCGTATTTAACTTTTTTCGTGTGATGGCCTTTGTGTTGCCACTCCATCTCTTGAAATCATATCTAGATTTCTTATCCTGCACAAATCAGTCATAAATATCAGGGACGTCCTGTGGTAGAATGACATGACCTCCCATCTAAGTAGTATTTGAGTAACTTATCTATCTATCTGTCTGTCTCTGTCTGTCTGTCTGTCTGTCTGTGGGAAGCCCATCCTCAGTAAACTTCATTATACAGAAAATGGTCAACATTCTGAAAAGCTTCAGCCTTGCAAAAATATATTTGTGGGTGAAGCAAAGATTAGTCGGGAGCATCTGAGTTAGGTGTGTGTTTGCTGTTGCAGATCGGCCTGGTGTGAAGGATCACGCGCGCGTGGAGGCCCTTCAGGACCAGCTGTCAGAGGTCCTGCAGGCGTACATCCACGTGCACCACTCTGGCGGCCGCCTGCTCTACGCCAAAATGATCCAGAAGCTGGCAGACCTGCGCAGCCTGAACGAAGAGCACTCCAAGCAGTACCGTTCACTCTCCTTCCAGCCTGAGCACAGCATGCAGCTCACACCCCTCGTGCTGGAGGTGTTTGGGGGCCAGGTCACCTAGCAACAGCCCCATCCGGATCACAGGTCGTGGGGGAGGGGGGTCAGTGGGCGTGACCCGAAGGGGTTGTGGTAGAAAAGGAGCGAATGTATGGACAATCACCCAGAGAAACATAGAGAGCGAGTGAGTGAGTGAGTGAGTGAGCGAGTGAGCAATCGAGTGAGTGTTCTTTTATCATTCACAGACACAGATATTGTTTGGTAGAAGATGTATGGGTGTTTTTTATCACAGTTTATTGACAGTCATGGAGCGCCATCACTCACAAAAAAGTGGCGCAAAGTACCATTTATGTTATTCCATGAACACTAGTCAACAGTATTACAGTGTGTGTGTGTGTGTGACAGAGAGAGAGAGAGAGAGAGAGAGAGAGAGAGAGAGAGAGAGAGAAAGACCTATTTTACAGCTCTGCTTGGTCCCCAAAGTGCTGTCCACTACTGCTGATTTCCTCTTTTCACCTCCTGCCTTTAAATGCACACGGTCACCAGAGCTAATGCTCCACACAGCACCATTAGCCTAGCCACTGAACCAATCACAGAGCAGCGCCCTCCCCGCCCCCCCCCGAACCCACAGCTCTGGTTGGCTGCTGAGCTTTTCTGTCGATTCCTGTCCTGTTATGCACCTTGTAGTGACTAAGTGAAACTCTGGGTCTGTGTGGAGTGGCCAGTGCTTTAACAGCATTTATTTCTAATGTGTAAATATGACTATAATCTTTTACTCTTACTCTGTATCTATTCTTTACCTCTGATCTGAGACCTGTACATATAAATGACTTTTCTCTTTAAACTTACTATGGCTATTGGCAGGACAGGAATGTTCTGTAAGGACTGGTTTGGATAATGGCCTATACAAATGCACATATATACTCAAACCATAAGCTGATTACCATGTAACCTCTTAGGTTGGAACTGTTAACGGGGTTTTTAAGGTATAGCTATACTTTCCTTCTTAGCACTGTCGTAGGTACAGTGAATTATTAGCCTTTTGAAAGATAGTCTACCATCAGTTGTGCTTGCATAATATAACTTCCCCATATTTCTTCGTTCATTTCCCTGTAGTTAATGTGTTTGCTTTTTGCTCATTATTGCTGTGGAATCTCCTCCAAGCCCTAAAAAATTGTCCATTGCAATTATTTTTTGTATGGGGTTGATGCCGATGTGCTGTCATCCTCTGCAGTAAGGTCTGAGGTACAGATCTCCCATAATGCTTTGTAACACCTTGAAAAGTTTTGTGGGCGTTACAGTCCCTCCTCACTGCATGTCCCTCCAGTCATCAGATTCCATTGGGGGAAAACATTACCAGGAGGCTGCTTCTTAGATGTGCAGGGAGTTGAGACCGAGTTGTTAATTCTCTCTTCACACTCTCACTGTTTTTCCAGTCTCTGGTAGATTTGCTGCTCTAACTCCCCCTAACGGCTAATCCTGAGTATTGCTAGTGATTTACTGTATCGTGTATATAATACTACTCATGTTGCCAGTATTTCCTATCATGCAATTCTGTGTCAATTCCTCTTTTTTGCAGAAAATGTTGTGATGCTACCGTAACTGCTTATGAGTTTGATGTGTGTGTGCTCCTTTTAATCCTATTGTAAGAGACAAGTTCGGTCAGTAGTGAGGTAAGGCCATATTTTTAAGGCACCACACAAGGCACCAAGGTACCACACAGTTTTGTAAATGTTCAAAAATCCTTCCAGAGTAAAACATAAGTAAATAATGCTTATTCAAGGCAGCAAGTTGTCATCTATGCAGAATGATTGCCTTTTCCCGGACTTTGATTCTCTACTGTGCATATCTGCCACTTTTCAATGCCTTGTTCACATGTTACGAATTCTAAATATGGGTCCTTCTGCTGCTCTGCTGGCATCTGGGCTCCTAGTTTGTCTGCGTGGGGGATGGCTAGACTCGCTGTGGATGGATGTTGCTGAAAGCTCATTGCAGAGCATTGGCTGCACTGGTTTCTTGTGCATCTGGTGAAGGAAGCGCGTGTGGTCATCGTGGCGATGGCCACGGTGGAAGAGCTGCCGAAGCTGCTTGGTCTAGGCTCAGGGTCGATGGCAGAATGTTCTTGTGTGATTTACTATTAGAGCTGATAGAGTACTGCTTTTGAGAAGAGCTTGGTGTTTTAGTAGGGACGGTGATATTGTGATTGCTTAACCCGAAAGGAATATAAAACTACCTGGAAACTGAACTGAATTCAGTAGTGCAGATGTTTGAATGTGTGTGAGTGTTTTTTGGGGGTATGCGTGTGTAGAGCAGCAGAACTGTAAAGCACTTATGTATCACTATGTATATTCATATTTCTGTCTGGGCCTGGCATACGTAGTCCTGCCTGGGCTGCTAGTGAGTGATGTGTGGGTGTTTGCATGTCTGTGTGTGTGGGAGAGAGTGTGATACCATGGTTTCCCAGTACAGTTATTTGCATTAGATAACTTAGTCATGGCACTTAAAATTCAATGTTCATTCATATATAAATTCATATATATCTATGAATGTTATTTTAAATGATTTTTCTTTATTTATTTCCCATCTATTTTTGTCTCCTAAATTAGTTATAGCCCTTGCCCAAATGTTCGTCCTGTAGTCTCTTTCCCAGCATCACCACCAGTGTGGGTGGGCAAGGCCTGCATGTGCCTCTTCGCAAATATGTGACACCTGGCTACGCATCGATTCAGACTATTGGCCATGCAGCATGCTGAACACCTCTATGCACTCGGAGGGAATGCTCTGTGCTTAGCTTTCCACATCTTGATGTCCTCCTGACTGGGATGTCATATGGTGATGAGGGAGAGAGATTCTCATGCTGTGTCCCAACTATTTTTGAATCACTAGTACTATGAGTATACAGTTAGCTGTTATCAATAGTATCACGTTTTGTCAGGCTGCCATTCCAAATATTAACATTCTACACAGAAAGTGACCATGGGGCAAGAGGAGACGGATGCGGGAGCAAGCTCAGTGATGAGTTGTGAGTGTGTGAGTTGAAGACTAATGTTTGAGTATGTAGTGGAAAAACAGTATAGTTTATTGACGATTTAAGATAAAACCTTAATCAAGAAAACATGTCTAGCAGCAAGTTAACTATACATATATACAAAGATAATAATTGCTAAAGCAATAGTGTGCCCAATTCCAGCATGCAATCCAAGGCTCCCCAAAAAGCAGAGAGTGACAGACAAACAAACCCCAGTGTCTCAGCTGTGGCACCCATGAGGGATGGGAACCGTCACCTTCTATGAGACCTCAGCCCTTCTTATCCCTAAGCCACAGGTGCAAACTATTTAGCAGGCACCACCCACTGGCCTTTCACCACCACGTCAAGCCAGATGGGAACACAAAGTGTTGAAACACTTGTGAAATAAAAGGACATAACTGTTAGTGCTGTGTTTAGGGCAAGAACCTGGCAATACGATATTTATTATAATACAGGGGTTGCAATTCAGTATATTGTGATATATTGTGATAATGTAAAGAGGTTTTAGTCTAGTTAACTGTCATAGTATTAAAACACAGTAAAATATACATAGGTTTGCTAATGCTAGCATTAGCAGTGAACCCTTACGCTACTTGTTTACATTGGAGTGGAAGAGTCTAATGGCTAAAGATTACAACACTGCTATCTAGCAGTTGGAGGTTTAAACACAACACCAAATGAACGTGTCACAAAAACAAGAAATGTTTGCTTGTAAACTGTTGATTGATCACCGAACATAATATTGCCACTCAAGTGTATTGATATTTACTCACACCCCTAGTAATATACTACATATAGTAACTATACCATGGTTCAGTAAAGGTTGAGGTGGTAGTACAATTATTGTTAATTAATCTAGTAAGAAAGGACACAGTTGTGAATATCACCCATTCTTTCCCATCTCTGGCCAGTTAGTCTAATGGTTCTGGTCAGGGTAATACTAATGACTCGCTGTAGCTTATATGAAGTAGATCAATAAGTGATGAAGATTTAAAGTGCTGGTACTTGAGTTTTTACTGCGCATGTTGGGTTTATGCTGGGCGCTTGTTCATATTTATGCCTACTACATGGAAAAAGAAAGCACGCAGTACACACTTTTCTGTGTGTACACATGGAGTTAAGACAAGTATGTCAGTTATATATTTTTCACGTATACTCAAAGTCTAGCATGTTTCACATGTGTAAAAGGTTAAAGGTCATGATATACATCAGATCTAGAATCCCAAGTGCAATTTACAAGTGGGAAAATAGGTATTTCTCACATTCAGACACCAGTCGAACATCTTTTGACATTTGGACATTCAACATATGCTTGATCATGCCAGTGTTGAACCTGACTTGTAAAGATTTCCAATCATACCTTACTTTTATGTGATTGCCTAAAGTTGCCTTGTTACAGGCTATTCTTTCTTTTTCTTTTACCTGTTACACTCCTTTCATTTGGGAAAGTACAGATACTGCACTTTATTTTTAGTTGAAAAGTGAAAGAAAATTGCTGATTGGCTAAAATGAAAAATACCAGGTCAGACTATAAAAAAAGGTAAACAGAATCAGCCATCACTACTGAGGTTGAATTAGGAACAGTGATCAGGTAAACATGTTCTCTCCTCTGACAACAAATAACAATAACGTTTAGCAAATAATAGCTGATATGCTCTGTCTTTAGTCTGCCTGTCTCGCTAATTGATGTTTTTCTTGGTTAAAAAATTCCCAGTCATGAAAAGCTCCTACATTTTCACTTTATTGCATTGTGAAACATACATTACGTAGCAGTGTCCTGTAACATAATACTCAGTGATCCATTGATTTTAAATATGGATTCTAAATTTTGTGAGGATACACAAATATACTGCACACAGTATGCTCAAGAACTAGAATTGCTGTGTTGTGTATGGTTGGGATACAGCATTAGATGTCTTTTTAGGGTCAGCATTACAGCATTAGGGTATTTTCGCCTGCTCACTCATGATGAGAATGCTGGCAATTATGTCTTTGTAGACCTCTCAGCCACCAAAGGCACATGGCACAGCTGGGGTTCAAACTTGAATCCCTGCTGCAGGGTGCACCTCTGCACTACTGCACCTGCCATGTGCACCTTTTTAATAGTTTTAGAAGTCTGATCAGAGGGATAGTGTGTGTGTGTGTGTGTGTGTGTGTGTGTGTGTGTGTGTGTGTGTGTGCGTGTGTGTGTGTTTGTAGATATGCAGTGGTATAGGACGTTGGGGGGTCTAGCTTTATAGTAACTCCTCCCTACCTAACACAGGTTGAGTTTCTTTCTCTTTCTGTCTTGTTTTCTTCATCTGAAGCTGCTCATTTCTGTGTGTAATTTTGTTTTCACTCAATTTCAAACTGGAGAAATGACAAAGCCTTTCAGTTTAACCTTTCAGCTGTTTGAGAAATTATAGGACTTATGAATCTTTACAGTATGCCTATGTCATGTTTGGTTTTGTGATGATGGTGAAAATGACTTGGTCTGCGACAACAGCATCTACCTGTTTTATACAAATCCAAACAAACACAACAGAAACTCAAGTCTCAACAATGACAGTACACTACGCATGAAGTTGATGATGATGATGATGATGATGGTGATGGAAATAAGGATGACTTTAATGTTGGTCTTTCTTTTTCTTTTCTTTTTTTTTTGAGTCAAAAATGTAACCGTAACAAACTACCTCACAGGGCTACAGACACATTTAATTTTGTATTTTTTTATGATTCATGTTTGTATTTATTGCCATGCAGTGGCTCACATGGACGACTCAGTACCTCAAAATTTATGAATTTCACACAACGCAACAGAATCGCCTTAACATAACGGCTCTTTGTTTATTATCTTTGTGTACAGTGTTTTTACCTTCAGCTTTCTCTCCAAGCACATTCTTCACAAACACACACAAACACACACACACACATATGGACAGACTTACACACACACACACACACACACACACAAACTAGAGAAAGCTGAAAGCTGTTGTAGGTGTGGTCACTCCTGTGACTGACAGTGTTCAGTAGCTGCTGGGATTGGTTGGCCTCCCTCAGGCCCCGCTCCATCTTGATTCTGACTGCTCAGTTGGATTTTGCTGCTCCACAAAAGCATTTACAATGAACATGATCACCTCTGAGTCTCCCTCATTTCCCCCTTTAGCAGTGATTTACTCTCAAGTTTGGTCTGGTGTACCGCGAATGGACATTTAAACATACGGGACTCACAAACACATGAACTCATCCATATATTAACGCAAAGACCTCAGTATCAATGGTATGTAAATACCACACACACAAATACTCAAACGCAGCTGCTAAAGTGTCCATGACCCAAATCAGATCACATTAAAGGAAAAGTGACGTATTCACTCTTAAAAGGGGAAAACAGACTCAACTACTCTTTTTGTATTTTCTATCTCACCTGACCCTCATGGGCCACCGTAAGCACAGGGTCCATACAGAATATTTAAGGCAGTAAACTGTTTGAACAACCAAGTAGAAGAGCTTTCCGCTGTGCCTGAGTGATTAGGTATTGTAAAATGAACTGTTCTGAAGATGCCATCTCTGCTCACATGTTTAACAGTCATATGCCTTCTCACCAGGAAGTCAGTTTACTGGTAAAATCATTAATAAAAATCAGCAAAGGTTGTCATTCCCCCTTTTTTTCTTTCAGCATTAAGTATTGTAAATTCATGTCTTTGATTTCATGTAATGTTTGTCTAATGTTTTACAAATCAAACAATAAATAACAATGTATATGATAACAAAAAGTGCAAGTTTTATTATTTCCAAACCTATGTTCTGTCAACACAAATCAGTCCTTCCATGAGCAAGAATATAGAGGTCTGCTAAGTGTCTGAATGTATGTTTTCAGTTTTGTTTTATGTTTTTTTTTTACGTACAACAGACTTTTTTTATTATTATTTTGGATGCTCTAATGCACTCTTACTCTCTCTCTCTTTCTTTAGTATAGTCTCTATGTACAACAAAGCCTAATTAACCATCTTAATAACTGTTCACCATTGTTATTAAATGTGTGAGGAACATCTCTGGTGTGGAAAATCTACCCAGTTATTATACCAGTTATAAAGCACACTGGTCAAGTACAATGCAGAGCTTGTACACCTGTATAAGTTGTGAGGTGTTATCTTGTGAGTGGGGTCGAACACCGGCTAGTGTTTTTTGTGGCAAAGCAATGTGAATCATCTGAGTTTGGGCTTTGTTTGGGCTCATGTTGAGTGAACGTGCAGGCAGCACAGTTTGTCACAACTTCCCATAATTCTCCTCAAACCTATTCTGTACAATGGCCCAATGGCACAGTGCACTATCCAGCTGGAATATCCCATCATAGGTGGGGTACAGTAAGTCCATGAAGGGGTGCAAACAGTCACCAAGCAGTGAAACAAAGCGGGTACGGTCAATGAAGTGTTTAGAGGACAAGTGAACCCAACCCATGCCATGAGAACACACCAGCCTGCCCACACTTGAACCCTGCCATTGTCCAGCTGGTACCGTAACTCATCAGACTACACTACACTACGTGTTGTCAGTCCTCCAGGTTTCAGTGACCTGCAGGATATGTGTGTGGGGCCTCCTGCAGTTAATGTGGATGTGATTTTTGAGTCGCTGTGGATCGAGGAATGTTAAATGCCTGCACAACTTCAGAAATGGAACGTCCCATCTACCCCACTGTCATGCCTTTCTCGAACTCCAATAATTCCTGCCACCTTGTCATTACCATGTTGGCCAGTATTCAACCTCACTCACAAGTCAACACCTCACAACTTATACAGGTGTGGACATTTCTGAGCCACTCCCTGAGATAACACCACTTCATAATCAGTTTATGAACTTCTACACATGGCTTTTGGTATGTCAGTATATGATTGCTTAAGCTTGATTTTAGAAACAGGCTATGTTTTGTCCAAATGCTGCATGCAGTTCACACAGCCACACACAAGTAGCAGATTAGAACAGAATATTGCATACTTCATTCAAAACTAAAAAATAATCCATGAAACCCCAATTTTGTCACGGTATGACACACAGAGTTCATACGACCTGCTGTGCTCAGTCTAAAACACCTTTAACATTTCTTCATGTCTGATGATAGTTTGGGATTGATTTTATCCAGAGATATGAACAACCAAACACAACATACCAGTACTGCACACATTGTCAGTACATCCACATATGTTCATGTTTTATTTTGCACTGGAATATATATATATATATATATATATATATATATATATATATATATATATACGTGTGTGTATGTGTGTGTTAAGCACAGACAGAGAAGGCCTTGTTAGCCTCTCTTGCTTTTCTATCTCTTTTCACTAGGTGGCGATGTACTGCTGACACTAGCCTCAGTATCATCAGAGTAAGTGATAAACTTGTGAACTTGTGTTAGCCGTTCTGAAGATAATTTCTGCTGCAGTGAGAATGAAATAGAGGACATGGTTCTCTAACAGATGGATAGTAATACAGCAGTGAACTCTCTAATGAGGTCGCAGGTTTGATCCCACCTGCTGGCTATTGCTTTTGTCCTTTTAAGCAGAGCATGCACACCCAGATGGCTTTAGGAGACTGACCATCTGCTTGGTTAGAATTAAAGTCATTTTGGTTTCCAGCATATAAAGACTTTTGTGTGTCTTCACGAATAAAGTATGAACAAACATCGAGACTGTCAGGGTGACGCTGTTACCCAGTCATGCAGATACACTGAGACATTCAGGGTTTCAAAGAGTTTCCTCAGGGGGCCCGCTGCATTTTACACCTAGAACACAAGTAATTAGGCAAATTATCAATCTTGAATAAAACGGCATGTTTCTATGTGTAATTGCAAACCCTTTGTGGTCAGTCACAGGCTGCAGTCTGTCATCAGTGGACACATTTTTACACTGGTGCTCCGGCTGGCCTGCAGTACAAGTATCAGTTCCTCCTTGTTTTGGGAGCCTTTTGGCTTTCTCACAAACTCTAACCTGTCCTCTGTTGATTTTGAGGCTTATCTGTGGTTTACATCTTGATGACTCGTCTGAGCTCATGTTGGTGTATTCCTTTTAAGGTTGTCCTTTACACATCTATTCCTATACACCATATAGAGTTCTTCTTCTTCTTCTTCTTCTTCTTCTTCTTATTGTTTCAGTACTCTTCACTGCTGTTATTAGTCATCCGCTATTGCGGTCGGCCAGGTTCTTTGGTTCAATCCAATCAACCGAGCGGCTCACAGTCCAATTAATTCCCATATGAGGGGAGGACTGTTTATGAAGGGGCTGTGATATGAGCATACTGTCTTAAAAAGGTTTGAAATGGCCACAACACAGGTCTAAACATTTGTTACACTCTGTTCATTAACTTAAGAATAATCCAATGTGTTTGCATTGTAGTTTGTGTAGTTACTATATAAGCACTGTAATGTAGTAAGGCTGGGTTTTTGGGTGTTAAACAATGACAAGCTTGTTTTTTTGTCACCTCCGACACCTGGCTGGTGATATCCCTTCTTCATAAAAACAGTGCACGGCCACGGTTTACCAAGGTGTGGGTACAAGACCCGTTCGTGCATGGCCACGAAATGAGGTGGTTAAGCGGTGGCCACAAATTAGTAAGGCATGGGAAATCATTATTATTATCTTGTTCCCATGCCTTACTAAGTCATGCCAATGACTTAGCTGTAACAACTCAGCTGTATGCAGAACTTATTTCCCTTCACCAACTGGGCTTACCCAGATTGATCACAATCAAATTGGGAAAACAGGCCATTTTAAAGATTGTACACTGTATTATTATTATTAAGTCAAAAACTCTTCACCAAACTCTGTCTTCTTTTGTCAGCTCCAATTATTGTTGCTATCTCTCAAAGCCTTCAGTCATTATTAGCATACCAGTGCTTCAATTTGAAGTTCCAATGGCGGCTAAAATATAAAACTGCAGCCATTTTAATGTTATTCTGTCCTGTAGAGTCAAAGGCAAATAACGCAATCGTTGTCAGTTTTCTGTGAATTTGGTGTTTACAGTGCTCTTTGTAGTAAAAGGCTGAAACAGGCTTCATGAAAATGCCAAAGCAAACGGCTACTTCAGGAGTTACATTGTAAGTCATGAACGGACATCAGAACGTTTTCATGCCTGGTGTGGCAGCATGTCTTTGGTTTCAGCGAAAAGGTTTAGGTGTTGAATAGGTTTAAGTTGCTGTGTTCACTGCCTTTTCAGAACTCTCAGCTGTCTGTTTTAACTTAGCTAGTAGTGTGGTGACCTGACATAGCTTCATAGTGATGGTGCGGCGGTGCTGTTTTTTCAACCAACAGTTATGATAAATTTAGTGGATGTATCATGTTTGGTATCAGCTAACAGTCTTTCCTTAAACCCACTGTTTTCGAGCAAACCACTGTTTGGTATGTGCAGTAATGGATGGCAGTGCTGGAGTTGTTGACCGGTAGCGGCAGTGTGTGTACCATCATTAAAAAGAAAGTTTTTCATTTTTTTGGACGCAGTGTGTGACTAGGCCCCATAGGGCCCACAGCCACCTGTATCCGCAAAAAGCCCAAAAGCAGGTTAAAGCACCCCTGGTTGAGGGCGCCACACATCATTTTTATTAATACATTTTGTCATATTTCTCTATCTGTTTCTCCGTTAAAAAAGTTAATGTGTTAATAAGTACAGCTGCTTGCATGCTCTTACTCTGACATAACCCCATCAGTTTTGAGAGTGTGATCTAAGAGTTTCATTCCAAAGTGCTGAAACAATTTTGAATAAAATGAGAACCCCAGTTAATGTATGATGGACAAAAACAATTTTGTTTCTCTAATAAACATGGTATAAATCATAATAGAGCACTGATATTTCTTGTATGTATAAAGCCCAATACCAACAATGTAAAAAAAAAAAAAAAAAAAAAAAAAAAAGAATAAAATTCTTGGTCTAGAATGCATTTATTCCCTAAATATTCCCTAAATATTCTGAAAGTAAAACTCTCAGTCTACGCTTTAAGGTCATGGTCATTGTTTCATTTCAAATGTCTTTTACTATAGAGACAAAACATCAAAACGTACTTGTACTAACTCGCCTGATTTCAATCCACTGGAGCACATCTGGGAACACTTGGATTGCCAGGTTTACCATTTTGACCCACAACCACACAATCTGAGGGATCTCTGTGCTCTGCTGCAGTTGGAATGGGCACGAGAGCCTCATTTCCAAAATCTCAAACATTGCTACAAATACAAAAACAGATTTTTAAATGAAACTCTTCAATTTCTTATGGACTATACTGTAGAGCGCTGCCATGTGCAAGTCACTGCAGAGTGACGGTTTGTTGCTTCAGTCAGATGGGCATCTCTACACTTACTGAGGAGCTCCTCTATATCTCCTCCAGAGCAGCCGTGTTTCTACACTCTCCTGATTTCCTCCTCACGGTTGCAGTGTCAGCATGAAAGACAGCAGGTCTATCGTTAGCATTGTGTGGGCTGATGTTTCTTCGCCAGGCAAGAGAGAGAGAGAGAGGAGATAAGAGCTGATCTGGGCCACAGCAGAAGCCACAGGCTGCTAGCCTGAGCCCCATATAGGGGGGCAATAGGGTGACACTGAGGTTGTAGCATGGGCTACGCGTGCATATCTGGAAATGATCAGGAAACCGCCAGTTAAAACACATTTCTGTCCTAAATCACAAAAAAGTAGGTTGTTTCTCACCAGACCTTGAATCCATGCACGAGACATGATCAGATCATTTGTAGAGTCACACTTCCTGTTGTTTCCAATGTTTCAATGTTTTGATGGACATTAAAATACCAAATAAAAATCTCATTAATAATCTCAAAATCTGTGTACATCCTCTGTTTCTGTTCTCTGTGTCATATCAGTCTATGGTCTGTTAGCAGCTCTTGAACATAATGTCATTCAGCCTTGATGCTGTGATCTTTATTGCGTGTTGACAGATTTACACACTGCATGTTGTTCCTATAGTTTTGATTCTGTGCAGTCAAGCTGAATGAATGCTCCATACAGGACAAAGTCTCTCTGTGGGCTGTTTAGCTGGTAGCCCATTTATATTGTTTTAAACTAAGGGGCTGGATTGGTCAGTAGTGCTAGCGGTGCGGTAAGGAGATGAGTCCTGTTTGCTCCAATGACACTTTTTGCAATGACACTCCAATGACACGCTTGCTGAGGAAAAACTTGGTGTTGTAAAAACTGTGAGTTTCACATTCACAGCTTTAGACATCAGCAAACAGAAGAAATAGCTTTATGGGGGTAAACCATGATCAGGGCATCCATATGTTTAACCGTGACTTCACAAACACTCAAATGGTATATTAAGATAGCGTCTCTGTATTATTCATGACAAAAAATAACTCAAAATCTCAAGAAAACAAATGAAGTTGTTACTGGTAAATAAATTATTCAATTCCAAAGCCGTTCCAGCATCTACTCCCAAACTGGTTTGCAGCATTGATCAGTACAGTAGTAAATATTCGCATATACACCCCGATTGTTATTCCAACTGCCATATACGCCAGCATACCCTGCATATCACAGCCCCGAAGCTGTTTATTATCCATCAAAGGCGCCTGCCGAGGATACCGGAAAATTTCTAGCAAGACTACAAATGAGGAAGCCCTACAATGAAGGGACTTGTGTAAGATGAATGAAATCGTCACTGAATGCAGGATGCAATTGGCTGGACGTATCTTAGGTCTCTCCCATCAACGCATACCCAAGACTGCAAATGATACTGGGTACCACCCAAAGGAAAAGAAGAAACTCAGGGCACCTATGACCTGGCAGACGATCTTCTAAATAGATATAGAAGCTTTATGGGAGTTCTGCCAGGAAGACTCTAATGCTATGTCATTCATTCATTCCTTCATTCCTCCCAATCAAATGACCTGTCTTTAAAACGACTGTACTTGCTTATCCCCTCTGCTGCCTTTAAGTGCTGACTTTTTGAAATTCCCCGCCATTCTCCCTACCACCCCCAGTTTGGCCCTGTCCAGTTGGATTGGGATCTGCCTCTGCCTTCTCGATCCAGCAGGATATGCGATGGTCTCAACAATCCACAACCTGGAATGAGAACGGGGCCTACACCAAGACTCTTTCATTTCCTAATGATTCTTATCCTTCAAACTGTAAAATTACATTATATTATATTATATATTTAAAATGATCTTTTTTCATATCTGCCCTGTTCTGGTAGAACCTAAAAGCATGAGGGTTTTATGGAATCAGAATTGCTGCAGCTGAGAAGGTCCACTGGAGAGTACTTGCTGCCCAATGTATCAAACAGCAAGGCAGGAACTAAGGCCAAGGATAGCCTTTTAGACCCTCTGTAGTATTAATAAAATGCACCATTGCAGTATTTTCTAAATATATCACAGTTGTCAGATGATATTTAAGTTAACATTAACAAAGTTAAGGAGACCAGACTTCCTGAGTGCTGCTACTCTTTTGTCTTTTTGTTTTCCTCTCTTAAAATGACACAAAGGAACACAGTACTGTAAATATCAACCAGACAGAAAATACATTCACAGAAAAAACGTTACTGTTTGTTTAGTTCATATGTTCTAAACTGTTATTTTAAGCCATTTTGGAGACACCAGCAAATGTCCATACACCATAAGTCGAGGGCACAGAGCAGAATTCAAAAACTAAAAATAATTGTTTAAATTGTCTGGCGACAGTAACACCACTGTTTTATGGGTATTAGATCATGTATATACTACTCATTATCTATCAAACATATCAGTAAAAAATCTCCAATACTGGAAAGCAATGCTACAGTGTGTCAGTTTTAAGTTTGTTGTTTTTTTGAGTGTTGTTGGGTCTTTTTGTGGTAAAGGTAAACATAATGTTCCATGTCTGCTGCTGAAGTATATGTATGAAAGGGCACCTGTGTGATCACATGCAGCACATTATGAGGATTTAAAGGTGTTTCATTTTAAAAGACTGTACACATTCATTGTATACAGTTTTTCATTTGTTGTTAGTGGGCTTTACATATAGATTAAATATCAATGCTATATTATGATTAATACCTTTATTGCAAACTGTTATTCTAAAAATGTAATTATACATACAACATTTGGAATGACGACCTACCCTTCTTTTCTGTAGAACTTGAGTCATTTAGATCACTGTGGTTAAAGCAGGGGGTACTGAGGAACAGGTGAAAACGTGAGAAGGGATGCTGGTTATATGTGTGCACGTGTGCAGTCAGACTAATCAGAACAGTGTTACAGTCAGTTAGTATAATGATAGATAACAGGAGAGTGCATGTGGGTTTGAACCCGGTGTCCGGGGCTGGATAAACAGTTGTGCATGTGTATGTTAGTAGGAGGGTGGAGTATCGTGGGTCTCTGAGATAAACGTGTGTAAAAGCAGGCATGTTTGTGTGTGTAGTAAGACCCTGTCTGCTTTCTATTTTGGGCTGTGTGGTGTGTATTAATATTGCGGGTGTAGCCGTTTGACCTGAACTGATATGAGTTCCCTGTTAAAATCAACCGTACTGCTTACTGAGAACTGCGCAGGGCAGCACGGCTGCATCACTGTAATTGGCACGCAAACACAGACTGAGGCCTCAACATGGTCAATGTCACAAATTTGCTTACTTTGAATAGTGACCTAGAAATAATGCATATAATGTATATCTTCCTGTTCTTCATGTCTGTTCCTGAGCAGGACAGCAACATTAACAATCTCCCAATCAAAATAAGACTTCTCAGGTCAGGTTAAGTAAAACTGATAATGACCTATCTAGCGTTTGGTGTTAACCACAGTGTCGCAACATGCTTCTATAACCTCAAATATCACTGCTCAATTGCACTGAATCAGCACGTACAGAGTAAAGATGGTGGTTATGTTTACTGGCATCGAGGCCAAAAACATCACACAGCCTATGAGTGTGCAGAAGGGATGCGTGGACTTGATGTATTTTAAGTGCATTTGTAAGTAGCCTGTGGTGGTCCTCATATGAGGCAGCATGAGTGTGAACATCTATTTCTGGGTAAAACCACACAGTGCTGTCTGCTGCACCAGCTGGAGACCCTCTTGACACCTGTAGAGACACCATGCATAACAATCATACAACAAGGGCAGGTACAAAAGCAAAGAGAGGGAGAGGGTTCCAGGTGTAAATGAATCATTAGTCTCTTCTTGCACAGGTACAGATGACCCAACCCTCAGTCCCAACACAGAGTCTGACATTCAGCACAAGATGGTGAGAAGAGGCTAAAGACAGGTAAGACTAAATTCACTGAATTACTGAGGAATAAGAAACCCAATAAACACACATCACAACAGAAACACATTATGTAACTTAGCATGTTCTTTTATGTATTTTCCTGATTGTAAGCAGTCTGTCTAGCCTTGGGGTCCTTCTTATCCCCCCCAGGCTAGATAAAGAGACAGATCCTTTCTGTCCTCCTTGCTTTATTGCTGAAATCTGGATATCTGACAGGGGTACGCCAGGTGGATCACTAACTTAGCTCAGGTGCTATTGTCATCGAGTAGGAAGGTTCCTTCGGTTTATTTCAGTTCTATTTATAGAGCACTTTTCATATTAGACATAATCATAAAGCAGTATTACAAGAATCCAAGCTAACAATAGCAAGCTGGTATTAAAAACAACCTGCACGTGAATGTATGGGCAAGAAACCCTGATAAAAGCCAGACTCCAAAAGCCAGACCGTGTTTCATTTTCTCTGGTTGGCACTTGATAGTGATGATATTGGCAAAGGCGACAAAGAATAAATTTACACAAGAAGTGAAAACTGAGTCATTTGGATAATACAGAGGTGAGATTTCTGAGCTAAGCCAATTACAAACGGACAGAATAGATAGTTTTTTAATAGGATCAGTGTTACACAGAATAATCAGAAAAAGTGGCAGGGGGTGAATATTGAATACACAGTATCCAGTAACATTCTATTACAGATTGAGTACATATTCAGAGTACATATAAAATACATACTGATAAGGCACACGAGAAAAACTCTCTTGTCATCTTTTTATTTAATTCATACTGTTTCTGGCTGTACTGGTTAGTGTTCTTCTGTTAATGTGTTTCATGAAGAAATTACTTATTTAAAGGAAGGTACAAAATACATTTTGTGTCTCATGGCCTGCTTCAGTTCACTGCTGATCCCATAATCCCACAATGGAACCAGACTTCCTTCCAAGCAACTTTGAGCAATTTCTATTCATCATAAAATCTTCCCACAATGTAAAGTGCAGTTCTTGTGTTCAAATGATGCATAAAAGTAAAAATCGAAAAAAAAAAATATATATACATGCTATACATATACGTGAGATACATGTTATCCACTGGACAGCGACGATATGCTTTTCAGTCAATGGCAAGCATTGTAACTTCCCCTGAAACACAGGCTATCCAGCCCTATACAGCAAAGATGCTATTCCTATCACTTATTAACATACACTGAAGACTGTTCAGTTTGATTAGCCCTCAAAAGAGTTTAGTGGCACTTACACTAACAGCTGGCTCACCACATAGATTCAGACTTTAGCAGAGCTCAGTAACACTGAGATTAATAACTGATCATCACACTGATTTATCAGTCTACTCAGACTTTAGCAGAGCTCAGTAACACTGAGATTAATAACTGGTCATCACATTGATTTATCGGTCTACTCTGACTTCAGCAGAGCTCATTAATACTACCTACTATCCCTACTCAACAGAACTGTTGTCCCGTCCCTGGCCAGGGCTTATCTGGAACTCAACTGGCTTTGGTCTAAATAGGAGATAATACAAGTATATAATTCTGTATGGGTTCATGAATAGATTAAAATATTTTTATTAATGGTCATTAAGCAGGTCATAAAAATGTATGTATTAGAACAGCTTAATAACTTTTGGGTGTGTTAAAACATAATTAATCCCATTAATTAAACCCATAATAAACCATTTTAAACCATAAATGAAAGCTTTATTAGAGTAGTCTTACTGTAAGGTGGTACCCATAGAGCTCTAAGTGTGTATTTAAAGGTCAGACAGTTGGTGTTGCTCATCAGTTTACACTGAGGTGCTCAGTAATGTGATAAAACTGGACTGTCATAAAAACTTGCATTGGACTTACAGAAATAAAAGTGTTCTTTTTTTGTTTCATCTAATTTTATGTTCATTTCATTGGCCAGAGATGCACAGGTTCTAGTATAACTAATCCTTCTAATGAAGACATGATGGCAGAAATTATTTCGAACTGTCTTTGGAAAGTTCTTCACTGAACTTCCATACAGACGTTAGAACTACAGAGTTATAGTTACAGCAATTGCTTTTTTCATTCATAGTAGTTGGTATGGGTGAGATTTGGCACAACACTAGTACTACTTTAGCAAGTGGTCCTCTGCTCACCTTATCTTCCTCAACACACACCGCACAGTTGCTTTACGTGACCAAAACAGTGTTCTTATATATACAGTATTTTTGAGGTGGGGTGTCTTCTGATTGAATGTAGTAATATTTTGGACTCCACTGTGGAATTAGGAGTGAAGCTAAAAGATAAACCTCTGCTATAAACTCTCCTATAAACTCTGGTGATGAGTAAAGCCGGTAGCAAAGACAGTGGCTCTATATAGAACAATGAATTTTCAAAGATCATCATTTGCATGTTGTTCTTTATGAAAAAAGTATTGTATATGTCTCACACATTGTGGATGAAGCGGGCTAAACAATGTTTTCAGAATTTCTATTTTACCCTAACGGACAACATAACGTCATGATATGTTTATTTTCAGGGACACCCCAAATTTTGAGACATTTAGGAGATCCAAGAGGTAAAAACCTCAGGACCCACCTTGCTCGTAACAGCAGAAGAACCTATTTTGGTGCTATATAGTACCATACACAACACTTTCTCCAGTCATCTAAAGAACCATTTCCCCATGCAAAGAACCATTTAAGCATTTAAAGTGTTAATTGTTCTATATAGAACCACTGTATTTACTGAAAGAACCATCTTTTTTAGGAGTGTACTAAAATCTGAGGGGATTTAGCTGTCAGGCAGAGGAGAAGTGCAGTTCCAGTGTCCAGGGTGAGCATGACAACACCTGTAGTGATGTTTGGCTCAAGCATTTTAACTTTGACAAGATGAAGAGAAAAGTAGAAAAGGAATATGAACAAGAGCTCTGCAGTTTTAGGCGAACACTTTAAAACCTAGTTACTCGGAAAAACAAGATGCTTTCACACCTGTTGGCTCTTGATTAGTAGAATCCGGTCACAACTTACTGTTCTGCCCACCCGTATAAGGGTAAGCCCCGCCTCCTGTGCTACGATTGGCTACTGGTATTTCAACTCGTCTGTTACGATTGGCTAGTCGATTTTCTTGTCTCCTGCGCTATGATTGGTTGGTTAATAACCCATACTATCCGCAGACTTCGAGTGAATATTAACTGCCAGTTAGAGCTGATTGCTGCTAGTGTGTCGGAATACGGGTGGGGAAGAGGCGGTTCTGGAAGAGGCGCTGTTTTCGGTCAACGAGATAAGAGGCGCCGCTGCTGGAGCTCCGGAACTGTGCACGGTGAGAGCGCTCCGCTTCTTCTCTTAGCATGCCTGCTGTCTGATTCCTACTTCACTTCAGCAACGAACACACACCCCCACCCTGTACACACACCGCAAACTGGCATACACATGATACAAAGTTCCTTCCAGCACAAACCTGCCTGTTCACAAACAGTCTATTAAACCACTAAAGGGGAACGCCACACAGTTTCTAAAGAAATCTACATAATTAAATGGTGGAAATGTCTTTCGGAGTAGCTTAATGTGCACTGCACCGTTCTAGAGAAATGTGCAGAGTCAGAGGTGTTCACAGTGGTGGTGATGGGAACCAGACGTTTGTGGTGGCTTATGCCTCTGAATGCTCCCTTATCAGTATTAAATATAAAATAGATAGGACACATGTAGGTTCACTGGTGTATTGGATAAAAGAATTAAGTGGCTATATTTGAGTTGTATATGTAGTAACCCCTTGTTCCCATCAGCAACATTGTAAAGAAACCTGAATCTGTACTATGAACCATTTCAAACCAGAACACTCCAAGAAACCCTGTTTACATCCCATGGGAAAATTATTCCAAAATGTATAAAAATGGATGGATTTGTATCTGAAATTTCAAAGTGCCGTACTAGATGTAGTTCATGGATGTGAATGGGTTAATAACCATAAGCACCTCACCTCACAAGCCAAAAGCATTAGATCCGCTATGACAAGAAAAAAAGAGTGTCTCATGGTGAATGTGTACTTTCATACTAACCACAAAGCAGAACCTGATCCCTACCAGGCTTTTATAATGATGCTTTATGGCTGTGATGGATGTAACTATACTGCTTGAGTGTTTTGGTACAGTGCTATAAGCAGCACTGCAAAACAGTATGACCTAATACAAAACCTTTCAGGTCAGAAATGGAACAAAAGTGACTAAACCAACAGAAGCGGAAACCAAAACCACAAACAAGAACCTGTGCAGTTCTCTGTTTACTCTGAGATACCGATTGTAGGTCCTCAGTCAGGCTGATCGCAGGTGTTGTTCTTAGAGGTCTAAATCCAGCTTTCCCAACAGCGTTTCTGTTTCACTGAACTCACAGTGCATCTCGGCTCATCTGAGAACATGTACGTGCATGGTGCAGGACTGCGCTATTAAATCTGCAGATAACTGTACCGAAGAGTTTCACTTTCACAGTGACTGAAGACTTAAAGAGGTGCTCTTATGAAATGACTGAGTGCCATGCTTCACCTGCAATGGACCAACATCTATCTGGTACTTTTATTAGCAAACCAAGAGAAGGTCATTGAGGTCTGTGGATGATGACACCATAACACCCTGACATAAAGCGTTCCAGGCAAACCCAGTGTAATTATAACTACAGGAAGTGGACGTGTTTTTAAAATGCACACTTTAATAGGGCACTTCCTTATTAGCTGAAAGGTTACCATAGAGATTCGGTTTCTGTGGTAGTGTGGAGAGCTGTGAGCTCTGAGGTGTGCGGTGCACTCGCAGAGAGGGCTGAGAGAACAGCTGAAGAGGAAGGCCGATGCACATACTGCAAGCCCACAAAGCACCTACAGACAGCGAGACTGTAGAGCCGAAGTTGTGTCTGCAGCTTTTGCAAGGGTCTTTTTACCTTCTACCATTTTCAGCATCTGTCCTGACTCAGAGCTGCATGTTATAGCATGATATATTCAGAGGCTTGGATCATGATCTCATTTAAGGGAAGCTGGACTCAATACTTATTTCAAGTGATTTTTCATTATGCACATTTTTATGCACAAATCATTTTTAAAATTTGTCAGCTTTTGACATTCACCTACTTTTCTAACCTCTCTTCATCCTCTAGAACTCAACGGGCTGTTTTTGTTTCAGTGCCTTCAAGACTTCAAGGACTGCCATTATGATTGTACTGTAATGGGAATGAGGCAGTCTAGGCAGTCTGAACTTTACATAATTTGTGAACGTATTAAGCTAAACTGCGGTAGGTTGACATTTATTTTGCAGCTTAACATCCCTATGTGGACTATAGGGTGTGGACAGTGAACAGGTTACCTTGGACTCTAACCGTGTTTACATACAGCTCTTAAATTTCAAATAGTGAGATTTTTTATTTTTCCTTGGCTCTGCAACAACAATTACTGTTATTCAGTGTTTCACAAACTTGACTGCACTAAAGCCAAATAAACAGATCTAATTATGCTCACTTTGCAAAGAAACACGTTGTTAGTCTTTGTTGTTTAAGTACTGACATTATCTACAACATTCTAAGAAAAGTCTATTGTAACATATCACAATAACGATCAAATGCAGTCATATTGCCCACCCCTACTTTGTGTCAGCACTTTTTTAAAAAGTGGACCAAAATTAATTTTAATGATTGTATTAATTGACATTGACAGGCGTAGCTAAGTGGTGGCCAGTGTCACCCTCCCGTGTAGCGTGGCTACTCTTCTTGTCACACTGGTTAAGCAAAGTAAGACCATAAGATATCATCAATGAAGCATCTGTGAAGGTATATTTAAAATGTGGTTAACCAGTTAATGAGGGTACAGCTCAGCAGTGCTGCACTGCCAGCTACATTATATGATGAAGGCAAACTATCAAACATTTGTGACTACTGGCATTTACGATTGTATAATGTCCATCATTTATCATGCAAGCAAAACACGTTTTACAGCTGCGTATATGTTAAATATGTGTTCTAATGCACTAGATTAGTTTGCTGCCCTGTGAAATATCATTTTCTCATACTGTTCCCGCACACCCTTTTACCTTAGCAGTTTGCCACCCCAGAAAACCTCCGGGTCTTACCTGGCCACCCCATTTAAAAGGTTTGGATACGCCCCCTATCGGCAGGTCTTTTAAACTTCTCCCAAAAACGTGTCCCTTTCAGAGACATAAAGTTTTCTTATGATAGTGATTATACAGATCACACATGGACATGTTGCTGTCTTTCTTTCCTAGTGCTCATGGATCCACTGTCATCTCCAGGGTGGTCTATGTTGGTGACCCCCCGTACTGACATGCCCTGTACTGACCTGTAGGAAGGCGTGCATTGCCCTCTGCCTAAGCCATCCCTGTTTCTCTGTCTCTCTCTCCATACAGATGTCTGAGCAGCACATGAAGCCAGGCAAAGTGAAGAGAGAATACAGTAAGTATAATGCAGAGAGAGAGAGAGAGAGAGAGAGAGAGAGAGAGAAATAAAATGACAGTCAAAGAAAGATTGAGAGAGAGTTTTAAGAAAAAGAGAAAATGAGTGTGAGAGAGACAAAGAGTAGAAGACAGAGAGAGAAAGAAAGACAGAAGCAGACAGAGAGGGAGACGGACAGAGACAAGCAGAAAGACAGACAGAAGCAGACAGAGTAAGTAAGAGACAGAGAGAGAAGGGGACAGAGAGAGGGAAGCCTACACTGTGCATCCTGAGTGTACATTTTATTGAGTACGTTCTTACATCACAAGCTAAAGCTCCTACACCTACTGTACCACATGAATCAGATTTGTTGCTTTGACTGACAGGTGCAGCGTCCAGTCCTTTAGTGAGACAAAAGCTGCGGCAGTTGATTCAACTCAGGCAGGACCAAGCGGTGTCCCCCGTCAGGTGCTTCCCCACAGGATACAGGTCAGACTAACACTGCTTTATTTGTAGGCCAGAATTTAAGCTATTATTATTGAGTGCTGTATTTCTGTGGACTCTCTGAGGTGCCACATTAACATTTGCTCCTAAATTCAGATTTTCTGTGTGTTTATGTTTCCTAGTTATTCAGTACTAAAGGTCAAAACCATGTAATCAGTCACATCATTAGTAAAAGATCAGCATTAGTAAAAAACATTACCAGACATTTTGGCATTTAGTACATTCTATAAGCATGTTATTAATGTGTTATTAATGCTTGTTGTGTTTATTGACTGTACTGTTCTGCGTAGTACACCAGTGAGGTCAGTTACTTGTCCAGCACCATGTCCAGCACCTCACAATCATTTCTGCTTCTAACCTCACCTACTGTTTATACAACTACAAATCATTGTTGACCAGATCTCTGAAATGAAAACCATTTCATAGTCAAAATATCATTGAAATATCCCGTGTTTTCATCTATGAAATAAAAAAGGGGGACACAGTTCCAGTGTCATGCGTCTTGACCCTAGTAACCGACTGATAAAAGTGGATACTAAGTAACTTGGGTAACTGTGTCAGAAAATCATACAGCAGCCTGACATGGTGAGTAAAGTTACAATAAACTATGGAACACTCGATAAAGAAATTAATAAAGGCTAATGATAAAAGATTTACATTTCTTGTTTTCCCCTTTGCAAGATTTGTCAGTTGTCGCCTTTTTAGAAACTCAGATTTGTTGTTCCTTTAGGGAAAGTATTGGACTGAATTCCTATGAATGAATTTTGGAGCTGGTGAACTTGGTTTGTGGACCGTAGATAAAAAGACTGTGGCTGTGGTGGCCCCCTTACGCCGCATTAACAGTCTGCCTTTTAGCTGTCGGTCTCCTAGATCTGCTATCAAGACCACACAGTAAACCTAAAAGGGAAAGAGCCCCCCACCGCTGCAAGTGCTTTAGGAACACTTATTCTTGATTGTATGTGTGTGTGTAATGTTTGTGCATAATGTTTGTGGCTGTTATTTAGGGAGCTGGCTCCTGTTCCTAACTTGAACGTGCAGCATTATCAACAAAACTCATCTGAAAACTACGCAACTGAGCAGCTGCGGCGAACAGGTGACACAGCCAAAGATCTGTTATTATCATTATTATGAACTGATGACTCGATAACTTTGTTTGTTTGTTCATAAGCTGTAGCTCTGTCTTACCCATTACCATTTCCTTCAGATCAACCTCATAATACCAGTTCTCTGGCATGTGTGTTTGTAGCCTCAGAACCCCTTTTGAAACAGAAGCAAAGGAGGAGTTTGACTAGAGAGAATCTCTACCGTAACATAAGTGCTCCCATTACAGGTAAACAGTCAGCACATAATACCACTTACAGGGACATAACATGGGCATCAGGTTACATAGCCCTCATTATAGAGTGTACAGACTATTTGCAAACTTGAAAAATGGCAATACTTTTATATACATTCATAATTACCTGGATAATGCATATAAATATATATGTATCTGCTGGTATGCCCATATAATCAGAACACTGATGTGCATTTTACATTGTTTTGTCTGCTTCTGTCCCTTATTCTGACTCTCACTTCCTCTGCTGTTTCTGTTGCTCCTATGGTCGCTCCCTGTCATCTCGAGGGTGATTTTATGTTAAGCTCCTCTCCAACCTGGTGTCTGTACTTAATAATTACGGCCTGAAATTGTTACGTACACTAGTTCATGCTCTAGCCCAATAAACGAACGAAAACGGAGCTGCAGCAACGTAAATGACTATGTTTAACTGTAGCACCATTTAAGGTGGAACAGAAAAATCGCAAAACAAGCTGGCAAACAGGAAGCCAACTTTGGCTTACTCTTATTTAACAAGATCCTGGGCAATTTTAATGATCTTAGTTTTCTCTGCACATTTCACTCCGGACAGTTTCTCAAACCTCAGCGTTTCACACTGATAAGACTGAAGTATAGAATAGTTCCACCTTTATTAGCATCACAAACTCAACAACAGCCTATAAGTAGTAGCCATGCTGCTACTTTGTTTCACTGTTTGTTTCACAGTGATTGTTTCACTGTTTGCCGGTTGAAGCAGATCATCTTAAACTGAAAGCTTTATAGGGAGCAACCTCTGTAATTTATTTTGTTAGTATAGATAACATTAGATACTAGCAAGCCTCAACTTTAGTTAGCATAGCTAACTAAATCGTATGACAGCCAAGCTTATTACATAGAGGTTAATTTTATATTCCTCTCTTTGCCTGTTTTGGCATGTTGACTTTAGATCTTGTGTGATCATTGCAGTCTCTGGCTTTAAACCAGCCAATCAGACCAGAGCTAGTTAAATTATTTATGAGTTCACCGAATAAGGGAAAACAGTTTGTTTCATTCCAGGACCAAATCATAGGGTGTAAATGGGTGTGTACAATCACACATGGCCATTTTAAAACCCTGACCAAAGGCATGTACCTTCTATGTAGACATAGAATAAAGTACTGAATAAAGTGCCTTGCAAAAGTATTCAGCACCCTTAAAAGTCATCAGATTTGTCTGGATTACAAATGACACACAGACTTCTTTCAGCATTCAGCCCATTCAAACTAGTACTTGGTGGAACCATGTTTGCAGCAGTAAGTGGTACAGCTTAAGAGTGGAGCTCATTCATGTACTCAAGAAGAGCACGAGCGCCAGACCGAAAGTTCTCCAGCAGGGGGAGCTATTATCAAGTCACTTTCATGTGTGTCTTTCAAGCAGAGAATAATTTGTGGAGTTCTGTTTGTGAAAATTATGATTCATCAAGATGCCATGAGAATCATCTTTTTCACCCAGAATCAAATTGGGTCCCCCCCTGCCAGGATGTCATGTTTGCAGCACTGCATATTATACATTTCATTTCTCACTCATTGTCTGTGTGTGTGTGTGTGTGTGTAGACTGCCCTAACACTCCAGTATCTGCGTGCACTTTACCCTCCAGACAGTTGGACAGCAGATTGCAAGTCTGGGGCTACAACCCAAGACTGCTTCAGCAGGTTTGTCTCTCTCTCTCTCTCGCTCTCCTTCTTTGTGTCTCTTGGTTTCTCTCTCTTTCTCTCTCGCACTCTCTTGCTTTCTCTCTCTCTTTACCTTTATGCTAATGTGGAACTTCACAACTCTTTTACAAACTGCCACCCTACAGCAGCTTACACTTTCACATGAAACAAAGCCTAGGATCGTCCAGCCATTACATTAACTTCTCTTTTTATTTACACTAATATTTTTTTTATTTATGCAGGAAGGCAGGCAATAAGGTCTTTGTCACAAGATGACAGACAGCTGAAAAAAGAGGTTTCTGTGGGGGAGGGTTTCTCCCTCTGGCGTGTTCTTTGGGTTTTATAACTTTGCCGAAGGTTTTACATGCAGAAAAAGCCGCATACCACATTACAGGACAGGGGAAAACAAGACAAGCATCATAGGTCATCTTTAACAACACAGAGCAGGAGATGTAACTGCTGATAAAAAACAATTATTATGTTAGACTTACGTTAACTTAAACACTACACAAGTTAATATAAAAATACAAACTTCACCCAACAGAACACATGCGCCTTTACTATGTTCAAATTATTATAATTATTAATCTGTATTTATTTTATTATATTAGTATATTCGCAGGTTAGGGTTCTGCTGTAAAAGACATTTATTATCTATAAAGCATTTTTCTTTCTAACCCACCTGCAGGTTTATGACAGTTATACACAAAGCTTTATTGCTCTGATTTAATTTACATTCACTTGCTCTCTCTCTGTAGAGAGAGAGAGGTCTGGACTCCACAAAGATGGAGAATAGACCCATGGCTTCTCCACAACATTTGTATATACCACATGGACAGAAGGCTGTGGTGGGTACTTTACCCTCGCCTGCATTCATCATCTTGGCCGACCCTGGATTTCAGCACACTCCAGTCTTTGCTAGTCCTCACACCCCAGTTCCTCCAGGTAAGCACCATCTACGCCTCACATTCAACAGGGAGCACTGATCCGTTAGTTGGATTATACCGCCCTCTAGTGTTTATATTAACTGCCAGGTGAAGATTTCAGTGCCTACAGAAGATTTCAGTGCCTACATATGTTGTGTAATGTACTTGTATCACACAGTTAAAGACTTGTAGGCACTACACATCTAGTCCTAATGAAAAGACAAAAAGTTAATTGTCAATGTCATTTTGTAGTACATATGATGGAGAGGCAACACAGGCCTCTGACCAGAACCCAGTCGCAGACCTTTCAGAGCTACCATCACATCAGAGGGACAGTGAATCACCGCATGTACCACACCCACAGTAGCAGACGACACAAGAGGGCCTGTCACACACAAGAGGTGAGATAAACACACACACACACGCACACACACACAAACACACACACACACACACACACACACACATAAGCACTTTCCAAATCCTGTTTGTGTCCTATAGCTTTCAAACTACCTCCACAAAACTTCTGTGGATTGAAGAACCTATACCTGGATAAGTTGCTTGTGCTTTTTAAACTGATACCACTTACAGTTTGGACATTGTTCATTCAAACAGTTTTTTCTATAGGCATAAATGGGGGAATGCTCAACTGCCCAAATTCATTCCACTTGTATTAAACACATAGTTCCGGTCCTAACATCAGATGGCTGAGCTGTGTTAGACCATGTCACTAAACATTCTTGTGCTGTTAATGGAATAATCTTTTACTCTAATGCTGGAACATGTACACTACACAGTCAGCACACACTATACCGTCAGTGTACACTCCACAATCAGTGTATACTCCACAGTCAGCACACACTATACAGTCAGTGCACAATCCACAGTCAGCATACAATCTAAAGTCAGTTTATACTCCACAGTCAGTGTACACTCCACAGTCAGCACACATTATACAGTCAGTGTACACTCCACAATCAATGTACACTCCACAGTCACCACACACTATACAGTCAGTGCTCACTCCACAGTCAGCATACAATCTAAAGTCAGTTTATACTCCACAGTCAATGTACACTCCATAATCAGTGTACACTCCATGGATAGCTTACACTACACAGTCAGTACACAGTATACAGTCAGTGTACACTACACTGAACCTTAGAAAAACCTTAGAATACCATATAACCTGCCTAGTTACACCTTAGCAATCACCTGGGATACCATAGCAACAGTCTAGCAACACCTTAGCAACCATCTAACAACCACCAAGCTATGCCCTATCATCATGCTGGAATAGCATAGATGTAAAGTTTGTTAAGATTTAAGGATGGTGACAAACTGAAGACGGTTGCAAAAAGAAAAGTAACACTTGAGCAGATAAGTGAAAAAAAGTAGTAGTGAACAGGACAAATTGAACGACACATCATTTCCTCTCGTCTCTCCGGTCAACTTGCAGAAGAATGAGGCATAAAGGAAGGCAGACATGATCGTGGCGGCTAAAAAAGATTAAAACATCATTTTCTTGGAGTTTCAACAATCAAAATAAAAGATTGCAGTCAAAGGATAATTAGCTAGACAAGCCTGTAATGTCAGAGGTACAAAGTTCAGAAAATGAGAGACAGGAAAGTCAGTTGTTAATGTGGACTAATCACTTTCAGTTTTACACATTGTCTGCGCTCCTGACGGTGATATGTGCTTCTAAGAACTAAATATTTACAGTCTGAACAATACCTTTACAAATAGTCATTGCTGATAAAGACTGTACATTGCCCTGTCCACAGTTATACTGCATGTATTCTCTAATGTACATTAATTAACATTTGCCCAGTTTATTGTGCAGTGAACTGAATAGTCATTGTTAATGTTTGCAAGCCAGCTGAGATTACAGGGGGTTGCAACAGTACAAAGCAGTCATACCACCACATGACCCACAAAATTCTTGATTTCTCATGTCTGGCATTGTTTTCCCTCCTTGTTCTTAGCAGGTAAAGCAAAGGCAAGAACAGGGGGTGGATGCTGAACCCCCTTGGACTATAATACGCATCGGGTCATCGCCTAACTTCCACGTGCCTAACAGCACAGAGCCCCCCACACGCACAGAGTGCAGTACAGGTGAGAGCAGGAGACAGACTGGAGTCAACACTGTCGAAAATACAAAAATGCCCATAATCTCCCAGCAAAAACAGTTCAGTTTACATCACTTAACTTCTGCCTGACTACACCCAAGACTAAACTGATACAGCAAGCCATCACTGCCCCCACCTCAGAAAACAAGTATCTCCATTTGAGCTCAGCAGGTTTCCTTCCTTATCATGATTGGACCACTACAAATGCTCCAAAATTACTTCACCATTGAAAGTAAAGAATGTTTTTGTCTTCTCCTGTAAGAAACTTTTTGAAAATGCTTGTTTTTTCAGTGCACAGTGATTAAATATTAGATACAATCTGGCCATTCAATTTTTGAACTATTAAAATATTGTTGTACTAGTGGTGCAGTAATTGTACTACAAATACTACTAATTGTACTACTACTACTTTTACTACTAATACTACTAATAATTAAGAATAATAGCATAAGTGTAAAAATTATGGACTCTATTAATGTTTTTACTTAAGTTAAAGTACAAAAGTACTCGCTTTTCAATGTACTTAAGTATCAAAAGTAAAAGTATTGTGAAATATTCTGATGATCCAATATTTCCTCTCGTGTGATTTCAGTTTAGGAAATTGGTAAAATTTCACTTCCTATTGAAGCTCTCTATCGCTTTCTGATTTAAAACTACAGAGCAAAATTTCTTCATGTTTCAGCAGCTTTTATAGGGCTTATATTATGGAAAAACAACCTTCCATTGCTTTTTTAAATATGATGCAGGATTTACGTGCACTTAATACTCTGATAACTGCATAAAATCAGTATCAGTATTTTCTCAGTAATCTGAATAACATGTTTACATGGTTTTGAGTAATCAGATAATAGTAAACTCTGGGGCTGCATGAAGATCATGTGACAAAAACAAAAACTGTGAATGAACATGCATCATCTACACGATGACGAATATCTAAATCCTTCATTTCATCAGGCTGTTGCTGTGTTAAATACTGTATATTTATTTCTGGTACTGTGGTCTATTTCCACACATGCACAGACTGAGAAGTCCCAAAAAAATCAAAATAAGAGTTAATATTCACTGAGAAGTCTGATTACTGAGCTAAATCTGGGTCTTCTCCGTATGCTGTTTACATGACCACTTGAATAATCGAAGATGATCAGATTATTAATGGCATGCAAATGTATTCATTATTAAAGTTTTAAAACATATAGTTTACTCTGCAGTCCATACCGTCCATATATGGAAACTAGGCTACAGTAGTAGAGTTAGAAAGTAGGACAGGTTATGGTGTGTCTGCAACAGCACACACTCTACCATGTCAGTACTGTGATAATATCTGGTCAGCAGCAGCCCTGTGATGAATAGGGTAGAACGGTACTGAAGACAATCAGTGGACTACAGTGTAACTCTACTCCTATACAGTGGATACCTAAAGAAGTCAAGTCTCCTAAAGTGGACAGTGAGCATTTAAATGTTTGGCTATAGGTTTGGTGTTCGACTCGCAGATGGTGAAGCAGCAGTGTGTTTGTGGTGCTAGCAGTCTTCACCCTGAGCATGCCAGAACTGTGTTGTCAAGATTGGAGGAATCAGGCCTCAGAAAGCAGTGTAAGGTACAGACCAGAACTGACCAGCATACTGTCAACATTTCTATCAGAAACACACCTGAGAACCACAGATCCATTCAGTGTACTGCTGTGTTTCAGTTAATACCAGAGAAAAAGGCCACTGTGGAGGAAATCAACATGGTTCCTCGAGAGAACCATGCTTTTCCTTATGGAACAAATCCTCTGGGACGTTTCCAGCTGACTGCAGCAAGGACAGCAGCGGGCAGTGTGACCGAGCTGGCACTGCTTGTGGCAAAAGGAGAACTGAGGGTGAGAAGGCAGCAGACAGTAAAAGAGCAACATCTGCCACCAAATGTGTGATTACTCACTAAATCTGGGGAGTGCTCGCCAACTAAAACTGGCAGTGAATTGATCAGGTTGGCAATCAGTTGTGTTTGAGGAGGAAAATCACTGAACTGTGTAGGAATGCAGCCCACCAGGAACACGGCTGCTCAATATCATTATATAGTAGAGTCTCAGTTCTCCACTCAATCTGAGATATAAAGATTAACGGCATCTCTCTCTCCCACTCTCTCTCTCTCTACGGTGGTCCTTTTCTCTCCCCCACCCCATCTATGTTTCTCTTTTTCCTCTCTTTTGTGCTTTCCTCTCTCTCTCTCTCTCTCTCTCTCTCTCTCTCTCTCTTCCCATTCCAATTAGAATGGTTTTGCAATAGTTAAACCACGTGGACATGATACGCCACGCTCTGAGGCAATGTGAGTATCACACATGCACACACACACAATCACAGTCACTCATATGTGCAGCTGATTTTAACTCTCTCTCCACCTCTCTCTTGTTAGGGATTTCTTTAGTACAGCAGTTATTGCTGCTAAGCAGCTCCAGCACAGATTCAAGGATATAAAGATTCTAATTGTTGACTGGGTGAGACACACACTCACACTCACACTTGACTGAGATTTAAGCAACTCATTTTGTACAACTGCTCCACTAACATATAGTTCTGTCTCTGCTGTTTCAGGATGTTCATCACGATAACTGCATTCAGAGCGCTTTCTACACAGATCCAAAAGTTCTCTTTGTCTCATTGCACCGCTATGATGAGCTCAGCTCCGAGAGAGGAGAGCCCACTGAAGTTAGTGCCACACAGCTATACTCCCTCAGTGCTTGCAGCATGATTATTCATAATGCTTGTCATCATTGTTTGGTTGAGCAGGAGGGATATCTCTTGTCAAAATTGCCCTGGTTTGTGTGTTGAGTGTGTCATAAAGTCATAAAGGATTACCAATCACTAGTTTGTGTTTTTATTTGCATTTCACATACTGACCTTTTGGAATTTGAAATTTTGGGTTTGGAATTATGGCAACTGAAACTAAGAGAATAAGCATAAAGTATTAATTGCTGCTGTTTTATAAAGCGTTTTCACAGGGAAAATCAAATACTTATAAACACTGCACTGAAATGCAAAATGCAAAACCAGTATAACCTCAGCGCATATCACCTTGAGGCTGCTGCATACTGCCAGACTGCTTCAGTATGTTAAGGTGAATGTTTATTTGTTGCAGGTGGGCTCGGACAAAGGAACGGGCTTCAATGTTAATGTGGCATGGACAGGTAGACTGGATCCTCCGATAGGAGACGCAGAATACCTGCATGCTTTTAGGTATCAAAAATGCTCAATAGCTCTTGTGCAGGACTGTGTGTGAGTGACAGTGTGGGGTCAAAATGTACACTGAGGGTGTGAAGTTTGCTGCCTATGTGTTTTTTCCCCTCTCTGCAGGACCGTGGTCATCCCTATTGCACTTGAGTTTTCCCCCAATGTGATTCTGGTGACCTCTGAGTTTAATGCAGTTGATGGTCACCCAGCCTTTAATGAAGGACACAAAGTGTCTCCAATATGTAAGTACCAAACTGCTTTGCCGTTGTTTGTTGGTGAATTAGCAAAGCCAAATACACCAAAAACAAAAAAAACAGATTTCTTCACTTTTTTTTGACAATTCTATTTTTTATATATCGTTTTTTTGAAAATTTTGAAAATACAAAATATTTTGTGGAATATCTTATTTTATGTTTCCAAAAATTTAAGTTAGGGAGTCCCCCCTTCGCAACAGCATGTACAGTAAAAATGAGCACTAATACTCTTCCAGGGAGGGACATTGCTGTGAGTATTTGACTGCATTCAGCCAATAGAGCATTAGTGAGTACAGGGACTGATGTTGGATCATTGAATGTGTTGACCTTAGGTTCATATACGACTGCTCCAAAACATTGACAAGGCAAGTAATCTATTTAACGTTGTTAGATTGTGGGTAATCAAACTGCTGCTGTTATGCTAACCAGTTGCTATCACAAATATTAGCAAGTGGGACAAAACACAACACCCCTATTGGTTTATTTAAACTACATGTTGCCCACAGCATTTGCACTCCTGCACCTCAGCTTTTTGTTTGTATTTTCCCATTCCACCTTAAATGGTGCAGCAGTTCCATTCTGGTGTCTCAGTGTACCTGTCCAGTTTCTTGCTTCATCTTTCCAGTTCTGCAGGGGAGCACCATTTAAGGTAGAATGTAGACCTCCCCTCCCTCAAGCACTAATGCCCCCGATACTCAGTGGCTGCAGTAGTGTTGTGATGCTCTGCCTGAGCCACTTCACTTATTTCCCAATTACATCACCAGATTTTTTTCCAAGCGTGCACATAGAACGGACAGGTAGTGGACCGTGAGGAGATGTTCCTTAAATTTGACAAAAAGTACATTGGACTGAAATTGTATAATATCACACTTCACCTTCTACTCCCACCACCCCCACCTAACATCAAGCAAACATGTTCAGCCAACTCAGAGACCCTCCCTGCTGCTATCTCGTTGTAAATACCTTCATTATCAAAAGAATAGTCGCACCCAGAAGGAAGTGTCGGACTACAGTGCTATTGGGAAAGAAAATAAAGGTTACCAGGAACAATAAATGATGATAAATTTAGACTGATATGGGCAATATTTATTGAGCTACACATACAGAAGTAGTGTCTCTCAGTATGGCCTCTGGCCGCCATGTTTGCTAACACAACATACAACACATCTCGGCATGGAGTTGTAGAAGTTCCTAATAGTGTCATGTGATAATCCATCCCATGCACCTTCAATATTCTGACGCAGTTGCTGCAGAAACCGCTCATCTTGGCACTGACCACGGTGCCTCCACACACGGATTCGTTGGTCGCCTCCACCAAGACAAAAGCGGGACACTGAAGATGACCCACTACCATTCTGAATCATTCCATGACAGTCTGGCACGACACCATTGCGGTCGTTGGTGATGTTGACGTGGTGTTAAAGGCAGTTGTCATAACGGTCTGCGTGCATGTAGTCCTGCGTCATGCAGCCATCTGCCAATGGTGCTGGAACCAAAGGGATGACTCATGGAGGGGATCACTGCTCACTGAATGTCCGCAATCGTGGCTGTTAGGTCAGTCAGGTACAGGATAAGGCTCGTCCTTGCTTATGTCACATGCACAGCCGAGTATGAAACTTAAATCATTTGCATGTCTCACGATGTCAAACCTACAAACCATGTTTCATTCCTGTCAGTAGATTCCTTCTGTGGAAGTTGTGGAACTATTGTTTTGATGATGAGTCTATATAATGGTTTCACAGGATTTACAATTCCTGTTGACTTTAAAGCAGTTGAATTTATTAATAAGAATCAAAGTCTGGATACTGTTGGACTTGTAGTGTCTGCTGAAAAACACTAGAATTCTATCATAAGACTTTTTTTTCATAAGCAGATGTATAATATATATTGAACTGCAAACTACAAGTCGTTATTGTGTGCTGTGTAAGCTTTTCGTAACTATGAGTCAGGCTTTGTCACGGTTCTTCTGCTTCTGCAGCCGCCTTGGAAAGCCTTGGTTTATTTTTACTTACCCTTGTGGACATGCCCCATCTATCTTAACACCATGTGAGTTCACTTTCACTTGTCTATCTTTTCAGCGTGACCAGTGACTGAGTAATGTAAACGCAGCACAGTTAAAAACATTTCTTTGTTCCTCAAAAAAAGAGAAATGATTGTTCAAAATGGGAAGCAGAACTTGATGTTGGGAATGATACAGCATTTCAGCAGCTTCTTTTCACCATGTCATGTATATCTTAACCATGACTCAGTATGAGGTGCCCTGTCTGTTGTCATAGATTTTCGCAGCATCAGAGTTACACATTGGTTTGAAAATGTGTTGTGTGTGTGTTTCAGGTTTTGGAGTGCTGACACGGAAGCTGATGGATTTGGCTGGAGGTCGGGTGGTCCTGGCATTAGAGGGAGGTCATGACCTTAGGCCCGTATGTGACGCATCTGAGGCGTGCATCAACGCTCTGCTAGAAAACAAGGTGATACACGCTCTTCCATCATCATCCAGCAGTCAATCTGACAATGCCTCACCACACAACACCCTGAGAACTGTCTGTCTGTGTGTTTGCAGGTTGAACCTCTGCCTGATGATGTGCTGAGGAGGAAACCATGTGCTCATGCGGTTCAGTCTCTGCAGAAAGTGCTGCACATCCACAGTGAGCTCCCACAGCTCTCCTCACTTCACCCAGCTCACATTGAACTCCCCTGTCCTCATCTTCTCTCACTCTTCCCTCTCTCTCGTTCGCTTAATCTCCCCCTTTATTGCTTTCTTCAATTTTTTTCTCTCCCTCTGACTTTTCCCTCAGTTTTCTGTGCTCCTACTTTCTCTGTATCTCTTTAGTTTTAGCTCTTTTTTCTTTACTTTTCTTTCTCTCTTTCTGTATAACTATTGATTTCCTTTCACCTAATTTACTCCAACCTTTTCTCTCTCTATCGTCAGTCTCATCTATCACTCTCTCCGATTTTTCTTTTTACTCTTTCTTACTTTATTCACTCTCTTTCTTTTGCCTTGACATTTCCTGTTCTCATTCCATTTCTTTTTCTCATTTCTTTCGCTTTTCTCTTTTTCAGTCCAACTGTTTTCTTTTACCCCCTTTTCTACCTTATGTTTCTCTCTTGGTCTCTTTGTCTTAATCTCTCTCTCTCTCTCTCTCTCTCTCTCTCTCTCTCTCTCTCAGGTAAGTACTGGAACTCTTTGAAGGCTGTAGCTTGTAAATTATCTCAGTCGTATCTGCAGTCTGAGAGGAGACATTCTACAGACAGTGATGCTGCCTCAGCGCTGGCCTCTCTCAGCATGACCGGACCACACCAAACCGCTGTACCACAGCAGTGCCACTCCAGCCCAGCCCTGAACATGTAATGGTTCTAATTTTTGTAGCTTGATTGTAATTATTGTGCATTTGTTATACTTGCTTACATTTTCAGTTATGAAGTACTACAATAATAATATTTATTATTATTATTATTATTATTATCATTATTATACACTTTATCAAATGCACCTCCTTGTATCTACACTTGTTGTCCATCAGCTCCACGTACCATATAAGACCACTTTGTAGTTCTCTCTGAACACTTTGTTAGCCACCTTTCACCCTGTTCATCAACAGTCAGGACCCCCACAGGACCACCACAGAGCAGGTATTATTTTGATGGTTGTATCATTCTCAGCACTGCAGTGACACTGCTGTGGTGGTGGTTAGCGTGTGTTGTGCTGATGTGAGTAGATAGGACACAGCAGTGCTGCTGGAGTATGCAAACAGTGTCCATTCTCTGTCCACTCTATTAGACACTACTACCTTGCTGACCAAGTCAGCGATGATAGCTCATCTATTACTCCGCAGTTTGTGTTGGTCATCCTCTAGTCCCTCATCGATGGTGGGTAACAAAGTATGCAGCGACTTAGATGGTAAGTACTCTTGACAGTGCTCTTATATGGTAAGTGGAGCTGATAAAATGGACAATGAATGTAGATACAATGAAGGATAAGTACCTAATTATTGTTATTATTATTATATAGTACAGTTATTAGGACAGTGTCATATTTACAGATGGATGTGTAAGTGTGACAGTAATTGGACTGCTAAAATTACATATTTGCACTGAACCTTGAGAAGAGAATACCACAACAGAACTTTATAACTGATTTCTGTAATAGTTGCAGAGCGCTCGACTCCGATGACCTGTTTCAGCATCGTCGTGTTCAGAATGAGCCCATGGAGCATGATGAGAACGAGGCCACTATGTGATGCAGAAAGATGGAGGCTAGAAACTTCACCAACTTAATAAGGAAAAAGAAGACAACCACCTGACACTGGACACTGACACTGAGACTTTTCAGCTTTCCTGAACTACTTAAACACAGCTCTGGATACACAGACTGTTTTAGACAGTGTTAAGGCTGTCCAAAATAAAGGTTCCTTCAGTGTTCTAAATTTGTTACACAAAGTGGTCATTATGTGCTATTTGTAAAATTATTAAGTACTGCATATTGATATCACAACTTTATATATACAAATATGACCCTTTCATTACGGTAAGTCAGGTTTGTGTTGTTTTCAGAGTGAAGAGGTCACGACTGGCCAAAAGCATCAGTGCATTAAAGCAGTGTTAAAGGAATGCACCATTCACTTGCGTTTAAGAGAAATCTGACAGGCTTTTGGAGAACTATCAGTTTAAAAGGTTTGGCAGCTCTGAGACAGAACGTAGAAATAAAAACTATTTAGATGAATTGGGACCATGATTACATTTCATTTAGACTGTTTATATCTGACCATTTAAGAGTGGGTACCTTTAAAGTAGTACTTTTAACTGAGGAGCAAGTTTGCCTGTAGCTTTTTTTGGTTTAAAACGTGTGTACATTAACATGGCCATTTTATAAAATTACTTCATAGGTTTTTACTGATCATAACCTGAACCCTGAGGGCTATATACATGTATATTTAAGAATTTACATTTCAAATTATTTTTTTATGAATGCTGTGTTTTAAGCAGTCCACATATGAAGAAAATATGTGAATGCCAAGTATTGTGATGTGTATTAGTTCTCCTTACTAAATAAAATTATTTTTGCATTTTGTTACATGTGTCAAAATACCAGAATTTAATTTCACCAGGTACATAAATGATAATAGTCTCTTTCCAAAATAAATTATAAAAAGTAATCTCCATTTTGTTTGAGAGACACACATCATGTATTCTTCATATCATGTAACAATTTCATGATGAATGGACCAGTAGAAATGGTCCATAATTGCTTGGAATAAAATCTCTTCACTTTAATTTACATTAAATATAAGGAACATTTTTACCTTCTCCTGGAAAGTTGCCTTTTTCTTGAACACTGACGATTCAAGGGTAACTTTGTTACTAAGGACAAATATTTAGTTCACATAGAAGTGTATTTTATTTTATTAATGAGGTGTACACACATAAATGTACACACAGACACACGTTCTTCAAAGTGTTACTTTTTACAATATGGGTTTATGGATACATTTATAAAATGCCTTGAAAGATAGAAGTCAATAAAAGCATTAAACATTAACACATTTGCTTCTCTGTAAATAAAAGAAAAAGAGGCTGTAACACCAAAAGAAAAAGGCAAGTTCATTTACTTAAGTGGACCGTTACTAAAACCCTGATCAGCCCAGCTATGCCCATCATTTGAGAAGATTCAACCCACCGACATCAACTCTCAATAAAACAACATTGACAACATTCATAACATTAACATTATACAGAGAAATGGCTCCATATGATGAAACTTGCTCAAATATATTAAAATCATTAGAAAGGTTTTTTTTTTAAAAGCCTTTACCAAAACTCAGAGTCAAGACACTCCTAACTGGACAGATTGTCTATGATTGGTTGCATGTCCTCACCAATCACTGATCCTCATCCATAACAGGTACTAAAGTGCTCATTCCAAAATCAACAGTCATCAAACAACAAGTTCCTGCATTGCTGGTCCTAAAAAGGCCTTTTTGGGTAAAGTCACACATATTGTCTGCAGAACAAGACAGGAGGGACCAGTACAAATACAGAAGATATAAAAGATAGGAATTTTAAGGTAGTCAGGACTGAATAGAGAGTGAGCACCCTTTAAAAAAAAGTTTTAAAACAAATAATGCTTCTTTGTGTCCCTTACATAGTGAAATATCTCAAGGCCAGTAGAACCTTCTGCTAGTGTAAAAGGTAAAAATATTTAAAACTGCACATTTGACACAAGACAACTGTCCAAAGGCTCAGAAATGTCCACACTGATCACACTCACAAGTGCTGGACAGCACGGATGCAGAAAATAACATAATGTGCGTTAAGCCAAATTACCCCTTCCCTCAAAAAAATCCCACAAAAAAAATCCTCCCTTCCTGTAGTCTGATAGGAAAAACGAATGAAAGTAAAAAGAACAATACACAGAAATGCGTAACAATTCTTGTTTTCCTTCATACTAAGTGTTTATAATGTACTTCTGCACATCTCTCACTATCCTTAGTCCACCCAGACCTTTGTCGCACAAGTGATTAATTAGTCCTTCCTTTCTCATCCAGTGTCCTTCATCTATTAAAAACTACCAAGTATTCCCTTATCAACTTGTTAGATATGTGTTTATATCTAGTGTACGAAAGCATGTCGTTGTCAGTCGGAATGTCTCTCAGAAATCGCTAAGAATGGAGATGTCAGCAAACTCTTTGCGGTATCTGTGAGAATACAGGGCCAGCAGAAACGCCCACTTCAGACTCATGAAGCTCCACACACAGGACAGATACAGGCTGTTAGGGTCCTTCAGGGCTGTAAAAACAAACACAAGCACAGTTAAAGTAACACTGCTCTCTTAGTCTCTTATCACACTCTTACTGTAATGAAGAACTGAGGATTAGTCCTACTTGGTTTTTTTTTTTTTTTAAAGTGATCATTTTTTGTGGTCTACTTAAACAGATTTACATACTTCAAACATCCCAAAGCATAATATTTGTCTCACACTGAACATCTGTATTCACCCTCTGTCTGAAAGATGCACAGTATAACTGTACAGATTTACGGTAATCTAAGGGCATTATTTTCACAGCATAAAAAAGGTGCACACCTTGCAGGCAGCAGAAACAGTACCACTACGGTGCACCCACATTTCAGTGCACGAGTGAGAGCTAATGTGAATTCTGCATATCCATATTTATTCAGCTAAGGATTGATATTCCCATCAGCACTAAATTTAATAAACTATTTCTTGTGTGTGTGTGTGTGTGTGTGTGTGTTGGTATTTGTGCCATAAAGTAATTAACTGAGCCTCACCACAAGCATTTCAATGTACAATTGTCTGTGACATCCTGTGCATATGACATCCTGTGGGGACTCTCTGGCCAATATGGTAGTTTTAGCCATTCCTACACACACCTGCACACCTTCTACACCCCTCCACACTCTAGCTTGCTAATGAAGAATGAAGCCAGATACATAATGCTACTTCTAGGAAGCTCTACATCACTTCTGCATCTATCAGGCTAGCAGTCAAGATTTCTGCTTAATTCCTAACAGCTGTATGATGAGTTGTAGTGAGAGAACAAAGCTGGACAAAAGCAAAAAAGGATGTTGATGCTAAATGCAGGGTGATTCTTTTTTTTGAACTTCTACTACAAACAATAGGGGCAACAAATCACCAGAAAATCCACAACCCCCCCCCCCCTCCTCTGTCTTCAGGCTTCGTCTCTTTATTTGCCAAGAGCTGTCTCTAGCAGTGGAAAGCAGTGACAATGTCAACTCTTGTTTTGTTTCTATTTATATCTCTACTTTTGTTTGCTACTGAACATGTATTTCTGCCAGATCCGAGTGGGAGCAGTCATTATAATGATCGTTTGCTAAAAGCTTCAGCCATTGTTTCATTGGCTAACTGTCCTGATCTAACCGCTAGCAGGACCTTAAATACGACTGACGACAGCTTAGAAAATGTTGTCAGGACAGTGACACTGTTTCATCATCTCATTTTGAAATTATTCGGTTCAGCGCTACAGTGACTCACTATCGTCTCTTGAAGTGCAAAGTCAGACAGGGTGGGCCGGGGCTAGCTGGTTGGCGTGCTAACTTCTCTGCAATGTGCTACATAGACATCTTTGACAAACTCTCAAAACTGTTATATCTTTACATCCTGTTGATAATTATATAGTTCATTTTGGAATGTTTTAAACTATAAGTCTTACATATTGCTCCTTTAATTAAAAAAAAACATACTGGGGTGAAAGTCAGAAATTATTTAAACATAAAAGTTTATAAAAGTAAACTTTTTTTTTTTTTTTTTTAGCTAAACGTGTTAATAGATACAAATACTTAGGCATGTGCTGAACGGAACCTGGACTGACAAGTCCACTTCCTCTTAGATGATGATTTAGCATAGTGGTGGGCAGTTTCATTTTACCCTGATATGGATTTGACTGGGTGTTTTAATAAAATACCAATAATAATAAAATAACAAAAACAAAAGCATAACAAACAAAAAAAGTACTTATTAGTACTTAGTAAGAGGTAAAAATAATGGTTTTTTTATGAAACTGTAAAGGGTACAAGTGTCCGGTTTCATTATTTGAGTGATGTACAAATAATACTTATGTACAATAGCAAAGTACAATTATTTTAAACATGTTCCAGCCCTGTGTGCGTAACAAACAGACTTTGATCTTTGGAGTTGAGTTATACTTACATTCTTTGCGAGACACAGCAAGGCAGAGGAAGGTGATGAATGCGATGATTGACAGCAGGGAGAAAAAAAAGCCCATAAACAAGAAGACCCTCAGCCCCTTCAGCCATGTTCTCCAGTAGTCCTGCAGGTACATAACGTGTGTGACCAGAGTCCAAAGCGCCAGAACCCCTGCAGAAATGCAAAAACACACAAAGAGAACACAAAAGCCTTGTTTAGACTGCCAGCCCATATTCGATTTCTGGCATATCTAGATTGTATCCAGATTGTTTTTGATAGTCTACACAGCAAAAAACGTTTTTTGAAATTTTTATAGATGAGTCTCAGTCTGGACATTCAGGTTGGATTTCAAAGTGCCTTTTGCGTCACTCACAATGCAACAATGACCATGTCAAATCCAGAGTGACAGTAGTGTTGGGATTTTCTAGGTAGTTCCTGACCTCTATTTTGCTACCCCAGCAAATCATGCAGATAGATTGGTGATGTCTGGACACATAAATTCAAACTGATCACCTATACAGACAAATAACAGTGCACACAGTGAGTTCCAAATATCCTATTTGAGAAACAAATCTGATTTATCTTGAGCCTGAACATCTCACCACATCTCTTTTAAACATCTACTTCTTCTCAGCTGTGTGCAGCATTTAGTTCTTCTCTCTCTCTCTCTCTCTCTCTCTCTCTCTCTCTCTC
>CM067476.1:26205072-26290850 GCA_034552555.1 Semaprochilodus insignis | reverse complement strand
CTCTCTCTCTCTCTCTCTCTCTCTCTCTCTCTCTCTCTCTCACACACACACACACACACACACACACACAAACTTCCTGTGTGATTTTCATGACTGTGCACTTTTCACCATGTTAGAGTCTGTTAGGTCATTAAAGCTCAAAGTACAAGAGGGTCGAACTGACCCCCACTGACCCTATTACACAATACCAAACATTAGGATGTGATCAACATTCTCAGTTGCCGACATATAAGAAGCCTTCAAGCCAGACCATGTAGTTGTGCTTCTCATGGAGAAGTAAACCTTATTCTGGTATATATGCACCTACACGTAATAACACTCAACTGAGTAGATAAACTCTCTCGGCCGATAAATAAAAGGCATACTCAGCCCGATTACCAGAAGGGTGGTAAATGTCATTAGGGTATCTTGCTCTGCTGATTACTGCCACAGAGTTTTTACTTGGTGAGGTCCTCCGCAGGTGGTCCTTAAGGAAGCGCGGCATGATGCTGTGGTCTTTCTCTATGATTTGCGCAACTGTCCTTAACTAAGCACTTCCATTCACTGTCAGTGTACTGTCTGGTTCTGGATTTAACAAATCTTGCCAGAAAAACATTTGAAAAAAAGTAGCTAAAAAATAAAGAAGACAAACACATGAGAAACTGATCAGGTACAATTCTACTCACAACTATACTAACAACAAGAGCCTATTACTAAGCGAAAAGTATATTTGCAACAGTTTTCGCAGGTTTTGACTGATTTGAAGAAGAGAGATCACTATCTGTACATACACTATACAAAACTACATACGGTTACTATCTGAAAGTCACGGGCTGCTGCTAGGCAGGATACGCCTACAGCATGTCCTCCAGTCTCCTCCTGCTAAAACAGTGTAGAAATGTCTTTAGAAAAGAGTCCTCGGGGACACGACAGGTCAGACCTTTCTAAAAGCGGATTTATTAAAGAACCTGGAGACGTTTAAGTGTAACTAGCCGTGACGTTCAAGTTAAAGTTGACGGGTGGCTGAATCTCCTGTTATTGTTATTTACTAAACAAACAGAAGTCGAGGAAGAGGAGAAGTACGAGTCAGTTATGTCATTTTATCACACGACGTGAAAGTTTTCAGAGGTGACTGTTAGTGGTCCTGGTACTGTTACCTGCTAAGCCCCCCATGGCGGCGGTCCAGGGCTGTTTGTAGGCGATATTCCAGACGAGGAAAGCGGAGAGCCCAACCAGCACTCCCACACAGGCGTAGCCGAGGCGAATGTACGTCTTATTGAAAGCCATTATGTTGTTGTTGTTGTTGTAAGGCCACTTGTCTTCGAAAACAGTCAGATAATATTACCTGGACATGCCACTAAGGACAGGTCGGTGAAAAGGCGTTAAACGTAGCAGAGCTGCTAACCGAACCTGCTGCTGGTTCGTGGTGAGTTCAGATTCGGCGCGTCCGGTCCGGCACCGAAAAGCACCGGCTCGCTGGTGCGCTGTTAAAAAGCTGTTTTCCAGCGGCTCGCCGCCTTTACTCACCAGCGCTGAGCATGTCAATTTATAGCTCCAATAACATGGCTTTATTATGCAGTTCCCAGCCAAGGGGGGTTTACGCACAGCACTCCAGTTCATCCGATTTAGACGAAACTGCAACACCTACTGGCTCGGAAGACGCACTGCAGAGAACCCGCCATGTCCTAAAGGGGAATTCCATGTAGGTTTGGAAATTTGCTAAGAATTAAACGGTTAGGAGGTAAAGAAGGTCATTCAGAGCGGGTTGATTAGAAATGTTTCATTGTAGAGAAGCGTACCGATTTCTTTACAACAGTGCTGAATGGGACCGGGGGTCACAATCTTTACAGTTCAAATATAGCCATTTTATTCACTATGGAAACCCACTAGTGAATCTGCACGTCTTCTGGAGTTTTTATATGTGTTGTTGGTGATGGTAAAATAATCATCAGTCTAGTAGTCAAGCATATACGTTTTCTTTCGGGATTATTTTGCTGTAGAACACCCTACCTGTATCCTTCCACCATTGACCTGATTCAAATAAACTGAATTAAAATATGCTTTAGACCGAAACCCTTATCACAAAACTCCTGTAGACCTCAGGCAGTGTACTCATAAACGCTTAATGTAATAACTTTAAGATAGCTTTAAGAAGCATTAAACTGTCAATGACTGAATTATACAAAAATGTAGAAATGTAGACTCTGTGGTTTCCCTTTAAGTTCCAATTCAGTGATCTAGGACAGGAGCGCCCAACTTTTTTATTCGAAGGGTCCAAATACAATGTTTGCAGTGACTAAATAATACATTCATAAAGAATAAAGGTGAGCTTGAAATGGAGTTAAATTTAGAGTTACAGTTTAAAGTTACAGTGAGGAGAAACAAGTATTCAGACACTTCTGTTCTTGTTATTTGATTGTTTTCCACAGTTTTCTACAGTTTTGGCAAACCATCTTTAATTCCCAATAGTGTAAAGGGGTCCATTCAAGTCAAAGGCATTCAAGTGAGTAGACTGGTTAGACCATGCATGCACTTAGAAACCAGTGTAGCACAGTGTTGGTTGTATTTTTGGGGGTCAAGGTCTTGGTAAAAAAGTCTATTTTCTCCCCAGTGTATTTTTCTTCAGATTACTCTATGTATGTTTCTTTCTATGATGTGTGATGCCCCACTGCCGTTTGAAAAGAAGCAGCTTTGTATCACAATGCTCCACCTCTGTACTTTACTGGGTGTGCTCTTGAGGTCATATGGACAACCTTTCTTCTAAACTATGGGTCCAACTGACTAGAGAATGACCAACACAAACTGTGCAGACTTTACATTTATTAGGTGGACCAGTAAGGCAAGAGTGTCTAATAGAGTGCACAGTGAATGGACACAGTGTTTAAAACTCCAGCAGCACTGATCCATTTGTACCAGCTCGACACACACTAACATGCAAATGGGGGGTTGTGAAACAGGGCTATCAAACTATGCAGAAAAACAGATGGACTCCAGTCTGCAACTGGCCTGGAGCCACTCCACCTAATATTCAAGCTGAGCAAACATGCTGGCCTGAAACCATACTGAGAGACACTACTTCTGTATGTGTAGCTCAATAAATATTGCCCATATCAGTCTACATTTCATGATTTATTGTTCCTGGTAACCTTCATCTTTCTTCCCAATAGACAAAAATCATTACAGTGCTGCCCCTTCACAGTATATTTCATTTGTCATTAACAGTACTGGAAATTATTTTTCTCTACTATTAACCTCTGCTACCATTTGCTGCACTGCTGACCAATGTAACCTTTCATGGGTTTGTCACAGACAAAATTAGTCAAATCTTTCAACATTTCCTCTCAATGCCCTCAACACCGGTAACACTGGGCCACCAACCGTTCTTAAGATTGTTTTATTTAAAACACACTTATGCAGTTTCCACAAAGACCCAGACATTCACCAGTGTTTTCTTATCTGGGATTAGTTATTAGGTAACACCTGAAACACTTTATTGCTTGGTATCCTTAGAGCCAAAATGTCTTTAAAGTGTTGTGAGAAAGAATAGTAATATTGCAGTGTTAAATTCTTTACTATCCCAACTGTTTTTGGAATGTGTTGCAGGGCTGAAATGCAGGAATGGGTGTATGCAGTGTTGAAATTTCTTATTTAGAGTTGTACAAATCAAACACTTAGGTCCTATGATATAGGTCATTTGTCTGTCCCAGAATTTAGACTGATCACCGCTGGGGGCAAATCATTCAATGTCACGGCCCCAAAACTATGGAACGCATTACTGCTGTCTCTCTGTAAGACTGTTGCTCACATATTTTCCACATAGCTCAGCTCAAAAAAATTCTCATTTTCTCAGTACTTTGGTTCTTCTGCTTACTAAAGGTTCTTCTACTAAGTGACCTTCAGTATGAGAAAGGCCTGTATTGTTATTATTATTAAGTCAGGTCATTTATTATTATTAAGCATAGTTACGTCAAGTGTATTTTTCAGATATACCGTACATGTTGATCATGCATTTTTTAATCCATGTGTAGAAAAATCTGTACCAGGTTTTAGTACAGAAAAATAAATCCACATCAGAACTGACGAAAGTATGACTTTCTAATCACACAAGGCAGGACAGTTTTTTTATCATCTTTATTGAATACAAAACAATCAATATCTCTTAAAAAACATATAAAACCTTCAGGGAATTTCACAGTCATCATCCAGAATTATCTGCAAACAGTAAGTACATTGATGAGAGCACTGCTTGGCACACTGCAGCTGAACAAGGCATGTAACTGAATACCATCACTGAATGAGATACATTAACAAAAGAATAGAGAAATAAAGATATGTTCAGTAATTAGTTATACATCCCCTACCTACACCTACCACACACACACACACACACACACACACACACACACACACACACACACAGACACAGACACAGACACACAGACAATTATTTAAGAGATGTTGTTGAACTTTAGAAAAGTCTTTTAGAAACATGAAATAGAATATTTTGAAAACCAGGATAGTTGTGAGCATCAACTATTCTCTGTGAATACTGGGAAAACTTTTGAACAGACTAAGTTTTAGTGTAGAAAACACAAAGATTTCAGTGAATTAGCGACTCACGGAAAACCTTGGAATTAACATGAAGGTCCATGTAGAATCCCAAAAGGCAGATTCCAGACTACAGCATTCACTGCTCACAGGCCTAGTACACAGCCCTGCTGTGCTGCCAAATTATGGGCTGAGCCACCAAACAACGACCTCAGAAGTTGCAGTCATGTCTAGTCGGAGTTGATTGGTTGGATCATCTTCTCCATGACAATGCCAGAGAGGAGCGTTAGGTCTTTATACTGGATCCAGTCCTGCTCTCTCACGCCCCATACGCTGCCCTCTGGCTGCAACAGAGAATTCAGACAACGTTTAGAGAGCTTTAACACAATGTTTCCACAGGGTTTACTCAGCACTACCAGTCAAGTCATAACATGAAAAGTCTGTAGTGATGTGATTAGGGTTACTGAAGTAGTTATCTGGGGGCTGCGTGTTCAACCATTATATGAACATCCTCAACCTCAACAGAGTTCTCCTCCTCTGCCTCAATCTGTCTTCCCTTATACCACCACCACATACCACCAGGCACAGTCTCAACTTGCAAGCATACATTATCAGTCTATGCACTACTGTGAACACTCACCTTTTCTTCTTCCTCATCAACATATATGAGGAGCACATCTCCTTTTGTGAACAGTAGAAGAATACCTTCATCCGATTCCTGGTTCTCCAAGGCGGTAGCCTGGAAAGAAAAACAAAAACAAAAAAAAAATGACACGTCACTAATACCATACAAATTAGGGTGTTAGAATAGAACAATAGAGCAACTTCCTTGTACCTTGTAGAGGAAGCCTGGAGGGTTCGAACTGTTGGCCTCTTGGCTTGTTACCACCTCTTTTTCTTTCTTTAACTCTTTAGTTTGGTCCTCCACTTTCCCACTTTCCACTTTCTCGCCATCTGCTGCTTTCTCCACCTTTTTTGGGGCAAGTGACCGGGCAACAGGCACAGGAGGTGCTTTATTATTATTCTCATTCGTTACAGGAACATTCTCCTCACCTGCACCTTCAACCTGCGTGGCTTCTGATGTGTTTATATCCTCAGATGTAGGTGTAGATGATGCAGCATCCTCACTTTGTTCTTCTTCATCCTGCTCACTGGCAGCTGAACTTCCTGGCTGCTCTTTGTCGACCGACTGTACGGACTGGTCAGCAGCAGTTTCAGTTGTGCTCTCGTTTGCTGCCTCAGGCTTGACCCCCTCTCCCTCTGAGCACACAGACCGTCTGTTGGGTGTGTTGGGCACGCTTTCAAAAGAGCTGAAGTCATCAGAGTCAGATGTTTCTACTGCTGTGGTTGCAGCCTTTGCTGGAGTAGAGTTAGAGTCTGTGTCTTTGGCCGCAAGCTCTTCAGGCACACTGAGCTTGCTCAAACCCGGATGATCGGCGGGGAAGGCGGTGTTACAGGGGATGGGTGCAGAGATAGAAAGAGATTTCCTCTTCTTTGACTTACTGGTGCTAAAATGAGAAAAAAGAATGAAATCTTCGCAGTCCTAATAAAACCTCTCAAATCTTCAGAACCTAAATTTAACATTTATGTAGTGGATGGACAATCATATCCTGCATGTATATGCATGCTGCATAAACAATATGCTGGCCTGACGCCATACTGAGAGATACTACTTCTGTATGTGTAGCTCAATAGATATTGCCCATATCAGTCTAAATGTATCACCATGTATTGTTCCTGGTGACCTTTATCTTCCTTCCCAATAGCATTGCAATCGGACACTTCCTTCTGGGGCAACTATTCTTTTGATGATGAGTGTATATATTAACAATTTAGTGCAATATAGTGTCTGTTATTTTTTCACTGTCATTTTAGTTTTTTCTAAGCACGCCATTGTTTATGCTTATGATTGCATTCCTTTTTATTCAAATTCATAAGACACAAGACATGTGTAAAGTGGACAGTGGATAGATACACGATAAGCGTATAAATAGTATATATATGAATAGAACAACTTCCTTGTACCATGTAGTTAAAAAAATCATAATTAGCACTGGATAGATGTTGAGATTTAACCCATATTTCAAACACATAGTTGGATATGTCTATTTTACTCCAAAAGAGAAGAACATTTAGGTGACGCTGGGAAAAAATATGCTGCTTTGTAACTACCGGAATAATACTCAGTATCGTTATCAGTCTGATAGTGGCCAAATGTACTGGATTGGATATTGGAATAAAGAAAAGTATAATCTGATACAACTATCACATAACAGCTTAACTAAACTTCTGCACAAGGTTGCACTTTAAATTTTAATTTGGAATGTTTGATGGTGCTGACAAATGCTGCTAAAACATCCTGTTTGTGAACATTTTGAATAAAACGAAATAGCCGTATTGAATAACTGAGTCAAGTTGTGGACTATGTATTTCTTCCTTTAGGGACGTAGAGTGTTTGTTTCACAGTTTGAGCATGATATTATTTAGATCGCTTGGCTATACAAAGTGCTTCCAGCTTAGTTTACTTCCAATAGTAATTTAATTGAGAGAAAAAGACAGTACCAGATCAGTATCAGCAGATACTCAGGGATGCAGTATCTAAACGTTATAAATGTTTATGTACTAGCATTGGCAGATATATCAGTGCATCCTGACATTGATGTTGATGACATTTTCATAATTGTTTTCATAATTTTCCTAATGTATCTTTGGAACATGTCTATTGGCTCATTTATTATGAAAATGTTTACAGGTCGCAAAAAAAGAAAAGAATAAGGTTGATAAAAGATAGAACAAGCCTAATAAAATAGAGACACTGTACCTGTTGAGGCCTTTGATGATAAATGTTTTGGTGGAGTGCTGCGTCTCAAGTTTCTTCATTACATTGTATATGTCATGATTTAACTGCAAAAGAAACAGCACCAGTCAGCTGCATCCCTTTCATCTAATCAATAAAGGCTGAAATAAAATCTCAAAGACTTACAAAGACTACCAAACCACAATGTGATGTATGATACAACAGATATTACTGAAATAGGGCGGTAACTGAGTACATCGACCAGTTTCATAAACTGAAATCATGAAATCATAAAATTCCAGAGTGATTTTAAGGCTGTTACAATCTCACCAAATCTACCTGTAATTTCTAGTGACCACCGTAGATCACCATGTCATCTGAATGTATACCAAAGTGCATTATGGACTTCTTGTTACTGAGCAACATATAGAGGAGGGTTATGTGAACGGTGGCCCCTGAAGCAGTAAAAATGAAACTCAGGGTAAAACTAAACTCCCCAAGTCATTCTGAGCCTCCCTTTGCCAAGGGCCCCAGTATGACGGTCCACCCTGCCCCCCCTCTAGCTATGCCACTGAATAAGAAGCTAACCACAACCTTTCACAAGCAACTAATGCTAGTTTGATTATATGACAGGTACTTTTTGATGCAGGCTGATGATGAGGAAGTGTTCCAATTCATTTACTGATTTGTGTGTTTTACTGCTATTTAGTAACACCCCCCCCCCCAGTATGGCACAATATTAAATCAGGGAGAGATAGAGATCCATTTTGGTCACATGACTATGATATTTAATCAGAGCAAGCATTTAATAAAGTGTTAGAGATTACAATAACAATAAACTTTCAAACTAGTGAGCACTAAAAGGGAACCTGTATGACAAGCAACATGTTTTAAGAGAACTATGCACAGACAAATATGCACAGACAGAGACTAAATGCACACCTACCACACTCATCTCCTTGTAAAAGACATCCCTTAGGTTGGAGATGTTCTGGAACACTGTCACATAGCAGCCAATACGACTGAGAGCAGAACAGACAAACAAACAACGGATTCATATATACATTTCACATTCAAGAAGCAGCAGACAGTTTGGTCATATGGTCCTTTGAACATGATCATTAAAAAAAGCTGTTACCCAGAGCTGCTTCACAGAGCTAAAACCATCAATACTCATTTAATATTCAAAGTTCCTCTTTAATTAAATCATAACAATGTAAACTGTCATTCACAGTGGTCTGAAAAGCAATGTGCCACTCTAGAGAAACTTCAAAAAAAGTCAGAATGATTGACAACTGTGGAGATGGGAACCACATGTTTAAATGCATTTAATGCATATTACATTATTACAGAAGCTGTTTAATGACAGGTTTGAGGTAAAGTTTTGGCCTGAAACATATATTTTAAAAGCCATTGATGGTGGTGTGGTAGATCCAAAAAATGATTTTTGCAGATTTTACCATTATTTACATTACATATAAAAACTCAGTAGACACGTGGTCATTCACTGGTCATTCACGATAGTAAATACATACAATGGCTACATTTGCATTACAGACATCGCAGCCCTTGGTTCCTATTCAGAATCAGCAGTTTTCTCTAGAATCCATTATTTCACATTACAGCACTGAATGAATGTTTATATGTCAACCTCTGACCTCAACAGACATTTTGTGAAACTGGCAGAACATCGCTAATTAAATGGAGCAAATCATATGTGGGTCAGAGGTGCCTTGGTAGGGGGAACTAGTGGCGCTTTATGCAAAGTCATATCTGGCACATTTGTTACTATATAAAATGAATATGGCAACATTTACTTTATTACATTAGGACTGAATGTTCTAGATCAGAGATGCTGCAAGGCTCACTGATTAGAATGCACTCCAAAATGGGATAAGCTACAGCTCGCTACTTTCTCTCATCAGGTTTTTAAAAAATAAAACTCAAAATATCAACCAACCAAAAACAATCCTAATCAAAACATCCACACACTTCTGTTGCTGTGATATGCGGCAGTCACATGCGGGATCCAGAAGGTACTGCCTGTCTGTTTTTTGCGACTCTGAAATCTAGTGAAACACTGACCTTTGATAAAGGACAGGCAGTTCCTCTCGCAGTTCTTTGTTGATGTCCTCAAACACGTTCTGTGCTTTGGTAAACTCCTCCTCTGCCTGAGGAATACATGCAACAGTCAAATCCAAATAATAATAAATCCAAATCCTCGCCATACACCACACCACAGATTCATCCACACAGCGGTTTCTCACCTTGACTATTTTGGCTTCATCTTTCTTTTTGGCATTCTGCAGTGCCTCCAGATGGTGACGAGCAGAATCGTAATCCACCAGCTTACGTCCACGCTTAGCTACTCGCTCCTAAAAAAAAGTACATGACATGCTTAGCAGTCTCCAGAGAAAGCTAAATTAAGAGCTCTTTTAAAATCGCAACAGTTTCTGAGCTAAAAGAAAAAAATTAAATCTCAGGACTTTTGTTCATTCTCTGTGGACATATTTATATGATAACTTAAATGTCAGTCTAATAAATTTGAGGCCTTTGCCATTAATCAGTGGATGTTATTTCCATTCATAGTCAAACATGACAATCTAATCATCACAGACACAGGGAGATTCTTACTTTGACATCTGGGAACTGGCTAGTGTAGTTCTCCATTGTGCGAATAACCTGATCGCTCAGCTTCTCCTCGTAATCATTCCATAGCAGGTCCTCACTCTGAGAAGGAGGTGGAGAAAGCAGTTTAAATTACTTGTTGGAATGAAATATACTGCCATTCGTTTAAAGAAGGCTGACTTACCTCCATGATGACAGACAGGTCCTCTACACCCTGCCAGTCTGACTCATAAATGTCTTTCAGAGTCTGAGACAGACGTTTGGACGTATCATGCATCACTAAACAACAGGAAGAGCAAAAGCACACACTATCAGGAAGGGCATAAGGAACCAACAGTACTGTGAGACATCTCCTCCATTCAGCTATAAATTCTACCTCAGAACAGGGCTTGATTAAGGCAGAGGTAACAATCTTTACATCATTTCTCCTTCTCCTGTAAAGTTATTTTGGAGATTTTGTTTTGTTCAGACAGCAACAATATACATCTCTCTCACACATGCACACGCGCACACACGGCACTTTATTAGGTACACCTCCTTGTATCTAGACTCACTGTCCATTGTATCAGTTCCGCTTACAATATAGGTGCACTTACAAGTTCTACAATTGCAGATTGTAGTCCATTTGATTCTCTGCATACTTTGTTAATCCTCTTTCCCCCTGTTCTTCAATAGTCAGGACCCCCACAGGACTAATATAGATTTCGTTGCACAAAAAAACCCCAAACTTTTATCTCTTGTTATTGCAGAATTTAAAAGCTCTAGTTATCATTTTAATTTAGATAGATAGATAGATAGATAGATAGATAGATACTTTATTGATCCCGAAGGAAATTTAGCAGCCAGTAGCGGTTTCACAAGAAAACAGCACAGTAAAACATCAAACAAATACAATTTAGTGAATATTCGTAATGGACAGACCAATAGAATTTGTCCAAAATTGCTTAGAAAAAAATCTTGTTGTATCAGCCTTCATTGCAAGTGAAGAAAGCTGTTTTATCCTCCTGTAAAGTTCCATTCTGGAATGTTTAGAAGTTGACTGCATAATTCCATGAGTCCTATTTTATAGTTTTTAGCTTTAAACTAAAAATAAGGAAACCTTCAATGAGTAGCCATGTCTAAACCTTCAACTGGTAGCGTATCAGTGTCTAATAGAGTGTCTAACACTAGCACAACACACACTAACACACCACCACCAACGTCAGTGTCACTGCAGTGCTGAGAATGATCCACCACCCAAATAATACTTGCTCTGTGGTGGTCCTGTGGAGGGATCTGACCATGTAAGAACAGAGTGAAAGGGTGCTAACAAAGTATTCAGGGGAACAGATGGACTACAGACTGTAACTGTAGAACTACAAAATATGGGGCTTATAAAATGGACAATGAGTGTAGATACAAGGAGAGGCTTAGTGAATGTGTATTAGTGAATATGCTGTATATTTAAAGAGAGCATACAGATGAAAAGAAATGAAAAGTATACTTATGAAGAACTTACTTTTGACACAGTTACATATAGTTATTTTATTTATTTATTTATTTTATCAAAGAGAACAACAATCCTGACTCCATTTTATGATGCTTATACTATTCAATCATTTTACTATTGATCAAAAAGAAAAATAGGACGTAGATTTGTCGGTCAATTTACAACATAACAGCTAGAAATTTATAGTGTAAATCTATAACACTACTATTTATTTATACTCTTACTCTTTTTATATGACATTTAAACTACACTATACATTCTAGAGCTAAGGAAATTACAGCATCAGTATTTTGTATTTTATTGTATGTGCACTTTAAATCTACAGAATTATTTATTTTATTCTTTATGTATATTTTTACTCTTACGTTACATATAGACACTTAAACTACTATACACAATTCAGAGTCATCAAATGTGTGATAAAACAAGGACTATGGTCATTTTGCCCCTTGTTAAGTTTTAACACCTCTCCTGCATGAAGCCCACACCCCTACACCTACATGTACAAAAAAACCCACACACGGCAAGGGTGAAAACATGCAGTGGTTTCCTGTGAAATCAGAAAGGAGCACTATCTCACCACAGAAACGCAACATTTCTAATCTCTCTCCTCTCTTTCTCAAATAAGCTGTTGTATTTTGGCAGAATAAGACTACGGCAATTACTCCTAGATGATAAAGGCTAGCACATATAGACACTATTTCACAACTAGCATTTTGAGCAAACTATTAATAGCTCACATTCACTTCCACATCATCCCACAGCAAGTGCTCGAAAGGAGAAACACAACCATCTCTGCCACTCCCCTCAATAGGCAAACCAACATTTTCCATTTCTCTTCTCCAGCTGGAGACATAACGCTAAACATTCAGCAGCAACTAACATATGCAACATCACTACAACATTGTAAAGGGTCACTTCATGTTGAAGCACTCTTTAGTCTCAAACTTGCAATAAATTCACCTGAGGTACTATAAGTACACTAAAAATGATATGTGGAATAGATATAGCCAAAAAAGACATTCGAGCCTTTTAACTACAAAAACCTTTAACTATGAAAGAAAGTGTTCTGTGAATAAAGAAGAAATAACAGCTAATATCTGCTGATGAAATGATAAACGTGAACTTCCCTACCAACATAACTTCATCCTCTTGCTGGTACACTGTGGTAAGTTTCCCAGACAGGAATTAAACCTAGTTCTGGGCTACTTAGCATTCTGAGAGTCTATACTGAAAGGAGAATATAGTTTAGAATTAGGAAAATGACCCTATGTACTGTAGTATCCAGACATGTCCTCCAATTACCGATTTGAGCTACTTTAAGGAGCACAGATATTAAATTGAAGACACCCAGGCTTATTCTCTCATTTATAACCTCAATAAAAAAAGACATTACCAATAGAATGGGATGCTCTGGAGCAGCCAATATGAGCCTAAAGTCAACATGCCCAATGCCAAGCATTGGCTATAGGGGTATAAAGCCCAGCAGCACTGAGCTGTATATCAGTGGACTGGTGTTCTCTAAAGTACCACTGATGCATCTGAGAGTGCCATTTGTGAACCAGAAGTTATCATCTAGTATCAGTACCTGACCATTGACCTCATTAATGCTCTTGTGCCGGAAAGCAAGCAAAAAAAAAAACAAAAAACAAAAAAAACTGCACAGCAATCTTCCAACATCTACTACAACAGAAGCAGCAGCTGTGGTCTTAAATTTTCTCAACCCTAGTTCTGGAGGCCCAACAACCTGTACGTTTGAGTGCTTTACCTGCACTAACACTCCTACTTTAATTTAATACTGGGCTGTTATTGAGTTGTATAGTGGGATCAGGTGTTGCAAGCAGAGAAAATACTTAAAAGTGGAGGACAGTGGGCCTTCAAGCCCAGGGCTGAGAAACACTGGTCTACAGCACAGTTTACCTCTGAATAGTGACAGTACCTTTGACTGCATTGTAGTAGGCCTTCACATCCTTGTACAATCTGGCACCATCCGTCTGGGAGAAAACAAAAAAAACTTTGTCATTACATTCATTTCATTTATAAACAAAAACAATTGCATTTTACATATGTGCACCTTACTTTGCAAATATCTACTATATAAAGTGGAGACATTTTATGTTTATGTTATTCTACATGAAACGCTTTTCATTTCCATAGAAGTGAAGAAAAGCTTTCCATGATATGAGCTCTTTAATACTACACATTGTACCTTTCACATCATCATCTTTGTTTGCCATAAATCCTGCATTAAGCAAGAGCACACCAATTCTGTTCAGTCAAGTGCAAGTGTTTAGTGCCCTGCTAAAGGATTGGGACACCTTTTCTGGTGAATCACATTGTCCAAATAATGTGCAAATAAGTTTTAAGACAAAGCAAGTTAACTGAAAACTATTCTTCATTAGGGCTGGGCAATACGGCAATATATGTCATCACCGCGATAAACTATATCACAGTATAATACAGTAAGCTTTTCTGAACATATTGTACATATTGTCAGTACTAGTAGAATACTGAGCAACTGCACGTCATTATACAGAAAGCAAAATTAGTCCAGTTTAACTGGATTTAGTGCTTCACAGTGGGACAAATATTGAATAAGGATTATTGTATAGACATTTTTGATAGTATTTTTAAAAGTGTAGTTCCAATTCTAATAAATATTGTGACATATTGTGTGTCATAAAAATGTATTTAATTATTGTGATATTATATTTCTGTTCTACATTACAGCAGAGGAAAGTCTTGTGGTAACTGACTTGTGTTCATAGGATTTCACCTCAGACAGATGCCAATATACAACACACTGCAGCGCATATCTTAGAAACCGAGTTGGCAAGTGTTCAGAGCACTACAGTTAATGAATGAGGATAACACACACCATTATGTTCATTAACGTATAATTCATAGAAATGAGACAGATTACTACACAGCCTTCATATTACAGTATAAGCAACTGAACGACATTCAACAAGGCATCGTCACAGGATTTTGGTCTTAACGTTTCAAAGTCTTCACATTTAGCACATGGTTTGATAATATACATGATATATATAGATATATTGTATTATATAATATGTTACATAAGTCTATTTCTGCTTTGAACACATCCACAACCCCAACAAATTATTTGAGACTTGCCCATTAAACAAACTATGACACACTTTTACATACAGCGAGAAAGTGAGAGAAAGAGAGGGAGAGCATTCTGACTGAACACTATGGGTGGAGGTGTTTCCTGTGATACATTTGCTACAGTTGACATTTACTAACAGTGATAAACACTGCACACTTTGTAAACACTCTAAACAATTTAGACTTTGGGAGCAAAGGGTGGCCTAAAAAAGTCTGACTAGGTGACTTCATCTTTAGAGCTCTAGTTCATTCCAACCTTAACATTACACTACATTACATTACATTAGTTCTGATATTTCTTAGAGCAAACATAGCCTGTGTCATTCTAATGAATGATACATATGTAAAATGATCAACTGCTTAAAGGGGAATTCCTTAAGAGTTTCTGCATAATCACATAGATAAGACTGCTTTGATGTGAAATGCTCCGTTTTAAAAGAAACTTGCAAAGTGAGAATCATAAACAGTGGTGGTGATAGGAACCAGAGTTTAATGTCTCTAAAAGCTACCTCCAAGAAACCTATTACATGAAAGGGGCTGTTTAAAGTAAATTGCCCTCAAACAAGGCTATAACTGGCACTGTAGACATCACAACTCCTGGTTCCTGAGTTGATAAGTTGCTCTACAATTAACCATTTCACAACAAGAGCACTCTAAATGACTTTTTTTTTTACCACCGAGTTGTGCAGAAATGAAAAACAACTGATACTACTTGTATAATGACTCAACAATGCCATTACATACCACACCTGTATACAATAGAGCTTTGCACTATGTATGCAAACAGGATCCGTATGCACACGTTACCTGTTGTTTGTTTAGATTGTACGAGCACTGCTCAAACTGTTCATCTTTCGTCTCCATGGTTTTTCCGAGTTTCTGCAGGACCTGTGTCAAAATACAAATCACTTCATACATGGATGTCACACAGAAAGAGCCAAGCAATGAAAACATGCATTCCAAGTTGTCTGAGATTGGGCCTGCTTATCTCTTTTAATCTTCTAGTGTTGTGAAACCCTTCCCAGTAAATGATCCAAACAGCTCATCAGCGGGCAGGAAGTCACTGAAGGCACCTCGGTATGGAGCAGCCTGAGGTTAGAGACTTCACAACTGTTCTTGTGCAAAGTCATCTCACAGGTGTTCTGTATATTGCAAAACCTCACGTCTCCACTTTTTATCCTTTTTCATTTTGTTTACATGGTTTGAAACAGAAAGCTGCTGTTTACACTGAATCAAAACTGTTGTGATGAATAGACCAGCAGAAATGTCCTAAAATGACCTCAGCTTAAATTATTGTATGCAAAGTGTTTTTAGCTTGTCCTGTAAAGTTACGGTTTGGAGATCTGAGGTTTTGTTTCAACCGCACTGATGAGCTCTACCCCGAGCCTGGTTGGTTTGTAGGCACCTGGTGCTGATGACATTGATAGGCTGACATATAACCATATCTATTAACCGGTTTCATCAGTTTCTCAATTCTGAATGTCATCATACTAATCCTGACTCTCGTCACAATTCACAACTCAGTATCCTTTCAACGTGGGTTTTTACAGGGCTGCCATACCAACAAAACAAGCACTGAAATAGAGAGAGAAAGAGAGTGAGAGAGGGGGGAAGAGAGGAAGTCAGTGAGGACAGGAAGCAGCAGCCTTTTTTCTGTTCAACTCAACTACAACAGCCTAAACACATAGAATCTCACAACCTGCTCACTCACTCACTCACTGTAGCTCATATAGTCTTGACAGTCTGTCTTCAGGAGCAGAACGACTCTGCGCAGAAGCTGCCACAGAGAGAAAGACAGAGCACAGACATGCTGATGTGAGCAGTTCTGATTTCTGCTAACTCCACCACGTACCTTCTCCTGAGCTCTGTTCATAGACTTCTGAAAACGTTTAGCCAGGATGCCAGCTCCGGCGCCTATGTTGCCCCCAAGGTTGCCACTAGGTTTACTGTCAGCCATGTTGACGTGTTCTTGTCAGCACACAAACTTTCTCCCCGATGCCTCTTTGCCTCTTCCTTTATATGTGGTGGCTCTTGTGACTTCCTTCAATGTTAGTATTGGGCGGAGTGAGGAGAAAGAGCGAGAGAGAGAGAGAGAGAGAGAGAGAGAGAGAGAGAGAGAGCGCTTCAGTAAGAACTGACTAGTCAGTCACCAAGTGCAGTGAGGAGTTCAGGGTTGCGACACACCGCTCACAGCAATTGTAGCCAGCAGTTAAACCTTCATCATGTACAAACTTGTCCGCTACACCGCTAAACCGCTCACTCTGCTGCGTCACCTCACCGGAAAATGACGAGCTAGGAAACTTTAGATGCGCTGCTCCTCGGAGCGATGTGACAGAGCAGCTAACGTGTGGGTGGCATCAAATCCAGCGTGATCAGTTTCACCGCTGATCCTGAGCTTCTGTAGGTGGAGGCTCGTTCTCTCTGTGGATGTGACGTAGCTGTGGAGTGAAGGGGAATTCCAGTTCCGAGATGTTTCAGAATTCGCTGGATGTAAATAAAGCCGGCCAAATTGGTTTGGTGTAAAACACTCCGTTCTAGAGAAACTTCCTGAGTGAGATTTGTCCACGGTGGTAGTGATGGGAACCAGACGTCCACCTCTAAAAGTTCCCCTCACCGACAGCTTCCCTGGTTTTCTCAGGTGTCAGAGACTTTAACAACAGATGAAGGACCATCTTTCATATGCACTTATCATCAGTTGCACAAATAGCTGCACCCAGAACCAATCAACTTCCAGAAGGAATGAAACTTGGTGGGTGGGTTTGACATGGTGAGACATGCAAATAATCCAAGTTTAAATTTCGTCTGCACTTGTGACGTAAGCAAGGACGGGCCTTATCGCTGTACCTGACTGACCCAACAGCCACGATTACGGACATTCAGTGAGCAGTGATGCCCTCCATGAGTCATCCTGTTAGTGTCAGCACGCAGATCGTTACAATGACTGCCCTTAACACCACGTCAACGTTACAAAAGACTGAAATGGTGTCCTGACAGACTGTCATGCAGTGACTCAGAATAGCCGCAGGTCATTTTCAGTGACGAGTCCCGCTTTTGTATTGGTGGAGACGACCAATGAATCCGTGTGTGGGGGCACCGTGGTCAGCGCCAAGACGAACGGTTCGTTGCCACACGTCACACCATTATCTTCCTTCCGAAGAGCACTGCAGTCCGACACTTCCTTCTGGGTGCAACTAATCTTTTTGACGATGAGTGTATTTAGCACACTTCAGCACACTTTTACTTGTAGGTTTTGGCCTATTATTTTAAAACGGAATTTATTCGATTTTTAAGCACCTCTTCGGTGTTTGGGAGAAACAGAGTGAATTAAGTCACTTGATTAAATAAATTAATTCAGAGTCGTTTGGTGTGAAATGGTTTATTTGCAGAGAAACTTGCGGATTCAGCTTTCTTTACTGTGGTGGTGAATGGAACCAGGGGTCTTGATGTCTGCAATGCAAATACCCATTTTATTTACTGTCAGGCACCACCAGTGAGTTTTTCATGTAATGTTAATGAACAAAAATGAACAAAATGGAGACTGTGTTACCCTATGAGCACCCTTCATGTATCAAGTCATTATGAATAGATTAAAATACACAAATACTGGAATTCACTGAGCTCCTGAGGGCAACCCATTCTTTCACTAATGTCTGTAGAAGCAACCTGCATGTCTAGGTGCTTGGCCATGGAAGTGATTGGAACACCTGAATGGTGTTGGTGCACTCAGTGTTCTGGATGATCAGTAAAATGGCTGGAGTTGCTGATGTTTCAGCTTACTAGTTGTCATCATCACTATAAAGAAATGTCTCATACGTTTCTCTATAATCAACTACATCACATCAAACAACTGTGAACGACTTTGGCTACATCTCAGCAAATAAATGGCCAGTGTTTTGGCAAAAAAAAAAAAAAAAAGTTAAGACCGTTGAGAGTTCTGTTCATTTTCCCCAGTAATTTCTGCCTAGTAAATGTAAATCCTTACCTGGCAACAATAACACAGTTTAGGAGAAAATCACCCATTATTAACTTTCCAGGTCTTCTGCAGCCACATCCAGAGCTGTAGGGCATTTGTGGCTTCTTCTGTTGTTTATCCCATAATGGGACAGAGATACGGAGTGAGCCCAACTCTGTTTTGAGTCATTATCTGTCTGATGAATGAAGGGCCTCTTAAATTGCTGTAAACCTGATGGATGACCTGCCTCCTAAGTACCAAGTATGATACAGATATGCCAAGGATCATCACAGCCAGTGGCAATTCTAGTCTAGAGACTTTTGGGGCCCTAGGCAAAAAATTCACAATGGATCCCTCCAACCAACGATCATCACCTTTATGTCATAATTAGTGTAACAAAAATGTTAAATATTAACATTTATTTATGGCAAAAGTTCAAGTATATAATTATAAACAATATTTTAGAAAACTTCAAAAATTAAAAATGACAAATATTCCCTCACTGGCCTGGAGCTCCAAGCAGTTGTCTGCCTCACCTGGTGGCAAGTGGTGGCTCTGATCAATGTCTCCTGCCTGATCAGCAGTACAAACATTACATGTACATGCACTCAGCCTCTTTATCATCTGGTTAAAAAAGGGTGATTGTAAACATAATAATACTAATAAGAAGAAGAAGAAGAAGAATCTTTATTTAGCACTTTTCATACCGGTAGCAGCTTGAAGGGCTTTACAGAACCATGAAATACGAATTAAAATCATATGAAGCAATAACACAGATCCAAGTAAAAAGAAAAATACCAGAGAAACACAGAGTTTAATTAGGCTAGTTTAAATAGAAACGTCTTCAGATGTTTCCTAAGAGTTAGCACTGAGCACAACTGTCTAAAGGAGGCTGGAATTCCACAGTTCAGAAGCCTGATAACTGACAGAGCTCTCTCCATGTTTTCAGCATTTTGCAGGCCAGTATCTGTAGAGTTCAGATCATGAGTTGGAACATAAACAGACAGATATTCTGACTCATTGGTCCGTATGTCTGACTTCCTCCAGCTGTTGCAGTACAGTGCTTTCTTTGTAGTATCTGCTCCAGTTGGGCCAGTCACAAGCAGCCTCCCCTTAGTGCGAGCTCCTTTTAATGTTTGATAGTCTTTATTTCTTATACTGATTATAAACCTGTAACATTTCATCTCTTCAGTGACTGTAGTTTTTGACATTTTGTGCTCTTTTACATTCACCTTTTAACAGTGAGCTACCAATTATAACTTATTCGAACTTAATAAATCAAATGAACTCATGATCGCCTGCTCATGTAATTAATGTTAAGTGAATATTAAGTAATATGAATGGGTAACTCCACTGATCTTTCAAAAACTCTCCATAATTGAAGGGTTAAAATCTAAATAAAGTCACTCAGAGAGGTCTGATGTGAAATGCTCCATTCTAGAGAAACATGCTCCAGAGAGTATCGTGCTCAGTGTTAGTTGGATATAAATGAGACGTCTGAAGCGTTTAGTGTCTCTGAAAGCTCCCTCGCAGAAACATATTCTGTGAAATGGTTATGAATACACTGCCTGATGTCTGAGAGATGGTGAAACGTATAGTCATTTCCTTACAGTGATGATTATGATGATGGTGATGACAGGAACCAGAGACCTCAACAACTCAGTTCAAGCCATTTTTATTGACCATCCAGAGAAACAGGTGAAGCTACACGTGTCTTCTAGGTTTATGTGTGACACAGTTTTCAGCTTGGGCACAATATCTCTTAGAACCAGTGCAAGTACACAAACCATTTAGTTGAGTTAAAGTAGAGATACCCAGGGTAAACTATTCATCCAGTAAGAGTAGAAGTCCCTCCCTTTAGACCTCCGCTTAAGTAAAAGTACTAAAGTATTTACGTTCAAATGTACCTTGAAATGTGGAAAGTAAAAATAGCATGATTTATAATGGCTTTAATGTCCTGTTATCATTTCTGGAACAAGACTCTTGATCAACTCATTTTAGGTGAAGTCTTTTAATAGAAGGTCATTAATTATTCTGACACTGATGTCTATTAAAATGATCATAAGCACAAAACACTGAAGGAGAACAGTTTCCATTTGGTAGAACCAAGCTCTGTCCAACAGGTCAAAACAAGCTCAAAACAAGGTGACCGCTGCACCCTGATTGGTGGGCTCGCTTTCTGCTTCTTTCATTTTGACATGTTACAATTTTATTCACACATATGCCAAAAGGAAGGACAGATTTGGCCATAATGTAGTGGAGTAAAACCTAAGATATTAGACTTTAAAATGCCCCTGAAACACTTTAGTATAGATACACCATAACAACTACTTAAGCACAATAACTAACTACATTTACTTCATTACTATCCACAACTGCTTAGAACACCCTGCATGTACCTGTCCTTAAAGGGGAACTCCACCAATTTCTCACATTTTTCTGCATAATTAAATGATGATCAGAGTTTGGTGTGAAATCCTTTGTTCTAAAGAAACTTACAAAGTCAGAATTGTTCACAGTGGTGGTGATAGGAACCAGATGATTGTGTTTTGTGGTAAAGGTTTGGTCTCAAACATATTTGAATCAATTACTTTTAATCTCTTCATGCTAGAGGTGGTATATGAAGTCCCCAAAGAAAAGTTTAGGTTATGGATTTATGACTACTAAACCATAATTGGTGGAACTGGTGACTGGTATAGTGGTACTGGTATAGTGATATGAACAGTACTACCACTTCACCACATGAGGGCAGCATTGATAGTGTTTTTGATACCATGCTATCATGTTGACTTACACACCTGGGGGAATATGTTGTTTGCACCTTTCATCATATTTATAAGCCTTTATCCACTTTGCTATGATATTTAGTAATATTAAACAGCATGGTATCACTCAGTATGACGTATTGTTCACAGCAGCAGATAGACATGGTAGGCATTAGTAGGAATTACCCTGCAGAGTGTTCACAATTCCACTAAGCCTAAACAATTTATTTATCTTTATATCGGATTACGTTTGTGCAGTGCACAGGACGGTTTTCCTCTTGCCTATTATTTCTCTCATGCATTTTCACTTACCGTGACCTGGTTCCAGAGATGTTACATGCTTCCAGAAATATTCATCACAGCGTTAACAGACCTTGACCGTCACAATTTAAAGCCACTCTACCACATCTCCCCCACTTACGTACAGAAACCACAGCTTATCTCAATACACCCTTCAACACCCCTGACATAAAGGTTTAATGACATGTGGGCTTTAGCTGGTTTTGCTACAGGCGTTGGCTGAGGTGCCGCTTGCCACCAGGCAACGCAGGCAACTGCTTGGAACCCTAGACCAGTGGAGGGCCCCCACGGGTATATCTATATTTTTGAATAACAAGTTTTAAATTGTTGTTTAAATTTATATATTGGAATTAACAGTAATGTGAACTTTTTAAATGATAAAAAAGTTTAAATTTTTCATTTCTTTTGTTGGTATCATATTATTTATAACACAATGACGCTGACTGCTGGTTGGAGGGGTCCCATGTGAGTTTTTGCCAAGAGCCCCAACAGACTCTAGAATCACCACTGGGTGTAGGTAAAATGCATGAAAGATATTAATATGCAACACAAGTAATGTGAATTTGGTTAGTGTTGCTTTAAATGGGTTGACTGAGGCCCCAGGCTAAGTTTGCACATGTTTAATCAGGCCTGTGATGCCTTGTACAGAGCGAATCACATTTGACAATGCTTAATCCAGTCCAGTTCAAACAATGCCACTGCTCATCTCTCTGGGACACAGTCTGGCCCTCTTACACAACACAGTCAGTGAGTTCCCTGATTAAGCACACCGTGGGGGGAGGGCAATGGGGTTGAGATGTTTTAGCACTCCCGGAGTTAAGTGTCCTGGTTAGTGGAAATGTAGGGACAGGTGTTATGACTGGAATTCAAAGGAGAATTCCCACCCAGTAGCTGATGAGATCAAAAAGATAAGACGTGCACTCATCCCAGGAATACTGTAGTAGTACATACAGTTTTAATAGTAGTATTGATGATGATGATGATTAGAAGAAGAAGAAGAAGCACTCCCCGCCAACTGATATAAGTCTTAGAGAAACACACTTTGCAGTATTGCAAAGCTGAAAACCTCTAGAGTTTACTCTCCAGAGTTGAGACAAATGCATATGTCTGAGATGAAAACATTTGTTGAGATGTTTAGAAAATCCTATTCTAATTCCTAAGCCTATTAACTTCTAGTGGGAAGCAAACCGCACCATGCTCACTTTATAATACAATAGGTCCTCCATCGTCTAGACAGTGCACTCGTAAGTGGAGAAGGACAAGATGGCGACTCTGCCTGGAACATGGCTGGGGCTGAAAAAGGGTCAAGGGTCATGCTCCACTCTGCCTACAACATTGTTTTCAATGGGGGAAGGGCACATTGTGTACAACTTTAAGGCTGGCTGCTAGTTTCCTCCTATCTAAGTAGATTAGCCATCAAAGGCCAGAATGAAGCATGACCACAATTCTGGCCATCCCAGTTATGGAAAGTGGGACAGTCAGGGTCATCAGTCAGCCAACATTAATAAAGCATTAAGCATGTTTATGGTGAAAATCTGCCATCTGGGAAGTCACCAATCATTTATGAGGCACTAATGATGTTTCCTTCAATAACTGGCCTATCTTGTTGCAATAGTGCTGCTCTGTGAGGCACATTAAGTTGACTTTGTGATGGTAAGATGAGTTAACTTTTAAAGATGAGGTAGCTATAATTATATATATATAATATTATATATTATATATAATCTTGCCTATTATTTTTACAGGTGCATACATGCATGTGTTGTATGTTACCTGGTGAGCTTTCTAATCATTAGACTCTTGTATAACCTGAATGCAAGGGAATGCTCCCTGGTGTCTAAAGTCATTGAAAATAGTGATAGATTCAAATGCATTACTTACTCACAAATGACTGAAACATGTTGCATTAACACAGTTTACTTTTAGTTAGTTTACTTTCAGTGATAGTTGTGATTGATATTTAGTTATGTACAGAGAAAAAAACTGACATGAAATTCTATGTCATGTTGATGTAGTAAACACTTCTGTTTAATATTTTGTTTTCTTTGCAGCGGCGCCCAATAAAAAAGTTCTTACCTAGCCAACCCATTCTGAACGTTCTAGCTATCTCCCTGAATCTAAGCACGCAATCAGTTTCTGAGCTTAAGTAAATGTTTACACTGCAGTAGTGGAGCAAGAAAGACCTTTTCATGGCTGCTGATTTCAGCTATTGCTTACAGTTCCAGAGGATCATTCACAGCCATAAAACTAATAGGTGTGGTTGCTGTGGTTTTCTGGATTAGGATTCAGGAAAGGAGTAAGCAATGAAATGTCTTAAATGATTTCATGTATAATAATAAATAATGTATGTATATATACATACAAACATTTGAGATGGTTTGTGGTTAATTATGGTTAATTGTAGAGAAACTTACCGACTCAGATATCTTTACAGTGGTGCTGATGGGACCCCCAGGGGCCACAATGTTCACAACACAAATATAACCATTTATATAGTGTCCAAAACAACCAGCGAACCTACACATCTTCTGAGTAAACTAATGTCACCGCCATCAGATAGAGTATTTACAATCATTTCATGCAATAGCTTTTAAAAGCATAAAACATTTGGTTCCTATCACCACTGTAGTGACAATTCTAACTGTGCTTTTTTCTAGACAGCATTTCACATCAAACATCTTAATGACTGAATTATGCAGATATTTTGAAAGCTCAGTTGAATATACTTCTTAATTCTCATATTTAGACTCAGTACTATCTGTTGTCCATTTGAAATGCCTCAGTAAGAATAGTCACAGCTCCCAGAATTCAACATCGCATTTTTTTCCCGAACTAATCCAGGTGCAGTTTTACTGAGACGCTGGGTGGGTGTGATTGGTTGCTAGACTATGAAGGCAAAAAAATAAAAAACTGACTGAGAATAATCCCTGCCTTCTTGTTATATCTCAGCAGGTATTTGATTTGATTTGATTTGAATAAAAAAGAACTTGTACTGACTTGTATGCTTGTTCTCCAGTAGGATGGTTTGTTTTAAACGTGTGTTTGCAAGTTTTGAATGTGCCAATCACTAGTGATACTTGTTCTCAACTGTCCACACCCCACCCATCTCTAATATTAGACTGTCAGTGTCGTATCCTCTCGCCTAAAAGAAGCACAGCCCTTCTCGGAGACCGCCTACTAATTATTAGGGCCAATGATATTAAGATTAATCCTGGATGGCGTGACGGGACATGAATAAAGGCCACTGTGAAGGCGGACCCAAACTTTCTAGACAGCACAAGCGAAAAACGAAGCAATGGCCTAGTCAGAGCCACAGCCTAAAAAGCACAGAATGAATGGATTCATTCAGTTGATGCCAACCCCCACCCCCTCCATTACCTCCACTCCAAACAAACACTGACAAATTGCAGCTTCTGTCCACACATGCGCATCTCCTTCATTCTTCTCCATGCAATTAAACAGCAAGGAGGCAATGAGACTGTGCCAGCGGCTCTATTCCCATAACGACACTACCAGTCCATGTAGATGTGTAGAGAATGAGGGGTTTGAAATAAGCTGACCCTGCAGTATTGGTCGCAGACTCATGCTACATTCTGAGTGCATATGTGGCCTCCTGCATGCTTGACCTCTCTCCCCCTATGAAAGTTTAATGAGACAGTTTACTTTTACTTTCCAAGCAATTACTGTTTATATGCTGAAATTATCATATTAATAAAAAGCTAATAAATAAAATGTCATGGACTAATATTAGCAGAACATGGCTTAATTTAATGTAGTAAATGTGTGAACTTATTTTCACAAAAAGTTAAATTAGACCGGAACGTCTTAACTTTTGCATACAACTACTGTGCTTGGCTCACCATAATCATTCCAATTCATCTCAAAGCTGTTCAGTGCGGTTGAGGTTAGGGCTATGTGCTCATTCCAGAGAACACTCTTCCACAGTTCCAGAGTCCATTGTCAGTGATTTACACCACTCCAGATGATGCTCATTATTGCGCATAGTGCAGCTGCTCAGCCATGCAAACCCATTTTACGAAGCTCCTAAATCATGGATGTTGCTTCCAGAAGCAGTTTGGAAATCTGTTGTGAGTAAAGCAACAGTGGATAGTCTATTTTTACATGCCACACGCTTCAGCACATGCCGGCCCCCTCTGTGATTTTACATGGTCTGCGATTTTGTGGCTGAGCTATTGTTGCTCCTATATCACTGTGGCCCAGTGGCCTGCTGGATAAAGCATCAGCCTCCGGATCTGTGGGTTTGCTGGGTCGTTACATTTCTGAGTTATTCTAGTAAATTCTTTCTGTTTGCAGAAGTTAGCACAGTTTCCATGTTCCCTTCTCAACATCTGGGGGCGGTCGTGGGCTGGAGGTTAGGGAACCAACCTTGTGACTGGAGTGTTGCCGGTTTGATTCCTTGAACTGACCGGACATGACTGCAGTGCCCTTGAGCAAGGCACTTAATCACCAACTACTCCTTAGTTGCCATGGATAGGGCTGCTCATTGCTCCTGGCTAGTGTGCTCACTGCCCCCAAGTGTGCATGTGTTCACTAGTGTGTATGTGGGTGTTTCACTTCACAGAAGGGTTAAATGTGGTAGACATGTGTGCAAGCACAATTGGCTTCCATTTTACGATAATGGCACTTACAGTTGACAGACTAGTTTCCAAACCTACCAGTGAATCTACACGTCATCTCGGTAAACCTATGTCACAGTCATCTGACAGTGTATTTACAACCATTTCATGCAACAACTTCATGTGAGGGAGCTTTTAAAAGCGTCTGGCAAAGGTGGAGCTCTTCAGTATGACCCATTCTGCTGGCAGTTGTTGCCTATGGAGATTTCATGTCTGTGTTTTTATATGTGTACTGCTGAAACACCTGAACTCAGTATGTACGAGTTGTGTGTAAATACGTTTTGCCTTATAATGTATATAAAAGGCTAACACACGCCACTTTCAGTCATTCAGCTCTTTAATTAAAGACCATTAAACAAGGTGCCTAAGTTGTCATGAATGATTGGGACAGCAGTACAATCTGAAATGTAGCTTATTGGATTGCTCATTATATAAGCTGCTAGACCAGCAGCATCAGTTTGTTACATAAGACCCTCGGGTCAGCCTCTCTTCTTTTCACACCCACACAAACACTGTGGTTGAATGAAGTTCAAGATACACAAAGTGTTGAATAAAGGACCAGTCAGTATAATATGGCTAAAGGTCCAGCCGACGCTTGGCATTGTGCATTGTGGTCTTAGGCTTGTGTGCAGCCACTCAGTCTTCGAAATACATTTCATGCATTTCCCAACACACCCTTTTTGTGCTGATGTTGCTGCCAGAGGCAGTTAGGAACTCTGTAGTGAGTTGTACAACAGAGGAATACGCAAATTTTAACATGCTGTGCACTGCGGCACCCGGCAGCCCTGCTTCGAGTGTTTTGTGGTCTACGGCTCCATGTCTGAGCTGTTGTTGCCCCCAAGGCAATGTCCATGTAACAATTGATTTAATGATCTACCAAACAACTGAAGACAAATTTCTTGTATATGCAACCATACTTTGCCAATGAAGTCTGATTCTGATTCGTCATCTAACCTCATAAGAAGAAAGTCTTATGGTCGGTCAGTCAAGCTGTAGTCATCACATCCACACCCCAAGGCATGCGCTGTAGAGTAGTGACGCAACGGCATCCATGGCAAAGCTACGTTTTCACTCGTTTCCTCAGGGTCAGTAAATGCAAAACCTTCCCCTCCCCACTTCCACACATAAACCATCCCCCTTCACTCGGGCTCATACGACACACACAGGAGCTAGAGGCCTACTTCCCCCCACAGCCAGTTCGTTTGCCTTTGAGATCCAGTCACAACAGACCTTTCAGCAGGGTTCAGACTTCAGGCCATAGCTAATGCATTTCAACTTCAGATGTCATTTCTGAAAAGAATTAGCTGTGATTCCTCATCTGGAATTCCGAGTGCTGAGACTGGATTGAATATGAACATCGATTATCAGTGTGTTGTGACAGGCAGGTGCTTGTTTTTCGGGACGCGTACAGGAACACATTATCCTCTTTTTCACACATGACTGCATGATACAGTGAGCAGCCAGACGGCTGTGTCGGAGCTGATCACTGTTTTGAAAAGGGATTTGTCTGTGGCTGCTGATCAGCACTCTGTGCCTCTGTTCTCAGCACTACAGTACATAAGCTGATTCCTCTTTGATGTATGGAATTCTACAGTAGTACAGTGAAATTTAGTTTGCAGATAATAAAATAGCTAAAGATCATTCGTTTTCATTTTTATACAGTTTATTGACAGGAAAAATGTCACAATCACAAAGGAATAACATTAATAATTTACAGATGTTCCCCTACATGTTGTATTATCTATGCAAAATCAGCTGAAAATTAACATTCAACCATAAAGAGCATGTTCCCCAGAGATGTTCCCCAGAGACACAAAGCCTGAAAAGAGAAGTGATGGTATGATGAAATGAGCTTAGCAGGGCAACATCGCAGTGTTTCCCACTGAAAATGGAGAGGTTGCATAGTCGTGGGTGTGACACGGAGTGAAAACGTTGGACCACGACAAGAGGAGAAGCAGCATCAAGTCTCTTTCCTGTAAAACACTCGTACTCTGGATTACATCTGAATAAAAATGGCATAATCCATTTAATAAGTCATAGTCTTGAAAATGGAGGTCCTGGAATGGATGCTTCATCCTTTGTTTTTCCCCAAAACAGCCAAGTCAGCACTTGCACTCGTTGTGGCTCCCCAGCACATTAACTGTGTATTCCGGCCTGCACTTAACCATCAGAAACAGTCATTCAAAACACCACTGAGAAAAAAGTAGTGAAACATGAGGTACAGTGTCATTAGGTGCAAAATAAAGGAAAAATGAAATACCATGAAAAAAAATGAAATAACAGCAAACATGCTGATTAAAAGTACAGTTAAAAAAAATAATAACAATAAATGAACAGTTCAGAAATGTACAATGACCCTATGTGACTCTCCCCAGTAATAGAGAAGCCAGTGTTTCTCAAATAAAACATCTCTGCTTCTGATCTAAACCCTTGAAAGGCTTGTCCACTAGCTGATAAGTCAAGTCAGGCATGCTCGGGGAAAGTGAATCTGAAACTATGCAAACTATGCAGGGCTGGATTTGAGAAACACTGAGCTACAGAACAGGGTAAACGATTTGGTACCACTGCTCCAAAAAAAAAAAAAAAAAAAATTCAAACCACAATCGCAAGCAATCTCTCAGAATTCTGCATCAAACAGGATGTCTCAAGTTTCAGCAGCAGCAGATAACCTACAAGAAAAGATAACAAGAAAAGATAACAGGGAAAAACTAAAATACTGGTTAGAAACGAGGTCCCAACAGGCATCGTTCTCGTCCAAAGTCTTGAACAAAAAGGGAATAATTAAAAGTAATGTAAAATGACCACAAAACACACCAGCTACCACTATGTTTCTCAAACAACCACTAAGCCTGGTCACTTTGTATATTAGTTTCTAAACACGAGGAATGCCGAGGTAGAACTACAGCACACACAGGCATGCTGGCACACACCCTTACACTCTCCCACACAAACCTTTTTCCTCATTCAGATTTCAGATCAAACCATCAAGCGGACCTGTTCGTACATTTGACTTAGGTGACAGTAAAACTGCCACAGCAGATTTAGTGAAAGTTGAGATGAAATGCTCTTGCTCTCTCCCTGAAACACTAGCAGTCTCACTTAAACTAAACAGACCAGGTAGTGTTGGGGTGTTACAATCAACCATTTAAAAAAAAAAGGCAACCAACTCTTACCCTTGCCAAGTAGAAATCAGAAACACAAACTATAAAACACATCACATGATTGACCATGATCTTTAAAAACAAGTTTTGGGGGGGGCATGGAACTCATAAGTGTTCCCTAAATCATCAGCAAGACATCCTCACTGTCATCACTGAAGACCACATCCCCATTTCTACGAGCAGTAGGTTGAGTAATTGCATATGCCTGTGTGAGTGTTTTGTGGGGCTCTTTAGCAGAGCAGTAGTGATCTTTTTGGTGAGGGTTAATCTCTCAGTACAACTGGCACCCAATGTTTCAACTGCATTCAGTTAGCATTAGAGGGGCTAAGTATGTAAAAGGTATGGATACTATACTGCATATCTTGAAAATAACATGTAAATTTCCACCTTTTCCACATTTTACATTTCAAGGCACAGGAATAGCATGAAACGATATATGAAAAAGAAGAGAAAATAAATCTCCAAAAAAAAAAAAACCATACACAACAAAAAAAACTAAATAAATCTCACACATTTAGCCATGTCTGAGGGCACTACAATGGTCTAATTTAAGATTGTTAGTGAATTATGTCCCACAGGACAAGAAGCAGAGCACAGGCCATGAGAACTCTTTCAATTGCAATGACTTGTGCCACAAACCATTACACCGTTTCTTCAGTAGTGGTTCTCTAAGAATTAACTTAGTGTTCCCATTTACAGACACACAATGTGCTTGTACGGCGCCTCGGAAAGGACATGTTTTTCCTTCTCTTTTTTTGATTAAATCTTAAAATCTTGTGAACACCAGATACCATCATGTGTACACTAAATATTATTACGTCAGCACCAGAGATGACTGTGGTTTATTTTTTAATAGTATCTTGTGTGCACAAGATTTTTACCTTAAAAAGAATATAAATAAACCATGTCTTTTCAGAGACTCCATATGTTTGTGTACATGTCTGAATTCTTGTCCTTTGGGAAAAACAAAACAAACAAACAAACAAAAAAAACACCCCCACAATTAAACTTTGTTAAGTACAGAAACATGAAAGCACCTCCATCTTAGACAACTGCTCAACAGCCAATCCCAAACAGAGACATAATCTACCTCAGGCAACTACAAAAATACAGTATCCCTCTAGTCCAAAGGAAACAACATTGTAAACAAGATTGAATGGAAACGCTCTAAAACCAAAAAACCCATTTCAGTTTGTTGCATCCTGGTAGGTAGTTGCATGGAGCCTTACTTTTCTTCACATTAGATTTGCAATGGAGTCTTCACAGTATCGCACAGCAGCTGTTCCTTTGTGTCACCTGTGCAGAAATGTGGGGTCCCGTAAGGAACAGCCTGGAAAGACAGAATAAGTGTGTAAGTAGAAGCTCCACAATGTTGCACCATCAGGTAAAAAATGTTCCAAAAATGCTTTCATTTGTGCATTTTGCTCTAAATGTCACTGGGTCACAGAATTAATGAGCTGGAATACAAATATTACCAAATACAAGCTGCAAGCGATCGAACACCCCTGCACATTTAAATGAAATCATATATTATATAATATCAGCTACTCAAATTGGCCTACTATTGCCAAAGCAACTGACTACTACACTTGACAAAGCTTATTGGTTTCTGCAGGTGATTTTAGAGAAGCGATGCGGCTTTATGAAAAGAAATGCATAACCAGAATATGCCAAGATGGGATACATTTTTCCCTACAATCATGCAAGACAGATGCAACAGATGAGCTATTCTCCGACTTTACATCTACAAAGTGGACCAACAAGGTAGAAGTGGACAGTGAGAGGACACAGTGTTTGAAAACTCTCAGCAGCACTGCTGGATCCACTCATCCACTGACTCTGGATCCAGCACAACACACACTAACACCACCACCACACCAGTGTCACTGCAGTGCTGAGAATGATCCACCACCCAAATTATATCTGCTCTGTGGTGGTCCTGTGGAGGTTCTGACCATTGAAGAACAGGTTGAAAGGGGCTAACAAAGTATGCAGAGAAACAGATGGCACTACAGTCTGCAGCTGTAAATCTACAAATTACACATTTATTGTAAGTGGAGCTGATTAAATGAACAATCAATCAGTGTAGATGCAAAAGGTATTTAAAGGAGTGGGCGGTGGGTGTGTACGTAACAGTAGTACTACTACTACCATGCTTCCGATGAAACAGATATTTGAGGGAAGAAATCTAAGCTAAATATTCTCATTGCTTAGTCACACAGTGTGATGGAGCACCATTTATTTTCACCGTGGCTGGTATGGGTGCTAATGCCATACGTCCTCAGATGTTTATTTGCAATAAGCAGTCAAAACAAACACAGCATGGCATCAGTATTTAGCCTGTGATTTCATCAGCACAGTAAAGAAAGAGTGACATGATCTCATTCGCCCTTTAATCCTCTTAACTGTATACAGTAATGACGAGACCCCTCCCCCAGCACTCCACTGCAGCTCCAACAATGTGCCGAGTCATGAACAGCAGGAGAGCAGTGTACTGCAGCCACTCTCTGTTTCTCTCTCTCACTTGTGTTTTGCTGTCTGCTCCTTGTGGGTACTTACATTTGTGTAGAGTTTAAAACTGCTTCAAATCAGCAGGAAAAAATGTTCCTGACTGACCATTTCAGATCACCTTAAATGTTTCATGGAAATTATGTCTGCAGCATTTTAAGCTTGTACCGTCTTTAAAAAGTGGGTGTGGACATTCTTTTGGCTTAGATGACCACTGTGATAAAAAAAGTACAACCTTTGATCATTTATTACTATACCAAAACTCAGTTTCAGCCTTCAGTGCATAGACTAAAAGACCAAGGAGAGTTTTGTAATGTTTGTAAACAAAACAAGCAAAAAAACAACATGACTAAATCAAAATCAATCTTTCCAGATTTTCAGCAAGTCATAAAATGGCAAACATGCAGATTTGTGTCATATTTTTGTTACGCACATTTTAAAGGAGGCATATTTACATAAATTTCAGTTTAATGAATAAATTTTAAATCAACTGTAAACAAAACTACTAACACCTTAATTCAGTCTTTGTATGGGTTTTACCTCATCATTTTGCCATTTCATGAAAATGGTGATTTCAGGTGTTAAATCAACACTGCTCTCATTGGCCATTTTAAAGGAGGCACCAGAGTATGGGGTGTGGCCACTGTGCAGCAGTGGAGAGCTCAACAGTGTCTTTACTGGAGCACAGCATAAAGCAGCTTTACATATAGACTAAATAATCCCACAGAAAGTCTGTCATCATCAATGAAACAGAATCTGCTGCTGTCACTAAGACAGAAATGTAATGTTTTCTATATGACATATCACTAATTTACACTGCCATGGCCTTCAAAGGTGTCTGTGAAAAGGTCGCTGTAATGGTGAAAGTATGAGCGAGTGGGCGTGGATATCCGAGTGGGGCAGGACTTAACCTCAACCTGACCTCAGACCCCCTTTTATCTCAGCGACTTTAAATCTTTAAGGAAAAAAAGAGGAACATTAATTAACGTTAGACATTAACATTAAACGTTAAAGGCGTCCACAACATTGTATATATACTGAATAAAAATGTGTGCGCACAAGTTACTAACATGGTTTCAAAATCAAGCATCCACCCATCCACCCTCACACAAAGGACTGTGGTGAATGGGCCTGACTGCGGTGTTCTCAGGCTTGCCCCAGCAACAGTGGTATGTGTGATGAGGGGACAGAGCGGGGGATGGGTAGAGGAGGTGAACAGCAGACAGCTGTAATGTTCTCATTATGGCTGTGAGACTCCCCACCCCGCCCTACACTCCTTCAGAAACGAGCCTACTACAAAAGCTACGCGCTAACCAGTCAAGACACCCAACGCTACTCACAAAAGACCGTGGCAGCCTTCAATGGCATTAATATAGCGCATTAATATTAGCACTGCTGAGACTGTTTCCAGTCAGTACAGGTACTGCACTTTCTACCCAAACACCCAAATTCTGGATTCCAAAAACTAGGTGTGATTGAACTCTCAGAGTGCCACTCCCCGTCACCTGCTCTGCCTGCTGAAGAGTCCCGCAGGGCTTCAGCACAGAGAGGGAGAGAGAGGGATGAGAGAGAGAAGAGTGGGGGGGGGGGGGTGAATGAGTTCAGTTGTGTAACAGCAATCCCAGCATGCACTTATAAAAACAAAAGAATCCACTCAGCATGCCAAACAGTAGAGTAGGTAGGTGGACATCCCTATGGGGTGGGCAATATGACAAAAATCAATATCGTTACTACAATTATTATGATGACCTATATGCATAGAAACAAATGTATGTATTATATATCAGTAAACATATGAACATCAATCTATTGTATCTATGTAGATAGATAAATAGCTGTAGTGTAGTAACTGCATTAACTGCACAGTAACAAAGATCTGGATGGCAATTCATGTGCCGTTATTAAGGATTCACTGAATTCAAGGCAAATGCAAATGTACGGAATTCATTTCATTAATTTTGATAATGACTTTTCCAGTTACTCCCTTTAAAGTAGTTGAACGCTGAATTCAAAAATTATTGTATTCAATGTCTTTTTCATAACCTTTTTAAAATGTGACAACATGTAGCTATATATGCTATAACTTCCAACCTAAGAGTAACATGAGTTTGTTTTCTCCCATATCACCAACTTCAGCTGCAAATGATGATCATCTCTAAGGGAGTAACGATGCGCTGTAACATCGCAATTCAAAACTGTGACAATGTGCAGCATTGAGGTATGACAATGCATTGTAGAGAATATACAATATATTAATTTTGCCAGCTATTGCAAATGCACTGGTTAAACACAAATGGCTGTAAATGATCAGCAGTATCTGCAAAAATTCCTGTCAGGCAAACAGCTGGAATGACTGCTTGTATTGTATGAGCATTACAGAACATTACAGAGCACCTTTATGTAAACAAAAGCAATTTTTTTCTTTATCAACATCAATAATATCTGACAACTATCTCTGCCATACTGTTGATCAAATCTGCAAAGAGAACAACATACCTGCATGTGCATGTACAAGGGGCTTGGATTCAGGCAGCGCAGGTGACCTCCCCCATCCTGTTGTGCAGCTCCAGTGCATCAGGCCGATCCTGAGGGTTGACGGCCAGCATATCCTGCAGAAGCTTCCGGAGTGCTTCGGACATTTGTGAGCGGCGGCGCTGAGGAATGCTCAGCACCATCTTTGGGTTCTCTAGTAGAGCCTCACCTACCGGCACAATGTCCGCCCCCTGCCGCACATATGTGCCAAGCAGCTCCCGTTTTGACTCTGCGTCTATGAATGTGATCCGCTCAATCATGGCCCAGATTATAATCCCCAGGGCAAAGATGTCAGCCTTGGCCGTGTAGTGGCCTTCCCACACCTCCGGGGCCATGTAGAAGTCCGAGCCGCAAGCTGATGACAGCCAAAACTTGTTGATGTTGATGCCATTTTTGTTGTCCTCTGTTTCATCAGAAGCACGGCAGCTTGTTCCCATCCCCAGGCCTGCACACACTTTACTCAGGCCAAAATCAGCTACCTTGAGCACAGGCATGCCCGACCGTTCAGAAATCAGAATGTTGTCTGGTTTGAGGTCCCTGTGCACAATGTTGTTTTGATGCAAGAAGGCCACAGCGCTGCTCAGCTGCAGCATGAAGCTTGCATTGGTGTGCGGGTCGGGCCGGCGGGACAGGATGAACTGATTCAGGTCACCCCCCTCGCAGAACTCCATCACAAACCACAAATAGCATGGCTCCTGGGGACTTGACAGCACCCGCTCACCTGCACACAGACACGAACATGAATGGGCCAAATTGAGCCAAATTCAGTTGGAAAAAGGACAAATGACATGTATAACATGCTTTTCTGAGTGCATAGCAGATACAATCAGTTCTTAAATAAAGCTGACCAACTACATATCTGCCATTTCACACTACTGGAAAACAAGACCTTGATAGTAATACTGGCCTATCCACTTTCATTGCAGGACAACAGACCACACTAAATTCCTCATTCAGGCACTGCAGTGATTTGAAACAAGTTATTTATCTGGAGAGATTCAATAACGTAACCTGTTAATTTAATGTATTTAATTGTATTTCATTAAAGGTTTCTATACCATGGTTATAAACAAATACAAGGCCATGATGCCAAACTTTTGAGAAGACAAAGTTAAAATTATGAACATAGTGATGTCAAGTGGTGTTTCTAACAAAAGTGAGAATGTAAAAAGCCTGCGTCCCTTAACAAAATAAAGTTTTTTTTTCTAGATGCTGTTATTAAAAAAATGTGGGTCATTTCATTTTTTCAACATAACCCCTTTCAAACAGAATCAGCCTGATGTGATTTAATGAGGCCCTGTTATCAGAGAACCACTGCATCTGAACTAGAAAGATTTTTAATTGGTGCATTAATTAAATGAATCGTTACACACACATGTTGAACCAGTCTTTAAAGTACACACTGTAGCCTTGAGCTGTTACGCCCTGGAACGAGAAATTTTTAAATCATAACATGGCAATATTTGTAAGCACTTTAAGTAGTTTTACATGTTCAGTGTTTTTGGCAGGAGTCAAACTTATTTTATGCCAAACTTTAAAGAAAGAGTTTTAATGAGATTGAGGTGTAAGGTCTGAGCTATACATCCAACACAATTGACATAAATGCTTTTAGAAATGCTAAAAGCACACAAACAGATTATCTGCTTCCTGAAGTAAGAGAAGAGAGCAGAGTAAGATGGTGGACATGAGTGAGACAGAAAGACGGCAGGAGGGGAGTGAGAAAGGGAAGAGTGTTGTTGACTGTTGCTTTGTCATTACTGCCAGCAGGCTGACTTGCCGTGAAACCAGTTCAAGGCTGTTTGTGACTCTTGCATACAATTGTTGCCTACCTTGCAAATCCCAACCATACCTCGAAGTCATTATATTACATTACAACACATTTATCTTACAGGTTTAAATCTAAACCATTAGAGCCTGGACAGCACTTCAGTTTGCCCTTATTCCTGCTTCACAAAAACAAGACATTGTGATGCATAATATACAGTGCAGTAAGCATTAAACTTTAGAGACTTTGGGGGGGGGGGGGGGGGGTCATGATATTTTGCTTGGCAATACTCTGTCGATTCACCAAGTATCGATATTCTGTTACATGAATCGCAAATACAAACTTTCAGTACTGAAATAATAAAACCAGTTGCACTGAGTAAAATAAAACGAAATGCATTAACCTGTGATGCATGATGAAGGGCTGTGGATGACTATTTTACTATCATTAACATTATGTATAAGAACTTGTGTATATAGGCATACTTGGGTACACCGGTGGTCTTTGGACAATAAGGAAAATAGATATATTTGAGTTGTAAACATCATGACATTTAGATTTCTCTACAGTGGTGAATTAAACAAACCAAATGACTCTCTCAAATCTCAAATACTAAATCATTTAGAAATTTAGAAGATAGGTGAAATCCACCTTTAAATATCACCATAATACTATATTGTGGCGGTGACTGCCACCTTTCCTAAGCATTCACAGTCAAATTAGACATGAGAACAGTCTTAGTATTATGTATCTGTATAGTAGGACATTGTAGTCTGTTATGTTTGGATATTAAGATATCCAGCAGTACTGCCTCCAAGTAACACTAGTTTTTTTAAGATATGGCTTATGTTATATACAGCAGTACAGTATATTTGTATGTATAATCACACAAATAAGGAAATAAGAAGAGGGGCTGCTCTGTATTGTTCATCTTAGTATATCTGCCAAATCAAATCAGTTTTGGGTCAGGCTGTCTGAACAATGGGGTCACTATTCATCAACAACAGTGTTGACACAGCAGAAGCTGTGTGTTAAAACATGTCTTAAGATGACCTGTTAAAAATTACATAAGTAATCAGGTCAGCCCATTCAGTCAAGCCATGACCCACTCTGGGGCAGACACTGCTCCCGGACCCCCTTCCTAAAAATCAAGGTTGCATAACACTGAGCTCGACCCACATTCACCTCCTTCAAACAGAAAACTGTTCACAGCTACGTGGCTTCCATTACTAGCCACCCCCAAACGGAGCAACAACAACAGTTTCTCCTTCACTTCTACGCGTATTAACAACAGATTTCTATCCAGTGTAGACTCGTTTCCACCTCAAACGAAGCAGATCACACTAGTTTCTAATACAGCTTTCTTCACTGAACAAACAGGAAGTCAAAATGTTAGCATTTGACTGCTGTCATAAAATTAGCTTGAGGGCTAAATTTAACAAAGAGCCAGCACAGGCCCAGGCTGACGTCACATGTGGGTTAAATCCTGAATCCTCCAGTTCACCAGCGCCTTTCTTCAGTTTACCTCTCTTGTTTCCAGACGGAGCAACACAGTTTATCTACAACACGATACAAACATTAAGAAACGAGCTTTTCTCCCTCTGACCTTTTAAGGAAGTCTCCACCAGCCGTAAGTACTGCCTGGAGCGCTTGTTGCCGTGACTCATTTTCTGCGCCATGCCGTTCCGCTGCAGCACGCACTCCTCCAGGTGAACCACGTTCTCGTGCCGTTTCTCGAGGCTCGCGAGGGCCCAGAATTCAGCCAGCGCCAGCTCCACGTTCTCGGGGGCGTCGCAGCGCAGCTTCTTCACGGCCACCAGCGCGCCAGACCTCCGCGCTACCGCCTCGTACACCACCCCGTAACTTCCTCTACCGATCTCACGGACCAAACTGTACCGCGGCGCCACGACCTTCCGCTCCAAAAGGTCGTTTTTGAGGCGCTCGTCCTCCATCGTCTCATCGTCGTCCACGTTCCCCACGCTTAGCGCGCGCAGCACGGCGTTGCCCGCCCCGGCGCGGGAGCTCGACCTCTCGCGGGCTCTCGTCACCCGTCTTCGCTCTCTTTCCTTCGCTTCCATTACATCTCCTCACGTCGCGAGCGCACTCTCAGGAGTTTCTTCAGCACACATAACTAACTAGGCCAGAACATCCGTTCTGACAAGGCAAATTTTGGCTGCTGCTTTGTTTTGCTCCCAAAAACATGATAGCCGCGTCTCGCGCGCACTTCGCCTCAGTTTGAACTGGATGAGACTCGAATGAAGTGAGAGCATGCCTGGAGCAGTCCATTCACCAGAACAGGTGGGGGGGGGTCTGTCTCTGTGTAGTGGGCGTTCAATCCAAGTCAGCTTTATCGTAGGGCTGAAACTGAAGGGAACTAAAGATGGGCTTGCAAACAAACTTGGCATTTACTGTGTGCGAACCCCGGTTATTCAGGGGGTCCCAAAACCCCCAAGTGATATCTTGGACCCCCATATCTCTCAAAACCAGGGGTCCTTAAACATAATCTTATTATGATGCTTTCGGTTAGAGAAATATTCAGGGGGAAGGTTGCTCCGAATACCTCTGAAAATCTACAATAAGGCATATCATATTTGTAAATCTGATAACTTGCCAGGGGCGGCTCAGTGGGAAGCACTGGTGGCAAGATGGGCCTGGGTTTGATTCCTAGCTGATGGTCCTTTCTTTGTGGAGTTTGCATGTAACTCCTTTGCCAGTGGAGTTAGCAGGAGTTAGTTATGAGATAAACAAATATGCTATGACATGTTATAAAGTTTTTCATAAGTGTATTGGGCACAGTTACAGTTGCTAATTGCTAGTCTTGACCAAACTGGGTGAGTCAATTAGCAATGAGCAGTTCTCCAATTGTGCTTGAAGAAGGCTAAACAATGGCCTTTCATTGAATTTAACCCCACCCCATAAATTGTGGTTTTGTCTGATCCAGGGGTTTCAACATAAGTTAAGTGGGAGGGTCCCAGGCCCCCTAGGGGCCTCTGTATTTTGCACATTATTGGGTTTTAAAAACATCCAGTAGATTTGTATAATTACTTTCTGTAACCAGCACAGTTGAGGTTTACAGTATATTTCCTAACACTATCTTTAAGTGCAACTTCTTGTTTTTCTGTATATATGACAATAAGCGCTTGATTTGAATTGAAAAAAAAAATTGCATTGTAATGAAAAAAGTCACATTGATCTGAAGTGATGCAATTTGGTGTGTCTTGGTTGAATATCTAACTGAAGCCTTTTGAATTTGTTTTATTACCTGTAATGTTCGTATTTTGATTTACAGATAAAATAAAATTCTGACGTTGTATTGTTTTTTGTTTATTTATTATTATTATTTTTATATATATAAAAACATCCATGTGACCAAAATATTGAATTTAATATGAGGAGTGATAAAAACACATTTTATTGTCATATGGTTTGGTTGATTTAAAAAAATAAATAAATCTTCAGATCAAATAATCAACATTTTAAAATGTGGATATTGATGGTTTCAGTTAATGACTTATTCTGCCAATCTACAAACTGCACGCTACAACACATAAACTCCCCCCGCGCGCACCAGCAAAATGGTTCGACCCGTGCACGTCATGTGCACGTGCGCCTGGGTGTTAGTTCCCTGCACGTGGGTAAACACGCTGACAGTCTGGAGTATAGCTCGCGCTCGTCATGCAGAGCTCTAACCCCGAATATTTACACGCAGAATAAAAAAGAAATTAAGATAAAACATAATGATTTGGGACTGTGTCTAGAGAGCAGTGCAACGAATGAACCAAAGCTGGACCTGGCGAGTCACCAGTATTAGCGACCTCTAGCCCACCTGAATTTAGCATCACAGTCTCGCAAATAGCAGTCAGTGGTTAATGTCTCGATCCTCATAGAAACATGCTGAAGTGACGGCCGTTCGTTCATGATAGTCGTGTAGAAAACAGTAGATATGAATTTACTATAAGCGCTCAGGAGGATCAGGAGGATTAAGGTGACTGCAGCTAATATGAACATAATGACTTTTTAGAAATGATGGCTCTTCAAGTGCTTTAGTACAGACAGTGGCTGTATATGCAGAACCATGAACATAAGCAAAAACCAACTGCCTGCTTAAATAGTTCTTTGCATGGTAAAATTGATCTTCAGATTGATGCAAATCTGCTGCATTTGATTCTATATAGAAAAGGGTTATTTTATTGTTACAAGCTTGTCATCTTAACAATAGCAGAACCCTGTTGGTGCTAAACACTTTATTAGGTACATATATATTGAGTCTACATTTATTGGCTATTTATTGGATATTTCTGTTTCTCATATAGGTGCACTTTGTAGTTCTACAATTACACACTCTAGTCCATCTGTTTCTCTGCATACTTATCCCACCTTTACCTTGTTCATCCATTGTCCCAGAATGCCCACCACAGATTTGTTTGGTGGGTCATTCGCAGCACTACAGGGTCACTGACCAGATTAACTACTGTGTCTGACTTTACGTCTACAAGGTGGATCAGCGAGGTAGGAGGGTCTAATAGAGTGGACAGTGAGTGGACACAGTGTTTAAACACTCCAGCAGCACTGCTGTGTCTGATCGACTCACACCAGCACAACACACACTAACACACCACCACCAACGCCAGTGTCACTGCAGGGCTGAGAATGATCCACGACCTAAATAACACCTGCTCTGTGGTGATCCTGACCATTGAGGAACAGGATGAAAGGGGGTTAACAAAGTATGCAGAGAAACAGATGGACTACAGTCTGTAATTGTAGAACTACAAAGTGCACAATACAGAACCATATATAACACTTTGTACATCAGTCTGAAGAACCATTTCACCATACAAAGAACCATAAAAGCATGTGGATATTTATTTGAGAGTTCATGGTTCTACATAGGACCATTGTCTTTAGTAAAGAACACCAGTACCAAGAAGCGTGCAGAGAAGATCATCACTGATCCATCACACCCTGGGCATCACCTGTTCCAGTGTCTTCCCTCAGGCCTGTGCTTTAACCAAATGAGTATCAAAACAACCAGGCTACAGAGAAGCTTCTTCCTACATGCCATCACACTCATGAACAGCTGAACATTACAATGCACATTACAATCCATATTCAGGACACATTCAGTTCCTGTTCTGTTGTACTGCACTTTTAATTTATCTAATTTATCTTAGGAACAGTATCACACATCGCTGTTGTTTTTTCTTGTACTGCACTTTATAAGCCTTAATCTGCCTCTACATCTGGACTGCTGCCCTCAGCACTTTAATTTATATATACAGCTTCACACAATGTAAGGTTTACAGGTATACATGTAAAGTATTGTGTGTGTGTGTGTGTGTGTTAGGAGGTGTGTGTTTGTACTGTGTGAAATGTTGTCATGCTCTGTGCACTGTGAGCTAATGCAACCAAAGACAAATTCCTCACTCACACTCACACACACGCACAAGGACTAAAGGGTGTAATTTTGTTCTCACACAGATGATAAGCAGGAGGGAACATGTCTGGAATTTTCTAGACAAATATCTACAGTAATACTATAGTATATTATAGCTTATAGTACATTCTATACTATAGCTTCTACTATATTCACTCAGTAACCATAGCTCAATACAGGACACCACATGTTCTACATGGATATTATCAGAAGTAAATTATGGAAATACTACATTAGAAATATTATAGGGTCTTACAGTAGTCATAAGGATATTGCTGTAAGAGTTTCATCACCATCACATATTTCTTTGAGGTGTTTAAACCAGGGGTGATCAGTCATATTGTGTGTCTGCAGGTTATTATTCCAACAAATGAGGTGTACTCTTGGTTTAAGCTGATGGACAAATACTTCTAACTAAGGTGTAAGTGGATCCTTCCTAATAGACAGCGATCAACTAGCACCACCTGGTGGCTACAACATATCATTAAAAATCATACACGAAACAGTACAAAACAGCTTTTACCAACTCAAACAAATGAATTAAGCCTAGTTTGCACTTATAGCATAGCATCTGCATTACAGTCATATACAAAATAAAATATAGCATAACTGTACCTGCTTTTTGGGGGGATAGAGGTGCATCATTACAAAGGTGTCTTAGTGAAAGTAAGGTAGAAATATGTATTTAGATCTGACTGAAGAGCATAATAAAATTATATCTAAAACACATACATATAAAATAATATATTAAATGAATGATTTACTATGAACAATTTAAGCCGGTTATTCTCACCAGTCATAACAGTGATCAAAGTTTTGCTTTGGTTTGTAGAGCTCTAGAAGAGTGTATAATAAACTATGCATCAGATTAAAGCTGGTCTTAATTTCATATGAGCCTTTGGGGGATATAATTCCCATTTCTTTCCTGAGTCATTTCCTTCAAGCACCTGAGAAAGATGATGTTTGCATTAGAGTTTTACAAAAAGTAGTGAGAAACAACATGTATGATTACAATTACAGCTACCACATGTTCAAATGTTTAATCTTCAAAATCTATTATTTCTATTATTGATACTGCCACATCACTGTAATGCTCACAGGAGATATATTGGTGGATTTCCTCATGAATTGCTCATTTCAGGTCATTCCACAACATTGGATTAAGGTCAGAACTTTGATTTGGCCATTCCAAAACGTTAACTTTATTGTTCCGTTGATTTGTAGCTACTTGTGTGCTTAGGATCGTTGTCTTACTGCATGACCCACATTCTCTTGAGATTCAGCTCATGGACAGATGTCCTGACATTGTCCTTTAGAATGTGCGGATATAATTCGGAATTCATTATTCCATCAATGATGGCAAGCCATCCTGGCCCAGATGTAGCAAAACAGACCCAAACCATGAAACTATCACCACCGTGTTTCACAGATGAGATAGGGCCTTTGTGCTGGAATGCAGTGTTTCCTTTCTCCAAATATATCGCTTCTCATTTAAACCAAAAAGATCTATTTTGGTCTCATACGTCCACAAAACACAGTTCCAATAGCCTTCTGGCCTGTCCATGTGATCTTTACCAAACTGCAGACGGACAGCGATGTTCTTTCTGGAGAGAAGTGGCTTTTTCCTTGCAACCCTGCCATGCACACCATTGTTGTTCAGTGTTTTCCTGATGATGAACTCATTAACATTAATAATAATAATAATAATAATACTAACAACTATTTTTATTTATTTATTTATTTATTTATTTATTTATTTATTTATTTATTTATTTATTTATTTATTTCTATTAGTCAGTGTGAGAGAGACCTTTAAATGCTTAGAAAGAACATTGGGGTCTTGCGCACTATTACACGCCTTGCTCTTGCCGTGATCTTCGTTGGTCGGCCGCTCCTGGGGAAGGTAATAATGGTCTTGAGTTTCCTCCACTTGCACATAATCTGTCTGACTGTTGGTGGTGGAGTCCAAACTCTTTAGAGATGATTTTGTAATCTTTTCCAGCCTGATGAGCATTAACAACTCTTCTTCTGAGATCCTCAGAAATCTGCTTTATTCGTGCCATGATACACTTTAACAAACATGTGTTGTGAAGATCAGACTTTGACAGATCCTTTAAATAAAACAGGATGCCCACTCTCACCTGATCTCACTGGTTGAATACACCTGACTCTAATTTCACCTTCAAATTAAAGGTTCACATACTTTTACCGCTCACAAATATGTGATTCTGGATCATTTTCTTCAATAAATAAATGACCTAATAAATAAAGCCTAATATTTTAGTCTTATTAACTTGGTTCTCCTTATCTAACAGTAAAATTGTGCGGAATTGTGCAGCTGCCAACATTATATCATTATGCAGCTTCAGTTTTTCTCCAAACTTAACAGTTTATAAATTCATTCATTCATCTTTTAAGCCACTTATCATTCTGGGTCATCGGGGTTGCTGGAGCCTATCCCAGCACTCACTGGGAAGAAAGCAAGAAACAACCTGGACATACACATTTGGTCACACGCTTACACCTATAGGGGCGATTTAGCATCTCCAGGTCACCTGACAGTATGCCTTTGGACTGTGGAGGAAACTGGAGCACCCGGAGGAAACTCACACAGATATACAAACTCCAGACCCGGGACGCCCCATCCGGGCATTGAACCCAGCTCTTCCTGCCGTGCTGTTTATCAATTCAATGATTTATATTAGTTATTTTTTATTACTCATATAATTAGTTCCAGTTGATTAACTGATTTTTGGCTCCATCAGATTCTACAATTGTGACCAAGAACAAAACTTATATTTCACCAGCTTTTCTTTAACATTTGTCTGGAAACATATAGCGATTCTGTGATAAAGTTATCCAAGGAATAAACTTTGATGTTACTGTCATGAGGTTATTTGATGTAGTATTTCTGCTTTGTGTGTGTGTGTGTGTGTGTGTGTTTTAACTACATCTTACATCATTTAAATGTCTAAACAACAATAGCCAATACTTTGTGATATTATTGTTGTCGTTTATTTATGAGCAGTTTGGTCATGTGCCAGAGGAGAATACGTTTCCCTTTTGTGTTTTTTAATTTCCTTTCATTTGAGTTTTTTCAGCACGTTTGATGAGGCAGAAATATCTGTCAGAAAGATGTGTAACAATGTGCATTGTGCCAAGCACCACACAATTAGAAAATGAATAGAGCTGATTTATGTACAACACACAATAAAAGGAAACAATACATGGAATAAAAGACAAAACAAAACAATTAGCATGAAAAAATCTGCAGGCAGAGATGCTCAGGGAAGCTCTATCCCTTGATACTGAAGATGAATGCAGAGGGTAAAAATTGCATTGAGCTAATCTCTTTTCTAATCCCCCCACCTATTATTTGTCCTGTATCCCTAAAGGGGGCAGCATTTTGATGAAATAGATTACACCATGTTTGTGTTAGTTTGTGTCAGATCTTTCTGCAGACATAGAGTGTGACAGATTCTATTCTTTTCTATAGAAATCAAACGGTATAGTTTGCTTTCATGTTCAGTAGAACCATAATCCAAACAATCTGTTACTAATTTTGCACTAGTCAAAATCTTGAGGATTGGCCAATACTGATACCAATATTTTGGCCCTTTAAAAAGTACTAAGTTTTCATATGAGCCATTTTGAATCAGAGAACTACTCTAAAAGTAGACCTTCGTCATACTGAAACTCTTCCACCTCAGAGAAAGAATTTCTCATTGCTGTTATTACAAGTACAAGATAAATGATAACAAATCTGTTGTAATATGTCAGCAAGCAAAGGATAGACTTTAGTTGCATCTATTAGTGCCGTTTAGGCCTATTTGTACTGAAGATGGATTCAGCTACCTTGCATTTAAAATAACCCCAGATGTGAATAAAATTACCACAACATATTACAATCTGGATGATGACTAAACATTAAACCCAGTCTCTAGAAGGACAAAGCTGCCCATATCTATGACTGGAAGCAGAATTAAAATGTCTGTCCTGCCTAAATTTGTATTCAACTCAATACCTCTCCAGCCACGACCTTCTGTATTTAGCCTTCTCCAAAAACAATCACATATTTCATGCGGAACAATTACCAAATGACAGAGGAGGCCTGCTCCAACTGTAAATGGTATTAACGGGCAGCATAAATATGTATAGCAATGTTTTACTTTGTGGCACAAACATTACCAGCCCGGACAATATTTAAATCATAAGCTCACCTGACAAAAAAATAGTCACCTTGCATTTTGTCCAGTGAGCTTATATAATAAAGGGTCTCCCATTTTTCACCTGAAGGTACAAAACTAAAAAAAAAACTAAAAAACAAACTAAAAATCACTAATGGCAGGGCATAGGCATAAACAGTGTGGTAGACCTTTATAAGGAAAGAAAACTTGTGGCATTTGAAGACCTTAGGAACACCCACAATATCTCCCTTAAACCAATATCCCCCTTAAACCGTTTAAAAAATATCTTCCAGTAAGAAGCTTTATACTTTCAAGGAGTCATTATCATACTTTAATGCCATTATCTTCACCAGAAAAAAAGTAACCCAAGATCATATTGGAGGAAAAGGCCAGCTTTCCGTCTTTCATAGTTTTATGATGGGTGAATCAAAAGCATGATCTAACTGCAAACTTCAAGCCTGGAACAAAGACCTACAGGAGCAAGCATATGAGGAAGAATGGATGCTCACCTGTCTGAAAGCCTAGACACAAACAATCAGTACTAATTTAAAACTTCTGCAATACCAGTAGCTAAGCAGACGGTACAACACTACAACCCAAACATTTCAGGTATACATTAAGTGTAAACCAAATAAAGGTACGCTATTACAATACATCTTGGAATGCAGTAGTACAATCCTGTAGTGCAGGATTTCTGGAAAATAGTAATTCATTTATTCTCAGATTATTAACAAAAATGGCTCTCTTACTTCTAAACTGTGTATTCTTCATATATTCTCAGATGACTTTAAAGAAAGAATTGTACTTGATCTCCCTAAAGATTGTCTCCTTGAAGCCAAACATGGTCCTGGTGCATCACAGTTTAATGATTTTGAAACTTGTGTAATTACATCTAGCCTGCTATGCTGAGAAGCCTAAAGAGGAACAGTATCAAATATATGGATCTATGCATTGCACTGTAACTGATGTAATAATTCATTCTATTATCATCTTTGGAAAGTCAATAAAGACATTTTTCCCCATCCAATATTGAACCCAGCATTTTCTGCAGACATCAGCTCAATACCAATACCAATACCACTTCATTAAAACCACCTCCTTGTATCTACACTCTGTCCATTTTATCAGCTCCACTTACTATATAGGAACACTTTGTAGTTCTACTGTTACAGACTGTAGTCTATCTGATTCTCTGCATACTCTGTTAGCCACTTTGACCTTGTTCTTCAATGGTCCCCAAAGGCCACCACAGAGCAGGTATTATTTGGGTGATGAATCATGGTTGGCCGACAATGACTACATGAGAACAGTAATTGTGTACCTTCATATTGCACTGACTTGAAGGTGAAATTGTCACTGACTGAAGTTCAGTCTAACCTGGCAACTACAGTCTAAACTGGCATATACCCTTTTAACAAGGTTAACAGCTTTATAACAGAACACGTGAAGATCAGATTTAATCAGATGCAAAGTGTATGCGCGGACATGTGTGGCCTTGTGTGTGCAGACTCAGTAATGACCCGAATACATGCTTGTAAGTACGCGCATACAAAGAGCAAGGGGTGTAGAGAAACAGTCTCCATGTGTCCCTCAATAGTGTGGCATGCAGGGCCGTGATTATGGAGAGCGCTCCAGCACGCGTTGCACTTTGCAGATGAGTGGCTGCCATGGCAACTTGACAATCATCACAGACAGCTGAATTTCTGCAGTTCTCTTGTGGCCACTCAGCTCTCATGCAAACATGCAACATTAGGGTAAAATACAGACACAACGCTTGATCATATGAACTTCTTACACAGTATTCTGTGTGTAGCGCAGGTATTCAGGAATCAGCTACAGGTTCTGGTACTGTCTGCTGGAGGGTTTCTTTCCCCTACTGCAAAGGCCTACTGGAAACTGGATTTATTTCAGATTTTCTGCAGGAACAGACAAGGCAAAGACTAGGGGCATGCCTGAAATGTTACTCACAGTCATGTGTGTACGGATTCACACTCAGAACATTGTCATTAGCTTTGGCACAAAGCTATATTATTGCAATGAAGGCAAATCATAACAGGTCAGGAGTTTATTACAGGTGTGTCAGACCTGTTGGGCAGTGCTCATAATGCTACATAGTACCTACATAACCCCCTTATTGCAATGTGACAGCAGAGTGGGAACTGGGTAAGGCTCTGTTCCTGCTGTAATCCATCACTGCCGCAGGGGGCAGCAGAGATTTTTCTAACACACTGCCATATAGGCTCTGGAGGTGTGGCCATGCAACGGGCCGCGCAAAGAGGCTCATGGGAGTTGCATGCGCACTGTGAAAAGTGTTTGTTTTGTCCCTGTGAAAAATGCTGTTTAAATGTTGTTTTACCTTAGTCCCTTAGTTTGATGTGTGTGTGTGTGTGTGTTTGTGTGAGCATGTGTGTGTGTGTGTTGCTTGTGTTTTATTTTGTTGTGTCATATATGTATTAGTGTGTGTTGGTGGTTATCCTGGAGGGGAGATATAGGGCTAAAGGAGACCTCCCTGCTGTTTAGCCTGTGCTGTATGTACCTTTCTGCCTGATGCTTGATGAAATAATGAAAGAGCACTGCTCACAGCAGAATCATGGCCTGTGCCTGTGTTTTACTGTACAACATCATAAGAGGACAAGACAATTTCACAGCCAGTTTTAAGAATCCTCCGCACTTAGAAAAGCATAGCAATCATATCAGACCTCTTAAATTGTAAGCCAATCACATAACACCTGGGGGAGGGTTTTCTTCAAAGCACATCATATACAGAATGAAACAGTAAGTAGTCACTGAGTGAAGACATCTACCTACAATACATTTTATACATTGTTTATATTTTTATATGTTTTTATAATTCACGCTTGCACTAAAAGAGCCGGCTGTTCGGCTAGTTAATGTGTTATCTGCTTTTCTTTCTTTAACTCTCATAAACCTAAATTCAGCTAGTTAAAAAGCAACGCTAGAAAAGCTCTACAGCCAGCTACTCAAATTCATATTGTAGGTCTCTTTCCTTAATGACTACTTAGTGTTTCACTCTGTATGTGATATCTTTCTTCAATGTTTGAAACTATCACATCTGTAGCCACAGACTGCCAGACTGTTGTTAACAGTAAGTTAAAGTCAGTGAAAAGGTCACTTCTATAATCATAATACAATTTCATATGCCTCAATCCCACAATATCATTTTTTGCATGTCCTTTCAGGGGCTCTGTAGGTTTAGCCCTAATAAATATTATATACCATATTTGTGGCACAGTCCTAAAACACTGCAGTTCTTGAATCTACATATTGATTTCCTCTGTGAAAAATGAGCTCTTCTATATGAGTTATATGCCTCAGTTCCACAATCATCTTTAACAGAGGCAGAAGCAAGTAATTACATTTTTTGCCAGTTGAATCTGATTGGTCTCTCATTAAATCTCACTGATCTTTCATTAAATCCTACATTTAATAAAAATAACATATAACTGAACACAGGCAGGGAGAGTGGATAAAAGGTGATGCAAAATGATAGTTAAGCTTTAGCCACCCATCCATACATCTCTAGATTTCCCAATGACAACTGACATAGACCTACATAAACATCTATTAACACTTATTCCAACACACCTCTTGTTATAAAAGTTTAGAGTTTGCCATATTTAATACCAAGCAGACATAACATTCAAGTCATCACACTGTCTGAGCTGATATACTCTGTAGCTCAGTATATGTCACAGTGACACAATACTGATGATATGACAAGCTTGCCAAGTCTGGTTGATAGAGCAAAAGTGAGCATTTTCTGTGGCCCTGATGTGAAGTGAGTTTCAGTGTATCATTTAGAATATGTAAAATTTATGTCGCTCTAACATACAGTGAGTTATTAAGTCAGTTATTAGGATGTGCCATTTAATTTCTTCCAATCCATCCGGCACAGGTGTTAAGTCAACATTGTGGTAAAAACACAATGCTTACTGGAAGAAGCCCTAATCAACATTTATGTAGGTTTACGTCAGATGTCATGATGAGCTTACACAGGTGATATAGCTTTATGAACACTGCCCTAGCATTTGTATTTAACATGCATTTGGTACTTTTGTTGCTGTGGAATTGGAACGTGAATTCACGAATTCATATCTATTTCACTGTTTTCAGTCATGCAAAACCTTCAGCAGTGGAGCAAATGACTGGGGGCGAGGAGGATAAGTGCACAAAGCCATGCAGACAAAATGCTCCATGTGCCTCTTAAACATCTCCCACTAGAAACTCAATCACTCCAACATGAGTAATCAAGAGTTATTAAGGAGTTACACACACGCACACACCCACACACACACCCACACACACACCCTCCAGTGGTTTGAATAAAGTGCTTCATTGCAATTACTGCCGCCCTGCATGTGAAAAGCAGAGTGCTTATTGTGATTAGACTCATCTCAGATTTTTCATTAGTCAAGAAGCCATAACTGCCCCATCAAAGAACACTTAAGGTGACTTTCAGTGGTCAACGTTTTTGTATTGCAGAGAATTTTTCACAAAGGACCCAAAAGCACCACTTTTCTCCTACTGATGTATATGTGTTTGTTGTTTGTTCATTACCAGTGATTAGTGTAAATACACTACCATTCAAAAGTTACATTTTAATGATGAACATTTATATGCAATATTAAAGTATAAATGGCAGATTTAAATATTAATATTCACAAAAATATATGTTAAAAATAAATGTTTTTAGACATATTATTTAATATTTTCAGAATTCTGAAATGATCTATTCCCATCATTTACGTTATCTCTCTTGGGATCTGAGGTGTACGTTTAAAGTATATGATAACTTTATTAAAACTTCATTCTTAATACAGTTTTCTAATGCAGTTTACCATTGCAGACATTTTAGAAAAATTTCTACATTTGTATTTTAGACACCTGCCTGTCACTAAAATGACTATTTATTATTGAAATTTTAGATTATAGTGTGGTGTACATATAGTAATAGTGTAAAATGTACATAGGTTTTTAATTTATAGGTAGAAAAAGAACAACTTCTGCCTGCAAAAAGAGGTATTTCTCAAAATCATATCATTATTTACTCCCAGGTCTTTTTGGGGGTTGCTCTGTAGGTTTAGTCTTTGAAGTTCTTTGGCCTAAAAATACCATATACCTTATTTGTGGCACACCAGGAAAAAAGTAAAAGTATATTTAATTTAGGTAATCTCAGTATACTTCCTTGCACTCATGATTAATGTGCGGGAAGTGTGCTATTTCCATATACTAACTATTAAAAATATACTTAATAGATCTAATTGTACTTAACTGTACTACTTTGAGATGCCACTAAGATTCACTTAAATATACTTGAGTACATATTAAGGTACATTTCTGGTACAATATTTTTTACCTATATTCTTATATTAAGTACACCGAAGTACTACTGGGGTACTGCACTTTTATTTACCAAAATAATGTGCTTGAAATGTAGTTGCTGGTATAAAGTACGTTTCTTGTACATTAAAAAATACTTTTACCTGAGACAGTCCTAAAACACTGCAGTCATTGAATCTACATATTGATTTCCTCTGTGGAATTGAAGGGGTTCAGAATGTGTCTTTGAGGACTTAACTGCAGCCCTCCAGCCAGCATTTCTGAAATGAGTTCTTCTGGCATTTTCTTCTCCACAGATGATACACTTTATGTTACGAGAAGGCCGACCCAGGACAGGGGCTACTGACGCTGAGGGTTGCCATAGCAACTTTTCACCTTCTCAAGGCCTTGGGCAAATCATCCACTTCTGGAAAACAGCAGCAGGAGGTGGCCTTGATAACTGGCAGGCTTTTGACAGCAAGTGAAGGTGCTTGTTGCTGAGAGAACATTAAATTAACTTACAACGCACAACACATAAAGCCTAAAATCAGGGCCTTGTTAGTTATGTACTAGCTCTGACAGGACTAATGGCAAGCATGAAACGTACATGGCACATTTTAGCAAATGCTTTTAGCGTTGCTGTTGATTTACAAAGGTGAGTGTTGCTGCAGCTCTAGGCTTTTACTCAAGCGCTCTTCACAAATAATCACTAATACTGCATCCACACATACCCTGATATTAGACTAAACAGCACTGTGCTAATGCAGTAAGTGTTAACTCCATGTAAGCTCACCAGAAAAAAAAAATTGTCACCTTGTGTGTTTGATAGTAACTTCAGCCTCCTGCAGATGGTGCTGCACAAGATGATGGAGCTATAAACACCTCTTTGAGCACAGTGTCAAGGAAGTGGCTGAATTTGCAGGTGTATGGATATGTATGGTCATACGGGTCTACCAGCAGTGGCAAAAATCCCAGTCTACAGGAAATTCTCATCAGAATTGTGCCAGGGAAGGCATCCACCAAATCTGGCCCAACTGTGCAATTCTTTGATGCAAGAGTGGCTGAACACTGATGTGGCCTACATCCAGAAACTTGCCAAATCAAATCGCAGCTGTTATTTGTGCTTGTGGAGGTATTACACACTAACACTCCAGTCACAGGTGACTCATTTTTCGTCCGGTGAGCTTTTTACAACTACTGACCAGACACTCATCATAGCTCTGTTTGACTCTTTCATTGAGTGATAGGCACATTTTATTGCATGTAGCCCCAGTATAAGAGGACAAGATGTCATTCCATTTGTTGGTTGTCATGTGTTGGGTTCTGCATACGTCTCATCTTCAATGATATCCCTGTTTCTCAGAAACATTCATAATTTCAGCATCTTACAGTCATTTTTGCATAGACATTTCTTTTATGCAAATCAGCAAATCAGCTTTATCAGTGGCAAGATAAGTAAGGTTCCCTAGTTCTCCCCAAACCAACATTTGTAGCAATAATAATGATGTATATCCTTATTATTTCACATTTGTCATAGTGAATGCTACCAGATTAAAGCAGGATGCAATATCAGAGATAGTGGAGCTTTTCAATCAAAAACTTTTTTTTTCTAAATGAGTATTTCATTTGTTTAACAACCATGTGAAGATCGTTAAGAATATGTAAACAAAGGTATTCTCAAAATGAATAAAAATGACTGGGATGGGTTTCCAGAGCGCTTTCCTTGCCATTAGTGGATGTGCTGGGCTCGAGAATAAAGGCAGCATACACAGGGGTTAAGGGGGCCTGTTTTTTAATGAGATACTTATCCCTAGCAGGCTAGCTAGCCAGCTAATCACTAAACCAGTGGCCCCAAGTGGTCTGGTAGCTTTAAAGGAAACACACAGCTTGCAAACCTCAACTGTAGAACTAACTTATAAAAACCCATATGAACATTTTTACTTGGGCTGCTGAGAGGAGCTACATACAGGTTTAACAGTTCACTTAATCGTCCCTGCAGTGTGTGAAAAAGTGTCCTGGTTTGGTGATAATGTAAAGGAGGAGCACTAGCTACACACACCCACACCTTCAAATGCCCAATAGGAAAGCAACATGTGTAAAAGACTTGTTTAGGCACTGCGACCTGTGTATTTAACAGTGCCAGAGACCTGCTATAGATTGCTACGGCTATTTCTATTCTAGGCTAGGCCATAATGCCCAACTATATTTAGGAACAGGGCAGTAAACAGATCTTCACTGTATACCTGCTTGTTTAATAGGATTTCACCTGCCACTTATCAGATACAAACCTGTTTTCAACATTAAGCCCATTGCCTATATTTAGTCACTTTGCTGCTTTACTGCTCACTGCACATGCTCAGAGCTCAGAGCCTACGGTTAAAATGGGTTGACTCTCATGTTGAGGAAAGCTAAGCACTAGCAATTAGATTGCTGTTAATCTTTTGATGTCATGAGGACACAAAGTTGCAGAGGTGGCTTGCTTCTAGCAGATGGGCCCTGTGGGACGTCATGTAGTAGTAACAGCATACTGTCTTCGCGCACATTGCTGTCTGTATAAGATGGTGACACAGAAGGCACTTTTCCTAAATGCATGACCATGACAGGCACTTTCATTCTGATTGCTCTTCAGATGTTCTTCATTTCTGATTTATTTCTGAGGTGAGAGCACAATGGTGTCCTTCTAAATAATAGGTTAGATTAGGAACCAGCTGCCCATGTCCATAGAACCCAGAGGATTCCAGTTTCCAGGGTGAACACTCCACCATTATAGGTTGAAGCTAATGAAAAACATCAAACACGATACTTGAGGGGTCAGGCATTAGCTGATACAGCGAAACTGTATATGAAAACTGCAAAAGTAATCCTTTTATAATTTTACACAAGGAGGAAAGATGCTATTGTTCTATCTGTTGCATGTACATGTAAATAGCTTTTTAATAATCTAATAACATTATTAAAATGCCACAATAATAATAATAATAATAATAATAATAATAATCAGTCCAAAGATATGCAGTCAGGTGAGTTGTCCCTAAGTGTATCTGTGTGAATGTGTATGTCTGTGTATCTGCCCTGTCTCGTGTGAGGGACTGGTAGTCTGTCCAGCGTCTTTCCTGCCTTTCTGCCAATAAGCACTAGAATAGGCTCCAGCACCCCCATGACCCAGGCGGACAAGTCGTTTAGATGATGAATACATAAATGAATTAATATAGCTGAAATAATGTATTATATTATATTATATTATATTATATTATATTATATTATAGCCGATTATTAGGATCTCATTAATCAACATAATTTGTCATGCATTTTGGGGCTATTCAGCCTTGTTCTCCATAGATGTTAGAAAATGCAGTACCATTTCTCTTTGTATTACCGGTCTACTGCTTTAGGTCATGATGGCATATGGGAACGACCTTTCTGTCCCCATATGAACTCATATCCTGACCTTTTCTATTTGCCACACCTCCTTTCCCATAGAATCTTTTGCAAGTTTTTAAACGACAGCTCTCGTGTGCCTATAAATCCAGGCAGTCTGAGGATGAGTTCTGCCCCACAAACCATCCAATCATTATCATATAAAATTCCAGCTGGCCTAGAAAATGATTCATGAATCTTTAGTTTAATCAGCAAAGTATAGGAAACCATTAAAAAGAATGGAAACTTGATATTCACACTGGTTACATGCTGTATTTGTATTGATTCAATGTCATCCAGCATTTAACAGCCGGTTGATTCCCATTAGAAAGAGCCATGCCTGATATGAAGATTCATTTTTGTTATTATTTTAGAATACACTCGGACGATATTTCACTGATGCTTATTTCTCTGTGAGGTATTGTATTTTTATTTTCAGTCATTTAGAAGCTTTGTAAAGCCTTCTTACATACTGAGTACACCCATACGTCTTCTACCAACAGATGGCTGAGGTTAAGGGGCTTAAAGGGGGAATCTATATGACACCCTGGATGACATGACACTAAGAGTCATGTCTTACCTAGTCAAATGTTTTAAGGATGTTAAATGTCTTTGTTCATCTAGAATTAAACACTTTGCAAGTATTATACACGAACATTAAGATGAAGTCTACAAATTGAACTCATATTCCAGCTAATCATCTTCCCTTTCCTTCTGTCTCGCTGATTATCTCCAGAATGACCCTCCCCATTTCCAGCTCCATCATTCCTCCTCTTCTCTTTGGCACAGTGCCTGTTTCAGTAGCCCTGGCACACTGTCCAGAGCAGCAGAGCAGTGAGCAGTCATCATCATGTTCTGAGGTTAGCTCAGTGGAACAGGTGCACTTACATGATTTGAGGAGCTGAATCCAAGATGAAGCATTAGGTAGCTCAGGCCTAATCTGGGATTAGCGATGCAGCTCTGCAGATTGCCTTAAGGATTTCTCGGGTTTCTCTGGGGGTGGAGACGGAGAACTGTGCTGATGGGAGGGATGTGATAGGACTCTGATGTCACCGGCAGCTAGATGCTTCTTTCGCTCCAGCTTTAATTCCCCAAACTGCTTATTCATTAAAAAAACACTGTTTTTCACAGACAGGACAGTTAATACATTATTCAGTTTGACAAAAGCTAAAAACTAAAACTGTTAAAAATGTGAACTGCTTTAAGCCCTAGCAGCGATGCAGTTCCAGTATACTATTCTACCATGACATTTTCAGCCATGTTTACATTAATGACAATTACAGTCACTTGGAGTTGTATGAATATCCCAGTCACTTAAATCTTGGAGTTGCAAGGTGCATCTCTATTTTAATCAGTGTACCCTTTTAACAGAGCAGCACAAACTGCAGGCTGTTTCACTGCCACTTCAGAAAGGCCTCTCAGATCAGTTGCAGAGATCATGTCTCAATAGCCTAAAGCAGGAGGGAACTGTCATGTGGTTCCGGGAGACCAAATGATACAAATCCCAAAACTCGCTGGGTGGCACTGAGACACACAGTGAGATCCTTGCACTTGCACAGCAGTCGAACACTAATGGTCACTGACCATGCAACCCTCTATTGCATGGTGTTGCCATTTGGCAGGTATTACTTTATCTCAGTTTCACTAAAAGGCAGTAATCCATGTTTAACTGGTTAATGTTTAAAAAGGGTCTTTTACATTCAATTACATCACATAACCAGGAAATCCTGTTTGCACTCCCCTTTTCCGTGGATGCTCAACACTGTAATACCAAGAGCTCAAAGAATGTATTTGTGTTCTTGGAAAGAACATTCTTGACAAATTGACTTTGCAAGAATGTATTTGCAAGGACACAAAGATGGAGAACATACATACAGAAGTTTGAGATGTGCTGTGTACTTGCTGTTGCGCAAGAGCCTAATACAAGTCCATCTAATTTTACCAGCAGCAAGAACCCATATAGTAGCTGATAAACAGAATATTAAATGTTGTTAAAAAAAAAAAAAAAAAACTTTAAACATTCAGCTTTGGGTCTGTATACTCAGCAGCAGTGAATTTGGGGTGGAGCAAGAACATATGGGTACCTTAACTGTTTTTGGTACATGCGTTCTTGAGTGCTAGAATGCAACTTAGGCAGTGAAAGACGGCGTCAGGTAAGAACACATGTTGAGAAACAGCCACTGAGAATGCTCATGACCTGCGGGCTCCCATAGTTGACCAACTGTTCAATATTTAGGCCCTGTAAGGGAAATTTGAAATACTATCTTGGGAAAGTTCCATTTGGATTTACGTCATTAAATACATGTTTAGGCCTTGCGGGTGAGTCTGACTGGATTTCTGACAGTAATCTATCAAAAGTGAACAGCAAGTGTAGGAAAAGGCTGACATTAGGATGTGTTTCGTGTGTGAAACACATTTGGTGGGTTAAATTAACCTGGTGGCAACTTTATACGAATGTGAAAGTGATCTGTGTGAATTCAACGTATTGCAATTGATAGTGATGTCAAATGTTGTCAAATGTATTTAAATGTGAAAAACATTATTTTATTTATATTTTGTAATGTTTTTGTCAGACATTTTGTAACTGGAATGTTTTGTCTGGATTATACCACTGAAAATCATAGTTTTAACAGAAGGGAATGTGATATCCAACCCAGAGAATATGTTGGCTCACCTGTAGTCAACAAGCCCATACAACAACAATATTTTCTGCATAGAAGATTGTAAGGTGCTTCATAGTGGGCAGAAACAGAAAACTTGCCCATTTGAAGCAAATACAAAGACGAAAGAAACAAATGATTTGGGCAGCCATTGAAGAAATCACAGTAGGAGATGACAATTATTTAGCTAGATATTCGAAACGTACAAGGTATTACTGCTGTGGGACGTTTTTAATCACTATATACCCCTGAACTACTGTTACTGAAGGCCTGACTTGTTTGGAAGCGTTACAGTAATGCGGTGGTCGAGCCTCCTTTAGATAAAGCGAGGTGAGAGAAAACACGTATAGCAATTTATTATTGCTGTAATAAATTAAGATTAATGAGAGGCGTTGTGTTTATCCCACCTGTGTTCCGTCCGGTCCTTCTGTGCTAAGACTAACTAGTAGTTTGACACACCGCTTGTGAGTCTAGACTACCATCCAGTCCCAGTGCAGGAGGGCGGGGTTTGTCAGAATGCGGGTGGACAATAGAAACAAGGCGCGCGACTCTCGCTATCGGCTCCGCCCCCTCCACCGCACTTCAGCGCTCAGCCTGTGAGAAGAAGTCCGCCTCAGTAACAGCGGCTACACATCTGAAACTGTGAGGACCGCGGTGGATTAATATGACACTGTTTCACACAGAGGAAAGTGGATTATGGCTGAAAATACGAAACGTGGAATTTGTTTCTCAAGACTGGGATTTTACAGTGTCACGCTGAGAGGAACTTGAGGATTAAAGGTGTTCAGGCTGCTTCTGACAGAAAGCCGGAGGAGGAGAAGTCTGCACAGTTACATCTGTCGATGAAGTAACTTTTATCGTCTCACTCGGGCCTTGCGGGTGAGTCTGACTGGGTTTCTGACAGTAATCTATCAAAAGTGAACAGCAAGTGTAGGAAAAGGCTGACATTAGGATGTGTTTCGTGTGTGAAACACATTTGGTGGGCTAACTCACAAACAGAGCATCAATCCCCATCCAATGAGAATTACTGCCTGCAAACAGCTTAAAGGGGAACTCCACCAAAACTCCAAAATTCTGCATGATTACATGATTACATGCTCGATACGCAAACAGAATCACGTCTGAAGATCTTAACGTATTTGAAAGCTTCCTTCAGAGAAAGTTAATCCATGAAATGGTTATGAATGTGCTGCCTGAGTTCTGGCACACATTTATATGTACATTTTGTACATTTTAATCCATTTATTTGAATTCATTCATGGGGGATGGGTACATGCAGGGCATTGTGAGGCAAAATAGTTCCCAAAACATATTTAGTTAAGATTTACGATTGTCGTACCATCATGAACATCACATTTAATAAAGATGCCACGAAGACACGTGTAGGTTAACTGGTGGTTAATAGTGGTGGATAGTGAATAAATTGGCTGTATATGTGTGTTGTAGACATCATGACCCCTGGTTCTCATCACCACCACTGTACAGAGATCTGTACAGTTCAAGGCAAGATCAAGGCAAGGCAAGGCAAGATTCTCTACAACGAACCACTTCACATCAAATCACTCCGTATGATTCTGTTTCCATGTCAGGGACTGAACTATTCATAAATTTTGAAAACTTGGTGGAATTTCCCTTTAGCAAGTTTCACTCTCTTTTTCTATATACACAGTAAAATGACGTAAGGGGGTGACAAGCTATATACATTGTTGTATTCAATTAAAATGCTCTGAATAAACCATTATTTCATTCAAACACTTCATTTGCTTGTTAGCACATGACATCATTTTTAGGTTACCATTTTTTTTTTAGAGTTGGGCTCCTTCAGAAGTATGTTCTGGGAAAACCAGATACATGTTTGTGATCAGTCCACAGTTTCTCCTTGTCCTCCTGAGCATGCCTAAGGAGCAGATTACAGATCTGGTGTGAAGAGGATGAGAGAGGCTTTGAGATAGTGAGAACAAGTGAAATCAGAGGGACTTTCTTAGCCTCAGAGCAGAGCTGATTCCTCCCGAAGGTTCAGAGTTTCCAAATTACTTCCAAAGGAATATCCTGTCCTTACAGCACATAAAGAAAGTAAATGTGATGCACCAAAATACTGCCAGCATTGATAGGATAACTCTGCAGTCTTTTAAAATTATCAATTGGAATGCTTAGTCCACTTTCACTCACCTCCTCCCACATTAAAACTACACATCATCAGGTGGAAATATAAAAGTCTCAGTTTAGTGAAACTGTATTTGTGCTTTCAGGAGAATAACGTGGCAAAAACAAGATGATGCACATTTGAGGGTTTTGTAAACCAGCCTACTTTCGAGATCTTGATACCTTCAGAAACCTCTAGGCTTGCAGGCTAGGCTTGAGACCGCATGGCTGTATTCTTGTAAATCTGTGGTGTGATCTTTCAGAGTGATGGGTGGCTGATCCTGTTTAGTGTTTAGGCTGTCTGACTAAGCAGGCTGTATTTTTAGGCCCTGAGCTCAGATGGCAGTATTGTCAGCGTGAAAATTGGTTTGTGGAGATCACATCAACAGCACGTCTCTCAAATCTCTTCAGACCACAGTGCAACAATCATGCGAACAAGCTCTTCATGCTGAAGGGTCTGTAATGACGAACAGGCAGGATCTGCTGGTTCAAGAATACTAAAATCATTTGAGTTCATTATTTGCAGCAAAGCACAGACAACACACAGAGGAGAGCTTCCTATGTAAATAAATTCGAAGTGAATTATCAGTAGTAGTTTAGACTGCTTTTAACTAATCTTATCTAAAGAAAAAAATAGACATATATAGACAGTATATAGACACTTCAACCTAGATTTTAGCTGCCAGGACTACATCGATAAAATGTCAGCATTAAAAACGTACTCTCTTGATTAACTGAATTATGATTAGTTGAAAGTTTGCCTGAATGCTAATACATTTGCACTTATTTTACAGACAGAAACAAAAGCTGATTGACACATCCATTAAAACGCTCTTTCTTTAAGGTTTCCTTGGCTGTCTTTTTCCAGTAACATATTTATATGCTATGCATGGTTTGCCATTGTCCACCTAAGTCCATTAAAATTCCAATAAGTTAAATAAAAGTCAATTTTATCGACTAAGTGTCTTTGATATTTGTTGGAATAATTAAATCGCTAGTTGACACCCCAGATAAAACAAACCCAGTATTGCAGATTTGGTAAAGCTCTCCATTGTACTTCAGGTTCTGATGACACATCTAAAAATATTGTGCCATTGTGAATTGTAAGCTACAATCTCTGTGTGCAGTGTTCTAGCAGGAGCTGCATGTCCTGGCGGGGGTGAGCGAGAACAGTGAGAATGGCGAAAATCTGCACTGTAGAGTCGTACCCATCGCGCCACAGGCTATCAGTTCGAGCCTTGGATGATGAATTGGACCAAACTGATAATGGGGCCAGCAGGTTTGACATCACAGACTGTGTTTATTTGTGTGTTGTTCCTTTTTGTATTTTACATATATCCATTACACATGGACTATACATACTAAATCACTCTAATCAGACAGCTTTTTAAACAGATCCTCCGTGCTAGTCTGCACAATATATTGTTTGTTAATCGTTCTCCTGATACTGCTGTGTGCTGTGGGCCTCTTGAACGGTCACAGGTCCAGATGAGTGTTTATGTGGGTGGGCTGATGTTTTTCTAGCCATGCCACATTATTCAGCACTGTGTTTTTAATATCCTGAAAGGTGTACAACATTTGCAGCGTGTAGTAATATAAATGCAGTATAAGCATTTTTGTCCATATTGTGCAGCCAGACATGGTATCAAAAGAAGAAGAATCTGATTTGAATATTTCTCCACACTGCCTAAGTATAACATATGGACTATTCGGTATGCAAACCAAAAAAAAAAAAAATAATGAAGAAAAATGTTTGTAACTTTTTAATCTAGAATTTCTAATCCAACAAGACATTGATCCTTCTGTATGTGGATTCTTGTGCTTCTAACTTCCTTCCTCTCATGTATTACAGAGCACACTCTATATGCGATGACACTACTTCTGATATGCAAGGAGTCATTTCCACAGCAACCAGTCAGCTTCAGGAGTCTCGCAGAAGTTCGTTCACAGGTGCCGGGGCCATGGCCAGGTAACACTTAGCCAATACCTCCCCTTATCATGTAGACATCATCTACTCCCGTTAGTGTGCAGAGTTCTCCATCTTGCACTGCAATGATTCCCAGTCCTGGGCTTCGAGTATCCCTGCTGAGGCAGACCTGGTTTGACCTCTTAGCTAATTAGCAAACTGTTCGAGAGCTAAATTAGCTGCACTAGAACAGAGGAAAAACTGAATAGTGCAGTGCAGGGATACTTCAGAACCAGGCTTAGGAAACTACTCTGTAGAAGCCCCTATAGCATATGCCAGTCTGGGTCAAATACACTGCACATGCAGAGAGAGGTGTTTGAAGGACACATGCTTACATTCAGTGCACTAAAATGTTCAAATTTAGTTTACAGTTACAGTAAGTACCCAATGCTGTACTGTCCTCAGATCTTTACATTACAATTAGTAGAACAGCACTGTTGGAAACCACACTTCATTTATTTAATTTCAAGCCAAAAGGCCATGAAGTACAAATTATTCACTTATCAGCATCAGGATCGAATAGAAAACATCTATTTAACGTTATACAGAAACTTTAACAACTACACAGAATTTTAAGCCTTTCCGCAGTGTGGCCACGCTTTGCCTTTTTAAAAATTATTTATGTTCTTTATGTGAGACCTGCTCAGTCTTAGAAGTTGATTGCATTTTTTGGTTTCTATTACCCAAACTCATTCAGTGATGTTGAGGTCTGGACTTCTGAAAACACCAGCAGCTTCTCTGTTTGATTTGCATAATTTCTTCTTTCTGTCTATTTGCTTTTCTTAGTAACTGCTTCTTGATGCTTACACATCCTTATTGAGTTGTCTTTGCACGTTGAAAAGTTGGATGGAAACAGATCTAATGCAAGACTGAAGCTTGATTTTAGAATTTCAAATTTTTCAACTTATTTGAATCGTTTTTTGAACTCCAGTTTTGGGAACTTTCCCTTTCCCTATGCAAATCGATTATCTTATATCTTACATCCTCATTTCTTTTGAAAAGTGAATAATCAGTCATTTTAACTGGAAATTTGATAAATGGAGGGTTGTCTCTGACATTGTCTGCACAATTCTGTGTGTACTTGAAATGAATCATGAAGATGAACAGCTCTTTCTAACAATGGTATCCATGTGAATAAGCAAGCATTTGACCCAGGAGGCAGAGAAAGCTACATACTGTTCAGAGAGCACGAAACTGTGAGTTTCTTGCTTGTATTGATCTCCCAGGCTCTCCCACTTCCTGTTCATGCTGCGGAACTGGGCGTCACATAGGCTTCAGCGTGAGGTCGAGCGGCCCGACTCCTTCTTAGAGCGATTCCGTGGGCCCGAACTCAAGGATATTTCAAGCCATGGCAGCTATGCCCACTCCTCCATAGGGCATCCTGACAGGCCTCGTAAGAGGAAGTAAGTCAAAAGCAAAGATCTCGGGGCAGTATGGGTGTCAGACTCCTCCTGGAGGCACACAGCACTGCAGAGCTTAGCATTTTACCTCATTTACCACTCATTGGCTAGTTAGCCCTTGATGAATTTAGCTCAGAACATTACACTTACCTTTGCAGGGGTGCAGGCCTTCAGGACTTGAGCTTGACACTTCTGCTCCACAGGATAAATAAAGATAATGCAAGTGATAACTCTGGTGTGATACACCCTGGTGTGAAGCCGACCAGCATGAGAGAGTGAAGAACTGGTCTGTACCAATGCAGAACAATGTGGTACCATCACTTGCGTCAGTGACTTGACCGAAGAAGATGGGCTTTGAATGACGGACTGATTCAATCCAAAGAGACAGTATGTAGATTTCCATGTAGACTTCCCTGTTAGCAGCAGAACATTACCCTCGTTATAGTAGGACAGCAAAAAGAATACAGATTTATAAGTAGTAGTAGTAGTAGTAGTAGTAGTAGTAGATGTCTGCAGAATTTTCATCAGCACTCATAACAGAAACTTATTTCCCTTTTAAGAAATATCAGTCAATGGCCACTAGCAGTGTACAATGTGAACAACTGCAACAACACGGATGAGTAAGTATATAGTAGTTACTGTAGGGCTAAACCCTCAGATAAAACAATGTAACGTTAGTAGGTGTAACTAGAGGTTGGTGTAACTAGAGGCTGATTTAATAATAGTTTTGTGCATAGATCCAAAGCACCAATACATAAAACTAGAGATATGATGGTGCCGGTTTAAGAACATCATGGAATGCTTTGATTTAAGTTCCTTGTTGTTAGTGAACTTACTAATGGACATTTGGCAGTGTTAATGCTGCCACCTATAGGCAAACCAATCACAGTACACCCCGTTAGTGGTGTTGTAGGCCTGTAGTGGCTCCCTGTAGAAACAACTGAACTTGCTAAGCGTAATTAAACCAAAACTATTACCTTTAGCAAAAAAGAGGAAAAAAAGAAAGATGAGAAAAAAGAGGAAGAGAAAAAAGACGGAGACAAGAAGGAGGAGAAAAAGGATGAAAAGAAGGATGAGAAAAAGGATGAAAAGAAAGATGAGAAAAAAGACGAAAAGAAGGATGATAAGAAGGACGATAAGAAGGATGATAAGAAGAAAGAGCCACCGTAAGTATGTTACAGATTTTGCTGACTCGTGAAATTTGTTAGATCAACTACAGTCAGTACTACTTGGTTACTAACTACGGCCTTATTTAGCATAGTTAAGTACTACTGAATACTACTGCTACTGAAATCAGTTTCAGTATGAATCAGAAATGACTCCTGTTTTGCACAGTGTAAAATGCATTAGCTGCTGTTCTTCAACCACTGTGTAAGAACCTGGGCAGTTTATTCAAGCTTTGTTTCTTTAGGAAAGAATCGTGGACCATGGACCCGGCCACAGACGCGTATTATCGTTGGCTCACAGTAATAGCAGCGCCAGTATTTTACAACCTGATGATGATCATAACAAGGTCTGCTTATGAACATGGTTCAGCCTGTAACTAAATATGGGGGGTGTGGAGGAAGGGGGTGGTTAAGATGATTATGGTATTGTGTGTTGTTTATATTTTAGAGCCTGTTTCAACGAGCTACAGGACACATACACGGTTCTGTGGATCATTCTGGACTACACTTCAGATGCTATCTACTACACAGACACATTTGTAAGATCGAGAACAGGTAAAGCCGGAGCTTTTATTCTGTTAAGCTTGATAAAAGATTGAAAACCAAAAAACATTTAATTCATTTAATTCATCAGTTTCATTTACGGTTGCCTGCAATTTCAGTCTTGGTTTTCAAAGAAATCTTTGTTAATGGCTCTTGAAATCAATCAAATTAGTTTGCTCTGCTTATTTTCAGGTTTCCTGGAGCAAGGCCTTCTGGTTAAAGATGGGAAGAAGTTGATGGGGCATTATAGAAAAACCTCACAGTTTAAATATGACATTTTGTCAATGATTCCAACGGATATTTTCATGCTGAAAGTGGGATACAACAACCCAGAGCTGCGGTTCAATCGGCTTTTTAAGATGGCACGGCTCTTTGAGTTCTTTGACCGCACGGAAACCAGAACAAACTATCCCAATATTTTCCGTATTAGCAACCTTGTACTTTACATCTTGATCATTATCCACTGGAACGCCTGCATCTTCTTTGCCATTTCTAAAACCATTGGCTTCGGCACTGATACATGGGTGTACCCCAACATTAGCCATCCTGAATACGGGCGCCTAGCTAGGAAATACATCTACTGTCTGTACTGGTCCACTCTCACACTGACCACCATTGGAGAAACTCCGCCTCCCGTCAAAGATGTTGAGTATCTGTTTGTCGTTTGCGACTTCCTTATTGGAGTGCTGATTTTTGCTACTATCGTCGGTAACGTTGGTGCCATGATCTCCAACATGAACGCCTCTCGTGCTGAGTTCCAGGCCAAGATAGATTCTATCAAGCAGTACATGCAATTCCGTAAAGTCTCCAAAGACCTGGAGGCCAGGGTCATCAAGTGGTTCGACTACCTCTGGACAGAAAAGAAAACTTGCGACGAAAAGGAGGTTTTGAAGAACCTTCCCGACAAGCTCAAGGCTGAGATTGCCATCAATGTCCATCTGGACACACTGAAGAAGGTGCGGATCTTCCAGGATTGTGAAGCTGGATTGCTTATTGAGTTGGTACTCAAACTGCAGCCTCAAGTGTTCAGTCCTGGAGACTACATCTGTAAAAAGGGTGACATTGGAAGAGAGATGTACATCATCAAGGAGGGGAAGCTTGCTGTGGTGGCTGATGATGGTGTTACACAGTTTGTAGTGCTCAGTGATGGGGCTTACTTTGGGGAAATCAGTATCCTCGGCATCAAGGGCAGCAAAGCTGGGAATAGGCGGACGGCTAACATCCGGAGCGTGGGCTACTCTGACCTTTTTGCCCTTTCTAAAGATGACCTCATGGAAGCGCTTACGGAGTACCCTGAGGCCAAAAAGGCCCTGGAGGAGAAAGGGAAGGCCATCTTGATGAAGGACAACCTGATAGATGAAGCAGTGGCCAACGCAGGGGCTGACCCCAAAGACCTGGAGGAAAAGATTGTGCGGCTGGAGAGCAATCTTGACGTCATGGCCACCAAGTTCGGCAAACTCATGGCAGAATACACATCCTACCAGGGCAAGATCAAGCAACGGCTTACCAACATGGAAACTAAGGTGAAAACACTACGGGCAGAAGATCTTTCTGAAGTGGTTGAAGACAAAAAGGAAGAAGAGAAGAAAACAAAATAGATGCAGACTTTACAAAACACTAAATGGGAATAGAAACTGCACAGACAATGGGGTCAAGAGTTTTTCTTTTTTTAATGTGTACATACTTTCAAATATAGGCAGCACACTACTTTTAAACTGTTTATACGTTTTGTTTATAAGTTTTGGACATGTGGGACTCTTACACTATTACACTGTTATTTTTATGTATCATAAAAGTGTGAAAGTATTTTAAGTTGAATTTATGTGCACATATTGTATATCCTCATTGTAAACAATATTTCTGTTGTTGCTGTCCAAAGAAAAACATGTATCTCCATTTTTCACTCACTGTTTACTTTATGCATCATTTGAACACAGCAGCCGTTTACATTGTGTGAAAATTTCATGATGAGCGAACAAACAGAAATGGCCCAAAATGGCTTGGAAAAAAGTCTGGCTTTATTGACTCACATTAAATTAAATTAGGTTTTTGCCCTCTCCTGTAAAGTAGCCATTTTTTATATACATGTTTTTCTTAGGACAGCAATTATGGGCTCTTCCTGTGTGTGCTTGTAAACAGACAGTATTGGTCAGCAAGCAACAAGCAAGTACTTATTTGTCTATCTGAGTATTGCGTATCTGCTGGATAATGGGTATCAAGCAAATGTTGTCTTTTTTCTCTGTAGGGACAATCAATGTTGAGTCTATTCTGTAAGGATTTGGTTTGCCAAGTACTGAAGCCATAGGAGAACTGGCAGTGGTATGCATTTTCATACATGTCAAAGCACTCACCACTTTACCATGTGCTATCCTAAAAGAAGCTGTTGGTCAGCATGTATTCTGTTAGTGAACTTAATCGACAGCATTTTAAAATGACGTCCATCATTCCTCTCAAAGCATGCTTTGTCAGATATTCCAAAAACACGCATATAATCTTCATTTTTATTAAAGATGCACTGTCCTTTGGGCTATTGAGGATTATTAGCATCTTAAATATATTATTTAATAAATTATGAAATAGACTCTCTGCCTCTAATTCGCTGCTCTTCAGCTACAAAAGGATTGTCGTTTCAACTAATACAACGGCCAGTCAAACAGATGTTACCGATTTCAGCGTCTGTACACAGATACTGTTAGGCTGTGTCAGACAACATATAAACTGTTCCACCTATTCTAATTACTTTAACCTAATCTGAGTACTTCTAATTGCATTTTGATTAGTTATTATGTGTTTATTATTATGAGTGTGCCTTTCTAACGCATGATAGCTGGGTCACTATAAAAGTTAATGATACTCTATGGGGGCAAAGAGGGATGGGAAAAAAAGACAAACAGAGGAGTGTGGGTTGAACCAACATCAAATTCAGACTTGGGGGTCTGCCCTGAGATGGTGTATCAGAAACGGTGTCTCAGGGTAGAGCAGAAGTGCAGAAGCTGGGTTTGCACTCTTCCATCCCATCATTCTTAATGGGAAATAATTCTTGAAAAATGTGTTGCTATGCATTCGATTACCAATTCCCGTGCCGACCAATCAGTTTGGAGTTGGAAGGATGCCGATATCTCAAAAACTGCACAACATCATAATCCAAGTAAAAAATTCTAGATAATCTTCAAGTGACTATTATGTTGCTGGGCTTTCCTGAAAGTGGAGTTAGAGCTGCTAAAAGCCTAAATGTAGGCCATTCTGGACAGTAGACACAGAAGGAAGACTGGACCAAAAAAGCACCAGAGCTTCAACAAGAACATAGTGCTTTAAATAAAACCACTGTGATGCCTGTTCCCTGACCAGTGTCTCTGGCTTAAGATGCTGATGTGGTCCAGCGTTTGTAGTCACATTGCAGGCAGACTGTTTTTATCAATGTGGTGAAGTATACAAACTTTTTATTACTAACTTCTTCAGGCATTTAGGTTCTGTCTGATGTCCATTTGCTTCTTAGCCAGTCGGTGTAAAAGGAAACAGATCAGTATTACTAAACCAAGATCATTCACAAAGACAGACATTCAAGCAGATTCAAGCTGGACAGGAAATATCAATGCTGCTCGGATAACACGACCACTGGCTTTAGGTAGAACACTAGACACTACACAGTCGAGTCACATTATTGTGACCACTTCCTACTTTCGGCGGCGGCGGCAGCGCGTAGCTCATGAGGGAAGTCACGTGTCACGGTGGGTATCTATGATTTGCGATAGGTTGTCTGCACACATATCCCTCTTTGCTGTCATGGGTAAAAGGGGCGATTTATCGGAGATGCAAAAAGGGATGATCATTGGCTTTCGGGCCAAAGGTGGCAGTATTTCTGAGACTGCGCAGTTTGTGAAATGTTCGCGTGCTGCTGTGGTGAAAGTGTACCGCGAGTGGACAAATGGCACCATAGCGAATAAGCGGCGTGGAAACTGCGGAGCACCACGTGCCATTGATGTGGGAGGTGAGCGTCAGCTACAAAGGTTCGCGAGTGCGGACCGACACGCTACAGTGGAGCAGCTCACCGCCCAAATGAACGAGGGGGCTACCAGGCATGTGTCTAAAACAACAGTCCAGCGAGCCCTACTGCGCATGGGGCTCCGAAGCAGGTGGATGGTCACCGCACCTCTGCAAACGAAGCTGCACCGGCAAAAAGGTCTTCAGTTTTCACGGCAGTATCGGAATTCGACCTCCGATGATTGCCAAAGGGTTGCCTCCTCCGATGAGTCGCGTTCACCGCTTCATAGGACGGAGAGCCGTTGGCGTGTCAGGCTAGAAACATCGGAGAACTCTGAAACCACTGAGGGAGGAACACAAGCTGCATTGTAAACCCAGTTTCAACTCAAGAACGTAAGTTCAGAAGCTGCATTAAAGTTGTTGGTTTAATCAAACTGGAATACTGTTTACTTCAACTCAGGACTTTTTGTCTGGTCAGGCTGTGAATTCCTTTCTGCAAGCTGATTTGACTGTATAGTGCTTGTTGTTGTAACTCAGCAATCAATGCTCGTTTAAAGTACTGATGACTTATTAACTCATTAACGAGTTTTTATCACTTGTCTCAATTATTGTCTTCAGCTTAATTAGGTTAAAAAAAAGTATTGACAGGCACAACTCATCTTTCCTTTTGACTCTTGCCAACATCTATTTCCATACTGTTTTACTCTCCTTCAGGTGGAGTTAAACTATCAAATTGTCTGGCATTAACTAGTGCTCATAAATTGGAGGTGAAATTAGAAAATATATTTTTATGTTTGATAAGAAAAAGAATGATAGTGGCTTAAATGATTTTTTACACTGTGGTGGTGGCAGCATCGTTAAGGTCTGGGGAACGATTTGGGTATGAATCCATCCTTGGAGATCAGGTAGCCTACATGCCAAATGTCTTCCTTGGGCGGATGGGATCTTCCAGCAAGACAAAGCAACATGTCACACAGCTAGAAATGTCTGACATTGGTTGGAAGAGCATGACCAAGATTTCCAAGCATTACCCAGATTTACAAGCACTACCCTGGCCTCCTAATTCCCCAGACTTGAACCCAATAGAGCATCTGTTAGACCACCTCAATCGTCGTGTTCTCTCTATGGATCCTCCCCCACAAACCCTCCAGCAGCTGTGGGATGTACTGCTGTCAGCATGGCTCCAGACACCTTTGACAACCTCCCAGCCTGTCTAGCTGCTGTCCATGGTGCACATGGTGGTTACCCTGGATATTAGCTGGTGGTCATAAAAATGTGACTCAACTGTATAGAAAGCTGCAGTTTAAAGCGCAGTATGCACAGCATTGCCGTCAGACCATCTGTAACATTTTGACTGTAGAGCAGCATTCCTCAGGTCGTATAGCTCCTAATCCCTTTTATGGCAACTGACATATACCTATGGAAACATTGAGCAGTTGTCATTCAACATTTTGTGGTGAAATGACATCAAACATCAAAGCAGCATGTGTGACAACTGGGCCTTGTTAGAGAATAAGGCTATATAAAAGCCCATAAAAGGCTTATGTAGGTGTCATGTAGTCTTATGAACACCAGTTTACAGTCGGCATCAATAACTTCTACCAGAACGTCTTGTGAATGTTGCCCCGAAATGTCGACCACATGTAAGGTTCAGGCTGTGCTTACCCTGTAAGGCTCTTAATACTAGGAACAGGCTATTCAGAGGCACTAAGCCACAACTCAGGTGGCAGTCAAACTGGCTAGGGATTGACATAAGCCTTATTATTCCAGGTCCATCAGGAGTCTGACTGAAAGGCAAGAGGTTAGGGAACAAAGTTAAAACATTACATCTCAGGCAGGTAGTGGACTGAGAGATCCAGGACCACTTTACCCCTTTCTGACACTCCAGAACATTGAGGCTGTGAACAGGTGGTAGACCAGCCTCATTTTTCTTTTCATTTTTTTGAGAGTAAGGCATGTAGTGTGCCATGAAGCAACTGGACTGGTCACCGTATCTACACAGTCGAGTCACATTATGACCACCAACTAATATTCAGAGTAATTTCCTTGTGCAGCGTGGGCAGCAGCTAGACTGCTAGGAGTGACTCAGTAAGGTCCTGGTAGGTTGTCACAGGTATCTGGAGCCAAGCTGACTGCAGTGCATCCCACAGCTGTTGGAGGGTGCATAGAGGAGGATCCATAGAGCAGGCACAACATTCGAGGTGGTCCCACAGATGCTCAACTGGGTTAAAGTCTGGGGAATTAGTGGGCCAGGGAAGTACTTGGAAGCTTTAGTCATGCTCCTCCAATGTCGGATATTTCTAGCTATGTGACACTGTCTTGCTGGAGAATCCTATTTGGTGTACATGATATGCAACGATGGATTCATACACAAATCAGTTGAGAATGCCACATAAAAGTGACTTCCTTCATGAGCTATGCTCTGCCGTGAGCCAAAATAGGAAGTGGTCATAATGTGACTCGACTGTATTTTTCAGCAATACTTCTGCAAAAGAAAATTGCACTGCTGTAGTACCACTCCTGCATGAAGCGGAGAGAACCTGGCCACCCAGATTACTGGAAGAAGGCTTACTGGACAGACTGTTAACTTGGAAGATTGAGACTTTCAATGTTTATGGAATAAAAGTTTATGTAAGAAGTGTACTAATGACTGTCTATTTGTTCAAGGAGAACTTCAGATTCTTTTATGGTTTTGCGTTACCAGTTCACCAGTACAATAGTTGTTCTGCTGTATTTTCAGAGCTCCGCAATGGTTTTAAAGAACATTGGGCCTCATTCACCAACCTTTCTTAGGATATCATAAAACCCACGTTACACACTTTTTCACATCTATCTGACTTTTTCCTGGGCCTTTCTGAAGAACTAATTAAAAATAAAATCATAGCAAGATGTGTCAATTAGGCCCATTTTGTTCAAAATGTTCCTATAGTTCATACATGAACGTTTCTTATTTCTCAACAGAATCATGTCCCAATATATGGCCTAAATCCACTATTTACAAAAACAAAGCAGTTCCTGGAGCTTCTCCAGCTCAGCAGAACTGAATCAGGGATTGCAAACAGCAGCCAATTACTTCAATCTTGCAGCAAATGAATCTCAAGGCTATTGCTTGTTCCAAAATCTAAAGAATGCAGTTAATCATTGTTTTAGAAGTACATAAAAATATGATTTTTGTTTTAAAATGTCACAAGCTATAAAAATGCTTCTCAATTGTCCAGCATTAGAGGCTTTTCCATCCTCTAATGTTATATACCATCACAGAACAAGTGGGAAAAGGGCCATTTCCAAGCAGCTTTATGTTTATACACTAAACTCTTAGTTTTACAGTTTTTAATTTATTTAAGAATAACTGGAAACAAACAATCAAATGCTTTCATTCTCAATATCAAGTTCTGTTACCCCTTTAATGTGAGCGCCATCAGCAGTGGAACAAACCACAGACACATTTATCTCTGAGAGAGGAAAAAAAAAAAACAGCAAAATGATGAGCAAAAGAAAATTTCGGTGGATCCAGGGCATCACTAAAGTGGGTTTCCAGCTGTACTTGGGTAAACCTGAGGGGGTGAATCTTAGCAAACATGTTTGGCACATCAAGATAGTGGTACAATTAGTGCCAATACCCCCTCATTCATTCAACAGTATAGTTATTTGGGCCAGACACTGTGCGGAGCAAAACAAAGCTACTAAAATATTAACCCAGCTGACTTCCATGGAGTACTGATAAGGGCATTTTGTAATTAGCTTAAAAGTCTGCCATCCTGAATTAAAACAAGACTGATAAAGAAATAAACCTCTATCTCTCCAAATAAGGGCTTTGCAAATATTTTAAAGGAGAGGTGGTTTTCTTTGTCTTTCATCCTCTATTCATAGTCTTTCCTTTGCCATGAGTACACACCACGAGAGCAGACTGGTTTCAGCTAATCATGTCATCATACTGAAGTAAGACAGAGAACCAGACTCTGCAGCTAAATACAGAACACTGGCCATAAGCAAGCAGCACAACTTGCCGACATGGCATTTACAAACAATGCAGTTCCTCAATAAATACAGATTCCTGGTAACAGAAGTTGGACTGAAGTTGCTCTGTACCTCAAAAAGCATCGCTGGCGATGTGCGGACTGACTGGGGAAGACCTATGAACCATGAGCACAGCATGTCAACGAGCGGTCGACAGAAAACTAACAGACATTCTGAATATTGAGTTAAGTGCACTTTCACAGTTCGACCATAGTACAACAATAACTTCCTCCTCCCTTTACTCTTTTGTTCTTTTTTGTAATATTTCTTTAGGTTCATGTGGTGATCAGTCCTGAAGGTGTTGGAAATCTTTAACCGTCCCTCCTTTTACCGCATAAGAATCAAAAAGTGAGCTGAATTCCAGGCAGACATGAAAGAACAGACTTTATCCCTTAAAATAAATAGTGCTATATCTCAGTGCATACAAAAAGGGAAACTTAACACTTACATTAGAGGGAGAGAGCCAAGAGTCCAGTGTGGTTTTATCTACTATTTAGGCACAGGCACTCGGTCACCAGAACTTTCCCATTTTAGCCCATTTCATATCCTGCCTTACATTTAAACTTGATATTTATGTTTTGTTGTCGGTGTAGTTGATTTCGCCTTTGACGAACACACGAAAACTCTGAAGTTGAGTGAGTTCTTTTTGCGTCTCCTCATGCCTCAGAGCATGCCGAAGCCTTTGGCATAAGTGATGGCTTTGAGGAGTCTCTCTCTTAGTTTCTCCTTGGTGGAGTATTCAGGGAGGAGCAGCACGTTGAAGCAGGTGTGAGAGGTTGGTAGCCTGATGAGTAACGAAAACAGAAAGAATTTCAGAAGAAATGAACACCGAGGCACAAATACAAGGCACAAGTGAGACAAATTAGGATATTGTAGAGCTCAACTTTGCAAATCCTTTGACATTACCTGTCTGAGTCTGGCCCGTTTTTGGCAATAATCATTTTTAATTTGCCCAGGCCACCTACTGGCGCTCTGTCTGTGCCTGTGGTGAACTGCAGAAACAGCCTCTTCTGTTCCTGTCCAAACGAGTGCACTGTTTCCCAGAAGTCCCTGAAGGTCAAACAACAACAATGTCATCATCATCTGCATGCTCAGTGTCTAAAGTAATGAGCAGCTATCATGTGCAAACAATATAAATAAATGGATATATAAGGATTTAACACGAGAGAGATAATACTTGAAATGCAAGAACAGCTTTTTCACGTACTTAATAATGCGACAATCCCTGTTGTAACCGCCATCATATTCTGTAGTCTCTTCGAGTGCTTGAAAGTCCAGATTCTGGAAGTGAAAAACAGAGATGGGTATTTCCAAATGACACTGTTTGGACACTGAGTGAGATCAGATGACTGTAACTTTGTATAGAGCTCACTTACTCTGCTGCCACATATAAGCAGCTCGATTTCCTCAGGTCGAAACAGATACTTCAGTGGCGACTCATTAGTGACCATATGGAAACCTCTTCTGAATGCCTTGAACTGTTTCTCCACACTTTTGTTCAGCATATATTCAGCATACAGCGCTACAAATTCCTGCAGAAACACACATCCAGTTAACTGAGCACAAATGAATCTGTATTGCTGTCAAACGTTTTTGATGCTGTTTTGCATAAGAAGCTGACTAACCTTCCTGTTATCGTTGGTAACAGGGATTTTGTCTCCACCTTCCCTTAAATCGTACATGACAGGGTTGCCAAAGAGATCTGTCTGTGATATCTGGAACGTGATCATCATGTCCTCCTCCACGTTGCCCTCATACTCCAACAGCTCCTTCAGACTCTGAAAAAGAACCTGCCCCAGGCAGCATCATACACAACGAAAAATGAAATCATGACAGAAGCAGCTACTCAGTCACTAGTTGTGTCACTGATAGTTGTCTTGATTTAGCTACTAAATATGCAGTAAAATCTGCCATTAGGAACAGTATGAAAAGGGGAACAGTGTGTCAGGCAGGTTCTCATGTATATATCTATCATTATTCTTTTCTATGTACCACTTGTGGATTAAATATACTAACTTTCGCAAATCTCCATCCAAATGGATTGACCACAAAATAATACATAAATCAAAACAGTTACCGGGTGAGAATCTGCAAGGTCTCGGAAGGTTCCTTTCTTTCCCATAAGCTTTCTGTAAACCACCATAGGGAAGTGCACGTCCAGAATGCAGTTATTGTAGATAGCCAGGCCCAGGACAATCCCTATCAAAGTGAACTGGCCTTCATTTTCAAATGATGAGGGGTTGAACCAGAAAAGCTTTGTGCTTTCATCATAGGTGAACATGCCTGCAGAAAACGCGGAAAGAACAGGTATAAGACATGACCAAAGACCACATAGCTGTTTTATAATTGTGTAGTTTACTGCTAACGTTTACCTCTAAATGAAATTAGCAGTACAAAGCATTATATTACACTAGTTACAGTGATTACAACTACATTAGGAATTCTATTACACCCCAAAGCCCATTTACAATATCAGTTTATAGTAGACCAACAAGCACTTTCACATAACCTTGTCTTTTCTCAATTACAGCATCCGCTTTGTTTTGTGCATCCAAGATAAATTAATCTTTCCTCAGAAGAAAGATGCACTCAGACTGCTACATATCTAGCCTCTCATCTTAATAATGTAACAAGGGAACCATCTGGTTTCCAAAAAAAGGAAAAAAATAATTTAAAAAAAGTATGCAATTGCAAATTGTGGCAAGATTTATGCCATCCATGTCCTTTAAATGATATGTCCACAAACACTTATTAACAAGATCAGAATTGTATTTATGCAGTTATCTGGTTGTTAAACGGATCATGTAACCATCATACTCAGATTTCTTAGATTAGATTCAGGTGTAGATATGTGATTAAGAAATCTGATAAAGAGAGCTGGATTTTAGCTCAGTAATCACATTTCTCACTACAGGTTGCTTTCAGTTGTCTCAGTCTGCGCATACGTGAAAACAGGCCACAGTACCAGAAATAAGCGAGCAGTGTGTAACAAAGCAACCACAAGAGGACAACAAAACGCTTTGGAGCGATGCTGAAACCAACTACATATTCAACATAATGAAGGATCTAAATATTCTTCATCTTCTAGTTTATGCACGTTCATATGTTTGGGTAAAATGCAGCAGGAAGTTTGAGTTTTTGAATTTGAGAGTTACAAAGCAGAAATCTGATTACTGCCTCAGGTAGAACTGGAGTTTTCCCACTATCTGATTACTTAATTGCACACTGAATGATATTTTCATGAAAATATATCAATGCTTACCTATATCTGGGTTGAAGATCTCTTCTACTACCAGCTGAAAGAACTCTTTGGAAACTCCTCCTTCATCCACCCCTTGTTCTCCTTCAAATTCCACATACAGTTGCTTCTTCAAGTCTGCTGGGTTTTCCGTGGCAATCATCTCCAGCTAAATTAACAAACAAGTGTCACGGGGGAGCGGTCATTGTATTTCCATGCACCAACACTACATGTACCAACACTACAACACTAGGCTAAGTGATGTCTAAGCAATACAATTCACATAACCCAAGAAAACCCTCAAAATCTACTCCTGACTTACCCTGACAAGAGCATCATCTATGATGTGGTCTCTGCGCACTTTGAGGCGCAGGTATGGGTTGAGCTGCTGTCCCTGCACCAGGCTGTACAGGGCAGTGATCCTGCGCTCACTGTACATGCGGATCCGGTTGTCGTAGTAGAGGCCCAGATTTTTCGTCACAGCGTTAAGAATAAATGGACAGGTCATGAAGGAGAATTTGCTCTCCGTCTCCACCTTGAAGAAGGTGTAGTCCTTGTCCATTTCCAGCACATCATTCAGCGGTTCGTTGATGAACTCCTCAAACGGAATGAGGGGCTTGCGGCAGTCTGACGTGCGGATACCTAGTTCCGTCTCCAGTGGGTCCACTCGTGGCCCTTTCTTGTTGCGCCTCTCCTCACCCAGCAGCTCCTGCAGGCTCAGCTCGCTGGACTCTGGAATGGGCTCATCATCCTCCTCCTCGTTGTGATCCGTGTCAAGGTCGCCGCCCAGCACGTTTGCATAGTAGACGATTTTCAAGCACTTGGTGGCTGCCACCACGCCATCATCTTCATTGACCAGGTTGTCACTATTGAACTCGTTGCTGATGACCGTGTAGGTGATGAGCTGCTGGAAGGTCTCCACCAGGCGACGTATCTGGTCAGCTCCGTACTGTGACCAAAGGCGTGCTAGCTTGGCCAGCGCTGGGAGAGGTAGCTTGCTCATAGCCTTGCAGAACTGTGGCAGGGCAATCTCCAGGTACTCAGGACTGTGCAGGTTGCTGTTCTCCATGACAATGATGAACACATTTAAATAATTGGGGTCAGCCGCATACACATTATGATAGGTGAGGTCACATTCCACATTAGGCGACAGGTACACCAATGCATTCAGGAACGCCGCTTCAATCTTCTCGTTGGACAATAGCCTGTCATAAACTCTTCTTACCGCTTCAATGTCCACGGATACCTCAACCGGGCCCAGCTTTTGCACATTGTTACCGTCGTGAGATGCCCCTTCTCCACTGGAAGCGGAAGCAGCATCAGGGTCCACCTCCATGGCACTGGCCGAACCAGAGGCAGTCTCTTTCTCATCTTCATCTTTATCTTCGTCCTTGGCCTGCAGTGACTTCAGTTCCTCCTTGGTGTGCTGTTTAGCCTTACGAAAGCTCTGCACCAGGCTTTCTGCACTGGAGAAGACCCTCCCAATGACACGGATCAGAGGGGAGTAGTCTTCTGTCTCACTACAGACAGCCAGAATTTCATACACCTTCTCCTCTGTCAAGTAATTCAAATCTGAAAAATCACAGAAGCAAAATAAGAATGTAAAGAAGACTGAACATGCAAACATTAAACATGAAATAAGACACACTGACTGCAATACTGTTAGCTTGTTTACATTAAAGAATCAAGCTTTACTAAAATCGAAAAACTAAAATAAAAGGAACAAAAGTGCTATGCTTACCTCTAAAGTCTTCCCTGGTAGGAGGCAGATCCTTGTGGTTCATTTTCCCGTTGCTGCAAGTAGAGAAATTGTGGGCTCCTTTGGCACTGTTCTCCGGGAAAGCCGAGCTGGCGCCTTTCTTAGAGGGGTGAGGATCACACAGTTTGGCGTTATTCTTATACAGCTCCAGGGCCTTGATGGCCGCTGCATTGTTATCCATGCGCCGGAAACCCGGAGAGGAGCCACAAGCCTCGTTCGTGCAGGCCTCATTTCCACAGCCCTCAGTTAACTGGTGGTAGTAACGCTCAATTAGATGCTTTGCAGCCGCTCGCTTCCTGCATCAGACATTCAAACAAGGCAGCAGGGGATTAGTAGGGTTCATTCACCGAACTACCTTTAACACCACAAGAGCAAATGTTTCTCTGCAACAGCACATCAAGAAGTGCAGAGAGCCAATACAGTACAGCCACGTTTGCAACTGAAATGAAAATTGGTAAGAAATTTGCACACCAAACACCCTGCAAATAATGGGTCAGGCCATGTCAACGATTCAAAGACTATGAAGAATTAAACAAGAAACCAGGGACGAATATATCAATATTCACCACAAATACAGAATACATGACTGTGACGACACTAATTTCATTATCAGAGTTCATGAAGAGGATATAACTGTATAAGAAGCACAAATACTCATGCAGCCCAACTTGTGAGAAACATTTCATGCTATATTCTAGGTTATAGTTTGTTTTCAAGAGAGCATGTTATTTTGGATTCTGGCTACATACTGATCGTGACACCCAGGGGTCAATTACACAGTCTGACAGCAGCCACAACATGGAATGTGGGAATCACACAAAACCAACACCAAATGCCAAAGACAGAGAAAACGCTGAGTTCTGCTTTTTTGTCATCTTGCTGGCACCGACTATTCACTGTACCACCAGCACTGATATAAACACACCAGCAGAGAGTTCAATACTGGCAATACAGTGAAAATGTGCCATGTATAAATCGGTCAAGATTTCTACTAGGGGAAAAAAAAAAGATACTCACATTAGACTTGCTTAAAGTTTCCAATGTTGAACTCTTCTATACTGTAGAACTCTAGAGAGAACAAAATGTGGTCAGAAAACAACCCTGGAGGTGATGAACTGACAGCTGGGTTGGCTCTGGACGAAACAACACAGCTTTCCATTCTCAGGTCTTATAACAGTAACGAGTACACTCCAACATGTAGGAACTAAACACACGAATTTAAAAAAATAACCGGATCTGTTCATACTTGTGTGAAAACACTACAATTGAGAAGGATAAGACTGCGCTACGGACTACCATGATCGTGTCTGTGCAGCCTGCAGTGAGATCTATGAGAGCTAAGTGGAGCTGACAGGTGCTGTGCAGGAGAAGTGCAATAACGAAGCCTGCGTGTACTAAACGTGCGAGCAGAGGAGAATCTGAAACAAGGATCTCTCTCGATCAGACGTGTCACTACTAAATCTCAGTGTGGATGTACAGTGTAGCTGGTAGTCCGTGTTTGGGCAGGCCGCCGGGGGGCAGGGGGGGTATGACTGTGCACAAACACGGTACGAGCTTTCAGCTAACTTCCACCGTCAACAGCGGCGGCATTTTCGGGAACCGTTGCGGAGCACTAGCACAAAACGTCCAGTCTAATGTTAAATATAGACCGAAAACGAATCGATGAACAGACCGAGCAGCAACAGACTACCCAGAAGCACCGCTCTGTAACCTTGCTGCAACTGTCACCGGGAAAAAAAGCTTCACTAGCTCAGAGCTAATTCTGCTAGCTCGCTAGCTAGCTAACCAAGTAACTAGTTTAGCTAGCTGTATTCTTAAACGCTGACTAATTTGTGTTTTTTTCAATGTCGTGCAGAACCTAAATTTCCCTAACTCATGATGATGATATTCAACACAGACACGGAACAGACAAACCCTTCCTGGGTCCCGCTCGGCTCCTCAGGCCGCAGAAGCCGCGCTCTCTCCCGCAGCGCCGGAGCGGAGGAGCGGGGCAGCCAACCCGCTGAAAACACGCCCCGACGCCGCGCTTCAGCGCCCGAAACAAAACACGAGTGACATGTTGACAGCTTACTTCTAAATATGCTCTGTCGCGGGCTTGTAATCTTGCCACTCAACATCACAGTCGCTCCAGTTCTGTTAGTGTTCAGCTCCAGCCCCTCAACCAAACATTCTCGGCCATCTTGATAGCTCAGGCAAATACGGTCCGTATCCCAGGATGCAACGTGAAACCTTAACAAACCATAGACGTTCGCCGAGCAGCCACAGCGCCGGAAAAACAAGATCGAGTATTTGCTGTGTGTTTGTGTAACTCTTCAGCAGGGCCTCACATTTCTGGTCGTCTGAAATGGTTTGAGCACCTTTATACCAGACGAGCATAGCCGCTCGTTTTAAAGTGTCTGTTTGTTGCTTTCCCCCACACTTTTACTTCACTTGGAAGCGAGGTCTCTCGCAATGACAACACGTACCGCCAGATGGCGCAATTCGAAAACGAGACCATAGAAATCATTAACTGCACAGTAGGACCTGATTAAAGGGACAATCCGACCAAAATGAAAAATGTAACCATCTGCTGTAAACATGCTTATTAGCATCCTACAGCAGGGCCGTATGGAATTCTGGAGAGGCCATGAGCTTTTTATCATTTTCTGGACTGTTATCCTGAGATCCCGACTTACTTATCTTGTGATCTTGTGATAACGGAAGTTTCTATCTTGAGATCACAAGATAATTTAGCTGTGATCTTGAGATAATTTTAAGGCATGATCTAGAGATAACCTTGTTATCTCAAAATCACAGGATAATTAAGTCATGATCTCAAGATAACAGATAATTATAGGCAGGCGGTTAGAAAGTCTTTTTTCTCTTGTCGCCTGGCTAATGCAAAGGGATGCCTACACTAGCATTATCACAACTTGAAAAATAAATATTTTAAAGGCGTAATAGTGCATCATAAAATCATGATATCACAATGCAAAACTGTGACAGTGGTCATTGTGGAGGTTTGACAAGGCATCATCGAGAATCAACATCTCGAGCTCCAGTGTCATTAGAAAGTTGTGATACAATGTGATTCCAGTCCTATTTTCCATTGTTGAAAATATCGTAAACTGCCAAATTGTGGACCCGGTATCAAGAATAGAATCAAATTATGGGCAGAGTGTATCACTGCACCCCTACTGTAACCGAATACAACTGTAGGGGGTATGCATGTGAAATCACCCTGGGCCAGAGCCACTGCGATCACACCCATTGAGCGGCAGTGTTAGTGCTCAGTGTGAATGTCGTAAAAGCACAAAAACATCTTTAATTGGAAAGAGCTGTTTGTGTGTTTGACTGTAATAATAGATTCAGTAAGAATTCAGAACAGTCTTTTAACAGACTACCGGAAGGCAAAGAAAAGTAAAGTGATCACACAAGGTGTAATTACGCTTCCTGATATCCAGCTTGTAGTTCGAATTTTCCTGCTCCACCTATAATTGGAGCAGCAGTTATTATCATAACACCTGAGGTGCTAGAATGTAACTGCTGCACCATTTAAGGTGGCATGGGAAAATTCAAACAAGAAGCTGGCAAATAGAAAGCTGAGCTCAGCTTCAAATGGAATGCTGCAGTCGCAGAGAAACATTAAAGACCATGATGACCACAAGAGTGTATAATGTACTGTCGAGTCTGGCTGTCTGTCATTTAATCACAAGCAGATAATCACATGTGTCACTCCAGGTTTCGCTGTTTCCCCTTTATAAACACAGCCTTGCTGCAGAATGTTTTGCCTCTCAGTCCGGCTGAAGGAGCATAGGAAAGTGAGGTCAGTGCATACCCTGGATTTTGTATAATGTATTAGATTTGTTAAATTCCATCGATAGCAGATGTGATTTAATTTATTGAAGGATGATAAGCTGAAACAGGTATCGGATAGCATCTATAAATCCAGTAATTCCTCAAGGAGAGGCATGGAAATAGTTAAACTAACACAGTCTCAGTCATACAACCATATTTTCCTCCTTGGATGTTTAATCATATTCTTCTGTTGATATTAATGTTTTGGGTTGTTATCTTGTGTTCATATCTGGTCTCTGAAGTTCCCTTTGGGCTACTTGTTGTGACCATTAGTTCCAGTTTATTCAAGATTATTTGATGATCTTGACCTCAGTGTTACAGAAAGAAGGTCTTTTGATTTGTCCAACAGGTAAAATCACCTGTTTGCAAGATTCAGATGCACTTCACTTGTTACTATGTGCCTATGAAAGGAATTCCCAATACATATATATTTGCTTATCATCCAAAAAATAGTTGTACCCTAAAGGAATCAACCAACAGGAATGTTGGGTAGGTTTGACATGCTGAGACATGCAAACGACTCACGTAAGCTGTACCTGACTGACCCAACAGCCATGACAGTGGACATTCAGTGAGCAGTGATGCCCTCCATGAGTCATCCTGTTAGTACTCACAGCATTGGCAGACGGCTGCACGACACAGGACTACATGCAGGCAGACCGTTATAACGACTCCCCTTAACCCCACGTCAGTGTTGCCACAGACTGCAATGGTGTCGTGCCAGACTGTCATGGAGAGACTCAGAATGGTAGCGGGTCATCTTCAACGTTGAGTCCCGCTTTTGTCTTGGTGGAGAAGACATCTGTGTGTGGAGGCACCGTGGTCAGTGCCAAGATGGACATCATGTTTGTTGTCATGCACCACATGTACAGAAGGCCTGGTGTCACTCCACCTCCACCCCTACCACAAAATCTGCAAGAACTGGGTGAGAATATTCACACTGCATGGGATGGATTAACATAGGACACCATTAGGAACCTCTACAACTCCATGCCCAGATATATGCATGTTGTGTTAGCAAACATGCCGGCCCAACACCATACTGAGAGACACTACTTCTGTATGTGTAGCTCAGTAAATATTGCCCATGTCAGTCTAAATTTATCATCATTTATTGTTCCTGGTAACCTTTATCTTCCTTCCCAACAGCATTGCAATCCGACACTTCCTTCTGGGTGCAACTATTCTCTTGACAATGAATGTATGTAAAACATAGATAATGAGGACAAAACAGGCCCCACCACTTTGTGAGTAATGTTGTGTGTGTATGAGAGGCCTGCTCCACTGATGAGATTATCTCTGAGGAGGAAGGGAAAAATGAAGGCTTGTATTTGTTCTGTAGTGGACAATGGAAGCATGTGTAGTGCTGAATAATGGAAAAGACATCCATGATGCAGCTTTGAAGAATCGAGGTCTCATGAATATAGACAGCTGTTTAGCCCCAAGTCAACAAGGTCCAGGATTAAACGCCACACACAGACACATCTGCTTACGTGTTATGAGATGGAGTGGCTCAGTGAAGCCAAACAGAGCGACTGTTGGCGCAACCTTTACCCAGAATGGTTTCACATCGACAGTGAAATCTGTTTTCCACAGCATTCCCATTCTGGAGATTTTGCAAATAGCTTAAAGTCAAAACTAATTCCGAATTCCTTATTAGACAAATCCAAGAGTGGTTTCTGCTTGTGTTTGATGTGTAAATCAGTCTGGGGGACTAAATAAACAGCAGTATTGTCATGGTTTGATTTGACTCACAACAATTTGACAGTTTGACTCGCCATAAAGGGAATTAATAAATGCATGTAATATATGCTACATTTGAATTAGCCTATAACAAGAGAAGCAGGACTGGATGAAGATGAAGGAGTGTTCAGGATTGATGGAAGAAATGTCAGTTCCCCCTGCATATGCAGAAGACGACTACACTCGTAGTGGAAAACCAGGAATACCTGAAGGAAAGTTACAAAACGATGGGACTATAGCTCAAAGAATGTGAAATTTCTGACAGCAGGAATGCTGCCAGTTATACCACTGATGGTAAAGATGTAGATGTGGTGAACAGCTTTGCCTGTTTGGCTCAATAGCAACAAAGGATCCAGCAGTTAAAACAACACAATGTAGGATTTGTGGATTTCGAGACCTCTCTGGTGGAGATATATAATTACACACAACTTGCGGATGTTTGTTGCACCCACAAAGGGATGAATCAGACATTTGCAAGTGTGCTGAATGATTAATCGAAAAGAACTCATCATATTCTCATCAGCATAATGTTGCCTTTGCATTTGAGACCTAATCACTGAGTTGGACCTTTTTGAGCCTGTGTGTGACATTAATACATAGTTGTATGAGGTGGGTCGAAAAACTCCTTTCAAAAACACCCTGGTACCTCTGACTTTTAAGTGATTATTTCAGTAATGCTACTTCTTTTAGCTTTAACAAGAAACGTTACGTAGTGCTGTAAGAAATAAGACAGATTGGTGCTCAGTAGAGCAAGAATGAAGAAGTTTGAAAAAATCTTCAAATAAATAATGATGTGTCTCCACACCCAAAGATCAGATTGTCCTGACTATGGCCTACGCTGTGGTTCTTCGTAGACGTGAAAGCTGCACAGGAAAACCATTTGGTGCTGGAACTTTGCCACTGATATAAACTTTTGAGCGTTTCTGTAAAGACCTTTAAAGGACATTCACAAAACTCTTACATATATGTATAAACTGCATACATACTCATCATCAAAGGAATAGCTGCACCCAGAAGGAAGTGTGAGATTGGAATGCAAGTGGGAAGGAAGATGAAGGTTACCAGGAACAATAAATGATGATAAATTTATACCGATATGGGCAATATTTATTAAGCTATACAGAAGTAGTGTCTCTCAGTTTGGTGTCGGGCCACCATGTTTGCTAACGCAACATGCCAGACGTCTCGGCATGGAGTTGTCGAGGTTCCTAATGGTGTCCTGTGATAATCCGTCCCATGCAGCTTCAATATTCTCACACTGTTCCTGCGGATGTTGCGGTAGGGGTGGAGGTGGAGTGACACTAGGACTTCTGGACGTGTGACTGGACGTGTGACAACAAATCGTTTATCTTTGCACCGACCACGGTGCCTCCACACACGGATTTGTTGGTTGTCTCTACCAAAACAAAAGCGGGACTCATCACTGAAGATGACCCACTGCCATTCTGAGTCACTCCATGACAGTCTAGCATGATTGCAGTCTTTGGTGATGTTGACATGATGTTAAGAGCAGTCATCATAATGCTCTACATGCATTTGGTCCTGCATCGTGCAGCAGTCTGCCAAAGGTGCTGGCACTAACAGGATGACTCATGGAACACATCACTGCTTGCTGAATGTCATAGCTTATGTGAAATTTTAATTATTTGCATGTCTCATGATGTCAAACCTATCCAAACCTAAGTTTCATTCCTGTCAGCTGATTCCTTGCAACTATTTGTGTAACTTTTCTTTGAATGTGTGTGTATATATACATATAAACTTACCAGACAAAAGTTAGTCTCCTGTTTAAGGTGGTATTAACTTGATTACACTATATAATACCTGCGGAGTGTGCAGCGGGATTCACTGAGAAGAGGTGGTACAGTGCAGTGAATGTCTTATTTTTGATGTGTGGGAAATGGGTCAAAAAGCAGATGCTAATGATTGGCTAAAAGAAGTGATTAGATTTGGACATGCCAAAGGCCATAATGTGAAGGAAGCAGATGAATTTGCAGGTGTATGGAAGCATACGGCCATACAGGTCTACCAGAGGTGGCTAAAACCAAAGTCGACAGGAAATTCTCCTCAGAATTGTACCAGGGAAGGGATCCACCAAATCTGCCAAATTGGTTTTATATGATTGAAAACTTTGGAATGCTGGTGAACTTTTTTGGAATACATCCAGTAACTCTTCAAGGTTTCAGCACAGATTTGATTGAGGGCTGTGTCTGCTCAGGGACAGCAGTGAAGGAGAATATGATTGGATTAAGTTAGTGACAGTGGGGGCTTTGCAGGTGAAATGAGGAGTTCGGGAGAATCCCTAAGGCTGTTTTCCCTCAGAGCCCACTGCCGGGTTTGATGTCAAACACAAGCCCGTGGGTGAGAGATGCATTCCCACAAAGCCTCAGGCCTTCTTTCAGATTGGAATCTGCTATAAGCAGCAGGGTCCCTGGAGACATTCTCAGCAGCGAATGCGCAAACAGCTCTCAGAAGGGCTGGCCATGACACAGACACACACATAGCCGCACACACCTTTCACTCACATTCATGGGAGCAGCTCTACAGGGAGTACAAGCACAGCTCGAAGAGAACTGCTGCGTAACACTGAGCAAGACTGAGGATTCTGCACTTGACATTCAAGCAAGGAGTATGTAGCCTCTTTCTGCAGGCCCCTAGTGGACATTCTAGCACTCAGCTATTTTTAATATATAAAGACATGCAGTTAATGTTCCCTTTTATCAGATTAACTAGGAAACCTTTGGCTTTCTGG
>CM067476.1:26182926-26201413 GCA_034552555.1 Semaprochilodus insignis | reverse complement strand
TCTTGTGGGCAGCATCCTGTGATCACTGATAAAGGACTAGAGGGTGACCAACACAAATTCTGCAGGCACCTTTCGTCTCTGACTTTACATCTTTACAATGGACAATGTATAGATATAAGGAATTTTACCTAATGACGTGGCTGGTGAGTGTATCTCTACACATACACACACACACACACACACACACACACACACACACATATATATATATATATATATATATATATATATATATATATATATTTATGTATCACACAGGGGTATATACATTCTAGTCTGTGTAAGTGCATGCTGTTGAAAGCAGAGGAATGTGAGAACGGTCCTTGTTCAGGAAAATAATAGCCTTGGAAAAGAATCTGTGGAGGTGGCAGTTGGTCCCCATTTATGATGAGCAAACTCCAACATCTTTGAGCCAATGCTTTTCTCTGCACATCACAACATTCCTTGTGGTTTAGGCTTTGTGTACAAAGATGAAGCTCTGAACCAGATGGAGGATATGAAAATGGATTCTACTGTGGTGTAGAACTGTGTAGAACTGGACCAACAGTGCTTGAGGAAGCCCAACCTTCTTGAGCAGCTGCAGGAAATACAAGCACTCATGGGCTTTCTTCAATAAGCTCAGCTATCATGCATGCTTCTGGGCTCAGAGTATTTGTAGACTGGAGTGAAGTCCTGTGATCCTAATCAGACCAAATTCACTGCATGGTTATCCTTCTTATGTCCATCTGAACCGCGAGCTTTAGCACGACTGTCTCATGAGAGCTCATCACTCAATGCTTTCCTCCTCATCAGTTTACAAATCTGCTTAAATGGCACTGACAAAAAAAACGTTCATCAATCAGCCTACAGCCTCCTCCTCCTCCTCCTCCTCCTCCTCACACTTCATTTAAAGGCTGGTTAGACGCTATCAGAACAGGCCTTTCACATCCTGATGGGCAAACATTCTCACTGAGACCTGTTGAAGATCATTCTGCTTTTTCACAGCTTCAGACAAACTACTGGTGTCACTTGTCTAGGAGGATTAGAAGACTCATCAATCAAAAGCTGCTTTGAATTTGGGCTGAGTAAAGGCTCTTTAAAAGCTACCACGGCAGAAATCTGAGTGCTCTTAATTTCTGAATTTTTTTTCCATTATTGCCTCTGTTTTTGATTGTGTTCTATTTTTACACTTTCCCTTGTTCCATCTCACTGCGGCTGATGCTTTGGACTAATATTAGTAGTAGTGGTAGAAGAAGTGGAGTAGTAGTAGTTTTAAGTAGTATTAATTTCAAATAGTATCAATGGTAATGACAACATTAGCAACAGTAGTAATAATAGTAGCAGCAGCAGCAGTAGTAATGACAACATTAGCAACAGTAGTAATAATAGTAGCAGCAGCAGTAGTAATAATGACAACATTAGCAACAGTAGTAATAATAGTAGCAGCAGTAGTAGTAATGACCACATTAGCAACAGTAGTAATAATAGTAGCAGCAGTAGTAGTAATGAGATTAGCAACAGTAGTAATAATAGTAGTAGCAGCAGTAGTAGTAATGACATTAGCAACAGTAGTAATAATAGTAGCAGCAGTAGTAGTAATGACAACATTAGCGACAGTAGTAATAATAGTAGTAGCAGTAGTAGTAATGACAACAGTAGTGATAGTAGTAATAATAGTAGCAGCAGCAGCAGTTGTAATGACAACATTAGCAACAGTAGTAATAATAGTAGCAGCAGTAGTAGTAATGACAACATTAGCGACAGTAGTAATAATAGTAGCAGCAGTAGTAGTAATGACAACATTAGCGACAGTAGTAATAATAGTAGCAGCAGCAGTAGTAGTAATGACATTAGCGACAGTAGTAATAACAGTAGCAGCAGCAGTAGTAGTAATGACATTAGCAACAGTAGTAATAATAGTAGTAGCAGCAGTAGTAATGACAACATAAGCAACAGTAGTAATAATAGTAGCAGCAGCGGTAGTAGTAATAACAACATTAGCGACAGTAGTAATAATAGTAGCAGCAATAGTAGTAATGACAACATTAGCGACAGTAGTAATAATAGTAGCAGCAGCAGCAGTAGTAATGACAACATTAGCAACAGTAGTAATAATAGTAGCAGCGGTAGTAGTAATGACAGCATTAGCAACAGTAGTAATAATAGTAGCAGCAGCAGTAGTAGTAATGACAACATTATCAACAGTAGTAATAATAGTAGTAGTAGCAGTAGTAATGGCAGTATTAGTCCCAGCAATAGTAGTAGTAGCGTAGTAGTAATGAAGTAGTAGTAGTGATGGCAATAACGGCAGTATTAACAATGGTAGTAGTAGTAGTAATGGCAGTAGCAGTTGTAGCTGTAGTAATATGAGTAGTAATAGCAGTAGAAGTAAAACACTGGTAGTCATAGTAATAGTAGCACTTATACCAACAAGTGTAGCACTAGTCGTAATGTTACCAGTAGTAGCAGCTGTAGTAGAAGTAGCAGTAGTAGCAGTAGTAATAATAATGGTAGTAGTAGTAGTACTAATATTCCCCACAGTATTTGTAAGAGCAGTAATACTAGTACCGGTAGTAGTAGAACTAGCAGTAGACGTAACAGCAGTATTAGTAATGACACTTTGTCAAATATTAAACACAATTAACATATCTTCTCAAATACATAAATGCTCAAATACCTTCATTGTACTATATGTCAATGAAAATGCTTGCAGAGAGTCTGAGAGTGAGTGTTCTGGTGTTTCTATTTTTACACCTTCCATTGTTCTTTTGTCCAGAGCACTAAAATTCAATTCAGCTCAACTTCAGTCAATATTTCTATAGGGCTTTCAAAAACATTAATAACATTATTACACTACAGCTTTACTGAAATCTGGGTCTAGCTCCTAATGAGCCACACTGCAGAGAATACAGACTAACTCAGAGAAATCCATCCTCCTCTAGTCAAGAATACTCATTCCTGTCATTCATTTTGACCCCAGAATGTGAAAGATATTTCTCCTCACCGAGCAGCATGCACCATCGTGAAGTCTAGCTCTGAAAGGCAACTTTCTAAATAATGCATGATTTCAGCTGATGTGATTTTTTTTCTTCGCTGCTTCAGAAGCATCATTATGCTGCACGCATAGCCTATGAAATAGAAACTGGAGTCATACATTCACAAAGACATTTGATTTAGGCAGCTGTCACTGCTATTTGTGGCAGAGGGGCTTTAGTCACTCAGTCAATTACACACGTGCACACAAATATGCATGCAGATATACACATACACACACACACACACACACACACACACACACAATAAGGATCTGAATCACACATTACACCAGTGGAGACTGTAGCGATGCCTCACTGAAACTCATATTTTGTTCTAAAGAAAAAGAGCTAAAAAACTCACATCCATTAAGCAGTGACTGTGGATGATTTAATAGTGAGGAACACATACATGAGGCAGTGCCCACACAATGAGACAGTGCTGTGGTGCCAAGCAGCCGCTTGCAGAGAGCAATGCTGTTACTCGCATGAACACTGGGGGTCTCTGTAATCTCACAGTTGTGTTAATACAGTCCGAGAGGCTTTCGCTGTTCATGTTGTATGTTTCAGCTGAGCAGGCATTGCTTTAGACTTACTAGTAGACTTTAGCTTAATAGTCATTACTATTAGTAATGGAACATGGTGTTTTCTTTGCTAGACGCGACCAGTGTATTTTGGCGCTGCAGTAAAAAACCTCGTATCTCTGAAATATTCACATTTAATGTACAGTACTACACAAAAGTCAGAGACCACCCTTTCATTACTTTCATTTCCAGTCCAGGAACATTAAGTGCAAGTTATTCTTTTTAAATTAACTTATATTTAGCAGAAAATTACACATAAACCTCAACAACTAAACACAACATCACCTTATTCAGTATTTAATGTGCCCACTCTTTGCCTTCATTACTGCATATAAGGGATAATTATTTAGTGTTTCTTGTAAACAGCTCAAAGTTCACTTTTAGAAGCTTTCAGATTCTTATGATCTAAGAAATTAAGTGCAAATTTAAACTCATCAGTATATAAACCTTACCCCACATCTTAGGTGCTCAATTTTGGTGTTTTAGCACAAACTACCTTCCTGTTTTTAGTCTATTTCCATTTCCATTATGGCACATTTATATATATTTATATATACATGAAGTTCTTTGTAAACTAGAACATGATGTCTCCGTTTATATCTGGATTATTAAAGACTTCATAGTTTACCAGGTCAGTGGTATCAGCACCTACAGAAAGTCTCAGACCCAGCGAGAGCCAGCTGGAACGATTTCTCCCCCAAAGAACATCAATCAAAACCTCAAGAACATCAATAAACCCAGTAGGGTCTGGGAGTCAGGGGCTTGTGTAAATGTGCTATCAATGAATATACAGTATATCTTGATTCTACTCTGCAGGGTTGATGAATGGTAAGATCAGAGATGGTATAATACATAGTTAATGCCCAGTTCATGTTAATGAAATCTAGAATCTATTCACTTTGCAATTGGAAAGGCTAAACTCTACATCATAAGTTAGCCTGCATTTGATTAAATATCCTGACCAATAACCTGATCAAAATTTCATGATATTCTACAGTTGAAATACACAATATATTGTAACCTTTAGTTGGTGCATTCCTGGGATGAACTTAGCTTTAATGCTCATAAAGTAAGCCCAGAACCTGTTCATTTTACCACATGTATCATTTAAATAAGAATACAGCAAAGTAACAAATAAAAATAGCATACAGCATTAGAAAGACATTCTTCAAGAATTCTTTAGTAGGCAGTATGATAGATATACACAAATGTTAGTGGCCCTAAAATGTTCAATTAAACTATATTTAAATACTAAGTTAACAGAACAAGAATTTGTGTTTTCCGCACTGACAACTTTGAAGTTCATATATTCAACATTTTTAAACAGGCCGGATACTAACTTCTATTATTAAGTTATATTCCCGTATTACCGTAGTGTCAAGTCAAATCAGTCCAACATTAGGGAACAAAGAAGTAGAACTACCCCAAACCAGACACAGCGGTAAAGGGTTGAAGTTCGAACTTGCAACGCTTTTTCTAGTCTGGTAAGCAAACAGTTGAGGAGGACGGGCCATGCATTTGCTTGTTTCTTATGATAGGGATGGACACCAATTTTCTGGTGATATGTTGCACCTTATTTGTTTGGAGTATAAGTTCAGCCATCTTACAAGTCTTCATTTAAATAATCTCATAACAATGTACAAAATCTTGTCTTCGTACAAAATAGGACCCGTTCACCTAACATCAAGACTGCAAGTCATTGACTACAAGCATCAACTGACAACCAGTAAACATTATTTATGGCCTTTGAATAATTTGTTCTATATCAAATTAATGGAAATAAGGTCAATATTACTATTACTATCAAGAAATCATATCAAGCTCTGTATACCATGCAGAAATACAACAGACTGGGGGACCATAGCAGCCTCAATAAAAGGGTTGTGACTTTTGCCCACTTAACACTATGAAATATGTCACAGTAGAGAAGAAAAATGTTATGATGTCTAATTCATATTGATTTAAAATTAAAAAAAGACCACATTTGCATTCCCTCTCCCAGATCAGCATGTTATTTATTATATAAATGAAAAAATCTAAATTATTAGACCAAACACACAAACACTGAAACAGATAATGAGTGTAATTCATTGGGATTGGTCAGCAGTGCCGCAGGGCATATACTTCCAGCTGTGCACATCTGTTCACTCATGGATAAAAGAGGGAGGGCTGTAATTTGGTAACAGTATGTAGCAGTTTTTGTGTATCAAAATAACTAATTTCTTAAATAAAAATGAGTTTGATGTGGGATGCAAACATTGTTATAAAAATACTGTTGAGCAGGGTATTGACAAGAGCCTGGCAACATGACCTGTATCATGATACAGGGGTTACAGGGGATACAGGGGATATACAGATGCTGTATATCTCTCAGGATTATAAGAGATTTTAGTGCAGTTCATTGACCTCCACACTCTCTGTCCTATTGCCTGGAGATCCCTTAAAATCACATTTAGGCCCCCTATAAGAACAAGGTGGCTTACTTATGTATCCAGCATCACTGATTACAGCATATTGAATGGAGGAACTGCCCTTTCACCAACCTAAAGGCCATTCCGCACAGTTGACTGCTTTGGTCTATACTGGGAATAGCACAGGACCATAGGGCACTGAGGGTACCTGCTTCTTTCATTCTGAACCTGCACTAGATAATAGAACCTGCACAAGTTACTGCCAACCATCCCAGTCCAGACTCACATATAGTTGAATATAGAGGGAGATATAAATCCAAAACGTATAGCCAAGCAAATTGTATTCAAGCTCTTTGGGAAGATCAGACAATTATGGCATAAAGTATACACTAAAAAGTGGAGTAACTTCGGGTCCTCAAGCGTAGATCGTCTCCATCCTGTATTTTCTCTCTGTTTTATCTTCTGTCAAATAACAGAGCCAAATCTAATCCCAACACTTTTTCTGAATTGCTATAGCCTAATTCTAACATTTTACCTACATGACCACACTCCTTGGATTTATTGTCCTAGAAACGTCTTGGGGTCAGCTGATCCAAGGTTTTTGTGTTTTGATAATAGTTATCTATGCATTTTACAGGAAACATTGTTGGGCAGAGCAGTGTATTTGATCTGGCAGGGAACCTTTAGGGTTAGAGCAATCAAAAGGCCCCGTTAACATATAGCTAGAGAAATATTCATTTCAAAGTGTCAAAGTGTTGGACTGCAATTTTTTTCGGAAGAAAGATAAAAGTTACCAGGAGCAATAAATGCTAAAAAAATCTTGGTGCTGACTACGGTGCCTCAACACCAAGCCAAAAGCAGGACTCGTCACTGAAGATGACCCACTGCCATGAGAGAGTCTGCCACACAAGATGAGTCACTTCATGACAGCCTGGCACGAAACAATTGCAGTCTTCGACGTGGTGTTTAGGGCAGTCGTCGCAACGGTCTGCGTGTTTTAGTCCTGCATTGAGAAGTCGTCTGTCAGTGGTGCTTGGAGGGCATCACTGCTCGCTGAATGTCCACAATCCTGCCTGTTGGGTCAGTCAGCGATAAGCGTTAAGTCACATGCATGGCTATGTTACTAGCCCCTCCTTCGCAAATGCATGCACCTTACACGTTCATATCATCTATAGTTTATTCTTATTCACATTATGCTGTGATAACAGGGCCCTGCTGCTACTCTGTTGCAGTGTTGCCTCTGATGCAACGTGAAGAGTAGAAACCCCAGCTCCTCCAATCATACCAGACCTCCTAGGTTATACACCAATCATATTCAAGCTTGTAAGTTGTCAGCCAATCAAATCAGACCTGGGGGAGGGTCTCTGGTTTTAGTTGCTCAGTGCGGCCAGCAACGGCTGAAGCTGAAGACGGTATGTTAACTAAACACTCAAATTAACGTTATTTAAAACCTGTAATATACAGAGTGAAACCGTGACCCGTTACAGAGCGAATATAACCACCTACAATATAGATTTGGTTTTAAATTATGTATTATGAGTATAACTGGCTTTACATGGTTTTTACATGGTTGTTTGCTAGCTCACTAACTCCTTGTTTATAGGTAATAAAGATGCTAGGCTAATGCTAATATTAGCTAACTAGCTGACAAGACAACTAGAAAGCGAGAGTGAATGAAAGACAGAGATATAAGCAACTACTGACAGCTCCTTATATTCTTTGCTTTTATATTTCTCTTCATTACGTCATGTATTGTTGTTTAAAGTTAATGTCTGGTCACATGGTTTTGATTATAACAGTTTTATATCCATCAATTCCTCAATGTGAAGATAGAAATTAAGAGCCAACAGCTCTGTCGGAGGCCAGTCAGATGATTGTTAGAACAATAATGTCAACCAATATAATTAAAAAGATTGATCTCTTGTTTTTCCTCGGGTTATTGTAAATATAAGTTTAATAATATAATGTATTACTGAACACAGGAGGGGAGGGAGAAGCTGGAGGAGACTGACAGGACTGCAGGAGCAGATCTGAGGGAGAGCTGTTTAAGCTTTCAATTAAAATTACACTAGGATCATGTAATTCTGTCTCTTAGTTTATTAAAATGTCTACAGAGTAACATACCACTCTGGTGACATGAAAGAGTGAACTGATCTGTAATGTGTGTGTTTGAGTGGTACATATAGGATTTGCAGCTTATCTAAGAGAGAACAGGTGGCATTGCTTCATTTTACTACCTTTGTTTGATATGTGCCTGGTGTAACTGAAGGAATGAAGTATTTTAAGTCATATTAGCTCTGTGCAATATGAGTACAAAAAGACACGGATCAACTGTGTACCAATACCAAAATTTTGTAGTTGTGGCTACCCTAAATGCTCATGATGATCATTTTGGGACCATGGCTCCAGACCCGCAATGAAATTAGTGAAGCCTTTGTCTGTACTATTTAAACACTGAATACTATTTAATAGTTAAAACAATAATAGTAATAATAATAATAATATATTGAAATGGCAGCCAAAAGAAGATTTTACTGAAGCCAAGACACTGACATGAGAGCATCTTTTTATTAAACAGGATGCAAAATCAGGCACATGCATAACGCTGCCAGAGGCCTCACGCTATCAGTGACCCCCCCTCACATACTTAACACACCAACCATCCACATCCCCCAACACAGAATAACACAAAGAACACACTCAGATGCCTTTGACCAGATAAGCTGCAACATAAACAGTCCCTTTTTAATGACTGGGTGTGCCTGCCATGAGCCCCTTCGTATGGCTACCTGCGATGCCAGCTCCTGGTTGGCAGCCCGCCCCATTGCGATCGCCACATTAAAATAAAATTGTTGAAAGTTTCACCGGGGGGCTTTATACTTCAGGTAGGGAGCATCTCATCCCGATACCGGGCCAAGTTGCCCCTTTTTAAAATGTTTATTTTGTGCTATAAAAACTAAACTGGCAGCTGTTCCAGTTTATTTTCTGGGACTGCGTGTGTAGGTTTATGCTTACTCATCCAGTACATGCTAAACTCGTACATGCTAAACCCCCCACCTCCTTTCCTTTATATTCAAGTTGTTCCAGGTACTACTCATGCATATATGTGCACCAAAGACTGGGGGAAAGGTTTGAAAAGGTTCTGTTGGTTTCTTTGATAATGTTTCTGTCCTCAGAACATTAATTAACTAGTCAAGACTGTCACAAAGACAGCAGTACCCTAAATCTCCGCTTCTGTAAGAACATTATCACTCTCTTTCTTTAGTTATGCCTTCCCATCATTTTATTGAAGGGCATATGCCACTGCCATGCTGATTGTTACAGCAATCCCTTTTATTTTTCAACCAATGAACTGTCCTCGTTTGCTAACGTCTCTCCTCGAACCAAGCCTGTCATCCTCTCCTTCAATTACTCACGTGAAAGCAGTCTAGATGGACAAAACTGTGATTTGCGCCCTGGGGCTAACGCATAGAAGCCTTCACCTTGGCCTGCTATTTCTATGTGTGGACTTCAGCAACTTGGCTGTCTGCGTGCATGAAGGACAGGGGCAGAAGTAGCACCACAGAAGTAACGACTGGCATAAATCTGTCCCGTTATAACACCGCACTCATAGATTAGCTTCAGAAAGGATGTCCATCAGCTATCACACCATGCGACGCATCGACCTTGCCGCCAAATGATGCGCAATAAATGCAGGGGCCACAGATGCAAACCGATCTGTGGGCCTCTAGTGATGAATATTCATGCTTCTGTCCATCACGCTCCGCCTCCAGTGGGAAGAGCGTGAGTGAAGGTTGTTGGTAGGACAGGAAAAATGGCAATACCCCCCTCATTAGTGAAGTGGGACTCCTGGAAATGTGCCATAGGAAAGAGAGAGGTGGGGAGATAGAAGAAGAAAGTGTATGGAGGGGTAATTAAAAGAGCATCAGAGTGTGATGTGATGTGATCATCATGAGTCCTCTCTGCTTGCGTACCTGAGGCATGGCTCTACCTCAGTGCGTTTTCTGTCTGATCTTTTTAATTAGACTCTCCTCGTTTAACCTTAACACTTCAGACTCATTATCACACTGCAGAGCCGGAACATTCAAAATGTGTAAATGTGTAAGAGAAGGGGAAAAGATGTCAGAAAAGACACTCTTAAAATCACATTAGGGGGAAAAACACACTTTTAACACATTTTGTCCTTAAAAGACCTCAAGTTAGTAGAAACTGTGAAGTACATGTGAATTTATTCAGTTTATCTCTTTTTCTAAGCTTGTTAGTGTAAATATCATAAAAATGTTTAGCTGGTTTTCAAAGTGGAAAACATACAACATAAAATGTTAAATTTGTTTAAACTTGCACAATTTCACATGCACATTAAAATGTGCTGTGTGTGTTCTTTGTATAGGATGAGCACTTACCAGCAAACCCTGTGACCAGGGGTGCCCAAACTTTTGCATAAAACTGTAAGTATGTTTACAACTGCATTTGAACCAAAAGAGCGCAGCTTTTCTCTGACACTGACTGTGTAAGCGGCTGTTTGCCTTACTTAGTTATTGTGCTATGCATGTCAAAGTTTCAGTTCTGGCGACCTGGTTGCATCAGAACCACCTGTGCTCAAAATATGCTCAAACTAGGTTCAAAATATTAGTGAGGTCCATTTTGCAGAAAAGTGAGCTACATCACACAGAGTGACTAAACTAACTGCTGAATGTGTTTACTTCACTGTCAAGTTCTGCAGTTTCAGAACACACTGCCTGAGTGTAATAAAACAACAGAGTGAAAACAACATGCAATGTTTACATGCAGCCTAATAATCCTTTAATAATCTAACAGGTAATAATAATAATCTAGTAGACTAAGAGCTCAGTCGGAAGAGAATATGTCCATGTGTGCACCTCAGTTGGACGAGAGTAGACTGATTGAGGCCAGTCTGAATGCAATCCTATTGAAGAATGTGGGTGATCCTGTAAGTAATCCATTAAAAAGATTAATAATAGCCATATAAACGGCTGTACCTGATTACATTCCCAATCAGAAAGTTTATAAGTACCTTCGGCGCATGTGCCTTTGCATCATAGCAGACGTTAATATGTTCAACATTGTCTGAGGAGATGAGGTTTATGCTTTACTCTTGAAAAGACCTAAAAAATACTGAATGCAGAATGGATGGCTGTAAAGCTCGCTATGATGACGAGTATATGAGCAAATGAAGTACAGTTCAGGGTACACAAACTATACAGCAAATTAAACTTAGACTAACTTTATTGTCATTTAGTATACAACACTAGACGTATATGGAATATACAGCAGCACGGAATTAAAATATAGAGGATATGAAATATATGAAATGTACAGCAGCACGGATTTAAAATATAGAGGATATGAAATATATGAAATGCACAGCAGCACGGAATTAAAATATAGAGTATGTGAAATATAAGAAATGTACAGCAGCACGGATTTAAAATATAGAGGATATGAAATATATGAAATGCACAGCAGCACGGAATTAAAATATAGAGTATGTGAAATATAAGAAATGTACAGCAGCACGGATTTAAAATATAGAGGATATGAAATATATGAAATGCACAGCAGCACGGAATTAAAATATAGAGTATGTGAAATATAAGAAATGTACAGCAGCAGAGAATTAAAATATAGAGGATATGAACTTATATAAAATATACAAAATACACCGCAGCACTTAATCAAGAATATAGTGAAGCAATATGAAATATAGCATCATGGAAATTAAATATAAAAATTTAAATATATGAGATATATTGCAGAAAAAATGAATAAAGTGCAATAGTGAAAAAGTGACCTGTGAAGTTAAAAATTGCCTGTATATATTAATAGTAAAAAGAGGTAGATAAGATTATGGGAGTGTGCATAGAAGGGCATGGTGTCCAGCATAATAAATAAACTATAAATAAATTAAATAGCTCAAAGCTCTCAAAGCTTAGAGCCAGAACTGTCAGAAAGGGTAAGATCCACCCACTTTTTTTGATTTACAAAATTTTGCATGATTCATAAGAGATGATTCTTCATATTCTTCTTTACTAAGGAAATGGGAAGTATATTTTCCTGAGTCAAAATTTTAAAGCAATTAAAAAGAAGCGTGTCAAATGAAAACCGGCAAATACTGCTTCTCACTCTGACTGGACTCTGGATGATGCCTGCTGTCATGATAACATCAACACTAAGTGGTACTAGACACATAAGTAATTTTGTATCTGATGACTTGTAGTGTGCACGTAAACAGAGATTTTCATCAGACTGCTTAGTAGAGTGTGTATATATACACACCTCAGTCTTCCTCTGTAATCGAATTAATTCACTCCGATTGGCAAAAATGTTTGCACATACGCATAGACATTTTAAGAGTGCAGAAAAAAGGCAGCCTCCAGAATTCAGCTGAATAGTTGTTTAGTTGATCAAAATGTGCTTTGGAAACCTTTCCTAAAGACCTCAGTATATAAGCATGCACATTTGGAGCATATTCGGAATCTGCTGGGAATCCTTCAGAAGTGCTGTGCCGCAGACAGGCCACACTGAGGCCTCTTTGGAAATAGAAACTCTCTCGACTGTGGCTCATCAAAGTGTGATGAATAAAGTAGACCGTCACTTTCAGCCACAGTGTTTTATAGCAACTCTCCTTCAAAACAGCTGCATCACTCGCTTCACTGTCTACTTCTTCACTGGTTTTATCATTCCTTCACCTGGAAATATGATGTGGAAATGTGTGCAATGTTTATATGAAAGTATACAACAACTGGACGAACCTCAGTAGAAGTAAATCAGGGCCGTAATATCTATTTACAAGCAACCTGAAAAACAAGTTGACATTTTCATCTTTGCATTAAATCGAAAGGTCTAGACTGTGTGTCTACACACTAGGCCTCCAACCACACCTTGATATCTCCAGAATCTGAAGAATGGGCAGATTTAATGATGAACCTGAAGCAGGGCAGTGTACTCTCATCTCAGGCTGAAGGTTTGTTTCTGTTCTGGAGGGGGAAAGTAGAGCGTGTAAGTCAAGGCCCGGCGAGACAGCACTGCAAGATAGGACCTGGACACTCAAAAGAGAGAGAATGAAAGAAATAGATAAGAGAATGAGAGAAGAGAGGGGGAGAGAAAGAAAGAAAGAAATGAGAAAGAGTAAAGAAACAAAAAGATTAGAGAAAGACAAAGAATTACGCGTGAGAGAGAGCGATACGAAGAGAGAGACAAATAGAAAGAGAAAGAGAGCGAGAGGGAGAGCTTAACACTTCAGTGTATGCTCAGCTGTGAGAACGGGGGAAGTGACAGTGAGCAGTAAAGACTGATCATTATCCTTGTGTCAGGATGAAGGGAGTCGGTTGTGAAAAGTGCAGCGACGAATGATAGCCGATGGCCGAGGCTAGAGAGGAGCTAGGAGGAGAAAGCAGCAGCCACATCAGCAAAGTGGCCTGTGGCTCTAACTCCCCCGCCGAGCCTAAACGGAGGTTCATTAATAACGTCCCCACCGTCTGCCTCCCTGTGACGCATCCGCAGATGCTACAACCGCCATGCAAAGACCAACCGCAGCAACTCCGGGCCAAAGATCATCTATCTTCCACACTCATCCTTAAGGAGGCTGCCAACACCTCAGGAAGAAGTGAAGATTAAAGTCTTTTTTAGAGAGGTCCCCTCTCAGGGGATCTTTAGTCTTAAGAGAAATGGTGTTTAGCACAGCAAAAGTATGGGAAGGAAAGGTAAGGACTTTTTAAAGAACTTCTAGCTAGGACGCCTCAGATGGGACGCAACCACCAGCAAACTGTTTTCCAGGCCACTCCTTAGGGGTCATGAGTGGTAACACTGGCTTCTGCTCTACAGGCAGCGACTATCTCTTTCCTGTGGTTTTTCTTCCACTCGCGCTGTATATAGAATCAGATTTTCCAATGTCATGATTATGACTCATCCATACTCACAGCGGGTAGTTATGGGAGCAGCTCCATGCAAACAAATACACACACAGCACTGAGTCTGGTCTGTTTCAAAATAATCTTTATTATGCCATAGCTAGTTCTGACCCCGCAATGTGATTGGCTGGGAGACGTTCTATGAGTGCCAATATTCCACGATAATGGCACCAAAGCTCCACCAAAGCTCTTCAGGTATTACTCCACCACATGCACATGTAACCTAGCAATGACGCCAAGGCTTACAAGAACACCAGGCATAACACCGGCCTTAACGTTAAGTTAAAGACTGCTTATAAATGTACTATATTTCATTTGTACAGGTTGATGTTTAGTAAACGAAGTAGGGTGAGCCGCACTCACACCTGGTTGTCATCCACTTGTTTGAACCTCCTGATCCTTCTAGAGGTTCACATATTATTGCCAAAAAGGACATTTGATGTTGGAATGCTTTGTGGATGAATAACTATACAGTTTGTGTGATTTGTGTTTTATTGGCTTCTCTTTATCTATTGATATGACTTAAATGAAGATCTGATCATGTTTTAGGTCACGTTCCACCATATGTAAGAATGCACAAAATGACAATTTATACATTTTTAACCAGAACTGTTTATTAGTTTACGTGACACCAACATAGGCTCGTCATGACAATTGATATAACCTGTACATCATTGCTTAATAAATGTTCGATAGATGGCATTCAGTGTGAAGGTTACATTTACCAATTTTGATCAGTGTTCTGAAGTAGCCTTTATGGCCGATGACGTCTATCAGAAAGCATTTATGCAGCATTAATGTCAGTTGTCATAACAAGCTTATACCGGTTTTATGTAGCCTTATGATCAGTATTCTACAGTAATTTGTTATCTGGAGATTCCAGAATGAGGTCCTAGTTCTTTGGCATACTGTTTAAATGAAGTGTGAAGAACTAAAGGCAGAAGCTTGGCTTGTTTCCCTACACAGAAGTCAAAGGCCCAGCCCCATTTTAATACTTTTAAACACCCCATATCCTACATTTTTCAAAATTTATTTGCCTGATGTCTACACTGACATACCAAAAGTTATGGGAATATATATAGCAGTATATAAATTGATTATGAAGTGCCGTTACCTCAGTGGACAGCTTGGGAATGTCCACACCTGTATAAGTTGTGAAGGGCTATCTTGTGAGTGAGGTTGAACACTGGCCAGCATGCTCATGGCAAGGGGATGCAAATTATTAGAGTTTGAACGAGGCATGATAGTGGAATGCTTAGATTGGTCTCATTTCAAGCAAACATGCAGGCCACATTATTCGTCACAACTCTCCAGAAAGTACCTCAAACTAATTCTGGACAACTTGGGCCTATTTGCAAGGTGCATTATCCTGCTGGAAAGTTCCATCATTAGTGTTTGGTCCTCTGGTATGAGTGGATCAGACACAGCTGTGCTACTGGAGTTTTTAAACTCTCAGTCCACTTATTAGACGTAAGGCCATCTGCTGCTGCTGAGTTTGTTTTGGTCATCCTATTGTCCTCTAGTGATCACAGGATGCTGTTGTTGGGTGGACTATTCTTATTCCAGCAGTTACGCTGACATATTTATTAATTCCAGCAGCACTGCTGTGTCTGATCCACTCATACCAGCGCAACACACACTAACACCATGTCAGTGTGACCTGCAGTGCTGAGACTGATCCACCGCCCGAGTAACACCTGCTCTGTGTTGACCTTTGAAGAACAGGTTAAAAGTATCCAGAGAAACAGTTGGGATTACAGTCCATAATTTAAAATACAAAGTGCTCTGAAACTGATTAAATAGACAGTGAGTATAGAAACAAGGTTGGTGTACCTTATAAAGTGCTCAGAAACATATTTAAATATATGCATGTATGTAGATTACATATATGTAAATATAAATTTAATATTTACATATGTTAAAAAAGTGCACGAGTGGTTTTAAAGTTATGAATACTTAGAACTACAAAATAATTCGGAACAGTTTGACACAGTCCAACCTAGAACCACAAAACTGCTCAACACTTCTATGAATCAGTGGTATCGTTTTGTAAATCAGCTGATATGAGATCACATTTGTCTCAATCACTAAATCAACCAGTCAGGATCAGATCAACTCACAAACTGCACATTATAAACAAAACATGAAGCCTCCTGCTTTCATCTTTTATTCAGTAATAAAAAATCATTTTCTCACAGGAGATATCTGAACACAAGTCCTTTAAAATTGTAGATAATCAGACAGTAAACATGCTTAAAACTCCCATCTATACTGGTAGTAGGCACAAAATAATAATTATAAAATAAATAATAATAAAAGACACAAAATACAAGATTTACATCTTTTATTTCAGTAATAAGGGTCAAGAATCATTCTTGTCCAACAGAAGAACAAACAGAGCAGGAATGAACACTTAGCCAATAGAGAAACAATGACACACAACTGCTCTTAACAGGTGATTTTGATGAAGGGCCACAAACAGTGAACAGTTTTTAGAAGTCATGAACTCTTCAATGCCAGTGAGAAATTACAGTACAGTGACCGAGAAACACAGTGACAGTCAACCGGCGCACTAAGTGAACAAACTGTACCCAGTGGTTAACATGTGCGGGGCCAAATCTGGGGAAATGAGGGACAGCATTCATGCTGGCTGCTTCCCTTCCAGCCAAAAGCAATGCTGTGGAATGCAGCTGAGAATTAATTCTATTACAGCATGTGATTCCCCGCAGGGAAGCAAACTGAAGCTGGCACCAAGGGGATTTGTGTGTGTGTGCGCGTGTGTGTGTCTCTGTTCATATCCACTAAAACAAACAAACAAAATAAATATGGGAAAACACTCAGTCTCTTTAAAAAAAACATGTAAAAACCAAAACGTCTTATTAAACCTTGATTACTGTTATAACTGTCAGATAGCTCTATATACACTGTATATAAACCTACTATAAGGCATTGTTGTCTAAAAACAGCGTTGTCTCCAGTGTTAAGGCATTCAGCAAATCTTACAATAAAAGCGCCACTGAGAGTATAGATATCTATATATAGAACTGCAGCTTTGAGCATATTTGTACTGCACCAAAGGTCTCTTCAGGACCGCCGTACACACACGGCCCGTTTCCCCTTGTAGTTTGAGCTTCGGATATTTTGTACTATAGGAAGCAGAGAAGTGTTTATAAGGGAATGAACCAACACACAATACTGCCTCTCACTGCTCAACTTCCCCAAACCTGAGCGCTCAGACATCTAACAAGGCACTTATTCAGACTTTGGGACAAGGTTTCTTGTGTGCTTGGTCATTGCTCCTTTTCATCTGCCACCTCACTGGGTGAAATGTTGGTTTACTCTCAAGAACACTTCTATGTTAGGGAGGTTTGTAAAACAAACGAACAAAAGTACAACATCAATGCACAATAAAAACCATACTGAACATTTGTCCTGGCTTAAATAATACCTGTAACAAGTCAACTTCGGGATCTGAAGCTTGTCAATAATCATCTGGAGAAGGAAACAATGACTATTTTGTACAGTTCTCATGTATAAACCAATGCCTGCGCTGAACAAAGCCCACAATGGCTGCTTAGTGTGCTACAGAAATACTACAATTCTCGTGACAGCTGCTTCGTAAGTCAGGCAATCAGATAGTTTGATAAGACTGCCTTTCCTCATAAACCTCAAGGTTAAAAAGGAAATATAGTGACAAATGATTAGCAGCAATCTCCCTTTAGAAGTCATACACACCATCGTTTTCTTAGCGTTACAGGCCATTTATTCTGGCTGCTTAGATGTCAAGGTACTTTGCTTTGGTGAACCTGGCGCCATACCCTTCATCGCATGTGTTGCAGGTTTTAAATTATAAGAGGTTTTACAGCACTGCTACAACCTTGCTCATTAGCAGACAGTGATAGAAATGGAATGTTTATATGAAGCGGAATCCTCTATTCCTGCTCTGCGCAGGCTTTTTCCTGAGGGCCTGAGGTCATAAACACAGACGACCATTTATAGTGCTTCCTGTATTGGCACAGTATGACAAACAGCTACAGCTCAAGTGGTGATGGTAAACAGGAAAAAAGGACAGCATTCCAGCAGTGACTGGCAATAACCTGATGGAAGTTCCAGTCGCTTTACTTCACTGAACGCACCATCAAGGGTTAAAGCTCTTATGTGCTTTTCGCATCTTTGGTCCAGAACAGTGAACGGGGGACAGCAATAAAGGAACAGATTATGGTTGAATCAAAATGACTTTACCAACAGAATAAAGGAATTTGCATATATTAATATCTATACGTTTTATCAAAAAACAAAACAAAACAAAACAAACAAACCAAAAAAAACAACAACAAAAAAACACTTGACAGGTGGGTTTATCAACAAGCAACCGTGTTCTAAAAGGTATTACATTGCAAATGACCCGAATAAAACTTCAGCATTAAGGCATGAAATTCCAGCTCCATTAGCTTAACACACATCTGTACAACTTCTACCTTCTATCTAAAGGGACTATGTTTTCAAAAAAAGAAGCAGCATAAGTATTCAAAAATAAGCCATATAAATGC
>CM067476.1:26177926-26180426 GCA_034552555.1 Semaprochilodus insignis | reverse complement strand
TTACCCCAAATATGTTTTGGCAGGGTGAAATTATGATGACTGTTAAGTTGGACTGACATAAAATATGCATGAATCTGGCTGTGTTGCGATGCCGTATATCGGACATGCGTCATACTTTAGTATCACATATGAAAGTGTTCTCTGCTGTTCACACTGCCCCACAGACAACACATATGTGTCATATATAAAGAAAAAGATCAGATTTGGACTGTGGAATGGACCTGCCGTGTGAATGTAGCCAAGATGACGTTGCAAGGTACAGTACAGTGTAAAATGAGCTTAATCTTGATCATCGGCACTTGACTACAATGCCTTCAGCTGTCTGCTAACACTTTGGTCAACAAACTTTTTAATTCACAGCCTGCAACTGTTTTCCATATCTAGTCTTTAGAGGAGACTTGTAACAGACTCCTGATAGTCTGACAAAGGAGTGTTTTATATTTCTACCCATTTTAGAAAAAAATAAAAGGAAAGTCAACTTTGGATTCATCTGTGAGCCTCACCATCAGCACACACACCTTAATCAAAAACACCCATTTACTGAATTGTAAGTCATTTGAGGTTTTAGCTAGTTATATGGCATGTCACATTGCTGATATTCTGGCTTTCTTAACAGCCTCTTGCATTTTGCATGTTTCATGCCAACAGCATGAAAAGGGCAATCCTCCTACAAACTCGAGCAAACCTCAAATAATAGTGTTCACTGGACTTGTGAATGCATCACTGAGTGTGTTTACATGCACTCTGATCATAATGGGTTTCATAGCATGTATACTCTTACTCTGATTTCCTTTCCTAACCTTCAGGACTGTGCTGAATTTAAGTTTCTCTGGCTGTACTTTGCCATGCAGTGCAAGGGAAACAATGCCTTGTCATTATCAAGTCTGTCTCACTTGTGTGATGAAAAGCGTCCTATTTTTATAGACAGAAATGCATTAGATTTTTTGAACACAGAACAATAAAGCTCATTTCAATAGTGCTGTCATGTTTTACTGCCTGACTCAGCCAATCGTTTAACTTTAACATCCATTTATAAATGTAACTAGTGTCAGTGTCACTGGGCTATTGCACCTGTGGTGTACATTATACATGATGTGCAGCTGTTGAAGTCAGTGTGCATAACGCTCATTGGGTGTTGATTTTACATTACGGTAAGCCCTACTGGACTTGCCTTGCGTCTCTACGTTCAATCTATAAGCTCCTAGTAAATAGTCAGCAGCCAAGTAGCCTTGTGACATGCAATTTTATCAATAAACCATCTTTTTGAAATTTCATTGCAAAACACCCAAATCAAACCTCAGCATTAAGGCTGAAATTCCTTATTCAAATAAATAATTCCTTACTCAAATACAAATACATAATATATCATTTCTTACACCACCACACAAATATGAATACTTCATATTCATCTCCATGGACTAAACATGAAAGGCCTGTGTTATCAAACCTCAGTCCAAGACTCATGAATTTAACAACACAGTGTTGGACGCAAACACTCCACCAACCCCTCCCACAGCAGGGTTCTTCACCATCCTCCAGACGACTCATTTTTACAGATGCCAAGAGCTATACTTGCGTACACAGAATTAAAAGGTTAAGTAAATGCAGTCAGATACAGTAAAACGTACCTGGGCAGAAGAGCAGCTATTGGAGTGATGACACATAGCAGATAGAAAAGAGGGTCACCCAAAAGTCTTTGCATGGTCCAGTAAGGGTTGGAGGGGGAGTAACAGGTTGGGCAGGAGGCATTGTAGCACAGAGCCACCATGAAAAAGAGTAATATGCTAAATGCAATTGACGCCCAGTTTATCCAGGTCTGGAAAAGAAAGAGACAACAGCAATCAAAGCCATATCAGTTGATGGAGAACTGAAAGCCTGTGTGAAACACTACCAAGAACATTTGCAGACATTCATACAGACATACACAAAGACATATTTAATTTGTCATCATCTGGGAAGCCTGGGAAGTATGCATTCACTGGTGGAATTAAACTAAAGAGAAACTGCCACCTTTTACTTCATTTAGCTTTATTTCTATTTATTCTATATAAAGCTTGTTTCAAGTATATAAAGCCAGTTTCAGCATTGCAGAACATTCAAATTTTACACCCCAGCACCCTGATACTACAGACTGAACACAGTCACATGCTGGGCTCTCCTTCACCCCAAACGGCCTGAATCAAGCTCATCTCTCTGGTACACAAGTTAATTTCCCTGAGCAGGTTGGAAACTGATGCAGCTGCCAATCCACCTTTTGGAAACATTTACTCTTAAAGTGCACCACTGGCCGTGAAGAATGGCCTCGTACACACAAGAAGCCGCCATGTCGTGAAGACAGCCGAGCCGCTGGGGGCATTTTTCACGCACAGAAACTTGTCAGCTGAAAATTTACAGCACTGGTGTAATGGAAAGAGCTCTAATCCAATTCAGGCTCATAAATCTAAAATGGGCTCGAGAGAGAGAGAGAGAGAGAGAGAGAGAGAGAGAGAGAGAGAGAGAG
>CM067476.1:26110273-26168370 GCA_034552555.1 Semaprochilodus insignis | reverse complement strand
GTCCTATAGGGTCAGTGGAGCTGATACAGTGGGGTGTAGACACAGGGAGGTGGTTTCATGTTAGGGCTGATCGGTGTGCAGTAGCTATGGTTAATAACATGATTGCTGTAACAGTACTTAGCACTTAGTTTCCTTCTTTCGTCTTATGATCAGTCATTTTTACAAAACACTTTGATGATAAAAGTGGTGATATATTTTCTCCAAATAGTCCTGCGGTATTCCAAAGTGACAGATCCCGGTGAGTGCACTAACCTGAATGAGCCGCTTCCTGCTTCTTTCAGTTTAGTCTTCTGGACTGCAGAGGGAAGAGACTGAGGTCCAGACACTGATAATACTTTATTCCCCATGGTCACTGCAGTCTTCAGCATAGAGCCTGAAAGAAGAGATGAAGAGATGAAAAGATGAGGAGAGAGAGAGAGAGAGAGAGAGAGAGAGAGAGAGAGAGAGAGAGAGAGATTAATATAGTCATAGCACAGTATCAGAATGTCTGGCTGACGGAAATACACATTAAAATAAACAATATATCACAGAATGAAAGAACATTAGAAACTGCCCTTTGTGGTTAGCTGCCTCTGAAAACAGTGAGTGTATTATGCGAGTCACTTTACCTCAATATTAATGACTTTACCTCAAAATATAATGACTCTAATGCACCATCAGGAAGACCCTGCAGTTGCTTTACACCACATCTCTTTAGCTGCTATAGATGACTTAAATCTAAGTAATCAGGGAAATTTAGATAAAAGCTCAGAAACAGCTGGATTCTGTTGTGATTCTGTACCAGCACAGCACTAAACAACATGCTAACCATGCTGGCGGCACCTTTTCATTAATGGCATTCCTGTCGACACCCACAGTTTTCATGGGGGTCTCCCCATTTTTAACCCTTTCTCTCACTATGCTCTGTAATTACTCCCTATAATCTCCTGATGTCATAGTGATGAAATATCTGTGCAAACCTGATAGGACCCAATTCCTCACATTAGACTCAGATGTCATTTTCCACCTGTGTTGCGTTCGGGTTGCTCCATCCACCTCTTTCTTTTGATAAATCTGACCACACGTGTCCTTTAGTTTTTCTCCTTGCTTTATTCTTCTTCCCTACTTTCATTACCTTACTTTCATTAACTTAAGACACACTGGTGTTGGTGACAGACTTTAGCACAGAGGTACATAAGGTCCATGCTCATGACAAATTGAACATGAAGGAAATAAAGAGTGCTTTCCCAAGCTGGTGAACCTGATGACTGTGAGCGTGATGAAAGAGTATTCAAAGAGAACTCAAAGTCGGTCAAAACGGCAAAGATGTAAGTGAATTATTGACTGTTATCATCATATCTTTAATCAACATGATGTTGATTTTGCAAATGAGACCTGAACATCGCTCCAGACCTCTTTTTTGGGCCTGCATGTGACGTTCACATTACACATGTAATCTCCCAGGAAACCTGACCCCAATGCCTCTGTCATAGTGTAGCTCTGAGGAGAGTCGTGGAAGGATCGGGTCACCCTGCTCCCTTTGCTCAAAGCCCGCACCTATTGCTTTCCTATAATCAGCTGCAGCCATTTCCTTCACAATCCGCTGCTGTCTAATGTTGGTACCATACGCCATGGTTACTGGAAAAGTTTTCCATTTATGACCAGTAAGACATGCCAGTATTTCAAATCTGCCTTTGTAAGAAGCAGTGTCAGGCGAGCACGGAATGGTTCAGCAGTCAGTACTCAGTCTAGTCTACTCTTAAAATTTCTTAAGAATTAATGACTTTAAAAGTGGGTTTGCTCAATAATGATAGAGTTCAATCATTCCAAGATTTTTTCCAAAATCATTCAACTGATCATAAAAGACATTTGGTGCATTTTAGAAGAAAATTTTATAGAAAACACTCTAGTAATCTAGTGTTTACCGGCTGCACTTCATTTTGCTTCTTGTAGCTACACTGTGTGATGTAATCTGCACAGTACAGTTTGTTTTATAAGCTCAGAAACTATGAATTCAATACTACTGGTAGTTTGTTATTTAGGAGTAATTACAGTATCTATGCTACTTTACATCCACTGTGGATCAATACAGGACAACAACAACTAAATACCAGCAACATACAATATCAGTTTTTATACAGGTACATCTCCCAGCCCAATTTAAGCCATACCAGCACGTTCTAGGTTACACTTAGATGGTTTCATTGCACAGTTACAGATATACTGTTCCCATTTTCCTGCATTTAAAGTTTGTTCTAAACACTCAACACTGACCTGAGAGCCCAGTATCATGGAGGAAATGGAATTGTCGAGGGTATTGTTACATCCCTAGAAATCAGCACAGGCACGAAAACAAAAAGCTCGAAGGAACAGCAGGACACAGTGGGACAATAACAAGAGTAACCTGACTGGTGAGCACAAATGAGAACAACAAAAATAACCATTGTTTTTTTTCTCTCCACTATTAAGCTATTCAATTTGGTGATTTTTTTGTACGTTGGCCAAATGCGTCTGGGGAGAATACACCGTAAACAGCAGCATGCACAAATAAATATAGCAGAACATTTTAAATGATCATTTCTGATATTGAACGAGGCTGAGAGAGAGATCCTGCATCAGGGGATCTTGACCAATGTAAAATAAATTACAGGCAGCTGATCTCGACAGTAAAGTATAAATTCTTGTGGTCATTGTGATTTAACATTTCTTTAACATTTCTCTGTTCCAAGTAGATCTGCCCTTTCTACAAAGTTATCAGACTAACTTTCTAAACTTGCTTTGTGAAGTAACAGCACCCCCTTATAAGGAAAACTGGCTTTGTTTCAGCCAACAATGTCTAACTACCCTTCATCATCATCATCACTGTTTTGATGTTTTTGATAAATGCTCCCAAAAAACATTTACAGTTACACAGCACATACACAGCAATGAAAGATCTGAAATATTTCACTGATTAATAATTAATAAGAGCATATAAGAAGCACAGAAGTTATAATGTTTCAGCTACTATAATATAACAGCTGCACCATTTAAGGTGGACTGACCAAATCAAACAAGAAGCTGCCAAATAGGAAGCCGATTCAGCTTTATTAATTGCGTCTGAAGTGGGAGTCTTAACGTCTGGATTATGTAAATAAACATGTCTTCATCTGTGGAGGTTTAAGGTTTTTTTTTTTTTTTTTGCATTTAAGATGGTTTTGTGTGTTTGCTGCACATTGAACACCAACACTGCCACCCAATTAGTCTCTCTGCCATAGGCGTAACTGCAGTGACTTCCGGCAACTGTGACATCACGTGCATAAGATCAATTAACAAAACAATTAGGAAATGTTTGATGTGAAATGGTGCATTTCAAAGAAACTTCAGTCAGAAATGTTCTAATGACAGGAACCAGACACTAACAGCTATTACACTACATCACACAACACCAAAATTGCTACGCATGTGTTACTGAACATGTCATTGGTGATTCTGGATGGTAAATTAAATGGTTATTTTTGTATAAACATTGCGACTCCTGGCTACTAATCACCACCACTGTAATAAAGCGCAGGTAATTTTCTAGACGTTTCATATTAAACCACTCTAGACTTCTTTTAACACCTCAACCAGTGAATTATGCAGAACTGTTAAAAAATCTGTCAATGTCTCCTTTAAAAACCTGGCATAAGGAAGGTCGCAAGTCATTCAGTGAAACCTGCTTAGGCCACAGAACAAGTTTCAGTCTACTTCCACTTTCTGCTCTTCCCAAATTACCATCTTAAAGCCGTAATTATACTGGTGTCATTCGAGGTAGCAAGACATTAAAAAGCTTGTTAAATAAGAGACACAGGGGAACATTTAAATCTCACAGTGACCTCTGATGATAATCTCTCGTCTCTGCCACAGGCTGCTCTCATCTTATATTTCCATTTTTCTTTCTCTCAAAGTACCTCCCTTTTCTTTTACTTGATCTCTCGCTCTTTCTCTTAAGCCATCTGGGTAATTAGGCACGAGTGCTGCGTGGGCTTGTAAAATGTGGCACTCTGCAGAGAGGACAGCACAGACACCGGGTTGTCCACTCACTGCTGAAATGTTTACTTGGCAAAACAGACCACTATTAATCTCCAAATTTCACTGGACGAGCAAGAAAGTGCGAGAAATGACAAAACGAGTAGCTATGTTAGGCATTATTATGGTGCTGGACTGGATTAAGCAATTAGCAAGAAGTCTGATGCAAGCTTTGCGTTAGAGATGCAGTTCAACTTCTACATAGGAAAAAGTGAATGCCGCACTTTTAAAACTTCATTCCATGATCTTTAACAATAACTTTGTTCTTTGGAGTTGAACAAAGTTCTTTTCCTCTGTCGCACAATAGCTGAAGGAAGATAACTACAACTCTGTGAAACTCTGAACTGCCCAGAGTCTGCTGACGTGTCTAAATGAGGAAAGGTTAGAAGGTCAGTGAGGATGCAAAGTGCGCTGCTTTGATGATATGTACGTATGGCATAGTCGTTCAAACCACATGTAGTGGTTTACATGTAAACAAGTCCCCCACTTATGTAGTTACAAAAGTACATCACAGAACTAAACATAACAGCAGAAGTCATCTTGGAGTCTTAATTCAAGATTTCATACAGTCTCAGAAACCTTACGCATGGCTATTGGACATTACTTAATGACCCAACATAATTTAAGATCAAACGTGACAATACAGGGATGCAGTCTGCACGAAGCTAACTGGTAAAACAAACGCAAGTGCAAACAAGAAGCTAAAGAAGTTGATTTTTCTCATTCTATTTCTTTACAATGTCCTGCGCATTACAAACAACAGACATAATATACGGAGGATACATGGGTCAGAGAGAAAACGGTTTGTATCTACTACATGTGTATGTATTTTGCATGCCCAAAAGCTTTCACTTTTAGCACACCAGACTACACAGAACATCAGCGTTGTCCTAAAAAAACAAAAAACAAAAAGTCTCAAGCATCTTTTTCTGTGTTTAATTTTTAATTCTTTGTATGGTTTTAAACCCAGCAGCTGTCCTTTATATGACGTTATCAGCTGATGAACAGAAATGGTTCAAAAAATATTGTCCAAAAAAACTTTACATTATCTTACAATAACAGTTCAAAAAAAAAATAAAATAAAATAAAAAAAAAAATAAAAGGCTTTGGCATTCTCCTGTAAAGTTACTGTACTGGGAATTTTTTTTCCCCCCAGGACAGTGACTAAATGTACTGTTGAAGTGCAAAAATATGGGACTATGTAAATTAACAATGTGAAGAGCTTTACTAACATGAACTGACTGGGAAAACTGATAAAAGCACAATAATTTATATTTTAAAAAATAATTAGAAAAAAAAAAGTGGCCGCCATCCTGACTGGTTTTTGATTGAAGGCAAATCTCTTCACATCTTCAAAAAAGCATGTAATACTTCTAATTACTTTCTTTGGATTTTCTCAATTTTTGTCTAATACTTTACTTGATGTTTATTTTGGACTGTGAATCTGCTTTTCTAGGAAGAGTTTATTTATCAAAAAAACAAAACAAAACAAAAATTTAAATGGCCAATGCAACTTTTAGTGCAATGATGTATTATATGAATTAGATATGTATTTTTCATGGTAAACATACTTTAAATTAGAAATTTAAAGTATTTAAAAATAAATAAAAAATGAAAAATTTTAAAATTAAACAAGTAAAATGTCACAGACTTTAAGATGCATGGCACTGTTTTGTTTTGATAGAGCTGGACCAATCTATAAGTTAGAACAGATATCACTCTGATCTTTTTAGCAGTGTGACTTTTATGGGGTGGTTCTAACTGCATTTATTTGCTGTGTTGTTCCAAATTTGTGTTTCTCCTTAGTCATTTTCCTTCTGCCTGCAAATGTTTGAAATAGCCTGGATCTACATTTTAGCACCCAGGCTATACAAGTTAGCGAGTTACAGACTGCTGTTTTAAGTCACTTAAACGATAGTACATCAGCTGAGACAACTGCAGCCTTCTCAGCTTCAACAATGTTTGCACACACGGACAGAAGAAATGCATATCGATAATGTCACAGTGTAGTGCTTACCTATGGCCAATGTCATGACCTTGAGCTTGTTGCGCACCAGTTTGACCACCATGCTCTTCTGTAGGGGTGTTGAACGGCAGCACAGCACTGACCTGCAGCTCCGAGCCACAGCCAGAAACTTATCCTCTAGACTTTTGTCCAGGGCGTAGGCCAGTGTCCGTCCATCAATCACCAAGCCCAACCGGTGCACCAGAAACGGGCTGGAGGGGCCGGTGGAGGCCGGAGAGCAGACGGGAGGAGCATGGAAGTGGACTGCAGTGTAGTCCTGCTGGAAAGCCCTGGCTGCATGGGGGTCTGCTGATGAGCTGCAGAGAAATTTGGCCTGGATGTAATGGAGGCTTTCATCTAGTAATACAGCACAAGCCTCCTGAGAAAAACACACACAAACAGAGAAGACAGTCAGGGAGAGAGAGAGATCAGAGCAAGGATGCAGGATGAATCTCTAGAGCACTGGACAACATCTGGCAAGCAGATACTGCAAGTTAAGGGAGGGTTGAGTCAACTCAGGAATGTGTTGAAACAGCTCAACAATCTAAAATAAAAAAAAGCTTTTACATTTCCAGTCAGACCAAAGACCTTTCCGACCAGCAGATGCACGGGATAAATGCCTCTTTGTCCAGAAGGGAGGCAAAGCAGCAGTTTGGCAAAATTTTCCAAATACTAATCATGATTTTATTTAACACAGAGAAGACAGCTGTGCTGTAAGTTTAGCCTGCTGCTCTGTGCCATACTGTATTAATGCCTGCATTGTGATATTCATCATATTGTGAAGTTACCACCATTACTCAGCTCTAGCTGCCCTACACTGCAACACAAGTACATGAGAATCAGTGAAAGATGTTTTTTTTTTTTTTTTAATTTGTTTTATGCACAAAAGGTTCAAAACAAACCTCCTGGAGTGGCATTACGTGTTCTCTGTGCCGAGAGGAAGGAAGGGTGGAACATCATCATAAGAGCTCATTCAAAACCAATACAGTTTGCTCAGTTGGGGAAATTTCCACTTTCAACAGTACTGAGCCCTCCGTGCAGCACGTTATGCCGAATAAAAAAAAAAAACAAAAAAAAAATACAAATAAAAAAGGACAGAGTGGAAAGGAAAAACTGAAATGCTTCCAGCAATGATCGGAACATCCCAAGAACTGACATCTTGTCAGCATCCAGGCTGGCTGCATGACACCTGCAGTGACATATTTATAGAGTGACTCATTCAAATAGACCCATTCTGATCACGGTCAAAACAACTTTCTCTTTCGTGCCTTTTTGACCAAAGGCTGGCGGAAAGGGTTATGGAAAAATGACTGAACTCTATGAGTCACTGAGGAAGAAGTTTAACATTTAACTCACTGCGACTCACTCTCTGTCTGTAGGTGCAGATGTGCAACCTGATTGCATTCCATAATCTGAACTAGACCTGCAACGTTTGATTGACAAAGTTGAATAATAGCTGATGATGGCCTTTATGATGCTCTACAATACACAATCATTCTGTCAGTTCACACTGCTCTTGGCAACTGAGGTGCTGGGGTGACACATTAACTATTATTCTATAGCTTCAATTGTTTGTTACACAGGCTGCACAGCTTGTTGCAATTACGGGAGCAGCAAATGGAGAGAAAGATGGAGGGAAATTAGCAAAGCTAATGTGAATAATGATTCATTGTTGAAAGGTTAATTAATAATAGAAGTGTCTGATTGTCCCCCTAATCAATGCGACCCTAGAAATTATAAGAGTAATAGAGAAAGTGAAAGGACATGGCAGTATGAAGTGCTTGGGCTAAACCTGAGAGTCTGCGTTAAGGGTGATGATCTCCTCCTCCGGGTCCAGCAGTTTGCATGCGTAAGCAATGTTGATGGCTGTCTCCTGTTTATCACCAGTCAGCACCCAGATCTGCAGGCCTGCTTTTCTCAGAGCTGCAATAGTTTCTGGCACACCATCCTGCAGTCGGTCTTCAATACCTGTTGCTCCTACACACACGCACAAACCACACATGCACACAAATTGGAGCTTTTTACATGTTAAATCCTTGAGAGACTATTAAGAGCCATAAAGCACAGTGTAATTCAATTTCACTTGCAGTCCATTGAGGGAAAAAAAAAATGCTGTAAAAGTGGGAAATTTCAACACTTTCTACATAAAACAGGAGAGACTTTATGATATTTAAATCAATTGTGCAAACATTAGTAACTAGTTCAGATTTGGAAGGATTCTAAAGCCTCCACAGATTGCTTTTCCACATGGAACGTCTTGCAGTGTGAGATTTCAGTACCTGCAATATCAAGTCCCCCCAGTTTAAATCAATAACTGAACTCTAGAGGTGATGTTAATAATAATATTCTCTCCATGTTCTGCACCAAAAACAAATGTAGAAAAATGATAACTATACTCTTGTTGTTGCATTGATGTCACTAGAGTAGTGCAGGAGGAGTGCTGGAGTGAGAAACTTCAAAACTGCAGCTGCATCTCACCGCATAATTAATAGAATATGCATTCTTCACAATGCAGCTTTGCACTGAAAAATCACTATGCAAAAATGCACTGTTAAATCCCTGCTAAATTCTGGCCACAGGTGTCATTCATAGCTATAGCTTCTACTGAACAACCTGCACAACGTGATCTTAAACAGCTATCCAATTTCTGTGCTTGTGATGTTTTCAGATCAACCATAATTTAGACCACATGCGCCCTTGCTCACAGTCACTAGTCTAAGCCCCTGTAGAACTGAGGTAGACAGACAGCTATGCAAAAGCTATGCAAAATAGCTGAGAACCTCTCTGAACAGACTGTACACAATGTTTATACATCATTATGTACACGTCTGCTGTTGTTTGTACAAAACATCTCGTTTTAATAGTTAAACAGATAATTAGCTAAACAGCCCTCAAAACACATCATCACCAGGTGGAGCTGAATCATAAGCTTGTGAGTTCTCGTTGTGAGAGGCAGAAATGTAAGAGGTAGGACTTTACAAATAAGCTGAAAAGGTAGAAAACCAATGTTAGAAATAAAAACTTTACAAACAGTAAGAGTAAGAAACCTAACCTATCTCTAAACATCTCTATCTTTATCTTTACCAACTTACCAAATGCAGCAATACAGTTTACCAACTTACCAACCAAAAATACTTCTGCACATGAGCCCACTCGTAAACATTAGCGTTGTGGCCTGACCTAATTCACATGTAGTACAAACGCTTCTGGTATGAAGCCATATGAGAGCCATATGCCAAGATGTTTCACGGTATGTGATGAAACCATATGATTAATTTATTCATTACCAAAGAGCTGAGTGTGATCATTTCTCACCTAACAGATGGAGGTCAGTCTCCAGTCGTAGCGCAGACTCGAACAGCAACTCCTCTCTGCCCTGGATAGCTGTTTCTGCCTCCAGGTGGCGCCGCAGCCAGCCAGCATACTCCTCCTTACTAAGGATCTGCATCAGAAACCAACATACAGATCCTGACCTCAAACTTGCTAAAAACAAAAGGACGCTCATACCACTTAGCACTGTGGAAACTGCCACATGGGTGTGTCAAACTTCAGTTTTGTTCAGTTCAATTCAAAGAGGCAAAGACTCTTGTAAGCACAGTTTCCACTATGCTAACTGGTAGGGTAAAAGTTTTCTTTTACCTTTTAACCTTGTATCACCTGCGCAAAACTAATGGATGACACTCTGAACACCAAACATGTCTTTGTTGAACAACTACAGTATGTAGTAAAGAGAACGATTACATTTAGAATATTTAAATACTGCAAAATACAATCCTCACACTGTAAGCAAACACTGTAGAAACACAATGGCAGATTTCTATACAACACTGGTGAGGGGATCCATGAGGTCTACACAAACTTAGCAATTTCATTTCCTATACAAGATGATCAGTGAACCTACATTGGCCTGGTTCTACATATGTAATGTACATAAAAGGTAAAATAGCAATGAATCCGAATAAATGTATGTCTTTTACATGTACTTTGCAGAAGTTTTAAAATCCTTAATTCAGAACCATCCTAATGTTGGAAATGGCAAGGCTGGCTTTACACAGGGAAACTTGCATGCAAAATAAGCTGCGCAAATGGAGCTGTTCAAAAAGAATCAAGCACACAACACATTTGATAAGTCCAATGGTTTATACAAAGCATACATATAAATATAAAAATTAAATTTTTTCTGCAATTTACAGATTTAGAGCATCATATACACACATCTCCCGTCCTCCGCAGCTGTTTAAAATCAGGAGTGCCAGAGAGGAGAAAATTAATAATCCAACTTTGCACTTGATAACAGCATGCTAAAAACAATTAATACTGCTGCAAGCAGTCATTAACCTGCTGTTAGCATTAGCTGGCCAGGCAATCCAGCTGTTTGCTTTGAGAAACTCAGGTTTGCCGTTGTCAACCACCAACCTTCCATAAATCAGTAGGATCTTTTCCCAACCACACAATAAACCTGCTGCTGTTTTATTAATCAGTTGAAATGATATTATTTGATATGATCACGTGTTATTGCTAGTTGCATGCAAAATTTCAAAAATGCTTTAGATCTAAATCACATCACATCCATCAGCATATTCATAACCTTGTAATATAATAGCGTCTATAACAGTAACTTCACATCAAACCACTCCGATAGGCTCTGTTTACATCTTAACCATTTTACTAAGCAGACACTAGGGAAAAAAGTGCCAACAAGTAACTCACTCCACACTTGTGGATTGTATCTGCTAGTTTTGCGAACCTAAGCTTATTTCTTAATTTTTTTAGCATGTTATAGTTTCAGAGGTTTTGATGAACAAAATCATGGAACATTACACAATAAATTCTAATAAGGGTAAAATAATTTTCAAAACATACATTACCCAAACAGTCAAACGGTTTCTTTATGCTAAAAGTGTCTATGCTAAGTTAATGGAATTAAAACTGACTACTTGCTTTATTATTATTGCCCCCGCCCTCCCCACCCCACTCCACTTCTTTTTTTTTTTTTTTTTCCCTTGGTCAGAACTGTAAAGAGTTAAATTGGTTTTACTTATCAAAGCGCCAGGAAAATGCAATGTTCTGCTTTGGCCATCATCTCACAACAGTGCATCTGCAAAGTTTGATGAGGGCTGATAAGCAGTTCCTCATCATGAATGTGTTGGAATTATGTGGCCTTGCCAAAGCTACTCAAGAGGGTTTGAACGAAAAACGGAAAGCCTCTCCAAGCAGCTTCCTGCCTTTCAAAAACAAGGCAACGTGCAGACAGAATGCTAGCTGAAAAACAGCACCAGCCGGTCCACAAGAGCATGTGAAACTTTGTGAGTCTTCTCACATCATATGGCTTCAACAGCGAGCGAGGGAGAGAGAGAGAGGGAGAGCGAGGGAGAGAGGGAGGGCGAGCAAGCGAGCGAGAGGGAGAGAGAGAGAGCGAGCACGAGAGAGAGCACCGTTGAGTCACACAGATTCCACAGTCAACGAACAGTCTTGTGTGACCATCTGTGCAGGACGTATTGTGACACTAACAAGTCTCTGCCTGTTTGATGGAATATGGACGCTTACCTTTTTAGCGATGCACAGAGTCCGGAGACCATCAGCAGCGTAGAGGTTTAGGTAGTTCTGGGTTTTGTACAAAATCTTTCTTTGCCGTTTTCCTTTGGAATCATCTGTAACAACAAACAGTGTGGTTTACAAGGACTTAACCACAAATGAACAAACTAACAAATGGGCCATATTTACTGAATTACAGTACACTGGGGGGAATGTTTAAATGAGCAGACACTCTGGGATTGTTCTGCAACACGTGAGATACAGGCAGACCAATTTGGCTAATGACTCACACACTCCTGCCAAACTGACACTGCCAGTTGCCCCTGGCTCCATCAGCCAAATCATCCAGGGTTAATGTGAGATGGCGCAGAAGTTTGACAGGTAGACTGTGTAAACAGGTTCATCTGAGCCCCACAGCCTTGCACTCCCACCAACAGTACGATTGCTTCCTGCCAGGAGGACTGCAACACACACAGCTTTGCTGATCGCTCGACACGGCCGAGGATTTGCCAAGCGAAGTGGGCGAGAGCGCCAAACCTCGCCTTTCCACCCAATGATTCATCAGGAGGCTGCATAACTTTGGCTTCCTAACATGACTTGTTTTTCTGCACTGGTGAGACTCACACAGACAATTATTCGCATGCCCTCCACCACCTGCTTCCCGCAGCAAAATGACAAGGGAAGCCAAGCTCGGTCTCTTGAGGCAATCTAGAAGCTTTGTTGTTTTCAGTGTTGGGGTGTTACGGGGACCAGGCTGGTCTAAGAGAGCCAAGACTATTAATTTAACATTTAAGAAAGCCAAAAAAGGGGCTTTACGGTCAGGAGAAATTATTCACCAGTTCCACAGTACAAAAACATAGAACTGACTGTACTCTGTTGGAAAGAAGGAAATAATTAGCAACGAAGAAAATAAAGCAAAGAGGGTACAGGCTGCACACATTCCTGATTTCAGAAACTATTACTAAAACAATAACTAGCAGTGGAAAAATGTGCAACAAAAAAGAGCCTTTGGCCTAGCAGTGGATCGCTCCGTGTCAAAGACTAAAATACCCTGTAGATGAAGACGATGCCTTTGAGCACAGTAAAACTACTGATGCACTCCTACAACCTACTGGAACTAAACTGAAACTAAAAACTAGCAAAACAATGAAAAAACAAGATCCTCACATCAACATATCCGATACTGATCATCAGTTAATTATCAAGCTCTTATTAATAATCTTAGTTGACCAAGAACACCATGACTGATTGGTTGGGTAGTCTACTCAGAGGAGGTAGTTTTAATACACAGCTACACAACTAGATCGATGGTTCCTAACCTGGTCCTCAAAACCAGACAGACAGTGAACATATTTTCTTGATTGATGTGTGTTGCAAGTCAGGTTGGAGCAGAAGTGTGGACTCTCTGAGGGGCCCTGAGGACCAGGTAATAACCACTATTACACTGTTTTCACGTCGCTTTACCTCTTTACATGAGGCTGAATTCATGTCAGAACTGAATAATTTTACCTTAAACAGTCATCAACATGCAGCTACAATGCTGCAGTACTTCAAGCACCATGATAGGGAATGGAAACATGAAATCTAATGGATCTTTTACTTTTCTGTTTGGCACATTTTCTACATGCAGCTTTTTAAATTCAATCTCACATGTTCCTTGCATTTACCTTTTTCACTCATGATTGCATTTCAATAAACCATATACATATGACGTATTGCACAGTGAAAAGGAATATAACTGTGCCTTGAGTACAATTCAGAGTGCATAGTAATCCGAATGCAAATTGAAGACATGCTTCCTTCTTCATCAAAGTGTATTCCTCAGTATGAAGAACTGGCTCGTCTAAATAGCGATTTGAGTGTTGATATTGCAACAAAGGGTGTGTGTTCCCAAACGTCTGAGAGGCAACGAATGTCAGCTGTAACTAAACCATGAACTATTTAGTGACTGACCCTAATTTTAAGCTAACCATTGATGCATTCTTAAAGTTATATTAAATCTGTAGGAATCCCGGACCCAACACACCTGATGCTGGTCATCAGTTAATCAAGCACTTTCCGAGCTGAAACAAATGTTAGGAGTAGCATAGACAGAACATACAGGTGGTTCTCAGGAGCAGGATTTTAAAAACAATGCTCCATCATATTTGCATTGGAGAACCCCCAAGAACATTGTAGTCCCCAGCCACAGTCCCATACCCTGTTAGGTAAGAACAGGAGACACAGGCTGCAGTACAAAAAGGAGCCATGTTTGTTTTTCCACCTCTGGCTTGAGCAGTGTTACATAATGGCAATTCTGCTCACAAACTTCAAAAAGAGGTAGGGTCCTAGCCGGCACGTCCAGTCCCTTCATGAGCATTACGCCATTAGGAAGGCATGGGGACTCCTCCCACTGCTTCTGAAAGAAGCCTTTGTAGGGGGTCTCTGGAGCTGCTCTGCTAATTAGAGGTCCACACCCAGTAGTGGCCTACAGTCAAACAGCATAGAAAACGCCACTGTTTATTTTTTTGTGTTTGAGAGTATGTATACACAAGGCAAAGCACAGGAAGTCTTTAACAGCCGACTATATATATGCATGGTGTATATATTTATGGAAAGCCATTAAAGAAGAATCTGCACTTTTTTTTTGATGACTCATCTGATGTTTTACTGGAGAACAGTGGCATCATCCCTGATTTACGAGCTGTTGTACAAAACAGCTTGCTATGAGCATATGTGCACTGTAACTGTACATCTTGAAGCAAGGTTAATTCAGATTGAGGTTCAAGCTGGCATAAACAAACACACACACTACTACACACACTACTACAAAAATCATGCCACTCATTCCACCCTGCTCAGCACAAATGGACTTCCTTCCATGTTTTTTTTGTTTTTTTGGGTGGTGGTTGTGATCCCCAGCTGCAAAGTGTTGGGAGGTCCCCTGCTAAGCACTCCTCCTGTAGTGGAGTCGTGTGGCTTTATGTACACAGCATTAGTGAAAAGTGCCAGAGTGCCTCTTACCATGCCAGGAATACTAATAAGCAACCCTACCTATGCCATTAGGACGCTTTATTACTAGGGTGCCTTGGACTGGAGCATAGGCCAAGGTTGGAGTGTAGCCAGCTAGAATGTTTCAGCAACATTCATGCACAAAAGGACGTCACGAAAATACCGTTTCAACAGCAGGATAAAATCTACCGTCCTTCCAACTTTTAATATTGGTCTATGATCTATGCTCAGAAACATACCATATACTATATTTGTATTGAATAACAAAGCATTAAATTCTAGGTCTGGATGATGAGTTCATTATAGTGTAATCCCTTGTGGAAGCAGCATACAATAAGGAATACACAAGCGATACTTAGAGATATTCCAAGATGGTTGATATGTCCATTTGTATTGTATTGTGACAATGTATTACAATAAAGGTATAAATTGTCATACCGCGCAGATGTATGTTATGCTACATACACTTTGTGGGTGTTTGGTTGCTTCTGGTTGGTTTAACTCATCTACACGTGACACATTTTCAAAAGCAACATAGGTTAAACTTACTAGCTTCAAACTTAAGCTTTAATTACAGCTGTACCTCCCACATATGAAAAGTGAAATCTATCAATAAGCAATTTCAATATAAAACAATCACGCTGTCAACAGCTACACAACTAGATAATATGCTGCTTTTTACTGGTGGACTGCGTTTGTAATTACAATAAAACAAAACCAAATAATCTTCCACTAAAAACAGAGACTTTACCTTCTATAGAAATGTTCTGAAACATGTTTGAGCTTCACTGTTACTTTCCAATGAAGTAAGAAGATTCCTGCAAACAGGTTAATCACTAATACCTCGAGTACATTTTCTAACACTCAGTTTCATACACGTATGCACGTCTCCAATGCTATAAACAATAGGTTTTGCCTAAATAATGACGCGAGCGAGATGACAGAATCAACATGGTGCCCAAACATTTGACAAGTAGTGATGCATTACTGCAATGCGAAGAGCTTCTTACCTGCTGCAGGTGGTCTGATGAGATCCATGATGACCGAGTCAGCTCCTTTTGTGTAGACAGTGATCTGCTCTGTGAGTGGGTGACGGACCACAACAGACATCCTCTTTCTGGTGGAGTCAAAGCCGAGAGTGTGTAGAAGCTCAAAGGTCAGCTTGCCCAGGTGTGGCAGCTCCACAGTCACCTGGTCAGGCAGCCGGCCCACCAGAGAGCACTTGTATGCGCGGGCAGCGTATACCAGAGCTGCCTCGTCTGGAGACTCTGCTTCATATCGAAGCTCACCCTCATCCGGGGCAGCCACTTTAGCCTGGTCATAGTTAGGTGGAACAGGGCTGAAGGCCTGCTGGAGTCCCTGACCGGGAAGGCGCTCCTCATTGAGTTTGGTTAGGGTGCTTTCGGCCGAGGGCGAGGACAGCAAACTGGAGCAAGCTCGCTGGGAGGACGAGCGGTTTGTGGCAAGGCTTGATGAGCTGCTACTGTTGGAGCCTGAGGTCAGGCGGCTCGGCGTGAAGCGCTTGATGAAGTCCTCGATAGTCTTCACTGGAGACTTCAGTTCGAAACGACGCACCTAGAAACAAACAAAACAAACGTGAACAAACAGCGAAGACATATGAATAGAAATTAGAATATTAGCGCAAATTATGTTCACCAACACTGCATAAACGAACACTGCAGCAAAAGCCAACTATGCCACAAGTTACACAAAAGTCTCAACAACTGAATATAATTCTCTCAATGCTTATTCACTTTTTGCCTTTATTACAAGCAAAAAGTACCACGTAAGAACATATGAGCACATTCATCATGATAAAACGTATGCATAAATCATGATAATTATGCCAATAGAAATTCATAAAATGCAATGCACATTATAGCCATGTTTATTAAGGGTTATAAACTTAGCGTAGTGCTTCATAAGTAGTGTTTGTAACATGTTACATTCTCAGTGACAAAGAAACAAACCTACCTTGTTATACAATTTAAGTTAATTCAACGCAATACAGATTTCTCAATTATCAGGAAATCACCATTTATCATCGATTTATCAGTGACCCCAAACTTTAAGAGTAGTTTATTTTAACTTCGAGTGACCTGATTGGTTAATTTCAAACTGACAAACAATTCAATCATATAGATCAAATTTGGCTTATATCTTTAATGACTTTGATTTTGACACACTGCAGTGTCACTACTGATCTCCTGCTGTCCGAACTGTGTTGAGTCATACCATACTGCTACGCGATCAGTTTATATTATTACTATCTTGCACTTATTTGCACTGTTAGTTTTACCTGGCCTGCTGCTGTTACTACACTTCCACTGTATTTCTGCTCTCTAGAAGACCACTACTGCCACTGGGACCCCTAGTAATAATACTTTATTAATATCAGATTTTATCGATAGTCTCTATTTATTCTATTAATGTATGTTGTCTTCTGTGCAATATGTATAGTACTGTGACACTGCACTTTCCTTCAGGATCACTAGTCTTGTCTTTTAAGCAGAACACAAATTGTGGGTTGGATTATACATTTATAATGAGTTGTGTTTGAGGGATAGATCTGGATTTCATACAGTGATGGGTTTAGTGACCGATAAAAATGATAATATTGGAGTCTAATGTGAAAGCAACAGTTCTTTGGTTCTTAACTTTAGGAAACGAACAAGGTGTGAAAGATTCACCTGTTGCACCTACTGCTGGTGTGCCTGTCAACTCTATACAAGCATGCAGCAGAAGCAGTTTAGCAACATTTAAATCTTGCCTGATTCAGAAAATGTCCTCTGGGTATCATTTTAAGACACACCTATGCAGATTTCAGGATTGGTCACTTTCAGTTTAAGGGCAGGGCTAAAGTCAAAAGCACAGGCACGTTTTCTGTTATGTACAAGCTCAATCAAACCTCAGTGACTGAATCTCTCCAACCTCTCCACTAAAACACACTCCCTCCGGTAATATATCACTACAACAAAGTTACGGGAACCAGAAGACCTCCACGAAGTTATCATCTCCTGCACGAATTACAAAGAATGATTTACATTCCAGGGTTCTAATAACACTTGGAACCTTAAGAGCTTTTGATTAGCGTAGAACACACCCACACAAAACATGTTTGAGCACATGAATAATGACATACACTTGTGTTTCTAAGTGGTTCAACATAGCAAAAGTAGCTTCAGAAAATAAACAAGAGAAAAGGCCAGTCTTTGACTTCCTACTCCTGCTACAAACATCTGGACCCCACTTTACAGGAGATCAGATCTTGGTGGGTGTCCTATTTAAAAAAAAAACAAAAAATAAAAAAAAAAAGAAAGAAAGAAAAGGACTTTGTGAGATGATGTGTGAACAAGCCAGACCAAAAGTAGAAACTACCCAGAAACAATAAGAACTGGCATTTTAAATCACATTTATAACTACACAGTCAAGTCTCATTATTATGACCACCAGCTAATAACCCGAGTATGGACAGCAGCTAGCGTAAATAGTATTTGAAAACCTCAATCAGAAAAAAATTCATATTGTAATGAAACCATAGCCACGGAAGGTTCAGCATTTCATTTGTTGGGTCCAACATAAAAGGCCTGCTTGCTCTGTTGGTTTTACCAGAAGAGCTCTAGGAAATAAGATGAAATGATCATCTCACAAGGCGCCTCTACATAGAGTAGCATGCAAAAGTTTGGTCAGTGGTCAAACTTCGTTACTGTGAATAGTTAAGTACGTAGGAGATGCAACATTAACATGTAAAAGATGAAACATTTTAAGCAAGATTAAATGTACTGTTCTGTACAACTAAAGTGAAAGATGGAGATAACAGAGTTAAAAAAAAAAAAAAAAAAAAAAAGCAGCACTACACCAAATTTTGCTCACACCACAAGATTTGAGATGATGTTTCCAAGGTCTCAAACCTTAATTGGGTTATTAGGGATAAGGCTTGTTCACAGCCATTGTTAGGAAAGGCCAAGTGATGCTAATTTCAAAGCTTTATAAATATTCTTGACTGCTCAAACCTTGTCCCAACAATCAGCAGCCATGGGCTCCTCTAAGCAGCGGCCTTCCACTCTGAACAGTATAATAATTGATGTCCACAGAGCAGAAGAGTTCTACGGGAAGATAGAAAAGAGTTTTCAGGTAGCCATTTCCTCAGCTCGTAATGTAATTAGGAAATGGCACTGAAATTGCGGAGGTCAAGTTGAGGTCTGAAAGGCCAAGAACACTTTCAGAAGAACTATTTGTTGGACTGCTATAAAGGCAAATGAAAATCCCTGACAGCAGAAGACCTTGAGGAAGACTTAGCCGACTCTGGAATAGTAGTGAACTGTTCTACTGTGATGGAAAAGTCATTAGAGGTAAACTTTTCAGTGTCAGATGTTTGCAAAGAAATGTCTAAACAAGGCCTGTGAAATGTTGAAATTAAAACAGAACTTTCTGGCCACAATTATATTTTTGGAGCAAAAAGGGTGCAGAATTTTAATGAATACAACAACAACTGTTAATCACGATGGTGAATTGATCATGCTTTGGGCTCTTGCTGCAGCCAGTGGCACAGGGAAAACTTGACTAACGGCTTTAGTTAAATCCCAGTGAATTCTAGAAGTCTAATCATCTCATCTGGGGGGAAAAAAGCTGAAAATGAATGAACACACCTCAAAATCCACAACAGACAACCTCAAAAGGCAGAAACGGAAAGTTTTGCCATGGCTGTAAAGTCCCCCTAAACTAAAGACAGCCAAAGAATATCACAGAACTACTTTTGCGAGGAGGAACAAGCAAAAATCCCACAAACAAGAATCAAAGGTCTCTTAGCTCACTACAAGCTGTTATACTTGCCAAAGGGTACTGACCATGCCGGGAGAGCTTATACTTAGCAATTTCATGATACTGTGCTGAAATATTTGTATTGCCTTTTAACAGTACATAAATCAATCAATCAATCAATTTCTCTATAACACCAATCCAGTGATCGATCTAGCATCTATTTCTATATTTAATAAACATTTACAAATCAGCATCTGGGTCAGCATCAGCAGATATGTACATAAATCATATAGGAACCCGGCACCAGCCAATAATTCCTATGCTGGTCCGACCCTGAAATGTACAGGAAAAACACTGGAGCAAAGTTAGCTTATACTGATTGTAAGGAGTCCTGTTCCATACGTACTCATTTTACTCTGTATTGGTAATTGATAATTTAATCAAGAGCATTACTTGTGTATCTGTGTAAGAATGGAAGGTCACTTGGAGGCAACAGCAGGTGAAGAGAATATGTAAGTTTGCCAACAGTCGCCAGAAGATAAAGTGTAGTAAGAATGAGCGATCCCTGCACACAACTCTCTGTAGATAATGTGTGACGTGTGACTCAAGGTCTTGTAATTGAAGGGCAAAAGCCTAGAGCCTCCTTGCCTTGCACAGAATGACAGATTGTTACTTGAATGATTTAGAAGTTACTCCGTTACTTTTATTTTACAATGACTCTGTTGTTTCTTCATTTACTTGAATAATTTTTGGTATCCATAATCAGTTATGCTATTACTTTTAGCCCTGACTTTTTAACCTTTTGTGAGCCCTTACAGAAAACCAGTTTTTAGTTTTCAGCATTTTTGGACTCCTGAACTTCTACAGTACCATGTCCAAGTGATCATTTCAGAAGGAACAACGATCATGGAGAAAGCTCTTGGTCAAGAGACAGCACTCAGTTTTCACCAGTATGTGTTGAGCTTGGCCCTCAATGGAGACAACCCTGAGTTGTAGCACCAGGTTGACAGTCATATTCACTCACTGTTCTGGCCTAGCATTAGACAGCAGAGTTAAATCGGGATATTTGTCAACACAGCTACTCAGGATACATCACACTGAAGCAACAGTCACGCCCTGCTCTCTGCATTCCACCCCGGCCACAGGAAAATGACTTATCTCCACTAAACACAGAATAAACTCAACATTTACGACTGAAGAAAACATGTGCGGTGTCTCTACAGCACAAAAACCACCAACAAACAAGAAACTGCTAATTCACAAACAGCCATTGCCATAGCTGGGGTGGATGTGAGTGAAACCTCCCAGACAGTGCTAAACAATTTTACCAGGGACAGAGAAATACAGTGCTTCAGCGGACATATTGCCGTTACCTTCGGAAAATGCCCACTGGACGTCCTGCATTTTTGGCCAAAGTAGTTATAATGGTAAATCCTATTCTGGTATTGTTACAGTAACTTCAAATGTTGTGCAATGAGGATGAGCTCATCTTTAAACTCTGGCATAACAACATTTTATGATTCTTTAGGAAACTATTTGATGCATTTCAGCACCATTTCATTCTATTACAAAGCTCAGGCTGGGAGAGCGTGCAAAGTGCTAATGAAAACAGAAAGCAACGAGGGCTGTATTCTGCTTGACCTGTATTCAATTAGAACAGTACAGAAGCATAACATTTCATGCCCTACCACACAAACACGAAATGTTGGGGCAGAAGCATGTTTAACACTGTGTTACAATACTTTCCCCTTTAAAAATACATAAATTAACAAATAAAAAAAACACACCTAACTGTTATATGAGGTGCATAAAGACAGAATGATTCTTCTATTATACAAGTCTTCTGCTGTCCAACCATATGAAACTTCGCTGTAGTATTCTGAGCTTCCTAATGCTCCACATGAGACCGCTATGGAGAGCAGGCAGGTCACTCCAGTACTGTTGTAACATGTACAGAATGTGACTCGGTGTTTCATGTTGAAATTAGCCTCCAAAAGACGTCTTCACAGGACATACCCCCACACCACAACAGACCCAGGCTTTTGAACTTTTTGAACCAGGCTGGTTACAATATGGATGGTCCTTTTATTCTCTGGCTCAAGAAATACAAAGTCTGTTGTTTCTATAAACAATCTGGAGGGTGCAGACTCGTCAGGCATACAGCTTCCACTGTGCATAGAACGGTCTTAACTTGCATTTGCAGATGCAGCGACAAATATTGTTTATTTAAAATAGTTTCCCAAAGTATTCCTGTGCCCATGCAGTGATATCCATCACAGAAGCATGCTGGTTCATGCAGAGCAATCGGAGGGATGAAAGGGGCATTCAGTTGTGGTTTCAGTACAAGCTTTTATGCATAGAGATTTCTCTACATCTTTCGATAATTATATCATTCACAGTACGGGATGAAATGCCTTTGCTCTTTGAGGAATGTTGCTATTAAAATGTATTTCATGACAAAGTGGTGAGCCTCGGCCCATCCTTGCTGAAGGACTAGACCGTTCCTGGAGGCTCCTTTTATTACCCAAGCATAATTCCATGACCTGTTTCAAATATCTTACTGAACCTTCCACATGGTTTCTAGTCTGAAATGGCACCTGTCCCAGTGTTCTGTTGCAGGCATTGATTTCAGAACGAATGTATATTTACAAAAACAACAAACTGATAAGACAAAACATTCAATATATTGTGGATGCATTGTTTCCGTTAAATCCAGGTAGAATTTCTAGTCATGACTTTCTGTGTTTATTTGCAACGTCTTTGAAATATAGGTATAAAATATTGTCACCATCCAAAAAAACAAAAAAAAAATATTAAAAAACACACACACGCGCAACCATTAGTAACTAGTTCAGATTTGGAAGGATTCTAAAGCCTCCACAGATTTGCAGTGTGAGATTTCACGTACATCTGTCCACCATTCTTCCTGATCATTTTTTCCCCCTCATCTTTTTATTTGAATTTGAGCTCAGCAGTTGTCCTTTACATTTAAAAAAATCAACGTAGTTGAATCACCACCTTCAGGCCGAAGCATCGCTACACATCAATGCATTTCCACAACGCGCATGTCTGAGAGTAAAATCTTCCGTTACTCGAAATAACTTTCCTGACATTTCTAAAACTCCCAGTTCCAATCTTAAATGCACTGACCTTCTGTCGTGGCTGGTTAGGAGAGGACACGACCACAGTGTTGCATAAGGTAAGAGCGATGAAGAAGTCGAAGACATCACACAGGTCAGGTGGGATCTGGTTGAGGAGCTGACTGTGGAAGCGCATGAACTCCATCTGACTGCCACAGTCATTCACTTTATCCAGCAGCTGAGGATCTGGAGTGATGTCTTTTTCCTAGTACATCAACAGAGAATACAAAAGTGCTTGATGCAGTAGCTTTCTAAACAAAGGTGAGAACATTCCAGAATACTTACTTGGACAGTTCATCAAAGCCAGCACACAGTAGATATGAACATTATAACACACCACTGGGGCTGCATAGTATAGTGTTTGTTAATTGTTACTGTAATATTGCAATATTGGCCTTTGTAATACACATATTGCAGAAGGTTCTAAGATACAAATGAGCCCTCGAAGGTATTCACATTGTCCAATAACAGTTTTGGTCAGGGCAATTGAGGTCTTTAACTATGTAAAAATAGAAGGTCACGTGTGTTTTGCAACCACAACATGCAGCAACATAATAACAATCTGATGTGTACATTTTGAGAAGTCTGACACCATTCATAGTAAATCACAGATAATGTAAAACTTTTAATATCAGGTAATGTTATTTACTACAATATAATACTATTATTAAAATGTAACAGATTTTCATAATTTACCCACTTGGATACATGTATCTGGTAAAAACGGTTTGATGTGATCTGATTTGAAATGGTACTGGTACTTTATCAAGCTTTTAATACAGTTTGTGTGATTGTCTGTTGTACTGAGTGTATACGTGCTTGTACTGACCATAGGGCTGCTGAAGGCAGTGTGTTTGGACAGGATGCTGGCTCTCTTGGCCTCGGCGCGGCTCCCTGTGCGGCGGTGCGATTTAGTGCTCTGAGAGCGCAGCACCACTTTGCCACTGTGCTGGCTGCACAGGCTCTCTCTCCGTGGCAGAGTTCCACCATGAGACAGGCATTCCTCCTCTTCAGAGTCTACTTCCTGGTACATAGCAAGCCTCCTCGCTACGGGATTCGAACCAGGAAACAAAGAGTTAGCTAACAAGCTCATTTCAACATTCTGAGTGTACAATTGTACTTAAAAGATTTCTTCTGCAAAGATCACATTTCTACCCTCTTCTTACTCCAGATGTAGTCTCCATCTTATACCCTTACTAAGACATGCTTAACTATGCATGCTGATAGCATAAAACTACAGAAGCAAACTTAGGCCAAACATGTCTCGGCTGACTGAGTACATTTGGGGTTTGCCACTCAGGGAGAGATGATAGCATGGCCTCACCGTTGGCATCGTGCGAGTACTCCACTCCTGCTACGGTGCAGCGGCGGAACACCATCTTGTTCTCGGTGAGCGTGCCAGTTTTATCAGAGAAGATGTACTGCATCTGGCCCAGGTCTTCAGTGATGTTCAGAGCTCTGCACTGCAGGTGTGAGTCCGTCTCCTCGTCATACAGCTCCATATCCTGATGGATGAAGAACACCTGGCAGATCTTCACTATCTCAATAGAGACAAAGAGGGAGATGGGGATCAGCACCTGAGGACAAAGAAGAAAGAAAGAGACAGAGAGAGACGGAAAAGGAGTGAACAAATCAATATGAGAATGGGAAATGGAAAAAACCTTACAATAGGTGACCTAAGGCATTTTCATAATATAAGTATCACAATATTCTTTTTATTTCTCAGGTTTGGAATGCACAAAATAAAGAGCTATATGAAAACGTGCCACAGAAATCACACACACACACATAAATATACACACACATACATACATATACACACACATACATATAGACATACATACATACATACATACATACACACACACGCTGCTGTTGTTAAGTGCTTTAGAAGGACTTAATGTCCACTTACATCTCAGTGAGATGTAAACGACAACAGTCATATGACAGACCCCCAACTTCATATAACTTCACAGCCCCCACTACGTCTTAGGCTTGTCTAAATAACCAAGCTGGAAATTTACAAACTACAAAGTCACTCCTCCTTTTGCACACTGCAGGGCACACACAAAGCTGATATGATCTCTCTAGTGTTTTACACCATTATCAAATTTCACCTGAAACACTATGATCATGGTGAGGAACAGATATATGGCCGAGACCACAGGAGATAAATCTGTTCCATCAGGACTCAGCACGTCAAACACGGGCCGCTTATCTCCATACTGGAACATCCACAGGCCGTGACCTACAAAAAAGAGAAATGTTTTAAAATAAAATAAATAAATAAACAAATAATTTAAAGAAAGTGTTAAATAAGCAGCACAGTTTTAATGAATATGGCAAACAGCAAAACAAAGCAACAGTAAAAGCAAGCTGTAACTGGTTATTAATGATTTTTCATTGTAACTTACTGAAGCAAGCAGAGAAATTCTCTGATCCTACGTTTTCATTAAATATCAGGGCTGTTCATCTCTGGCTGTGCATCAGGAGACACAATGGCTTCTTTTTATCTGTATGGCTCTTACTGACCATATGCTCCATATGTCCATTGTATATCACAGAAATGTTCAATGTTTATAAGGCAGTTAATCAGACTTCCAGTGATCGGTTCACCCTTCAGGTGCTGAGAGCCTCTGCTGATCTCGGAAAATCTTACGGAACTGGAAAAATCTGCTTTCAGCTACAGTGGATCAGTGAGCTGGAATTCATTACAGGCATCTCTAAAGCTCTGTTTGCCGGTGACACGCGAGTCTCTAACCACCTCCACTTAACTAATTTATTCTGCTACTTCTACATTTTAATTAATATGATTTTGGCATGTTACTTACTGTTTTACATTTATTATTATTTCACTGTTGAGTTATTGCTTACATTCTCTATTATTTTATCTATTTATTAGATTTAAATTGTATTAAAATAATAATGTATTCTATTAACGTTAGTATGTTTATTCTTCCCTATTTAAACTTTTTAACAGTTTTCTGGATTGATCAATATTATTTTTATTATTGTTATTGTTAATAATGATATTATTTAAAAAATTAATGGTTTCTTCATTAACTTAGCTGCACTGTATTGGGTTGATATTATATTTGTGTGTGATATTTGTGTGTAAGGGTACAGTCATGTTTAAATCATATAAGACAAGAGCAGTAATTCTAAAGTAACTACTGGCGACTGAATGAGTTAAAAACACTACTTTGGAGAGACTCAGTCATTCTGAAGAAACTGAAACTCTAAACCACTTCCTGCATGAGAACAGCTCCCCACCATTACCAAAGTTCCCACAACACACCAAAACAAACAAGCAAATTTCCACTTTCTTGTACTTCAGTATCTTTATAACACAGGAAGGAAAGGAAAGTCTCTGCATGCTTCGTACCGATGGCCGCAAACAGACACATGACCAGCAGGATGATGACACACCAGAAGACATCCACGTTCATTTGACGCTCCAGTTTGCTGCGTTTGTAGCGTGGGCCGTTGTTGTTCAGCATGGCTTTGGTCTCATGACCTGGGAACCATAATACAGAGCACAGCCATAAAACCTCCACCAGCCATAACAACATACATGACAACTGACAAAATCTAAGCTTGATTTTAGGAACACTGCTGTAGGCCATATGCAGTTGTATACTCTATATAGACAGATAGATAGATCCACCTCCATACTTAACAATTGGCATGGTGTTGGAATATACTGTGGAACGACTAACCAGCCCAAATGTGGTAGATAAGTTCTGATTAAGTTTAACCATTTTTACACATGCTGACCAGACAAGTTTGGGGTCTGAAGCCTGCTACTTTACTTCAATGTAATGTTGGTGCTATAACACTAACATAGCTAACAAGTAATAGCAGCATCCATTTAGCGCTGTGCAAATTGCATGCTTAAGTAAGCAACAGCGTTGAACCGTTGACTCACTATGTGGTTTCTGACACTGTGCTGTACATAGTTATCCAAGTACACTGTCCAGTCAAAACGTTGCATGTATTTAACTGCTGGCTACAACTGGGAGGAAAAGCTAAATTTGATATGATCAGTGCGACTGCAGTCGTTCACCACACACATGGCTATGTTCAGCTGATGTGTGCTTTAGTACCTGCATAGATGACAATGCCCACAGCCTCCTCGGTGTTACGGATGGTGCAGCCTCTGAGAAGCAGGTTGTCTTTGTACAGCCCGTCTCTCCTCCCATTGCGATGGATTCTGACAAAGAGGTCACACACATTTATCTGGTTAGCATCAACTCGCAAACGCACCTGTGATGGCAATTCATCTTTTTCGATGATCCTCTAAAACATCAGCATTAGATAGTCATATTAGGGTCAACGAAGGCATTTTCATTTCATCATAAAGACCAGCCGTCAGCAGCGATGGCGGAGCTCAGAAGACACTTGAAGTCCAGGGACCAACACACTCAACACATAGATCAATCACAGCTTACGTCACGCAGCACTTCCCCTGCTGGACCCCTTATCTCAGCACAAAGCCACTCTGATACAGAAGCACTGACCTCACTAAAGTACTCGTACAGGTAAGGCCTGAAGCCATACGGGAGCTCTCAAAAGCCATTCAGTCAATGCAGCACTTTATACCAAACCCCAAAGCTCCACTTTCAAAGAATGATGAGGAGAAAGTGGTAAAGATCCAGAGCTAAAGGAAGATAAGAGGCAAGCGGCAGATGCGGCCTTATAGCAGTAGTTCTGCAGAACACAAAGTCAAAAACGTATACAATTTGCTCTTCAGTCCAAATTGGCTGCAAATGAGGAAGGCTAGATTTCTCAGGCCTTTCGTTACTCATGGCGGTCCCATTTGGAAGAATCCTTCGAATGCAGCTGAGGAATGAGTCATTTGTTTCTGAGAAATTAAAGCATCAGCTGGTGTATCTATTAAGACCTTCAGTCATACTCACGACACTTCACCCCCAAAAAAACAAAAACCATAAAAACACAGCCACACATGCACAAACCACGAGGCGGCTGCACAAAACAGCACACAAAATGCAGTAGAACAACAGAAAAAGGCATATTTGTCCTCAAAAACAACAATCAATAAAGAGGTCCCACAGTATTCTTAGGATACTGTGGATATCAGCAGCACTTAAAACGTAAATGTGCGCATTATTTGACTTTTAATTAGAATTAGTGTAGTACAGCATGTCCAAGCTTAAATACAAGTTATAGGAGTCGTAGCACTTTGGCTGTACCAATTTATCAGATCAGGTTATTTCATACATTCTGAAAACTTCTTAAAATATTGTGTTATATTTTTGCCATTCTACCCAGTTCTACTTGTTAATGTGGTTTATGACACACAATCATGTTACCAATGACGGTCAAGATGCTGTGCATAAAGAAGGTAAAAACAGAATGCCACGTGTAAATCATAAACACTACATTTAATTGAAAATGGTACAAAGACAAATTAACAAAAAGACGAAATAGAGATCTTATTCTTTTCTGGAAAACGTATGTACATTTAGAATTTGATGCCGGCAACACTTTTCAGAAAAGTTAAAATGAGATCATCAGCATTAATACATGACACTGTTTCCTACTGTGTTACATCACCTTTTCTTTTTTGCATTTGTCATATTTTTCGTTTCCTAATGCGGCAGATGCTGCTGTAATACACGTAGAATGCGGTTTGACATCGTCTTGCTGAAGTAAGCAAAACCTTCAATCATTCAGCATTAATGGTGGATTGACAGATGTGCAAGCTGGCTATTGACCTGTGAGCTAATAACATGCGTCTCCTAAATTTTCCTCTCCTAATTTTGATTGGTCAGACCGCAGGACACACAAGTTTTCCACATCACCTCAAATCCAGCGTTTCACTTGTGGATGCAGCAACAAACTGGGTTCCCACACAATGGTTTTCAGAAGTGTTCCTGAGCCCCTGCAGTGATTTTCATGCGAGAATGATGTAGGGTTTACATATATTACATATAGGGTTTAAATGACTTGCACATCGCTGCTTTCGGTTTTTATTTGCTTTTTGCACAGTATCCCAACTTGTTTGGAAAGGGGGTTATACATAGTCATCTGTAAAACAGGTAAAAAAAAATAAAAATAAAATAAAGCACCCAGTACTGGTAAAAACTGAAGAAGCAGCGTATTTTAAAGCTGAATTTTGTTCATTCTTCATTCACACAGTGTCTGAAAGGACCACCAGCCAAGTTCAAAAGACCTCTGGGATAAGCTCTGTGATAAAGGCGGCAGCAAATGCAAATTGAACCAGCACTGAATGAGCGCAGAAATGTTAAGCACCCGCTGAGGGGACACAATAATCTCCTAACACGAGCCCTAATCACAAGGCTAAACGGAGGCTTACATCTGTGATAGTTAAACTGCCCTACGCTGCTTTTGCTGAGCTTTTGTCTTCTCTTAATAACGGCCAGGCTTTCTTACTGAGCTTTGCCCCAGATAGCTGGCAGCTCTGATGTATTAGAGACTGATAAGTGTGCCTTCACGCCAAGTGTTTAGATCAGCACATGGCTTAACCCTATTGCAAAACAGATCCCGACCTAGGGAACGGAGGGTGGCAGAAATCATGTTGATCGTAAGACTACACACTGTGCATTCACCCTAATGTAATAAAGCACCACATCGACAGCAACCAGCACTTCACCCTCTCCCTGGCAGCTGGAGACACTCTAGAGTAACTGGGCAACAGAACACTGGCAGTGGGCCAGAAGCATCTGTTCTCCATCACGGAGAAAGAATATGTGTCATAATCATTCGGGTTCCTGTCAGCTGACTCACTGGCCCTGCTACTATCAGCACATAGGTCTTTATCTGCCCCACTCAAACACACATGCACATACAGGGACACCAGCAAGGACACAGCACAGTACATGGAAGGAGGGCACAATATAACGCTCCTTAATTATCACAACACTGTATTCGCTATACTGATATCGTAGAAGGCTTAATGTAGAGCTGAACAACTGCATCGTTTATTATTGCAGTTATTTACTACATTATTCAAACTTGTCTAAACAAGTGGAGAAATGTACTAATAATGGAGCTCATCAACTGGTAGCACACTACATTCAGCACTGACCTCTCAAGCCTGAAGAAAGTGAATGAGTTGGTCTTCTTGAAGACCAAATTGGCCAAAAAGTTAAATGAACGCTCTTAAACTGCAGAAACAAAAAAGTGGAAACTGAAATGTTTCTTAAATTATTCAGCCCTAGCTGCGGTATGTAAATGAGCCCTTTACCTAACTACTGACAGCTGGCTTCTCATACGAGGATTAAGCCCAGTCTTGAACTAAACTCTAATCATCGCCAATGACGATTCACCATCCAAAAGCCTTTTAGACTAGGCTTAGGTCTAATCTGTCTTGGGGCAACTGGTCCCAATGGTCTGTATTGTAAGCATCCTGAACATCAAACGATCCCAAAGAATTTCTGTGGATAACTGGATGAAACAGACCCAACAAATGTACATCATTTGTTAAAAATAATGCAGTCCTTTAACCATCCAGAGCTCTCAGCACTTTACATCAAGTGCTTCCCAATGTCCACAAGGCAAACATGACCATTTTATTTACTACCCAAAACCTCCAGTGACCCCCCATGACTAGGCTCAGTCAAACTGACAATGAAATAAAAAAAAAACAAAACAAACAAAAAAAAAAAAAAAAAAAAAAACACAAATACTATGAACACAAATATTTTTTATTCATCATTTCACATTCCGCACCAGATCCAAAAATTAAAAATGATTAATTAAGCTTTCTGTCAAAAAACATGCAGTTGGTTAACGTTCTTTAAATACCGACAGCATCTACGATGTGCTCAGTAAAGCTTACTGTGATGCCATTTATAACGATGAATAAAGGAAACTTTTCCATACCAAGACAGACACTCTGATGAAAAATGAAAATGTGAAACGAATTTGTTACAGTATTGATAAACTGTTAACTTTTCAAGAGATTATTGTAGACATTTCTTCTTTTCATGCAAAAACGGTAGCAGTGAGAATCAAACCTTACCCTGAAAATAAAATGTGGCAGGGTGTCCACAAACTTTTGATGTGTACTTTATCAACCAGTCAAATTCTTTATAGAATCAGTTGCAGACAATCTCAAATCCTTAGTTCTAAATACCCTCTGTCAGATTTAAAAAGGTATGTGATGCCAGTCTACCAAATTGTCAGTATCAACCCATCAACAATTCCAATAAAACAAAGGCTTTCTACATCATTCTTCAGGGCTCATGGCAATTATGCAATGATTTGCTCATAATAGCATGCTGTGGGGTACATGCAGATGATAATTGGTTTCAGAAGTTATCCATGTAATGCTAGTGTAAGACTAATAAACATCAGTGCTGCAGGTTATAAACACTGACTCAAGCAGTTATTTGGATCTGACCAGCTAATTGACTTTTAACCATAGCTGAGACAATAACAGAGGAGGCATTTGCTGGAATTACTTATTTAAAAGCAAATTTTACAGCTGACTTTGCACGAATCTAAACTTGCACACAATGAAGAACTGATACGAGTGCCATGTTACAATATGGAGAAGAGTACATTCTTAAAGAGTAGAAAACAATGCTGTACTTACATGTAACCGCGGAATCTGTTCAGGTCGTTGTTGGGCTTCTCACACTCAATAACACTATTGTACTTCAGGGGGTCAAACTCCGCGTCCTGTCAAAGATTTTGTTTTAATAGTTAGCATGGGTCTAAATCTAATTATGTGGTGGAGAGCAAGCTTTAGAACAAAAACACAGCAAACAGTATCACTTTTTCCCCCCTCATGTGGCCATTTTTCTGCAGGCTAACACTAGTAACAGTGGCTGGCTGAAAGGCCTGTGATTATGCACAGTGAAGTTCATGTATAATGGAAAGGATGCTTAGGCATTTCTTAAGGTCAGTTACTTTTTGGCCACTAGGTTCAAAACTACTACACCAGCATACATCTAAAGCCTCATCGGAGAGGGAAAAGTGAGGTCACTTTAGAGGAATGAGCTACAATACTTAATTAGGTAAATACAGACCAGCTGAATCCACTCAGTGAACAAACCAACACTACCATATTAACTATTCCCATCCAAACACTACGCCAGCAGGCCTGTTTGCGCGTTGCCTCCAGTATTTCCTGGACTCTGTTAAACAAAATGCAACATTCCTGTGGAAAATGGCCCACAGTGGCGCCGCTTAAGAACACACAGATTAGCACTGACTTAGACACTAGGGGTTGGTTCTCACCAGGTCGATGAAGCTGCGGACAACCTGTCTCTGTTTGAGGTTGGTCTCTCCGTCCAGCGTGGCCGTCTCAATGTGGCATAGACGGTCCGGGTCACTGGAGCTCAGCAGCAGCACGTCGGCCGGCAGGATCTCGTTGCAGCGTAGCCTGATGAAATCTCCCACCCGCACCTCCTTCCAGTACTGTTCCACATAGCGTCGCTCACTCCTAGAGACACAGCCACAGTTAATTACCACTGCCTGAAGTGAAAACATGGTGAAAACTTGAAAAGTTGCTAAAAAACTATTTATGAAAGGCACTACAGTGCTTCCCACACATATGCTATACCTGGGCAGCCCCGAAAGTATAATCACAGCTGCTCGAGTGCATTTTATCCCATTTGAACAATTTCCTAAACATTTTTGAAGGTTGTCATTTAACAGCTTCTTATATGTTTCATATTGTGCCCCTCACACAAAATCAGGCATTTTATCAGCTGCTGATTTCTTTGATTCAATACCACATGCTCAGCTCAGTACAAGGTATACTGGTCGAAATTTACCTAGGGCTAGAGCTGAACAAACGCTTTAGCAACACACTCATATTCAGACAAGCATGTTTCAGTGTGACACAGTGTAAAGTATATAATTGTTACAAAATATGAGCAAAAACATATTTTTTAATTGTCACCTCAAATGGTTTGCTGAGTACTCAAATACCCTCACGCATCCCTAGCTGTATCCCCTCTGATGTCCCGCACAGAAATCATGAAATAGTTTCACTTATGACTTTTGTACTGTTTATCTGCTGCTGCTCAAACTGTCTGAACATATCTGTGCTGACTGGCAGAGGAAAGGGATAAGAATGGTTTTTAAATCACTCTCATTTTCACTTCCAATAAATGATCTAAAGCATCTCATAATCTAGCACTTCACTGTAGGTCTTTTCAAAGCGTGTTATTTTTAGATCCGAAAAGAGCTACTAAAAGCACTACTTTTGACCATTCGTTCAGTGACCCAAATTCCGGCGTGTCCTCACTTTAAATGCATCACATTTTCTTTCTGCCTACATTCATCGACAAACTATGTTGAGGAAACAGCCACGAACACTTGATTGAAATCAAGTCTGGGACGGCCAGTCAACCTCAGTGTAAACAAGACAAAAGGACTAAAAATAAGAACCTTATTTATGCTTTGTGCAGGCCCTGTTCCCCTAGTAGAGGGAGTACACTGTCTGCCTGAGGTGATGAGCAAATCGCCACCTATTCCAGCAGAAGCAAAAATAACATTACAGGAGTTGGGCAAACATGACTGCAGGGGCTGGGCCTCTACACGGCTGACTGGGAAACAAACCTTTCCTCTGTTCCCTTTCCCTCCCTTCCCCACTTAAGAGCGCGCCATTTCTGCCATGAGGGAAACTATGACCCCTAACCAAGCACAACCACTCTCGAAGAACGCTTCAAAGTAAGAGCACAAGAGTGAAAGTAACGGTGGTTCCTATTTTCAGTTCATGTTTAAGCCTTAACCTTAAAATGATTCCTTGAATTTCATCTCGGAAAGTGAACCTCTAACTGAGAAACTGGATATTTTAAGACATGTCTTATTGCATTACAATAGCCTCACAAAGTAAACGACTGGCACAGGCTGCTTTCCTCCAAACAACCTCAACAGACTGAAATAGTTTTTAGGCTAGTGTTTCCTCAGATATCAACTTCATTTGGAGCATTGATCGTGGCCAAAAGACGACACCACAGAGGAATCCAGGTCAAACCAGTATCTGCAACAAATCAATCAACATCAATTTGGATTAAATTTCATTTTAAAACCAAACCAGTGCCAGGGCACGAACCATCCCGGCTGCAGTCAAAACACTTTTTTTTGTTATTATTCAGAAAGGCACCTAAACTTGCCATTACCATTTTCCATCTTCTCTTTATCTCCTAAAATTAGGTCAAACCAGTATCTGCAACCAATCAATCAACGTCAATTTGGATTCAATTTCATTTTAAAACCAAACCAAACCAGTGCCAGGACACCAACTATCCCAGCTGCAGTCAAATCACTTCTTCTACTCAGAAAGGCACCTAAACCTGCTATTACCATTTTCCATCCTCTCCTTATTTCCTAGAATTAGACTGTTTTCATTACTGAGCCTAAATAACGTTTGTTATTTGCCACCCAATATTGACCAATATCGCAAAGGGCTGCAGCATGCAAATGAGCACGCTTTAAATTAATTAATTAATTAATTAAAACACTATTTTCATTGAACTGTGAGCAACCTGACAGTTCCCAGATGTTTCACATCTGCAATCAAGGGATTCACAGGAACTAACGAACAAAGCAGACCTGTCTAATCATGTCACATCAAAGCTTTATCTGGTTTAATATGCAACAGTAACGCAAATCACAATTATCTTAAGTGAAGATCACCTGTTTAAAATTCCAATTAACAATTATTGGCCAACTGGCCGATCAGCTGTTTTGCTTCCTATCTGTCAATGCTTATTAGCTCCCAACTGACGACAGATGCAAATGAACTATATTACTTAAACATAACATGTTATACTCATGAGACATAATGCAATTAATGCCTTTGTTATCATTATGCGTGTTTGCATCAACCTAACAGATGAAAAACACACCTAACTCAAATGATTGCAATCAGGCAATACTCACTAGCAATATAGCAATACAGGATTTGTTCTTTGCTGACCTAGTTCAACATGCAATGACATCCATTTCAGTCTTAAGTATGATAAAAGAAGAAATTACTACAACACATCCCGTACAGGACAGTGAACACCTGAATAAGCAACTGGAAAAAAAGCTTAGACACAAAGTCTCATGGAGTGCGTGGAAAAGAAAACGGAATGGAAAATTGCAACTGCCAAAAAAGATTCTGGAGTAAACAGCATTGCGAAGCTGACATCTTCAAACAAACATCCTGGTTTAATGGGACCTAGCCATATTCAAACTTATGGCACTAATAAACTCTCAATGAAACACAAACATCCAGATAATCCCAGAGCAATCCTTAATGAGACATGATCACTTTTACTATTCCAAGCAGCCAAGCAAAACACACAGAGCTCCAGAAACATCTCTATAAAGACAGAAGTTATGTTTTGCACTGCTGTCTGTCTACATAGTTTGAACAAAAATGACTCATTTCCAGTCGGGAGATTTGGGAGCTGTGCAAAGGAGTAGACTCACCCGACCCAGCATGAAGAAAATTCCCAGCATTCCTGCTCCTCTCAGCAGTCTCCCATCTCTCAACTTAAGCCAAGTGCAACAAGTGTTGATATCAAACCCCCTTAGGAAACGGTTTTGAATCATAAACAGATTCTTTAAGGGGAAAAAAGCTAATGCTGCTGAATACATGGAACACACAATAGCACAGCTTAGGTGAAAAACCGGCAGAACACAGGAAGGGTGTTGACACATGCCGGCGGCTACTTTCTACTCATATCCATTGTTTTCTAAAGCCTTGTCTTGTCTATTTAAAGGGGAGAACTCCCCTAAACACCATGCACAGCTCCAACTCCGGAATCAAGGGAAAACAGATAGGGCATAAAGCAGAATGTTAAGGCACCTTCTGATAATGCAGCCCAACCAATGCACTGGTTGGCTGACAATATCGCCGGATGCTGACAGCTCATGGATTTATCAGCATTGGCACAAATATTGTTGCCAAAGCTCACCATGTACGTGCACCATTTTATTGATTGCGACGTTGCCAGGACTCAAGGTTACAATCTCCAACCATCAGACTGATATATATTTGTGCACCTGGGAGCCCAGCAGGAGTCATTGCTGCTTTAACTATATCACAGCAATAAAAGCTGAACTGGTAAATCTGAAGACCAAACATTATGAATTCTTCATTTCAGTCAGGCAGTATCAGGTAGTATTACACCAGCAAATTAACAGTGACTGGGATCCAAGTCATCTCAGACTGATGTACATGTGGATATCAAACAAAATATACAGCGAGGAGGAGAAAATACTGGAACAATGTCTGTGTTTCATTACGGGTTACACAGTCTAATAATTAGAAAGCACTGAGCGCAGCACTGACCGCAGCAGGCACTGTATAAGGTAACCTACAACACATGCATGTATTTAAAATAAATTGAAATGAGCAAAAAGCATGATAATAACAACTGCATCATTTTTGATAGTTAACTTCTCTTACCATCTAATTGCCAGAGCAGCACTGCTGAAGGGACCCAGTGGACATTCGCCTGTTTGCTCAGAAAATTAGCCATCACAACATGATACACAAACTATTAAATGAAGTGTCATCAGACAGCCATCTGTAACAGATCGGTAACTACCCTGAAGGAATACTGTCACCATAAGCATAACAGCTGCATTACTGATTATGGTCGAATGACTCACCATTACTCACTGGGGCAGCCAGAAAGGAGGTCATGTATCATTCTAGGGTGGCAATGGCCACTACTGGCAACCCCTTGACTACACTTCTAACGCTAAGCTGAAACTGTAATTCACTGAGTAACCACAACATCCTTCCGGCAAGGTTTTAGTTCTATGGAACAGCATTACGTTTAACACAAATTCGGAGGAAAAATATTTGCTGATTCGCTGATTTTTCACGCCAAAAAAAAAAAAGTAACACTTGCAAACCAGAACTATGATGAAAAGTATTACATTTTACAAGTAACAGAACTGATGGGCCTGAGAAGACATTACTGTAGACCATTCTTTGAAGCAGACATATTTTCTTTGAAATTGGATGTAATGTTGATCCTAAGAGGCTGAGGTTGGCTTCGTATTGGCCAGCTTCTAATAGCTGCAGTGGAACAGTGGAACGGAGGAACAGAACAGAAAGCTAAGTAAGAAGGTGGAAAATTGGAGAAATTCTCAGCTTTATTTTATTTTCCCAAGATGCTCAACGCTTGCACAGTTTCTAATTGTTTATTGGATCCCAAATCATGAAGAAAATTAAGATCTGTGCTTCAGGACGTTTACAAAACGTTTCTGAGTTTGTGCTACAGCGGCTGGCGAGCAGTGCTGGTCTTGTTTAAAGCAGGTATATAAACTGTCAGTACTCAAACTCAGACTGTCTCTTGATTTACACTCTCCTCTATCAGAATGTCCCTCCAGCTTATTATGGTGAGGGGGGAGAAAAGAAAAGGGGGACAAAATAAATAAATAAATAAAAAACGACTCCCAGCATTTCCACTCCTAACAGTCATTGGCTAGGAGTTGATCCCGACTTCCAGACATGCTGTTGTCAAAGAACCGACTTTTTTGGAACTGACTCTCCATCACTAGTCAGGACGGCAGCAGAACACAAAAAGCTCAAACCATGAGCAGCACGCTGACTTCAAAAATCCAGAGGTTACAAAAAGTATATGGTGGGCAGGAGCTGAAAGAAACACAGCGAGTAACGTTACAGTAAATGTATATGGCTGCAGTTCATTCACTTCTTAACGAAAGAAGCGACAAATGAAAAGCAGAAGCCGAAACCCAAATTCCCCCACCGAGATACAGAAACACCTGCTCACTCGCTCAGCTAGGTCCTGTAAGAGGTTGTGGACTCCCCATGTTGTGTAGAATGGGATGTACCACTGGACGCACAGTTTCGTTGCAGTGCTTGAAAGAAAAAAGGTTTCAGAGCCTCGAGAGGGGAAAAAAAAGGTTTGGACATTGTAGGACCTGCTACGTTAAAAATCGCGTGTGCTCTCTGTGTACAGGCCTTAACCCTAACTGTTCTGGCAGAAAGCCCCGAAGGTAAGCTACTCCCAAGTGCCATTTAATACAGTAGATGCAGCACTGGTTTGGGATTTGTAGTTTGTAACAAGTAGCATATTGTGTAGAATACAAACAAACAGAGTTTCCGATCCTTGCAAATGTACACTAACATGATCACCGTTATGCATTGCATTACATTAAATATAAGTATGCAAACAATGCCTGGATAAATGCAATTATCCCTAGTACTGCAAGGCATTACAATAGCAAGACATGACACCGGAAGCAAATGAAAAGTGACGGGAATGAATGCCAAAATTAAGTTCTTACTACAGTGATCATTTTTGTGGCGTGTGTTTCTCATTCCTAATATTCTGAATGTTCAAACACACTACGTCTTAAAAAGAATTACTGTTAGGCGTGACCTCGTTTATTACCACTGTGAGAGAGCTGATGTCATTTCACAGACTGAGCTTGAAAAACAGTTACCTTCCACCATGACCCATCATAACATGCACACTCATGCAGTCTAATGAAACATCAGCTTAGCTTAAATATGGCTCAGGGCAGTTATAATCAGCCAACAATGCTCTAAATGCAGCTTCGAGTTGCTTAATATATTATGACACACACACACACACACACACACACACACACACTGTTTTTTCCACTTTTGCTGTGTCGATGTGCTCTGTCTCTGGGTGGTGGTGAAATGATTGTTTTGTCAATGCACAGTGTGCAACAGACCAAAGAACAGACATTGCTACAAATTAGAAACGGGCCAAACTATCAAAGCATCACTCACCAGCATTGAAAAGACTTATCCTAACATTAGATTAATTAGTTTAATTAGTTAGTTCAAACTTTAATTTCTGTGCCCCTCCTAACACTAAGGTGCATTAGTAATGATAGTTTGTCCTCAGTCTCACATTGCAGGTTATGCTTCAAGAGTTTCTGTTCTGGCAGTTCACTGAAGAACACAGGCTGACCCTGTTCTCTCTCTGACTGCCCTGATTGTGTTTGTATGTGTACACTAAAAACATGTGTGTAAAATACTAAACCTGTGTGACATCCAACCAAGCTAGAAGGAAAAATATGAGATAAACATAACACAACCTGCCTTAAAAAACACTGATCAGACCTGTGCCTGAAATCTGTGTAGGTGTGCCTAGTGATCAGCTTGATTGACAGCTCTCGTTCCAACATTCCTAGCCTGCTACGTTCCCTCATTATCCAGCATTTATGTGCCACTAACAGGATGAACAAAAGTCATGGACGAACAGACATACAGAAGAACGAATGAAGCAATGTAGAAAAGAATAAACAAACACCAGTGCCGTCTGACTGGTGGACAAAAAAAAAGGACGGATGAAGCAGATGACTGAACACTGTGTATGGATGAATGAATGAACAGGCAACAGGCAGCTACAGACAGGTGATCTAAAGCTTGCTAGGTTATGGTTATGCTGGGTTATAGGGCTTTAGCTCACCATGTTTCTGTGACCCTGAAACCGTTTTATGTGGGCGGGGTAAAAGACGTCAGTCTGGTGATTAGTTGGGAACTCCTAAGGGAAGCATTTCCCAAGATTAGGACTTTCCAGTTTACATGGAGAGGAAGGAAATATGGTGAAATGTATAATTTATCAGACTTTCTGAAGGCATTTATAAGGCATACTTTGTACATGTATATTGTGGCCCAGAGGAAGAAGATTAAGAAAGGAAACACAGATTTAGGTTCCTTGGCACTTTAACTGCATGAGAGACTATTCAGCTCCCAAATAAACAAAATAAAGGACGAATTCATCAATTAATTTGATAACTAGAAGAATATCAGAGAAAAGAAAATCTACAGAAAGAATACCTACTATATGGCCAACGTATACTGAACTCAACCAATCTGGAGGCTACACTCTGTAAAGGCTGGCAAGCATGTACACCTTATAGCAATAGCCCGCAAACCAGCTGGTGATTCGTGATGTGCCGTGTTTAAAGCAAAGGGTTTTTTTTTGGGTTTTTTTTTTAAACATGGCTTAGTAATACAAAAAAAAACAAACCTTAAGCAGTGAAGATTTAATGAGGTGGTCTGACCAAAAGTGTGGGTATATGTGTTAGGTAATGTGAATGCCTTAATTCACACAAGCCTCCAAAGAAAAAGTAAAACTTGACTGGTTAGAGTCTTACTGCAAAAGTCTTCAACAAGCAAATATCAATCATCAGGAATTAGGGGAAAAAGGCAGTACGAAAGACAGAAATAAAGATATATAAAAAGAGAGAAAGAAGTAGACACAACAAGTCCTGAGGCAAAACATCCCTGGTCTACGGTCTACAATGTGTCTTTTTTGTGTCTTACATAAGAGCTTTTCTTCCTTTGCAGACCAAGAAGTCTATTTCCTGTGTACGTCCTGCTACATTAACAAATTGCTGAAACTCTGTCGATTTTCGTTTACTTGGAATGTACACAGGAACTGAATGTGTAGGTAATCCAAAAATGGACACATTAACATGAACCTCATGCTGCTAATACAGGGAGCTAAGTATAAAATCACAAAAACCAAAACACAGTTCTTTACTGCAAGGCCGTCACATTCCTGCTTCACAAAGAAACCTGCACTCATATTTATAAAGAGAGAAAACACATTTAATAAACATGTCCAAACAGAACGGAAGGTCCACCAAAAACACATCACAGACACTAAGCAGGTACTGGCTACACCCTCCAAGCTCTATAAATATTGTAGCCAAATACACAAAACGTACAACCGCTCGTCTTTCAGCAAACAGAACAGTGGAGGAATACACTGCAATGGCAGCAAGTTCATTCCCCAGGACGCATTGAAAGTCAGAGGGAAAAAATGTTCAGTCAAATGAATAGATTCAGGTCTTCTTTCTTAAAAGGGAGAATTCATCATTCGGCCCTGCACTGCGCTCCCCCACTCATCACTGAAGCGCTTGTGAAAAATGCCAAGGCCCACTGTATAAAGAGCGCTTTAAGCTTCGCACAAACCTTGAGAAATGCTTTTTACTGAAAGGGAACAACATATTTTAGCCAAACATTGACATTTTAATCCACCAGTCCCCTCAAATAAGTCTGAAAAAGAGAGTTTTACAAGGCTGCTGGCCTAGATTTGGTGGCACTACGGGGTCCACCACAATCTAGCCCTGCTCAAGCACATAAGAATGATAACAGCAGAGTTTCCTGTATGTTTCTTTACACAACAAGACATAACATCAATCAGGGATGTACCGATGCCACTTACTTGCCTTCTGATACTGATACCTAATCCTGAAGTATCTGCTAATAATGAGTACCGGTACCAATAACTATCTAACCCAAATACTAATGTCGATGTTTATACAATTTCTCTGCTCCAAAAATACTCACCTGTTGGGAGCACCAAGACCACACTGCTGCCTGATGTAGCTGACAAATGGAAGTGCCCTGAAGGTGAGGCTAGAGGCTGTGTTTTCTTTAGTTCTTTCTACTGGCGAGGCTGCTTCACGTTATCAGTTTCCTCTATCACTGATACCGTGTTTGAGTGCTAGTACTGGAGCCGATACCAAAACTGAAGAGCTCCCATGAAAACTTACCTGACGGCTCTGATTTGTATTGTTCCAGGGTTTACAGGGTGACTTGCTGCAGTGCTCAGATGCCATATTTTAGCCTATTTTACATAGATGAGCTAAATATTGGCATGTCATCTGACAGACAAGAAGGTATTCGATTGGTTTGAAAATTTTTAATTCAGCTTGTTCCCACAAAGTGTATGTTCCTATCCACCCCCATGGTTGTCTCCAGATGTTCTTGTCACAAGATTACACCTGGCTCCATGAGACTAGTCAAAAACAAGGTAGAGCTCTAGACGAGCACGTGTGGAGCCTTTACACCTACATACTTTTGATAAGCAGAAACGGCAGACACACAATCATTAAGCATGGGTGAGGAGGGAGCGTTAACAAGCAAAGAAACTGTGGCCTGTGTTAATGACAATCTCAGAGACATCCCCATAGCCACAGCCGTAACTGAAGGTCATGTGGACGTGGGCGCTACAATTAACCTTCCAACTGAGACAGGAGCTACTTCCAGAGCGTAGGCTTCCATTGTGAGCCCATCATCTGAGCGAGAAGCATAGTTGAACGTCTGTCAGTGGCTGAAACCTTGAACCCTGTGTAGCATTTCAAAAAATGAGGGGAATCAGCTGGGAAAGAGTAACAATGCAGCCGAGGTGCCCTGCCATGTACAAATGCTGGAGGGATTTCAGCACAGAAAAATCAGAAGCAGGTTGTCTGATCTTATCTAAACACATGCACACGGTGGTGCTATAGTACTTACAGAAAGTGCTTCACTGCCAGGTGAACCGAATGTAACGCAAAACTTGGCATCTGCTTCAAGAGAACCGTAGCTTGACTTCTTGCAGGGACAAGCACAGGCCATTTGTCTCACTATACTTGGCAGCAGCCATGAGACAGAGAAGCCAAAACAGCTACAGTCTAAGGCAAAACTGTCTAATGCCTGTAAGGAGGTATCAAAGAGTTCTACAGTAGCCAGATCTACAACCTCATAATGGAGCAAAGACTTGATCATGACTGAAAATGAGGAGGTTAGCCTCCAACATAACACGTGGAGGTTACAGGGGAACAGCTTTAGCTTTATCCTCCAAAGCACAAGGTGGGGGTGTGTAGCTTTCAGAAGAGTTCCTAGAGACATGTCCATCAAAGCATTGCAAAAATATTATCATTATATGGTAGAGAAATATAGGAAGGGGTAAAGTGATCCAACAGGAACCTAGGCTAGTAACAGTCAATAGTACAGTAGCCAGCCAGAGTAATCTGAATAGTTGAGTTGTTGCACTGGCAGTCAGTAAAGAACGAGATAGGACTGTGAAGCTGCAAGTTCCACCAGACTGTACAAGAGCAATTGAAGCTGTTGACCTGTGTCACCAAGAGAATAGGTAGGAGGACATCTGCCTGATCGAGGTATTTGTATTATCTGGATAAATTACATGTCATGTCACTGCAAGACTGTTAATACAGCACACAAACATACTCAGCACTCAGCTTGTGAGCAAGAGCATCAAGAGCCCTGTCTGCAAGAATAAAGCAAGAATTGTACGCTACATAATGTGTAAAAAGCTAGGCCTGAATGACCTGGGGAAAATGAACCTCACTGTTTCTCAGGATAAGATTCCTTTCAATTCAATATAAACAGATTCAACAGAGATAGTCTTTTATAGGCTAATTTCCTGTGCTGTTCTCTCAAAAAGCCACAGTTCCAGCTACACGCCTTAACCACTTCCTTTATGACACCCAAACTAAGGCAAACACAGTAGCCATAAGGGTAAGGCTTAATACCTAGCCAAGAGGATCATAGCCATAGGATCTTTGTATTTCAGTCCTGTCCATGTGGCACCTAACAAAAACATTACATCACACCTGATTTGGTCATTATCAACTGACTGAATGTACAGCATAGTCTTCTGCTATAATACAAACTCTAAATACTCACTACACTCACTGTCCATTTATCAACTCCATCTACCTACCACATAAGAGCACTTTGTAGCTCTACAATTACAGACTGTAGTACCCTTTCACCCTGTTCTTTAATGGTCAGGAGCCCCACAGGACCACCACAGAGCAGGTATTATTTGGGTGGTGGGTCATTCTCAGCACTGCAGTGACACTGACATGCTGGTGGATCAGACACAGCCGTGTTGCTGGAGTTTTTAAACACTGTGTCCACTCACTGGCCACACTTGTACCTTGCTGGTCCACCATGTAGATGTAATTCAGAGAAAGTAGTTCATGTATTGCTGCACAGTTTGCACTGTTCATCCTCTGCTCCTTCAACAGAAGTCACCCGACGCTGCCCACAAGACAGTGTTGGCTGGACAGTTTTGGTTGGTGGACTAGTCAGTCCAGAAGTAACACAGAGGTGTTTAAAAACTCCAGCAGCACTGCTGTTTCTGGTCCAATCGTACCAGCAGCTCTGTGTGTGTGGTGCAGCTCGAAACTTTCCTTTAGTTTGGAGCCAGGACGGAGATGAACTACAGTAGCAATCTGATATGAATGACTAATAAACTCTGAAAAAAGCCAAGATATAATAAAGGATAATGCAATCAAAGTAAAGAAGTAAAATTTTAGAACACCGACTCAGGCTGGTACTGACGGCTGTCGGTCTACTGAACACTAAATGCTAGCCTTCAGTAAATCTGGTAAGATGAGAGGTTGTTTTATCATGGTGGGAAATGGAGAGAAGCATCACTCAATAAAGACCACACTGACCGGAGTTATGCAAGCAGTGGGCATAGCAAACCACTAGCACTAACCCACAAGGCCGTACCTAAATAATAGAGAATAAGACCTATGCTCTGTGGCTGTGTAGCTGGTGCGTGAACCTTTTCTCCAAGTTCAAATCACAGTCAGGCATGTTATACCTTGACTTCAGTTTCAAGTAAGTTTTTCCAATGTCAGCGATGTGTATGTTCTGAAGAGCATTCAGCACAGAAGAATTCGCTTGAGAAAATTCAATCATGTCGAGGCCTTGAGAGCAGCTCTGTTACAGTGCTGGCTCAGATTATGGACACAGAAACACTGAGGCTTTTGACGGCACAGAGTCCATGGCCCACAGAGCCACTTTTCATCAAGAAACACAGTCGCAAGCCTGATCCTCTGACTCCAGCTAAAAAGGTAAGTGTAGCGAATATTGTGCAGATCAGAATCATAGACCTTTCTGGAAGAGGTGAAATCATCATAACCTGCTTAAAGAGCCAGCTAACAGAACGACCTTCATTTCCATACAGAGCCAGGCGATTTTTCAAACACGTTCAGACTGATAAATCACTACAGTGGGACAGAATGAATAGTCTGTCCCTGCAATTTACTTGAACAAGTTGTGTTTATCCACCAAGGACAAACTTGGATAGCGCGTCAAGGCGAAAGTTGCAAGCTGCGTTAGTGAAATGGCCCCACAAAATAACAAACAGTGGCGCTATTCCAGTACTTCAGGACACTTTCTGATGGTATGTACTGTAGTGCATGATAAGGTCATCAACCTTGCAGAAAGATTTTGAAGCATGGCCATTTCTAGGATTGTTTACGCATGGCACAAAAACAAACACTTAATATTATTCAGAAGAATCAACTTTTTACCACCACAATCACACTTGCATAATTATTTGGGTCCTATGACTTCATCTGTTTGAGAGAACAAGAGTTTTATCATCTGCGTCATACCTTGTGTCACTCTTCAGATTTCAAGCTACAAGTGATTTTTACAGCCAGACTAGTCGCATTTGCTCACATATCCAGCTAGTAATGGCACACCTGTGCACTCACTGACCAGGTAGGGGGAAAAAAAGCATCACACTTTCCATTATTAACTACAGCATGAACAGAACATTACAATAGGGTAGGTTGAGCCGGCCTTCAAGTCCATCTGTTCCAACGAAGCAGTCACTACAAATGACAACATACAAAGTAAAAATGTTACCTAAATGGCTGTTAAAAGCTTCTAATCTGCATTTAAACCACATGTGATGAGGCTTTAATCCAGTTGAAAAATGTCAGATTTCATATGGCTTCATGCCCCTGCAGAAAAACTGTCCTGCTTAAATCGGACACTCTCACTAGACCAAGCTGTTAGGTCTTCAGAGACAGTTCTCACCTTCTGACCCTTCTCCCTTCTTCAACTGTCATCCATTCCCGACACTTCTCTTAAAACTGCTGATGTACATTCAATTTAACTAGCATGCACTTTAACTTCACCCTACTGGATCCCAACACCCATGCATCCTCACCGTTTCATCATCTACATCTACAGCCCAGACTGCAATATCACAACGTTCATTATTATCCCTTTCACAACGGTGGCTCAGTTTCCAAAAGGGAAGTCACCATGCCAACTATTATTGAAATTTTGTTTCAACAGTAGCCCTTTCTTGTTCAGGAAAATTACTCAAATGCAAGGTCTTCCACACACAAGGTCATCCAACTTCAAGGTCATCCACACACATTTTGTTTGCAATTTCTGTAAATAGCAGTCAATATCAATATACTTCATTATTAGGGATACACAATCATATCAGAACCATATCAGCGTCGGCAGAGGACAGACAGATGGTTAGTTTTAGCCAGTTTTATCAAACTGATGCTTCAAATGTTAATAATACACTCTGAACATTTGTTCTGCTCAAAATAATGTTTATACTGCTCAATAATGCTAATGCAGCTAAACTTAGTCGTATTTTCTCAATCTTATGTACCAGCATCAGCACATCCAGAACCAAAACTCATAAATCCATGCATCAAAAAATATTTACCATGCTCACAACACAATTATACAGGAAACAACGCCCTATAAAATAATGCATGATACCATGTACTGTGCAATACAATAATATTTTTATCATTATCATGATAAACGCTCTTTTGTGAATGTATAGTGAATATCATTAGTACAGAAGGGTAAAATTTGTTTCTATTTAATCTATTTATATTGGTAATAAAATCATCAATTGTAAACAAATTGTGCCACGGTAAGCAAACTTGTCAGTGATGGTGGTAGGAACTCACCTGAAGTGTTTAATGCCCCTAAAAACACCAACACAGAAAGTGATGATAGGAAACGATTACATATATTCTATGTTATTTTAAAGTACTTTAAATAAACGTTTTGGCCTAGAACATAATAAAACAGAGGCACATAACTCAGAGTACCTGTCTAGGTTTACTGGTGGGTTTAGACACTAAACAAAATGGCAATATTTGCACTGTAGACATAGTGACCCCTGGTTCCCATCAGCACCACTGCAATATAACCTGATTACATACGTTTTGCTACAATAAACCATCTCACTTCTAATCACTTCAAATTACTTTGTTTACATCTGAGACATTTAAACATATAGAATTATACAGACCTGCACGAGTACATTTGTTTCAGTAACAGAGAGCATAATTAGTTGTGTTTAATCAGCTTCTGACTGAGCATTTTGTGGCACTACTGGCTCATAGTGCGTCATCTTTATAGTGTGTTATCTTTATCAATTCCAAATTCATGAAAATATCTAAAAAGTCCTGAGACATTACGTTTGGTTCTATTTCCAGCATGCAAAACAACAAGATTTAATGAAGCCATACTTTAAGATCACTTACCATGCTTTTAAGGCAACTATGGGTTATATAAACATGAACCAGTGCTTTAAAGCACTATTTTATACTGGTTCAACCCAAAGTATATGTTTAAACATTAATTTACAAAGTACACACTAATGCTTCAGATCTTTATTTAGTTAGTTATCTTGAAACAAACAAATCTGAGCATTACCTTCTGATCTGAACCACTAAAAATCACTATTAATATTTTTAAATCTTACGAAAAACAAACAAACAGAGAGACTGGCAATTACAATTGGGCATTTTGGTTTAAAACAAGACTGCACAGCATTTTTGGTGACTTTGGTGAATGTTTATGATGGCATACGGAAGAAGCGCCGGATTATATCACAAGCCCTGGAGCCATAGAGACTGAAAACCACATGATTCAGCCACACCAGAATCTGACCCGGAAACGTACAGAAGCAGAATCCATTTTTAACTGTCTCTAATAAAAAGCCATAATTAAATTATAGGAGCTGCTATGGATCTGTTTGCACTGAATCAATATTTGCCGAGATTCTGTGGTCTGCAAGAAGAAGGAGCAAAGCGTAGTAACTTCAGTCGTTCAACCTCAGTAACAGTAATAAATGGAGTTACCACGAGTGGATTAGTGGCCGTAAAGAAAATCTGGCCAAATGTTTAGTGAGAGTTTGCATTAGTTTGACGAAATAAGACTTTTATGCGTTTGATGCGGATTGTGAGGTGCTGTAATCAGAAACATTGCAGAAACATCAGCACCGATATTCATTTTTAAACATAGAACTTTATGATCTAGGAGTCTAAAAGCCAGACTAACTCTTCTAATACAAAGCTCTTGCAGAGATTTACCAATGAAACTCAAATATTTGTTTCAGTCAAAGCATCACAAAGTAAACCAAACATGCTTTAAAGCATCAGAATCCTGATCGGTGAGTAAATAGCCCCTTTTTAAGCGCACACACACACACTGACACACACACACACCCACTCACATACACAAAACACACACCACACAATGTTTCAGTGTGTCAGTGTGAACTAATATTTACTATTTCTATAAGATTATAAGACTGCACTTTCTCTGCTGCGAAACGAAAGGCCATCACAAGCCTGTGGACACCAATGACTTCTTTCATCAGGGGAGCTAACAGTGCTTTAGTGGAGCCATGATTCTGCTGATATAGTATAATATAGTACAATTTCACACTTAAAATGGCTCTTTGCATGTGCATGGTTCTTCAGCTTGGTGTAGAACGTGTAGTATACATGTCTATAAAGAAGCTTATGAAAGTCGAGCTTTTAGAGATGGGTGATATGATGGTATTTTAACTCTATCGTGGTAATACAGTATGTGTTTCTGAGCACATCGTGGATAGTAGGGCTGCACAATATATGATATAAGCATCAACACTTCAAAGTGTGCATACGCAATACTCACATCGCAGGAGGTGCAATGTTAAATAAGACAAATGTCAGACTTTTCTTGCTGCTTGATACAGAAGGAAAACTGTTCCTTTACTCAGACGCACAGAGAAGAGCAGTCACGTCGCTCACTTACTTTTGTGTTTGCTGCATTGAAACTTATTGTAGAGCATTAAAAGTTCAATATGGGGTACACACAAGTCATTTCTTAGATTATAATCGAAACCCAAAATCATGATATGATATTCTTACTCTTCCATATCGTCCACCCCTACAAGCCTGACATCACAGCAACAGAGGAACCTTTTTTGGTGCTGTATAGAACCATTTTCCAAGACTCACAACACATTCCCCACAATCTGAAAAACCATTTCACCATACAATCAACCATTTAGGCATGCAAATGGTTCTATCCAGGACACATGGTTCTAAAGAAGAGGGTAGGGTTAGAAAACATCACATAGGAAGTCAGAAATATGGTGAGTAGTCACCACTGATTGCTGAAACTGAAATGTGATTTATATATTATACAGGTTATACATGTTCAGCAGCAAGATCAACAGTTAGTCAGTGTTGCAACAGGTAGGCCTGCAGTCAGCCAGCCAGCCAGCAGCGGTCATCCTGAACAGGCACGTAGAAGAAACTTTCATTGTTGTTTTCAGACAGCGAGATCAGAAAAGCGAGCTGTGTACGTGAGAACACGTGGAAGGTCTGCAGCACTCTGTAACATTCACCTACCTGCTGTAAACCAGACAATCCAAATGATTTATTTCTTTATCTGATCTGTGTCGCCTGTAATCCTCCCACAAATCCTTTATAGCGGTTACAGACAAAATAAAGACCACCGGGGCGAGAGCGAGCTCCGGCTGGAAAGCGTTCACCACAGGCACGAAATTCAGCAAAGCTATGAAAACAAAGTAAACGTTGGCAAATCTGTGGAACTGCTCGAAAAGGTTCTTCGGTATGAAGGAAAGCAGGGTGTATTTGGTGGTCTTAATCTTGTTGTTTGCATAGTGTCTGTTGGGGTTCTCCCCTCCTTTGGCGTGGTCGTACAAAATGTTGGCGTGCACTATCCGCGTTTTGCTCTCTTTTTTGGTTTTCTTCTTCTTGTGCTTTTTGATAGTGGAACTTTTGGCTACTCCAGCTTCTCCAATCTCCCGCGCCATACTTCTCCCAAACTCGCTAAACTTTTGTCTCCTTTTCCGTGTGCGAAGAAAAAAGCCCCCTGGCTGATTCCTATGTGATCATGCCGATCCTTCTCGTGGTTGAGAGAGCAGACGCAAAGTTATTCATTTTGGCTTTTCCTTCCCCTCCATGTCGCCGAGTCTACCGCTTTCGCTCTTCAGACCATTGGAAAGTTCTATTGTTGCATCTCTCTTTTTTTTCTTGAAGATGCTTTAACGCTGAGCCGAGCGGTCGCGCCTGCGCACTACGCGCATGCTCACTGATTTGTAACTCACGCTGATAGACCTCCGCCGCTCTTCGCTGCTCTTTCAGCCTATCCGGATGGCCCTTCGTGCTACATTTTTGCGCAGTCACCGCAAGAGAGGCACGTTTTACTGGACGGTACGAAACATGTCGTCACTTCTGACGAAATGAGGAGTACAGGCTCCGCCTTGTGTGAGTCTGACTGGAAGTGCCACGCGTTAGTGTTTCAGTACAGGGTGGCCAGTCGTGAACACTCAGTACTTGGCGCACTAACACGCTGAGGTCAGTGTGAGGCTGCTGATAGGCTAATGTGACCCTCTTTACATGACAGTGATTTTCTTCCTCATAGCAAAACCCTCAACAAGGTCATGTGCTTTACGAAGCAACTTTCTGTTTCAACTTTAAACTTGTCAAATTGCCAACTTTCTTTTTTCCAAAGGCCTATCTATCTATCTATCTATCTATCTATCTATCTATCTATCTATCTATCGTTTATGGCCAGAAGTGGGAAAGTAAAATCCTCATATTTTTTATTACGGTTGAGGGGCAATAATGGGGAAAAATATGTCAAGATGCTTAAAGATAATACACAATATTTCTTTTTCCAAGTTTGGTCATTTTGAAAAAACAAAAAAGTTGCATTTAAAAAAGAATATAAACATTTTTAATACACTCATCATCTAAAAAAATAATTGCACCCAGAAGGAAGTGTCAGATTGCAGTGCTGTTGGGAAGGAATATAAAGGTTACCAGGAACAATAAATTATGATAAATTTAGACTAATATGGGAAATAATTATTGAGTTACACGTACAGAAGTAGTGTCTCTCAGTATGGTGTCACGCCGCCATGTTTACTAATGCAACATGCCAGACGTCTCGACATCTCGAGTTTTTAGAGGTTCTTAATGGTGTCCTGTGATAATCCATCGCATGCGGCTTAATCACTGCTCGCTGAATGTCTGCAATTGTGGTCAGTCTGCAGTTGTGGTCAGTCAGGTACAGCGATAAGGCCTATCCTTGCATCCTTGTTTTCACACCCAAATCCAGAAACCTGCTACTCTATTGTGACTTTAAGGAATCCAGTCCAGTAAGCAAATTCTGGCAAAGCAATTTTAGTTTTACACTTTTCTCTTTTTGGATTCTTTAACTTATGTACTCATTATGAAATGTTTGTAGATAACTGGCACTTAACATGAATCATTCACATGTCTCACAATGTCAAACCTACCCACCATGTTTCATTCCTGTCGGTTGATTACTTCTAGGTGCAACTATTTGTGCAACTATTCTTTTGATTTTGAGTGTACAATGATTTGTGTTGAACATTTCAAACACTGTATCACACTAAATCTAATACCACAAACCTAATTCTGCTCTCTTTTTAATTCCACATTGCCCTTGGTCACTGTTCCAGGGATTTTTGTATAATGTTTGTATTATTCCATCATTGCAATGTACAGAAAGCCATTCGGAGTGTTCTGATGTTAAATGATTTGAGAAACTGGAAGATTTCTTTACAGTGGTGCTGAAAGGAACCAGGGGTCACAATGCACAAAACACAAATATAGCCTATCTGTTTTACCATCCAAAACCACAACTGAACCTGCATGTGTCTTCTGAGTTTTAGATGGAATGTTTATGATGGTAAAACAGTGAAGAAATATGTTTCATTTGAGGACTATTTTGCCTCGCAAAACCCTGCATGTACTTCTCTGCCATGAATGGATTACAGTGAATGGATTAACAAGACATTCCTAACAACTGGGTGTAATAACTTTCTGTGAAGAGGAACTTTTAGAGGTGGGTGTCTGGTTCCCATCACCACCAGTGTGAACAATTCTGTCTGTAAGTAAGTTTCTCTAGAATTGAGCGTTTCTCACCAAAGCAATGACTTTGTTTACATCTCAACCATTTAATTATGCAGACATTTTGCAAAAATGGTGGAGTTCCACTTTAAGTACTGCCATTACCCACAACATCCTCGGAAAAGCATAGTGTGATGTAATTTATCACAAAAAAAGCTGAAGTGAGATGCTCTAACATCAGGGGGTTATAGTTCATCATCCATTCATTTATACTTTATTCACTTCATACTTATCCTGGACAGCTATCAGTTCTTCCTTAGTAGTAGAACATTTGGCCATTAACAGTTACCAGCAGTTCAGGCCCTTGTTTAAGGAGTAAGCCTTTGATGTCTATAGAAGGTCTCTTCTCTGTTGCACTACTGTAGTAGGGTAAAAGCACACAAGGCCTGTCACTGGATCTCTTCAAACTTCTGGCAACACAATTCAACCAAGAGAGGAATGCTTAGTTCTCAGCTATAGCCACATCAGAAACAGTAGCCGGAGCCTTCTAAGACTACTTTGTAAATATGCTTATAGGCCTTTATTACTACTATATACACTCATCATCAATAAAATAGATATACCCATCTATCTATCTATCTATCTATCTATCTATCTATCTATCTATCTATCTATCTATCTATCTATCTATCTTTCTAGATCCATCCCATGCATTACTCTCTTACTCTCTATTCTCATGCAGTTCCTGCAGATTCTGCAGTAGGGGTGGAGGTGGAGTGACACCAGACCTTCTGTACATGTAATGCTTGACAACAAAATGACAAGACAAAAGCGGGACTCATCACTGAAGATGACCTGCTGCCATTCTTAGTCACTCCGTTACAGTCTGGCATGACACCACTGCAGTCTTTGGTGTTGTTGACGTGGTGTTAACGGCAGTCATCTTACCCGTCTGTGTGCATGTAGTCCTGTGTCCTGCAGCCGTGGTGCTGGCACTAACAAGATGACTGGTATGCTGAATGTTCACATTTGTGGCTGTTGGGTCAGTCAGGTACAGTAATAAGGCCTGTTCTTGCTTACGTCACATGTGCGGCTGAGCGTGAAACTTGTATAATTCACTTCTCACAATGTCAAACCCACCCACCAAGTTTCATTAATGTTGGCCTCTGGGTGCAACTATTTGTGCAACTATTCTATGATGATAAGTGTATTCATATGCTATTACTGCTACCAATAATAATAATAGTGGAATAGTCCAAAACAGTATAGTGTAGAAATACATAATTCCAGACTTACATACCCAACTCAGGGCAATGCTGATTTTCAAGCACATTACCACATGAATCAGGTTAGGATAAAACAGTGGCTCTCCAGAACAGCATTTAGGCACATTTGCAATCAAACAGCCTTCATTTTAATGTTAGTCAAGGGAACCAGACTTTTAATCAAGCAATTTTGGGCCATTTCTGTTGGTTCATTCATCATGAAATTTTCACACAATGTAAACAGCAACTGCTGTGTTCAAATGATGCATTAAAGTAAAAAACAACAAAACAAAAAGGTTTTTCTTTGGACAGCGACAATATATGTTTTTTACATTAATGTATGTTAAGAATGGTTGAGAATGTTGTTTCCTTCCTTATGAAATTGCCATTTGGGAGATATAATGTTTTGTACTGGCAGCAATGATATGTTGGTGCAGTAGATCATGTTAAGTGCCAGTTATCTACAAAGATGTCATAACGAGTATACAAAGTTGTGGAATCCAAAAAGAGCAAAATGTTCCAATAACTAAAGTTGCTTCACCAGAATTTGCTTACTGCACTGGATTCCTTAAAGTCACCAGTAGAGTAGCATATTTCTGGATTTGGGTGTGAAAACAAAATCTCACACAGATGTTTGTGCTTGTCATGGCAGCTCAATTAGGCATTCACAATGAATTTCTGATTTGACAATTTACCACATATTCATACTCACCACTCCTCCTATTGTATTGTGATAACAAGCCATGTGTTCAGCAGCCGGTCATTAGCTAACGTGAGATAGACAAGAACATTATGAAAATGCTACTCATTGCTACTTTTGAGTCAGCATTAAATCAGAAATGATCATGCATTTTCCTTCCATACCAGAAAGTTATTGTGAGCAACACGATATCATGGAGGGTCTCTGAGCTAGCTGAGTGTTTTGCTTGATAGGTGGGGTAGTGAGAGGGAAAGGTGAAACTTAATTATGTAACATTAATTATTGCTTAACTTTTTTCCCGTACCTGCTGGCGCATGGTGATGGTATAAAAATGCAGAAGATGAGAAGAGGAGAAAAGGTGTTACATTTACAGTGTAACTGAAGACTATTGGAAATAAGTTATATACTTATAAATTATATACACTCATCATCAAAAAAATCTCTGCACAAATAGTTGCACCCAAAAGGGAAAAAAAAACAAAATCAATAAAACTTGGTGGGTAGGTTTCACATCATGAGACATGCAAATGATTCAAGTTTCACTCTCGGCCGTGCATGTGACGTAAGCAAGGACGGGCCTTATCGCTGTACATGACTGACCCAACAGCCACGACTGCTGACATTCAGTGAGCAGTGATACCTTACATGAGTCATCCTGTTAGTGCCAGCACCATTGGCAGACAGCTGCACGACGCAGGACTACATGCACACAGACCGTTACAGCGACTACCCTCGACACCACGTCAACGTCACTAAAGACTTCAATGGTGTCATGCCAGACTGTCATGGAGTGACTCAGAATGGCAGTGGGTCATCTTCAGTGACGAGTCCCGCTTTTGTCTTGGTGAAGACAACCAACGAATCAGTGTGAGGAGGCCCTGTAGTCAGCCCCAAGATGAACGGTTTATTGTCACATGTCACATATCTAGAAAGCCTGGTGTCACTCCATCTCCACCCCTACCACAAAATCTGCAGGAACTGTGTGAGAATTTTCAAGCTGGGTGGGATGGATTATCACAGGACACCATTAGGAACCTCTACAACTCCAAGCTGAGATGTCTGCCATGTTGCATTAGCAAATATGGTGGTCAAACACCATACTGAGAGACACTACTTCTGTATGTGTAGCTCAATAACTATTGCCCATATCAGTCTAAATTTATCATCATTTATTTTTCCTGGTGACCTTTATCTTCCTTCGCAATAGCATTGCAGTCCAACACTTCCTTCTTGGTGCATTCATTCTTTTGATGATGAGTGTATTTTAAATGATATATGATGAATTGTGCTTCACTTGAACTGGCACAAAACAGTCCTTTCAGTTTTTATCACTTCATGTCTAATGTCCAGTCAGTGTGCACTTTTCCCGCTCTTATTAAGTTCACCATTTCTATTTTTGTTGCAAAACACTGCACACTCCAGATATGTAATTAGACATACAGTGCTTTCCAAAAATATTGGCACCCCTGGTACTTACTGCTCATCTATATATTTTTATTCAACATAATCACAAATATCTCATTTTTATTTGAAGCATTATGATTGAAAGAAAAGCTAACGTATCATCATGAAATATGTTTTGTTATCAAATCTGTAGTCAGAATTCTTGGCACCCCTTCATTTAATACTTTGTGCGGCCTCCCTTTGCAAAGATATCAGTTCTGAGTCTTCCCCTATAACGCTTTATGAGAGGAGAGCACATGGAAAGGCATCTAAGGCCATTTCTCCAGAACCTCTCCACATCCTTCATATTCTGAGGTCTCCTGTTCCGCTCATCCTACAGGTTCTCTATGGCAAAACCTTGATTCTCTGCTTGGCAAACTATTTATGTGTTGATTTTGATGTGTGTTTTGGATCATTGTCCTTCTATAAGATTTCACCAGTTTAAGCTTCTTGGCTGACGCAATCAGGCTAAATATATGCTGGCACTTTATGGAGACCATGATAACATGTATCTGAAAAAGTTGTCCAGGGCCTTTGGATGAAAAACAGCCCCACAACATCACATATCCAAAACCAACCACCAACCAACCCCAGAGGGGTTGAGGTACTTTTCTGCTTGGCTATCTTTGGGCTGTTCATTGCCAAAAAGCTCTATTTTTATCTTACCGTAGATCACACTCCCACTCAAGGTTCCAGTAATGTCTGGCAAACTGCAGCTGCTTAAGTTGGTTTAAGTTGGTTTCAAAGCTGTTCAAAATTTTGTGGTTCAGTGCTAGGCGAGTGCCAAATGTAGATAGCTCATCCGCTGATCTCCAAACAGTTGACATAATTTAAATTGTATTAAAGCACTTATGTAGATGACACGTGGGTGTTCAACAGTCACTGAGAGATATCAGGTTTTAAGGAGATCACCTGATGTGATACTGTCCCTCCCATATGGATTAAAAACACATAAATTAATTAATTAATTAATTAAAGCTTCTAAAAGCCCCTGGTTCTACAAAGACTTCAATACACAACTTAAATACACACATTTTGATTTCATTCATAATATACTACATATCATCATATTATTTATGTATATATTTGTACTACTGCCACAAACAACTTTATTATGTACACAAAAATATCAGACAAACATGATTTAAATATAATAACATAGAGCGGTAATTATGTATGAAGACCTACATCATGTAGGCAAATTTCGCAATGCATACACACTCATTTTGGACAGCAGGTGGTGCCAGCTTGAGGTGTTTCAGGTGCTTCAAAACAGTGAAATATTCCATTGAATCGGAATTGGTTCAAAGTGTCAGAAAGCTTTTTTCCCCCCACCACTACCTAGTACTGAAAATAGTCATTGTCAATTGTTTAGCTGTTTGGTGTATTCTGTGGTCCGTATTCTGTATAGTAATAGATCCTATAACTGGATCCAATACCACATACTACCATACTAAATAATATGTCAAAAATAGTACACCACCAAAGAACACCATTCAATAGTGTAGTGTGTGCAGTATAGTAAAAAAAAAAACGCCCTTTGCTTTCTGTAAACATTTAATGATCAGCATATCAGAAACAGGCCAAAATGACTTAAATAAAATACTGACTTGAATAAAATCTCATCACAAAAAATGTAATAATATTTTTGCTTCTTTTGCTAATTCCACCAATTGTTCAATTGTCAGAATAATTCAGTCCTTGAGTGGTAAACCATGTAATTCAGGGTGATGAATGACTCAGTGGTGGTGATGAGAACCAGAGGTCGCAAAGTCTGCAACACAAATATAGCCAATTTATTTACTGTACAAAACCACCAGTGAACCTACATGTGCCTTCTGAGTTTTCATATATGATGCTGATGAAGATAATAATAATTATAGTTTTCTTTGGGGACTATTTTCCCTTACAGTATACCTAGCATGCGCCTCTCTGCCCTGCATGGATTAAATTAATAATAATCATTTTTAAATAATAATTATTCTAGGCCGAAACGTTACCACAAAACTATTAGAAAACGTGTCAGATTTCAGGCGTATCTAAGCATTTCATGTAGTAACTTTCTTTAGAATAGAACATTTCACACCTAACCAACCATTCTGATTGGCTTCATGGTGGACTTTAATGGTTAATGGAACAGTTCATATTTTGTGCAGGAGTGTAATTCGTTGGGGTTCTGTGGAGCAGGCAGTTAACCTTCCGCCTGTACTTATGATTAACAGTGTTTATATCCTCTCTACAAACAAGTAGCTATCAGTTCCTTTTTGACTCAGAAGGTTGCTATGAGATGAATGCAGTTCAGCAGACTAATGCAATAGCTCAGTTTATTAAGCTCTTCCGAATGTTTGTTCCTTGTTATCTTTTGGGTGATTAAAAGTTCACCACACCGTTTTATCAGGCAAAAATAAATAAGTGGCAGATATAAGACCGGAACCACCATGTTTTTGCTGGGTTGAAGATTAAACAGAGCAATTTGAAGAGCTTCAAAGATTAGTCTTGGACTAAGGAAACAGCGGCGTGTATTATTATGATAGGCATACTGCCGGAACTCTGGAAAATGAGATGGGTTTGTTTTACTTTGTTGGTAATGCGAACAGTCTTTAACGTGTTTGTATCTGGAGACAGGGTTTGGATACTGTTCTCTGATAGCGGCGGCCACCGTGTCTGCAAAAAACATTGAGACGTTCTGCATTTCTGTATCAGCTCTAATCTGTGCACTGCTCTAAAGCAGGGCATTTTCTGCAGGGTATACTTGCTGTCGGGTGATTTATGTCTCTGCCAACTGGCAAAGTCACAGATTCTGAGCTTAGATTTATCTTATGGGCATGCAATGAACGTCATTCAGGGCATTTCATATGCTCTCCTGGGTAGGACAAATACAAATACAGGACCTGATCCCTTTCTCTTTCTCTCTGTGGACTATTTTACCCATTGACTTTTTCCAATAAGGATGTAAATGATGACGTATTGTCAAGGAGCATCATGTTAAAACTGATTTGTCAGCGGAAATTGTGAGATGTTGATAGCTCATTATTTAGTATAGCCCCAAATAAGACTTCCATCCCTTCGTATGACATATTTATCACATAGTTTTGAGGAATTAAGCTTTTGTCAGCTCTATTTTCAATTGTGCATCAGCATTCTCCACAACTAGCAGAGGAAAGCTGCTGACCCCTTGTATAGTGGGAAGTCTTTGGATAGGCTGTTCACAAACCCCATGAAATTAGGTTATAGCGCAGCACAGCACAGCACTGGCAGCTGGAGAAATGAGAAAGCAGATGAATGAGGAAACAGCAAAACGGCTGATCAATTCTTTTCCTGTTCTAGTGGTGCATGTCTCTCTCCCTCTCTCTCTCTCTCTCTCTCTCGTCAGGGACGCCTGGAATTACAGAGGTTGTCGGTGTGGTGGCTCTAATACCCTGAAACACGGCATGACTCATTACAAGATTCCCAGGCTTGTTTTGGGTCAGGACCAGACTGCCCAAGTGTCTCAGGTCCAGCTCCCT
>CM067476.1:25832470-26110173 GCA_034552555.1 Semaprochilodus insignis | reverse complement strand
AGGAGAAAAGCCCGTGACTGATCTCTGCTGGGTCTCAGATCTGTTTCAGCTTTTACTGGAGCGTTCTTGGTTTATTATAAAAAGGAGTGTTCACACTTTGTCTGTGGCCTCTTTGTGCTTTCAGGTTTAAAAGGCTCGTAGTTTGCATTTTCTTGTGTTGCTTTTCTCCTGAAATCCATTTACAATATGTATGCCATTTCTGCATGATGTCTGTATCCTTTGGATGAGTGCAATGATTGAAACATTTGTTTCCTGACAGTCAGGAACAACACAGCAATGAACCATTTTCCCCTCACAATCCTGTGTGCCAATATGTGTTATAGATTGTCTACAGTAACAACACTCACTATCACTTCATGAATGGACAAGCTAAACTGGAGTAGTTTGACTTGGCAATCAAATGTGAATGAGTTTGCGGTCGTGACAACACCTCCACAATGAATTCTAATCCTTTTGCAGCTTAGCATCCACTTAAACAGTGTTTACAATGCGATTCAAAGTCTGTGATATGAGGCCTTTAATAGTGTTAATAATAGCTTTTTAATTACTCTTGACCCAGACCATACATGGATTCAGGCAATTCCCGGTTCAAATCCCTGAGTTCCGAGGCAGTGGCCTCGCTATAAGTTGTAATGTCCTTCCAACAACTATTGCTGCTCCCTTGAGCTAGTCACTTAACCTCTGCATGCTGCAGCATGTCTCCTCTTACCCCAGCATGTCAGCTGGAACTGCTCTAAGGCCTGCTGTGATTAAACAAAAGCTTGAAGAACAGAAACAGGAAGCAGGCCTTTGAGGATAGGTACATGCATGGTTTTGTTTCTAGCTCCGCTAACCACCTGTTGGCTGCGTTTTGTTTATTTTTATTTTGTGTGTACGGTGTGTTCTAAAGCAGATGAAGACTACAGTGTCCGTATAGGTCCTGCATGGCAGCAAGCAGGTCTTTTCACCTATACATTATTATGTTATAACGTCAAGTCAAAAACACCCTCGGAAAAGGAGTTTTGGTTTGTAATATGTGTACATGCCACAGCACAGGCCATGAGCTGGCAATTTCTTTGCTCTAGGAAAGGTGTAGCATTTTTATAATACTCTGCCCAACAGGAAACATGTAAACATGCCTGCTCACCTACTACAGTGGTATCATAATAGTCTTAGAGTGGCATTTTCAAAATTAAAGGACATGTAATATGTATGTAATATGTAATATGACACAAGCTGTTGAATTCATACTCCACACGTCTTCACTCTTCCCCTGTTTATTTACCAGTCAAAAGAATCGTTGTCAACTCAGTATCAAACTTCATCCCTTTCCTCGCCAAGAGCTTATACCAATGTTAACTCTTGTTTTTCTGCTACCTTTGTCATCTGTTTTCTTTGCTTTTGAAAGTGTTTTATTGCTAGGAGCATGCATGCTTCTTTATCATCCACTCATATGGGAGAGACGCTACAGTGACACTACAGTGTCTTACTGGCACCTCTTCAGGTGCAAAGTGGTGCAACGAGACAGAATGGGCCCGGGTCTAGCTGGTTAGCTACTTCAGTAGATATGTCAACATGATACATAGACATCTTTGATATATGGTCAAAACAGTGATTTCTTCAAATTCTGTTGATAATTTTAGTTCATGGGATTTATTTTAAACTAAATGTCCTACATATTGTTTACATCATATTACATATTGCTCCTTTAAAGACTAGGAAAACCCCATATTCATAATGTAGCTTGAAGATGAGATGAGCTTTTTTAAAACTACAAGAGCTACAAGATACTCGGGGTCCGGCTGTTGTTGTTTTTTTCAGCTAGTCTGCTAATGCAGAAGAAACCAAATGTTTAACAGCTCAATGTGACTGTGTGGAGGCCAAATATCAGGTCTGTATTTACTAACTTTGCATTTCCCTATAACAATGCGAAAGACTCCCAAACAGTACAGAATACTGCATAAAACAAACCATATTGAATGCTAATGTTAGGCTCCCTTGCCTCTTTAAGGATCTATTATGTAGAAAGATCCTATAGACGATAACGACTGTTTCTGTTCCTACATCTAATGTACCAAGTTTACCATTTTCATCTACAATAATGAGCAGTACATTTGTGAGTCTCTGGAGTGAACAGCATGACAACACAAAGAATTCCTCATTATAATTTCCTGCATAATTTGATTGTCCGCTACCAGAATAAATCAGTAAGGTAGGGACCTAATGGAGATTAAGTGTGCAATGTTCTTGTGTTTAACAGCTATGTAAATGTGGCTGGCGCAGGCTTGCTTTATAACTTAATGGCTGTCTGGTGGAGTAGATCTGAAAGGGGTGCACTGTCAGCTTGCATGTGGTCATGAATGATGGTGACAGTGTTCAGTGAGTGTACATAAACTGGTCTAGACTGTATTAACTGCGGTGACTGATATGTGTTCAGTGGACGGCACTGCTCTAAATTAAATTTCATGTGAGCGTGTTTGTAATTTATGAATGTGTTGATTATTTATGAGTCATGTGATTATAAGAACCAAAGCAGGTGTTAACAGAGATGAGAAATGAAGACTTGTCAAGGTGGTATTTTCACTCTCCTAGCACACATACTGATGTGAAACCTCCTCTTTCCCTTTGGATGGAGGAGAATTGTTGACATTCAGATTGTTCTGGAACACACAAGACAAAAGACCCTTCCACTGGCACTGCTTTTCCACATGAGGGGTGCTGTAGTAATCAGCCTAAAATACAATGCAGGGATTCCTCCATTTTTCTCAGCCCAATTCAATTATCTTTCCCCGCTGCCTAGTTAACGCAAGTAATAAAGCTGCAGCAGAGGCTTTTGTTTGGTTAATTTGTAACCGTTTTTGTCAATTCAGCAAGTATAAAATAGCAGAAGCGGTGGAGTCCCCTCCAATTAGAGCTGCTGTCTGTTGCCTAGTCAAGCTCAGAAATGCTCATTGTGTATGCTGCGAATGGCAAAAGAGGGTCAATTTAGGTCTGGTTAAATGGTCCATATCCTAGATTTTTGTTATTTTCGTTAATTTTTTACCCCCAGACATTTGTGTGCTTTTATGCATCAGTATCAGACATAATTCACTTTCAGCTGAACCTTTACTTGGGGCCATATATTATGCATCAATCAAAAATCAGTCCAGGCTAAAACGTTCCTTATCATTTCATTTTGAGGTTAATTTGAATAGCACTTATTACAACAGATGTTGTCACAAAGCAGCTTTACGGAGAATCCGGGTCCATTCCCCCAGCAAGCCAAAGGCGACAGTGGCAAAAAACTCCCTCAGAGCAAGAGGAAAGAACTCAGAGAGGAACCAAGACTCAACAGGGGGAACCTATCCTCCTCTGATCCACACCATACAGCAAAACAAGCACAAAAGCAATATAAAGAGGATAAAATGTACAATTACACGCAATATTGAATAGAATAACAGATAACTGTTAAAGTGAGAGTGACAGCGAGAAACAGAGCTGAATGAAGCTCGGTCACTGTTACCAGTGCAGCCAGTGGCCACTGTAAGTAGCTTATCACAGTAAAGACATGGAACATCAGTAACTGCTGCTAGAAGCCTAGGGTGATGATCTATTAGTAAGAATAAGAGATGTGTTTTGTGAGGCAAATGAATGTCTGATTAGTCAGGAACGGAGGAAAAGTCTATGATTAAATATTTACTTCAGGGTGAGGCAGGGCAGGTGAGGCTGGGCTGGGTGAGGCAGAGCTAAAATGCTGTCTGTTAAATATATTGATTTGTGTGACATCATAAACACAACAAACTAAAAATGGCCTGTTTATGCATCTTAAGGCCTGTGCAAGCTGCATTAGAGCTAATTTAAGTGTTTACTCACCAGATCTGTGAATTTAATCCAGTACAAATCTGCCATGTCCATAGTTTTGCAGCGCTGTGTAATATGCTTTGTGTTAAAATTGAATAGAGTAGCATTACTGAGTATAGGGTGAATAACAGAACTCATTAAATATTGTGTGTAAATGCCACTGTGAGTCACCATGTGAAGCCTGAAAAACTCATGTTAAAGCCAAAGGTACCAGTCAGATTTGGTGGGAGCTTTTCGAGCCACATCATACCTCTTCACGTATTAACGTCACACGCACAGGCTCAAAAAGAAGGTCCGACTAAATGTTTAGGTTCCAAATGCAAAATCAACAATAGTAGATAATTCACTCATATTCTCATGACCTTCACCAAGCTTTGACTGAGTTCCCTTCAAATACTTGTTTAACCCACTGGCAAAAGTCAGGTTCGTCCACTAGTGGGGTTCCTGACACTGCAAAATGTTTTCCACTCAGTGTGCAATTACATATTTACACAACACAGAGAAATCCCCTGTTGCTTTAAGTAACAATTCTGGATCTTATTGCTGTCTATAATTCGCTAATCTCAGAGCTCCCTCTGTAAAAGTAGTCCTGTTTGAATATTCCCTCCCGTGAACTATGATTATGCACCATCATTTGGAATTACCCACACTGAAATAAGATGTACAGTGTTCTCCTTCTTCTAGTGTCCTGTCTTTCCAGAACCATATATTAACATTTAGTAGTGCTATAATTGTGTGGGTGGTGCAGTGGGTAGTGCTGTCATCTCACAGCAAGAAGGGCCTGGGTTCGATTCCCAGCAGGGGTTTTTACACGTTCTCCATGTGTTAGTAAGGGTTTCTTTCCACAGTAAAAAGACATGCTGTCAGGTAAAGTGAAGATGATAAATTGCCCCATGTGAATGTGCATGTCTGCAATGGACTGGTGGCCCTTTCAGGGTTTTTCCGCCTTCCACCCTTTGAGCACTGGAATAGGCTCCAGCGCCCCCCCACGACCCCGAAGGACAGACCTGTATAGAAGATGAGAACAGTAAATGTCTGTGCGCGGAGGTTTCATTCCAGGATATTTAGATTTCCTGGATCCATTATCCCATACAAATTGGCCAGTCAAGTCTCGCACAAATGACATTACTGGACCTTCTCTGGTAAAACTAATCCAGCTCAAATAGAGTTTTAGTTCCAATAAATTAACTTGCATGCTATAAGTGTTTGTTTTGAAAGTGTTTGCATACTACACCAAACTCTTTATTTAGAAGAGCGAGACAAATTGTAGTTATTCATGATAAGATCCCCTTTGATGCCTAAGAGCACATATAAACAGAGATGCACTATCAATACTGCCTCACTCACATCACGGGCATCCATCTGTTAACATTGATGTTCAGGTCATCCATTCACAATGGTTAATCATAATCCACTATGGCTCTCCTCTGTGATAAGTCAGCATGCATTTCATCAGCTGCAGAGGTGCCTCTGTGATAAATGACTGCTCAATACCTCATGTATCATCGGACTGCAGATTTTGTTGTGCACAGTTGGCTGGGCCCGGTGAAGTGATGAGTAAGAGCCTAGGCAGTAGTGATAGCAGCATTTACAGCCTCACTCGCTACCATTCTTTAATAAGCACAGCCCTGGGTCCAGAAACACTGGAGTGTGCTATCTGGGCCAATCTCAAGGGGATGCAGCAGTATCTGCTGAAAATGAGTTTGGTGTTGGGTTGGGGTGGGCGGATGGGAAGAGGGGGGCTGGGACAGGTGAAGAGAGGTTAGTGATAACAGGAGGTGCATGTGTACGCTACATGGTGGAGGAGGATACGGTTAAATGGAAAAGAGTTGTACCTGCTTTTACATTTTTTTTCTGCCCACAGAAAACAAAAGTCTGCCTTGCTTAACAGATCTATTTCACCACCTCTGTGTGAAGGTAGATTACAACCTAATGTGCTATATCTCTCAACACATATTTTAATTAATCTAACAGTGTAAGGCTTAGTATTCTTAGTACAATTCATCAGTTCCATAATGTTGCTATTGTAAAAATATATATTTTTTGTTTTACTTGTTTACACCAAGAGAAGTTTGATAACATCATGCAGTCTATAATTTAAGGTTTCTTAGATACACTGAGAAGAGCAGTCACAGTGCTCACCTGCTTTTGCAGGTGTTTGGTGTGTTGAAACCAACAGTATAGTATTGAAGTTCAAGAAAGGATGGTTCACATTTTAAAAAGTCATAACAATAAAAAAAAAAAGTAATCACAGTAAAAAAGTCATCACAGTAAAAACATCTTCACAGTAAAAAAATAATTTTTCAGCATTTTAATTTTTTTTATTGTCTCTGTATCAACTACAAAATCACACCACAATCACACCAATATGTCTTTAATTATTAACAAAGATATTAATATTCATAAAATTCCTGTATGTTTTATGATAATATCTATTTAGCAATAAATAAACAAACAAACAAACAAACAAACAAATAAACAAATAAATAAATATATAATAATAAAAGGTGTCCGTTTTTTTCCTTTATCATGTAGCCTTAGTTCACACCTTTTGGAAACACCAGCTACCCGTTACATGTGTGTATATTACCAGCTGACCAACAGGAAATCTGAAAAGCAAACCTTTGACGTTTTAAACTTTGGATTAACAGGTGCTCAGCTAAAGGAGCAGTTTGTAAGATGACACGACCTGTCAAATTCATACTCCAAACAACAGGGGGCAACATATCACCAGAAAATGCACAGTCCCTCCTCCCCCCTCTTCAGTTTATACCAGTGTAGAAGAAGAAATGTTGTGGGTTCAGCATCAAACTTCATCCATTTAATTGCCAATTGCTGAGAGTGGGCAGTGTTGGCCATTATTATAGTCGCTTGCCAAGAGTTTCAGCCATTATTACATCGACTCTTCCTTTCATTGGCTACCTGTCCTTTAATGATCTGACCGAGAAGAAGCAGGACTTCTTGGTAAAGTGAGTGATTGGAATGTTATTTATCAGAATCACCATCTGCAGCAGTTTTTCCCTTCACTATGTATTGGAATCATATCCCTGATAGCGGATAGAGGATAGCTGGCCATAATTGTTGGCCCACTGATGGCAGAACTGTCGGCCCACTGGTGTTACGCTTAGTGTTTTCTGGGCAGCCTGTCGGTGGTTAAGCAGAGTTTTAAACAAAATACCCCTTTTCATCCCTCGTTTTTCACTGTCATTCCAATTTATTTACTCTCCCCTCACTTCTATTTTTGTTATGCTTAATAAATTAGTTTATTTAATCATTTTCAGTGTGAGCATCGTTTTCAGCTTAAGTTTATCAGTTTATCCAGACACTCATTTTAAATCAGTTGTTCGAAAAATGTGTGTTTTTCTGTTTGTTTTCTAAAATAAAAGTCTCTGTGCGTTTAAAATCAGTTTGCAGGATTTACAAACTAGCCATTTCTTGTACGCAGGATAATAATCTGAGTGGTCTCATGGTTCACCAGCAGTGTCAAACAGTCAGTTGGGGTTCTGACCGTACTAGGCCAGCGGAGCGATATATATTCTTTAGCTGTCGTCATGTGACCGGTTGTAGACTCGACAGCGACACAGACAAAAATGAACCAACTAAAATATTAATAATCATTAACTGGCCGATCAAACCGGTGACGCTTTTCTTCTCCCTGAGTCGTGAGGCGAGTTGGAATACTTTATTGGCATGAAATAAACGGGTGAATGTGTTACTCAGAAGTCGTTATACTGAAAGGGCTGCCTAATATGCGCCATAAGCCCTACACCGCTGGGCAGTAAAGTAGAGCTCAGCGCGCTGCCGCAGTCTGATGAGGATGAGAAGTCAATTGTGCGCGCGGACACAGGAACCGCCAGAAGAGGGCGCGAGACTCCGTCCAGTAACGCTGGCAGTGAGCGCGCGAGCGTGCTAGTGCACTGCAGGGACACACAGAGCAATATGCGAGTCTCCCGCTGTTCACCTCTCTGCAGTAATTCAATTCTCCCTCGCTGTATAGTCCCTTCATTCATTCCAACGCGGCGCTAATCACAAACTGTTGGTCCGTCGCCTTTTTCATCTTCCCCGGAAGCCACGAGGTGCCCGGGAAGCGGCTGTTATTAAGCTCATCTAGACCAGCTAAAGCAGCACAGAGGGGCCGTTTCATGTTGTATCACTGTACTGAGGCGCTTCTACAAGTTGAGGAAAGTTCACGGTCCAGCCAATTGTGTCAGAAAGCTGACAGCAGCCCCCTAACAGATCGAAAACGCACTCAAATCTGCTCTTGTTGCCTGGAGACTACAGTAAGACCGGGATGGTGTGTGTGTGTGTGTGTGTGTGTGTGTGTGTGTGAGAGAGAGAGAGAGAGAGAGAGAGAGAGAGTGCCATCCTCTGTCTGTGTAAAGCAGCTCTAATGCAATCTGAGGGTGCTTCAAAATGCCCTTTAAAGTAATTAAATAATAAACTACACTAGTGGCCTGCAAGGATCATACTTCTACTTCTCTCCCGCACACGTACACAGAGTGCTTCAATTTTCTCTCTTAACGCACATGGTTGTCATTTCTGAACCCTTCAACATGCAAAAAAATCCACTGCTGTTCTGCACCAGCGGATGGCAAGTCATATCTGTACAACATAAACTAAGAGAGCAACATAAACATCAGTACATTTTCTGAAATGTTAATTATGACTGTACCATTTAAACCGACCCCTTACTAACTAGTTATCCACTATATACACTCATCGTCCAAAGAATAGTTGCACCCAGAAGGAAGTGTGGGATTGCAATGCTTTTGGGAAGGAAGATGAAGGTTACCAGGAACAATAAATGACAAAACATTTAGACTGATACGGGAAATATTTATTGAGCTACACATACAGAAGTAGTGTCTCTCAATATGGCGTTTGGCAACATGCGTATGTCTTGGCATGGAGTTGTAGAGGTTCCTAATGGTGTCCTGCGATAATCCATCCCATGTAGTTTGAATATTCTCACACAGTTCCTGCAGATTTTGTGGTAGAGGTGAAGGTGGAGTGACACCAGGTCTTCTGGACATGTGATGCGTGACAACAAACCGATCATCTTTGCGCTGACCATGGTGCCTCCCCACACGGATTCATTGGTCGTCTCCATTAAGACCAAAGGGGGACTTGTCACTGAAGATGACCCACTGCCATTATGAGTCACTCCATGACAGTCTGGCACGACACCATTTCAGTCTTTGGCAACGTTGACGTGGTGTTAAGGGCAGTCGTAGTAACGGTCTGAATGCATGTAGTCTTGCGTTGTGCAGCCGTCTGCCAGTGGTGCTTGCACTAAGAGGATGATTCATGGAGGGCATCACTGCTCGCTGAATGTCTGCAATCGTGGCTGTTGAGTCACTCAGGTACAGTTATAAGGCCCGTCACATGCACAGCTGAGTGTGAAACTTGAATCATTCGCATGTCTCATGATGTCAAACCTACCCACCAAGTTTCATTCCTGTCTGTTGATTCCTTCTAGTGCAACTTTTTGTGCAATTATTCTTTTGAAAGTGTATAAGCGTATATAGTGCCTGATAATAGAAAGCAGGAGAGTTCAGGCCCAAATGAGAAAGTCTCAGCTAGTTGTCTGTCAGTCTGGGCTGAGTAACCCCTCTGAACTACGTTTGTTCATAAACCTATAAGCAGAGTCAATGCGTCCAGCCAGCTACCAAATGCCATGATTTCCTCTTGGTTCATTTCCAAAGCATTATGCTGAACATGCCTTGTAGTATAGATAAGATATTTCCCTTCAGTTCAAATCAATAAACATCCTTCCAGTCTTTTCTTTTATTTATGAATGCAGCTGCGCAGAGTACGAGTTTTATTAATAATAAGGATTTATTACTGACCTTTGACCTCTAATTACCATCCCTCAAGCCTCTTCATTAAAAATTCAACACATGATTGTGACGTGATTGCTAATCAAAACCTCATCAATAATGCCAATATGACAGATCGGTATAACTAGCTGTGTAAATCACAATTTATAGAATGAGGAATTTGTGAGCAGCACTTTATTGCTTTTTAATGAGTTAAAAACTTTAATCCTTAGTAAAGAACAAGGGACATTATTAAATTTGGACTGGCTTTGAGATTTGCAGAACTAATTATGCTGCACAAAAAACATGATAGTATGAGTGATTACTACTCCACAGAAAAGCCCACATCTTTATTGTAACCCCAGTCTGCAAATGGAATGGACTTCTTATGTTTATGAGCCAAATAAATAAAATACAAAATATAAATTCTGAGAGGTATGAACATCAGCAGAGCAATCCAGGTGCTGAACCAAACAGATCAGAATGTAAAACAAATTTAACCCCTCAAAATGAGGAAATAACCAATCCATCCGAAATTGACTTAAGCACAATCATGACCGTGAAGTGTAATTATGCTGCTGATCATGAGCTATGCTGGCATAATCTGACAGAGCACCAGTCATAAATCATCCGTTGCTTTAGAGGGGTGATGATGTGCAGTGTGCATCAGCAATTACAACCACATGGGGGGAGCCAGACAATGATGGGGTTAATATGACATCAAGAAGTACAGTAGGAGTGTAAGAATAGCTCCAGCTCTTCCGGTAGAGTGTGTGAGAGCGGCACCGTGGTGTTCTGACATGGGCCGTGAGTAGCAGTAAGCTCTCATTTATACTGCTAGACCTGCAAGTGAAGGGAGGTTTGATGTCATTTGCCAAACCAATTCTTTTCAGGAGGTCATGGGGAAGGTTGATGTTTTTGGCTGTTATAAAGCTGCTAGTGGTTCTTGAAATGGCATTTTTGCTAATTAACAACCTGAAAGTTGTCATTTTAAATGTATATTTTAAATTCAAACTTATTGACAGTGGCGGACAGTAAGTTAGTAAATGTAATTGGTTAGTGTACTTAAATAGTATTTTTGTGCATCTTTACTGTAGTATTTCTATTTTGGGTGACAATTTACTTTAACACTACATTTCAAAGCCGAATATCTTACTTTTTACTCCACTACATTTTGCAAAATCTGCTGTTCCTTTTGGCTCATGTGTGCATAAAAAAACAACATCTCAAAATGAATGAAGTGTGAAGCAAGCCCACCAATCAGGGTACAGTGGTCACTTTGTTTTGAGCTTGATTTGACCTGTTGGACAGAGCTTGGTTCTACCTAATGGAAACTGTTCGACTTCAGGGTTTTGTGCTTATGCTCATTTTAATAGATGTCAGTGTCAGACTAATGAACGACCTTCTATTAAAAGACTGGTGCACCGAGAGTGACGCTAGAGTCTTTCCACCTAAAATGAGTTGATTAAGGCAAATACTTTTGTACTTTTACTCAAGTGGAGGTCCAAAGGGAGGAACTTCTACTTTTACTGGAGGAGTATTTTACCTTGGGTGTCTCTACTTTAACTCAGCTACATGGTTTCTATACTTTCACCACTGCTTATTAAACAACATGAGAATAGTGAGCAGAATGCAAGGAAGCTTTAATGTAAGAAACGTGTGTCTGAAGCCTAAACAACCTGGAAACAGGCTAGCTAGCTTTTTAACTTTGTACCTGCTTTTGTGTGCTTGCTTTTGATTTGTTTGTGCTTGCTAATTGATTCACTTGACTCACTTAAGATTCATTCAGAAAGAACAATTGGTGAATCGACCACCACCACACAGCTACGCTGAGCCTGCTAAACAGCTTTTAGCAGAAAGGAGAAAGGAGAGGAAAGAAAACAGAGGGAGAGCGCAGTGGTGAGCCATGAGGGACGGGAAAGAATCACAAAAAAAGTGGGAGAGAGCGAGGAAGAAAGTGTAAAGTGGGCGAGAGCAGATGACTGGCTGTGAGTGGGAGTCTGAAGTTCCGCATTAGCACCGATCACTAGCCGCAATGCTAACACACTCTCTCCTGCACCTCACTAAAGGAAAAAAAACACATTTGAGAAATGTGACAGCAGCTCCAGGATCAGAACAGTGGCTAAAGTCTCACTCATGCTAATTAGCTCATCGAGCATGAAGCTCCGGCTCCACTCGGAGAAGCGTAATTAATCAGAACGCTAGAATGAAGCCAGGGGTGGGCCACAAGCAGTGGGCTTCAAATGAGCTGGTCTCAGGGTAACATGCATATCTAGGTCATCTGTGTTGTTCGGCGCTTGCTTTGCTGGTGAAGGAATCATATCAGCAGCGGGAGATCGTAAGCACTTTTTTTCAGCACCACATAAAGCATTATGGCAAATCATGACTGTGTTTGGGAAAACACACACACACACGCACACACACACACACACACACACACACACACACACTTTATTGTCAGATGTAGAAGTAATGACTAGAACATGATGGTTTCTTTGTTTACTGACTTTATCATTCTGCTACAATAGTTTTGGGCAATGGTACAGTTATCGATCAGAGATAGACAGAGCAGACATTTCAGCTTCTTGCTATCAGCAGTGCTCCTGAAAGCCACTCTGTAGGCCTCCGCCTTCTTAAAGACACAGTCAAATTGCTACCCGTTGTGTAAAACCTGTTTGGAACTTTGTAAAGAGGAAATCAGATTGACTGAAGTCAGTCATTAAGATGTTAAACAAAGTCATTCTCACTGAGTGCATTTACATGCACTAATAATCATATTTCCTCAGTTATCTGCATGTGTACTCTTACTCTGATTTCTTTCGGTTTTCTTGGGCTGTGCATGCTTAAATAGACCACAGTCCTGGAAGTGAGCAAACAGTGTTAAACACAGCAAACATGAAATGGGAACAAAATATTTTTGAAGCATCGCTGAAACCAGCTTGACAAAATGAAGGATATAATTATTCTTCATCAGATGATGTATATTCACATTTTCTGCTAAAGTGATTTAATTTAATATAAAAGCAGTAGCATTTTGAGTTTGAGTTTTCCATTACATTTATGTCACGTCTCCTTCTGCGAGTTTAGTGCCAGGTTGCAAAGCGAAAATTCAATTATTGCCTGACTCATGTAGACCCGGAGTTTCCCATTATCCGATTAATCAAGTGCATGTAAACGTGGTAAACAGATTACTGACAAAATCTGATTTTCTGCAGTTGTCGGATTATTAAGTATATGCAAGAGCACTAGTTGTTTTGATGTGAAGTGGTTGAATGTAGAGAAATATTCTTACCTAGATTTCTTTACAGTGGTGGTGATATTTACCTTCCAAAATGACCAGTCAACCCACACCTATGTGGATAAAGGTAAAAAAGTAGTAAACTAGAGAAAACATTTTTTCTTTGGGGACTATTTTGGGGACACCCCGCAGGTACCTTTCCAACAGGAATGCATTTAATATGCTTCAGGCCAAAATCTTCCCAAAACTAACATAACGGTATAAATGTACTCATAATTGTGAGGGGGCTTTCAGAGCCATTAACTCAACTCAAGACATACTGTCACCACCACTGTGAACAATCCTAAATTGGTGAGTATCTCTAGAATGGAGTATTTTACACCAAACCATTCTGAATGAGTATGTTTACATCTCATCTTAATTATGCACCAATAAAAATGGTGGAAATACCATTTAAAGTGACAATGCATCTGTATCCAAAGATATACTGTAGCTCATTGAAGGATGACAAGCTTAGACAATGAATACAAAAGGGGTTTATAAACTCATGACACAATTAGTGAACAATGTTAATTGTGTGAAACAGAAGACATGCATATACAGATAAGCTCTAATCCTTTGCACTGAGGGTGAAGATGCTCTGATATGGAAGAGGACTGTCCAACTGATGGAATTTTAGTGTCCATTACAGCAGAAGCGATGGGAGGAGCAGACCAGACATTAAGCGATCCGGATTCAGAGCGGAGAGAGAGCGTATCAGGCCTGTCCGTAAAGAACATTATTGAATTAGAACAATATGGCGGAAGAAGAGTACAGGCAGAGAGAAGAAAATCAATACAGGTGGGTTTCTCCCTATCTTTTTTTCTAAGCAAGTGCCCAGACATGCAGTAGTACATTTGCCCTCCTGTTCTTCCTCTCTCTCATTCCTCCTGTCCATTCCCCACCCCCCCCCCCCTTCCTTCACACTCCCTCTCCCTAGCTCACCCTGACTATCATCATCAGGCTGATCCATCTGTGAAAGACTCTCTGCCTCTCTCTCCTGCACCTCGCACTGACACGCAGAGGGAATGAATGTGGCCAGCTCTAATATGGAAAGAAACGTGAGACACTATCAGAAAAAATGCTGCTGACTTTTTTTTCTAATAGCATCATTACTGTTAAGTTGTGAAGGCAAACTACTTGTTTGCCCCATAACTCAGTGCCTGTGAAGGCTATATACATATAACTGGAACATTTGTTTCCTTTGCTTACAGTCAATACTGCAGCCAACTATTGTCTAGCATTATCAGCATCTGTAGACTATGATGATAAAGCACACCGTGCATTGTGTAAATTGGACACTATACTGAAATGGCGATGGATGAATAATGAATATACTGCTCTAAATGTTACAATATATAAATAAAATACACTATTGTAATTTTTACTTAATTCACATAAAAATGCACACATGCACAAGTTCAGATGTTAATGCAGACATAAACTATAGTATAGAAAACTATGTGTTCATTAGTGAATAATCACCTAATTACAAATCATAGAATGAACCCTTCAAATTTACATTGAGGGGTGTGGTCTTCTAGCAGAGGCTGTTCTGTTGTGCTGCCATGTTGCTACAGTAGCCCAAAATGGACAAACTCAACACTCACTATAGATAGCGCCTTTTTACATGCATTGAAGCTGCATCATTAATTTGGTGATGCTATAGCACTGGCTGAAAGAAGTAGAAAAAAGAAATGTCCTCGTCTAAATATCCTACTGTAGCATATATTTAACATGGAAATTTTGTGATGACCCAACATGAGTGACCCAAAATTTCTCTTTCTGAAATGGTAACTTTATAAGCAATTTTTGTCTGATCCAGGGCTTATATAATGACATGTTTTTAGGCAGTCACACTAGCTATTACCGTTAATCAGGTCTGCTTCTCCTCAGCAAGCAGTTTGTTTTAGTTTTCAGGAATAGTTAGTATTACTATGCAATACAGGCCTACAGTTTAACAAAAACCTATTGTGCCAGAAATGGATCATTTGAAGTGGACAGTTTGTTTTCAGTTCTAAAAAGTCTTCTCCTGCTCTCAAAAAGCAAGTGAATCAGAGAGCAGACATGCAGGTCCAGGGAAGAGCCAGCTCATTTCAACAGAAGGGCTGGCTCCTTAGAGTTAAAGGCCTGTCCTGGTACCCTGGCATGGGCCTTGCACAATGGTGTGTAGCACAATGGTGCACGTGTAGATAGATGAGATTACCAAGTTGATGAGGAACAGGGAGAGAAGATATATGACTGATGGCATGAAAATGACTTCATAAAGCCAATGCCTCTTTCCAGAGGTCAGTGACTTCCTCAGCTGCCGTCCATGTGGGAAGGCCATATGTCTGGCTTTAGGCTGGACAGCCCTTTTTGTTATTCAGTATGCTCCAAGGGGAATGAGCAAATAAGTATGTGACACACCAATTAGATTGACACCTATTTGTTTTCTTCTTGGAGTGGAACTTTTAAGCTTCAGTATTAACTATTATTTTGTGTTGGCTTACATACCTGTCAAATCAAATATGCATTATTTCTTTGGTTTGTCATGTGTTTTGGCTAGTACATGACAACATAGCTCACATACCAGGTAACAAGCCTGAACTGACATACAGTGTACCACAACAATGAAGTATAAATCTCTCATCAGTAATAAGCTATTGGAGAATAAAGGGTGCAAAAGTAGATTTCTGGTCTGTCCCAGAATACCAACAGTTTGTGGTTTTGTTTAAATATACATTGCTGTGACAGATTTCCTTATTTCATCCAATTATGTTTTGTTATTTACTGAATTGAACATGTTGGTGACGAGGAACAAACATGCGTTCTGGCTTGTGCAAAAGGTGTGGCACATTTGATATATTTAGTCTTTTAATATTACTCATATGTTAAAGGAGCCATATGTAAGATTTGTAGTTTAAAACATTACAAAATGAACTAAAATTATCAACAGAATGTGAAGAAATAATCGTTTTGTTGTTACAGGTATGTCAAAGATGTATATGTATTGTGTCTTGTAAAACCATGTTACAGCTCAAGTGTCAAGTCAAATCAGCCCAACATGAAGGGATGAAGAACACTGTCCCGGTGTTTCTAACCTCTTGGCAATTATGCTTAATGTCCTGCTCATGGTTAGATCCTTTAAAGACAGGTAGCCAATGAAAAGAAGAGTAAATGCAACAATGACTGAAACTCTTGGCAAGTGACTATTATAACTGCTGCCGGCTCCTGCTCTTAGCAAGAATCCACATTTGGCAGCAAACGAAAAAAGTCATACGAATAGAAACAAAACAAGAGTTAACATGGTGATGCTATGTTTCCTCTAGATTAGTAAGAACTGAAGAGGGAGGATTTTCTTGTGACATGTTGGCCCCTATTGTTTGGAGTATGAATTCAACAGATTGCGTCATCTTACAAAATGTTCCATTCAACTCAGCTAATCTATTGCATATGACTGTATACTCAGTCCCACCTTATTCAACCTTTTTATTGATATTGTACTGCTACAACAGTTTTAGAAGACAGTAAGGTCATCAACTCCATCTGAATCTGACTGAGCTGGCAATTCTCTGATTTTATTCACCATAAAGAAAGGAAGTTCAGGAAAAAATTAGCTTTTTTAGTTGATCAATAGAATAATCAGCAGTAGTCTGACAAAGCTGCATCACGAAGATACATTAAAATGCTTTAAATTAAACCAAAAATATTTTATATTGTATAATATAGTGTTTTAAGTTCACTTTCAGTAATACTGGAGTAAAGTACTAATCTTCAAAGAAACATCCCTTTACCATTTCCAAAAAAGATGGGATGCTGTGCAAATTGTAAATAAATTCATGTTCACCACTGTGTTTATTACAGGATTTCAGATGCTCAGCAGTTTGGGGTCCTTTATTGTCATTTTTTCATTTCATAATGCACCGAATGTTTTCAATGGGTGACCTGTCTGGACTGCAGATAAGCCAATTTACCACCCAGACTCTTTTACTACTGTGTCATGCTGCTGTAATACGTGCAGAATGTGGTTTGATATTGTCTTGCTGAAATATGCAAAACCTTCCCTGAAAAAGACGTTGTCTGGATGGCAGCAAACGTTTCAAAACGTGCATATATTGTTCAGTATTAATGGAACCTCTATAGAGATGGCAGCATTTCTGGATCATGTTTATACTGTATATTGTTATTCATCAAGAACAAAACTCTCTACCCAGGTGATTCAATGCATCACTTTTATATAAGGAGCAGTTTTATTATTTTTGTACTGCATTATGTACATTATGTAGGGCAGAGTAAGAATTTCATTGTACAGGGCTTGTTTTTCTGTGCATATGACTCTGCGAATAAACTCTTGAATCTTGAATATATGCTTTCTTCTTTGCTTGGTAAAGTTTTAACTTGTATTTGTGGAGCAGCAACAAACTGTGTTCACAGACACTGACGGATTCCTGAGCCCATGCAGTGATTTCCATTACAGAATCATGTCTGTTTTCAATGCAATGCCACCTAAGGGCCAGAATATCACAGACATCCATTATTGGTTTTGGGCTTTGTTCCTTGCATACAAAGATTTCTCTGGATTCTCTGAATCGTTTTGATACTATGTACTATAGATGATGAAATCCCCAAGTTTTTTGCTATTATAGTTGAGAAACATTATTCTTGAGTGATGAACCCCTCCCCATCTTTACTTCTGAAAGACATTAAAAGATCTGTTGCCAGTTAACCTAATTAGTTTTAACAGGTGTTTTATTTAGCATTTCATAACTTTACTGGTCTTTTGTTTCCCCTGTCCCAAACTTTTTGGAACGTGTTTCTGGCATCAAGTTCAAAATGGGTAAATATGTTTGAAAAAAGACAATAAAATTTCTTAGTTACAAAATTTGATATGTTGTTTTTGTGCTACTGTCAATTCAATATACACTACCAGTCAAAAATTTAGACACACCCAACTAAATGGATGTCTATGGTTATCTTCTAACTTTCTATCTTCATCTACAGGTTAACGCGTAACAGTTTCACCTGGGATGTCTGAAAAAAAAAAAAATTGTGATATACCACATATACTCTTGATGTATTGCAATATTATATATTTGTCGTATTGCCAAACTTTTGTCCCCTTTTTTGCACAATTTAAAAATTCTAGTTACCCTTCATGATTCATAGTTACCCTTTAATATTAATGATGGATAGACCAATAAAATTAATCTAAAATCTTATGATACCAAACTCCTTTGCTAGGTAAGAAAGCTGTTTTATCCTCCTTTATGGTTGCCTTTTTTAGGTGTTTTAAAGTGGACTGCATTATTTCATGAGTGCTATTTTATATTAATTTACTTTTATTCTAAAGTAAATCATTAAACTAAAATTCTGTGAGTAGCTATGTCTTTTGACTGGTACTGTAGGTGTTAAATGATCTGCACAGTAATTTTGCTGCATTCTGTTTTATTCACATGGCATCCCAATTTTTTTGGAATTGTAATCAAGATTTTCCACTCCTGTTCTTTGGTGAGTAGAACATTTATATAGCAGAATTTGTTGCCCAAATTTGTCACAGCTTTGTTTTAGAGGTTATATTTGTTTGAATAGCTGCCCTACTTTTTGAGCTATAACATCCTCCTTCTCTTGACCACATCTTCTGTGTCAAGCTCACTATAAATCCAAGCCCTAGATCTGCCTGCCCTCCAGCCAGCCAGCCTGCGGACAGTAACCTTCCTACTGATTGGTTCTGATAATACTGTTTAATTAAAAATAGCACATTGGCTGATCATGCCTGTTTCCCACCTAAGACTTTATGAACTAGCCGCTCATCCATTTAATTAAAGAACCATCAGGCCATTTAACTTTAGATGGGTTGTTAAAATCAGCATTCGGGGTGTGACTGCTGCCTTTTCCCTTGCTGCATCAGGGATGGAGATGTGACCTTATGTAAGGAGAACAGAGAGAGGAGAAAAGAAAACAAGGACCGAGTGAGGATTTGTCGGTAGGGACCAGAGAGCTTAAGGTGACAGACGACTGGCGTTGCGTATCATGGTCACGGCTGCAGGAGGCCGATTGCTGACACCTGGAGTGATGCAGAGACATCTAACACACTCTCCCTGCTCATCAGTAGCATGCTGTGTCAATGCTGCACAGACAGAAGCTTTCGCTTTAATCCGTCACCACCGAATACAAGCGTGCAGCCCAAAGGCATCTCCCAACACTCGTTCTAAAACAGAAATGCCTCATTTCAATGCCTCATTACTTACCCAACATCCCTCCCACCTATTTTATTTTCTTTCTCTCACGCGTTGGAGTGAAAAACACTCCACACTATTTGTTTTATGTAGGCTAGGTGTCACCATGCACCATTCACTTACACCTCTTTAAATGTCTATTTACATAATGGCCTTCAAGTGCAGTGCTATCCTGCAGGAATGACAGTTTCCAGGTGCTTTTTCCTGAGAAACAACCAGAACATGAGAAAGCATGTATTAAAAGCAGAAAGGTCACTGTGAAGCTGTATGGATCTCTACTAGAGAGAGAGAGAGAGAGACAGAGAGACAGAGAGACAGAGAGAGAGAGAGAGAGAAAGGGAAAGAGAGAGAGGTAAGCAATGACAGAGAGAAAAGACTTATGAACTGATACAGTGACTAAGTATACACTGACATGCCAAAAGTCAAGTGATAGCAGTATGTAAACTGAGGTGTTATCTTGTGAGTAAGGTTGAACACTGGCCGGCATGGCAAGGCGTATAACCATTCTGTAGTTTTATGTACCAAAAATAATTGGCCCTTTCCAGATGAACAGGACAGAGACCATTAGCTTACACTGCAGCTCAGGAATACATATACCTCTTCTGTCAGAACTGCTAAATCCAACTAATATCTTCACTTAGTCACTTAAATCTTTGAGTCCTAGAAAGTAGCTCATTCATTCAGTAACAACTTCATACGCCTTCTGACCCATGTCTCAATTAATGACCAACACATCTGTGATTAGAAAGAGCCCTGCCATGCATTTATTGTGCTTTTCTCACCCGCTGGGCACTTCCTTGATAATACTTTACGTTACACATTACACTAAGGGGACATCCCATAGCAGTATTATCAAGAAAGTGCCACTGTACTGTAAGCCATGGTCATACCACTTTTCACCCCTTCTCTCCTCACATGGTAGCCAAAGCTGACAATGCTATAAACCCAAGCAAAAGTACAGTGGTAAACAGACTCAGTCCATGTCTTCTGCAGGTACAGACCCCAATCATCTTAGAACATATTACTTACATTTTAAAGCTTTCTGTTTATTAAGCTGAATTGCGCGTATCTGGAAGGTAGCATATGTAACTCCATTCCACAAAGCAGGCGTGGCAACATATCAAAAATAATTATAGGCCAATCTCAAAATCAACATGCCCTGCTGAAAATTTAGAGTCTTTAGTGATTGATCAAGTGTTTTCTCAGGGCTCGGCCCTTGAACTGATTTTATTTCAGATCTGTTTTAAAGATGTTGTCATTGTGGACTGCAGAGTATAGTTGTTCTCCGACACAGTTGTTCTGCTGTGACTGTTTCTCAATAGTAATGGAAAAACTCTTCTTTTAACACTCTACAAACTGCCCTTTACAACCATAAACTAGTCAGCGCCCAATGTTGATTTTAATATTTTGAAAATCAGTATGCTGAAGGAATCCAACACTGAAACAATTACTGAATGTAAGTGGGATATGGCTAAATGGCAAATGTACTTTTAGATTCTATATCAATGATCTTGCAGGCAAACAGAGACAAGAACTTGGGTTTCTGTATTGATACAAAATGTATTTTAGGATACAGAGTTTTTCCCTCTTAACAGCTGTTTAGTGGGTTTCAACTCCAGTTCAGATCACTTCCCCTGCACATACAGGTGCGTTGGGGCAGAGAATATCTGAAACTGAGAACCGAAGTTGAACTGGGAACTGGAACTGAACACCACTGCCCATGAGGGATTGCTTTGTCGTGGTTTCAGCTGTAAATGTTAACAGTAGTAGTTACGTGGTAGAGTGGTGTACAAAAGTAGTGAGAATAAGTGTTTATGTTAGAAAGCCTGTTCCACAGAAAACAGCAGTACTTAACACATTTTCTAGTGTTAACAGTTTTATTATGTTTAACATTTTCACGTACTCAGGTAAATATACAGATATGGATATATAAAATGCTGAAAATACCGACTCTTCATTTATTGCATTTGCAGTTATAACAGCCTTAATGTGTAAATTTGAGAAGACTTTTCTGAGGAGATTATGTGTTCCCAGAACAATGTACCAACCGCATCAGACTCCAGAGGTTGCAGCACGTCCAGATCTCAGGACTAGAACAATAATAATAATAATAATAATAATAATAATAATAAAAATAAAAAATAGTTAAATTAAATGAAATTAAAAATGAAAATAAATAATTTAAGTCTGAGAGTAAAGATATTTATTTTAAAGTCCTGCAGTACATGTGCACTTTTTAAGTTACTGATGTATTATTTTATTATTATTTTTAAGTGAGCTAAATTGCTTCGCTCTTCAACTGTATTCTGGTAAGACCCATTACAACACATAAAAAGTAACATTTTCAGAATGCATTTTAATAAGGCACATTAGAAAACTGTGCTGTAGTAACGTTTGCTTACTAATTCACACCAGTTGGCAGTTTTCTTTATGTAATTCTTCTCTAAATATGTTTGATGCAAGATTCACTAAACAGTCTGGCCGTGTTTTTTCAGGTAAACTGGACCAATCTATAATATGACGGAGTGTATAGGAAACACATGGCCTACTGACGATACAGTAAAGATCCTGTGTAGAGAAATAAAACTTAATGTGTAAATGATTACAGCCATGAAGTGAACTGGCACAGTTCTTTAGGGAACCACAGTCAAGGCCTCATGCCTGACTCAGCCTGTATTCTTCCATGTTCCCTCACTCTTATACTCACTCATTCCATCTTCTCTCCTTTCATTCTGTCCTCTCTATTGGTAGAGTTCATCCTTCTAACCACTCATAGCCTAATGTTGGCACCTATATAAGATATGTAGGCCTATCATTAATGCCTTGGTAGTAATGAGCTCTTAGCCCTCAATTGTGTAGTATTAGATGATCATAGTAAAGCACAATAGCTAAACTTACCATAACAGAACATTTCAATTCATTAATATTGTTCTGAAATAATTTACATGTAACTATATCCAAATAACCATAAAAAGTGTTAGCTTTGTGATTTGTGACATGTATGTAACATGATGTCACAAAAAGCAAGTATGTCAGAACAATATTGAACATGTCCACTACTGAGGAAACAATCAGTTTACTCATCCTCAGCACACTAATGCTAATTTTAATCACTGCCTCCTCACACTGATTTATCAGTCTACTCAGACTTTAGCAGAGCTCAGTAACGCTGAGGTTAATACTGATCATCACACTGATTTATCAGTCTACTCAGACTTTAGCAGAGCTCAGTAACGCCGAGGTTAATAACTGATCATCACACTGGTTTATCAGTCTACTCAAGATTTAGCAGAGCTCAGTAACGCTGAGGTTAATAACTGATCATCACAATATAATCCTAGCAATATAATCCTAGTTAAACAGGTACCTTTTTCTTAACTCTAGAGTATATTTTATGCATAGTGTCTGTAAGATGGCCTGTTACATTAGTGTCAACCAGAAGCTATAGTTTACCTGTTTTGTAGCAGTTGTAGAGGGGAATGGCCATACAGGGCTGTGATACGGATAAACAAGTCTAATTCATGTCCCCTATAACCTTTAACAGCATTTCTGTTGGACTCAGATTGGTTTTACTGGCTCAAACTGCAGTGTTAATTTGATCAGACAGGTGTGGGGCTCTGTATAGTGTACACAGACTAAACAAAGCTCACCTCACATCAATAAAGAGCCATTAGAGAAACCAGAGAATCACTCAAACAGACTTCAATAACTGTTATAATACTCCCATCATCATTCGCTCTGACTGTGGATAAAGCTGTAAGGTTACCGCGCCTGGACTTTCACTTACTTTAAAATGCATTTGCAAAAATACATTTACTCCTCGATCTCACCTTACAGATAGTACTACATCACCAGTCGTTTGTTTTGTCTCTGCTCTCTCTTCCACTCTCTCTCTCTCTCTCTCTCTCTCTTGCTCTTCCTCTCTCTCTCTTTCTGTCTTAGAGTGAGAGGCCATTTAGCTGTTTAACTGTCAAAAAATGTGCATGAATTTATTAGTATGATTACTACAGGCATAGAAATTAGTAAAAAAACATTTTAATGGTAGAAATATTCTATTCAGTTCATTTACACAATCTGAAGGCTGTGAATGTAATGTTTACTGTCTGTGGATGTTGACACCTATAAGTTAATGTGAGACAACCATTAGAGAGCTAATGAGCAGTAGGACGGCCACTAAAAATATTATTATTAATCTAGCAATCTGTTTATTATTTTAGATTTTTTTTTACAGAATATAGACTTAAATAGCAATGAACCTTACACTGCACCTTTAATTGGGAACAGAAAAACTAGGAAGCCTTGTATTACGATCTAACCATGAAATGCATGTAGTTGTTCCTTAAACAGTACAAAGAAAGATGTTAAATCTGCACAAGCAGAGCACACTGTCTCTGTATATCATGTTCTGCTTTTGTTTTGTCTGTACAATATTCCAGTTTCCAATAATTTCCAATGATGTAGCCAAGTCAACTCAGAAACATGGTCAGGTTGTGATTGTGGATATACATAAAAGTTACTTAAGCGATTTTACAATGCACTACTTATTCGCTTTCACTTGGGTAATTTACGTTATTCATATTTTGTCTTGTACTTAAGTGAACTTTAGTAGGGATTTTCAGTACTCCTTCCACCACTGCTGGCTCATCACATTGATTTATCAGTGTACTCAGACTTTAACAGCATCCCCTTTACTCTTTGTAAAGATGCCATTTTTAAGTTCCTGTTTAGAGTCCCTCTAACAAACAAGTTTGCTACTTGTGCTAATTTCGCACAGCACTGCAGTTGCTTCCTTAATTGCTGTTAATTGTTCACTGAACTGTTATCTGGTACCTGCACTGGAACTAATTAGGTTGGTTTTTGGCACTTAAGATTGTAACGATCAATCAGTTCTTTAATGGAAAATCATTCGTTTAGGAGAGCATGCACTTCTGCCAGTGTTTCTACTGTAAATATTGTAAGCAGGTCAAAAACATTTGCTCTATTGCATTACAATTACAAAATAAACTACTTAATTAAAAGTCGTGGTTGGAATAACAAACCAAAGTAAGTAAAATCACATGAAATGCACTGTGAGTAGAGAAAAAAAGCTCATTGTAATGCTTATGTGTGCATTAAAACATAACATGTAGAAACTAAAGAAGTGCAAAGCGAGCCCACCAATCAGGGTACAGCGTGCACTTTTTTTTGAGCTTGTTTTGACCTTTTGGACAGAGCTCAACTCTACCTAATGGAAACTGTTCTCCTTCAGTGTTTAGTGCTGTGTGAAGTGTTAAAAATCCCATGTTCTAAACTCTCCTTTAATTTTATTGTTTTCCATTTTATTTTACAGTTATACAGTTACAGTTACAGTTGTATGTAAATCATTGGCTGCCCTTGATTGTGCCTTATTTATAAAACTGCCAAGGCTGTTTCTTTGCATAACTGTGCCTTTAAATTCTGGAGAACGAATGTTGATATATGATCAAAACAAATACACCCCTCACTCTTTTAAAAGCTCGGTCCCCCAATTTCATAGACCTGCATTAGCAAGGAGAATAACGCTGGACAAACAAGCTTAGCTTCTTCAGATGTCCGTGTCCATATAATACTTCATAAACCCTTTGTCCACTAGACAAATACCATGACATACCATTAGAGTGAACAATGGTACAACAATAACTAATGTTAGCTAGGTTGTAGGTTAGCAAACTGCCACAATAGTTGCCGCATTAGCAAACAAAGCTATACTGACGTAGTTCCAATCAGAAATAAGAAAATATAATGATAGAATATCAAGCAGGAGGTATTTAATTATCAGCAGTTAAACGGTTAAAAAGCAGTTAAAGCTTTTCAGTGAAACAGCAGAAATATGTTAGTATGTTAGTAAGAAACCTCCTCATCCATCTATGTCCCTTTAAACTCTCACTGAGGCTACAGTCAGCTCTTTTTCACCAGTTTCTTGTTCAATTTTCCTGTTCCACCTTAAAAGGTCCACCAGTTACATTCTGGTGCCTCGTTTACAAGCATGCACACAAAACAGCTAATGGACCTTTAGGAGGTACAAAAGGTGTACTAGATTAGTATCGCTTACTGTGCCTTTAAGACCTATATAAGATTAATGAGCTCTATTCTCATTGACTGCCCTGTATTGTGCCTCATTCAAAATGCACTCAGAGATGAAACACTCTTTATAACATTATTGTTAACTGTAGGCTGTAAAGGTGGATATATGTAACATTCACAGACATTCACAAAACAAGAATTCAGATTGTGGGTAGGGAATGATATGTTTGTAAACTTTAACAATGCTTATGCATCACTTCAATACTGCATAGTTCGAGACCTCAGAGCAGACTGTACTAGAGATTATGAAGAGTGAGAGCTATTTTCTTGGATTTATGAATGAAGTTAGTAGCAAAATGATGATTGTGACTATTAATGTTAATGTTCTAAGCCTTAGTGTCCATAACTCTATATACAAGGTGGCTTATGCAAGTTCCCATTAAATTGCAATCAGGAAACCTGTGTTTGCTCTGTAGAAACCACTAGAACCTACGTGCACATTGCACACAAAGAAAGGCAGTTCTTTTGATCTTTCTTTTTTAAATAGTGTAAACATTGATGCCCATTTGTAACTGAGAAACAAAAGTAAAGGTTTATAAGTAAATAAATGAATAAATAAATAAATAACTGTTTAGCACCCCCACCCCCCAACACTCCCACCCCCACCCCATGCTTCCCCTGATGGATGGTTATATTACAGGACAGTCTCATTCCAATAGCATGAAGCAGTGAGCAAATGCCATAAATTGTGGACCTGCATTAGCTTGTAATCTCTCCAGCACGTACAGAGACTGATTACTGCACTGCGGTCTCTTCAACAACAGCCATGCATTGTGTTTCCTCTGCTCTATCACACTCAGCGGCCCTATACATTTCAGTCATATTACAATTAAAGCTTCTCCCCAATGCCGTGGAGTTTTTAGCCACTGTTTAATTAAGCAGACCACCTTTGTTCTCACTGCAGGAGAAGAGAAAATATGTATCAGACAATAAATCATAAAACATTGAACGTGTGTTATTGATGCAAATGCGCGTTGTCTGTGCACACACCTCATTAAAACCTGTGTTCTGTTAAATAATTCATACGCTTCTGTTTTGCTATAACTGTTGATCCGTAGCAATTGAAAAGCACCAATCAGTCTCTGCTCGTGTGCATGATCCGCTTATTAAAAAGGATTTAGCCAGCCTCACGCTTCTAAAGATGTAATATAAGTCCGGAGTTCCCTGCAAAGAAAACCCAAATAAATCAAAGTAATTAACTCCATAATTGATTTCATTACTTTTCCTGCTCAAAGTGGAGAGAGTTTGAGTGAGCTGGGCAGGAAGGCGTGCGTGTGAAGGCTGTGCGGGGAAGCGTAGGGGAAAGGTTTCAGTGCCTGAACAGCAGGCACGTTTGGCCAGAAGGTAAAGTCACTTTTTAATTACACCACAGCCACTCAACGACCCTTTAATCAATCCGTCAGGAGCTGCTACACAGAGAGAGGACCACACCACACGACAAACCTCTCTCTCCCTCTATTTCACACATTTTCTCTTAGTGCTGTAAGACACTTCCACTCCACGCATCTTGTGGTCAGCGTGGTGCTCTGATGTGTCTGTAGCCTGATTCAGTGCTGCTAAATGGGAAAACAGCACCACACTTTAAACACCATCCAGAAAAGCGTTTGTAAGGTTTACCACATTCTCAGCAGTTGCCAGAAGTGTTGGGCATCATTGTCCACCAACAGGATGGTTTTGGGAGGATGGGAGTCTTCCTCTCCTCTAAAGTTTCAAAACATAAAGATGAATTCCAACATTTTTTCACAATGTCTGTATAATGACATAAATGGTTACGATGTAAGGTAAGTTATTCAGAGTGGTTTGGTGTCACATGCTCCCTTCTAGAGAAGCCCACTGAATCAGAATTGTTCAGAGTGGTGGTGATGTGAAATGAAAAGAGGAAAAGAGAGAGTGAAAAGAGAGAGTAAAGGAGAGAGAGAAAAGCAAGGAGAAATGCAACTTTAAATCGGACACAAAATACACTCATCAAAAGAATAGCTGTGCCTGGAAAGAAGTGTCGGATTGCTATTGGGAAGGAAGATAAAGGTTACCAGAAACAATAAATGATGATAAATTTAGACTGATATGGGAAATATTTATTGAGCTACACAAACAGAAGTAGTGTCTCTCAGTATGGCGTTGGGCATACTACTGCAACGTGCAGATGTTTTGGCATGGAGTTGTAGAGGTTCCTAATGGTCTCCTGTGATAATCCATCCCATCCAGTTTGAATATTCTCGCACAGTTCCTGCATATTTTTGTGGTAGGGGTGGAGGTGGAGTGACACCAGGCCGTCTGGATGTGTGATGCAGGATAACAAACCGCTCATCTTGGTGCTGACCACGGTGCCTCCACACAAGGATTCGTTGGTCCTTACTTACGTCACACGAGTGACAGAGTGTGAAACCTGAATCATTTGCGTGTCTCACGATGCCAAACCCACCCACCAAGTTTCATTCCTTTCGTATGATTCCTTCTGGGTGCAACTATTTGTGAAACTATTCTTTTGATAATGAGTGTATCCTCCTCCAAGTGTTAAATAGAGGGGAAAGAAAAGAAAATTGCTAATGCTAACAGCTACAGGGTCTGAGAAGTCTGCCTGCTGAGCAGCACACCGACCTTCACCTGAGCCATGCACCTGTGTGTGTGTACGTGTGAGTGGAGTTGTATGTTTGATTTCGGCCGCTGTCAGTTCAGATTAGGATCTGATGTTGAGGTTTGTGACCCAGCGTCACTGACCGCAGGCCCCAATGGGAACAGCCTACAGATCTCTGTTCATTTAAACTCACTCCACATCTGCCCACACTCTCCTGAGACGCACAATCGAGTCTGTAGCCTTCACTCTGTTTATTCAGCAGCCGTCTTTTGCTACATGAAAAAGTTCCTGATTCAACATTCCATGTCTGAATTGCAGTGTCACTGGAATATTTTGAAACAACACAATGTATTTTCTTGATTACCTTGATTTCTGTGGCAGCTATGGAATTTGATGAGATGTAGAATTGCAGGATAAGTGCTTTAGGTATGTACCTGTATAAAAGGAACAAATGCTCATCATTCTGCTGAACGATCTGCAGTGCTTCAGAAAAACTGGCAGAAATTAAAGGAGGAACAAACTGCTGGAACGTGTGTCTGTAAATCACCAAAATGAATATTTAATTTCAAATCAGTCACTTTTATTATTGATCAGTCTCAGACAGATGTATGGCACAGTTCATGGACAGTCAGAAATACTTGTCTTTCTCCCTCCTCTTGGTTGCTGGTGGGCTATAATGGTAGTTGATATTGTAAAGGAAGATGCAGTGTTCAGGAGGACACTTCACTCGCTCTGAAGGCTGGTTACTCTGGGCTTTGGGGCATTCACTGGACTTGTAAAGAAGCAATTTAGTGACACACTGACTCAGCACACCTGACCTGAGGTGCTGTAGGGCATCTCTCTCTCTCTCTCTCTCTCTCACTCTGTCTTTCTCTCCCTTTTATTGATTCAGCATCCAAGCCTAAATTTATGATCTGCGTTTCGCATTTATTTGGACTATTTTTTGGCATATTCAAATGTTGAAATGTAAACAAAGTCATTTTGTTTTGTCTTTATGTGAAATGATGAATTTTGGAAATGCACAGATTTTTGAGAGTAGCTCTTATTGGAACCAGAGTTTGTTAATATAGGCATTCTGTTTGTTAACTAAAACATCAGTTAACCTAAATATGTTTTAAAACGATGTATATAATGAGTTTACATAAATATATAACAGCCTTAAAATCATTTGTCAATCATAAGGTGGTACACTGACCTAAAACCGAGAATGGCGTCCCTGTCATTTCCACCTTGGGATCCGGAACACCTGCTATAGTACTATGGGTCTGCAATTAGCTATAAGAAGAAGATAGCTGGTTATTCCCAGTACGGACATCATGGCAGAGGCTGTGAAGAAATGAAGAAGACATTGTCAGAAGAAGCAAGGAGGAGAAAAGGAGAGAGTGACCGTGCAAGACGGTTACCATACAACAAAGATCTGACATCAGAGTGTACATCCCTGCCAATGCTCTTTACGGAAGATTGCACTGTAGATATAACCTTATCTGTGTCATCCCAGAGTTTGTAGTTTATCAGGATGCCATAAATCAACTAGCCTCAATCCTGTAAATCTGGTATTTGTCAATCTCACGCTAAATATGCCTTTAGAATTTGACACCTCCTGTAATATTACTTTAACTTGTAAACTGACCTGGTTCTTACTCTTCTGATGTTGTCTTTGCAGGTGTTGTGCCAAATTCCAACTCTCCAGCAGAATCCAACTTTCCTTCATGCAGGCATATAGAGGCAACAGAATACACTCGCCATTTCAGTTATTTACCTACAGAAACCACTGAAATCACGAGTGTAGTCTGTAGCATCCATATACCTATGTATGACACTCATACACACGAATGGGAGTCAGATTCTGTATTCTTCAGCTAATCAACAGATGTACATGCATAGCTGTCCATAAGGAACTCAAAACATGATTTGTTTTTACAACAGTGGTGTAAAAGTGAATTCTCACTGTGAGTGCTGTTTTAAGGGTTTTTGTTGTTATATCGTATTATTCGATGTTATTACAAGATATAGTATATGTTTATGAGATATATTTTAGACACACATTCAGACTTTTTAAGATTCTCTCAAACACAGCATTTCACCTCAAACCATTATGAATGACTTTAAGTCTAACCAGTGAAATATATAGACATTTTGATATTCCTCTTTAAGTAGATAAAGATGCGCAAAGGGTTCTCTGGAACGACACCCGAGAAGAATCTCTAAAGAACCTTGGGTAAATGTCCTGGAGTGCATAAAGAGTACGAGCAAGTTTTCACCATTATAGTCAGTGAACATAGTAAGAGCTTCTCTTTGCCATGTTTACATCAGATGCTTTCAGATGCATTCAACCATTGGTGTATCTACTACTGAGCCATTCCCTGAAGCAGTGCAGGTTAATTGGCTCGCCAAAAGGCAGCCATACACACCTGGCATTCAAAACAAGCTGTTTTGTAATAGCTCCCTTTGATACATGATTGGAAGTGCCAAAATAGCAAGACTAGACTGTGCCACAGAAGAAATCCCTGAACTCCAAAATAGTAATCGATGATGCTCAAAAAGCACATTTGTTCTGACTGTTGAGTAGGTAGAAGCCTGGTGCACCAAAGGTTTAGACATATTTCTTGTCACGTAAGTTCTTTCAGAGAAGACTTTGGCAGGGGTTTCCCTATGACCCAGTTCATCTCTGAGCCTCAAGCCAAATGTTCTCAGCAATACAGAATGTCTGTCTCCACAGAGCCTGGCCTACTTTTCAGAAAGTGAGCACCTTTACCACAGCAAATCGGTCTTAAACACAATAACTGTGCTCTCTCTTATTAGTGCCCAGAAGTCTTTCTTATTACTTTCTTTAGCTGCTGTAGAGCTGGAGGTTTAATGGACGTTTCCGCACACGCTTTAAAACTAGCCAGTTTAAAAGTGCGTTTCAGTCGGATTCCATGCCAATCTCAGCTAGGTCTGAATTGCTAGCCTTTTGTATTTTGGGATTATTTTATGGTTTGAATGATGTTTGAGGTTAATATTTGGTCTGCTTTTTGCCCCAAAATACCCTTTGAAGCCTACAAAAGCCATGTCAAGAGGGCTGAAGTAGGCCTCGACCCAGATGCACTCTTTCCTTGATTTCTTTAAAACAGAGAAGCAGCTTCAAAAAGCACACTGAAGAGGGAATCTATTCCCTGAGTCACAAAGAGGAACTCTAATGAGCAGTTTTTCTCTCTCTCTATCTCTCTCTGGCTCACTCTCTCTCTCCCTCCCCATGACCACTCTTGAATAAAGAATGTGCATCAGCCTAGAAAGAGAAATCAGAGGGAATTTATTCTGTGCGTATTTTCAAAAGAAGCTTCTCGATTTCTTATGCATGCTTTAGATTACATCCCTAATCAGTTCAAGATTTCAATTAGTGTTGGGTTACTTATAGGGTGGCTGTTGCCCTTTGGCTGGTTATTCACTGGCTTTTGGCCTTTACAGCAAACCTTTCATTAGTCCACGTCTTTATTAAACCACACAGTGTTATCTTGCCCATCATCCATGTATAAATCCATAAGCACGTGGCTATGGGATGAAGGAGGCCACAGAAGCTTTGAGATGGGCTTCATTATGTGGGTACACTCTGCTCAGGGGCAGTGGATTGCTCCTCCGGCCCTTTATCCATACAGTGGCCGGACTTAATGAATGAAAAATGCCTGTCCCGATTCAGACGCTGCAAATTGATGCTAAAGCGTGACAAAGACGATAAATTAGGCGCTATCATGTAATTACCAGACAAATGGTGCGTAAATTTGCTTCTGTGTCTGATTGTGGAGTCCGGAGGCATGTTCCATCGCCTGCAGTGCAGGGAGGACAGTTTCACATCAATTACGCATCAGTGTGTGAGACTCAGGCCACGAAGGAGTGTCTCAGTAACAGCCTCTACATTCATTCATGACAAGCACATTTCTGAGCAACGGCAGCAGTCAGACGACGCTAAGGATTCATTTCTTTTGTCTGCTTTAGCAAATGCTTTCTCTTGTCTTTTTACCGTATCTTTTTTATTGCTGTCTTTGCAGAATGATAGAAGAAACAGGAAAACAAAGACAAGCAGCAAGACGTTCCATACCACAACACAACATGGATACGCTACTGATCAACAGCTGAACTCTCCCACTCATTCACTCACTCACTCACTCAGTTGTTCACTCACTCACCTACCCACTTATTCAACCACTAACTTACCCACTCATGCACTCATTCACTTACTCACTCACCTGCACACTCACTCTCTCATCTACTGACTTATTTGACCACTCACTCACTCACTCACTTACTCACTCACTCATTCACTCACTCACTCACTCACTTACTCAATCACTCATTCACTTATTCACTCACTTACTCACTTGTGGGTTAAATTGGTTAAACATGGGTTATGTGGGTTATGTTGCATTGGTGACATTGATATCTGCTTTGAGATATCACAAATCATGATTTAAAGAAATACACAGCTTGTCGCTGCATCCACCAATGCAAGAGTGTATGTAGAGTGGAAGCCATATGTCAACCTTCCAGTTTGCTTATTGAAATAATGGACGTGGTGTCCACTGGGCCAAAGAACTGAAATATTATCCACATTGTTAACAGCATAATGTTCAAAAGCAAGTGTCTGCCTTGGTATGGGTTGTATGCCTTCTAGCTGACATCTTTTTCAGGTATGTCCATACTTTGTCATACTTATGTGAGATTGTACAGGTGTTACAAAAGCATGCCCACATAATCAGAGGGTGCTAGACTGGCCTGCCTGCAGTCCAGGCCTGTCTCCTTATGAAGCACAAACTGTGACAATGAAGGGCCGGCTTCACATACTGTCCCAATTTTATGAAATTAAGGTTTGTAGATAAAAATGAGTCTAGGATCATGAATATTCTCTGTTGCTGTGAGATAGGCCCAGCCGAATGAACGTAAAGAGTGAAATGCAAGAGCATTGAGATCCCATCCTTACTGTACATTCTGTCCATTTGGGACTTTAGGGACCTTTATGCATATAATGTGGGACTCTCCAAAAGTCTACAACTTTTGTGAAGAAGTAGTTGAATCTATCTCCTCTCTGATTAAGATGCACCTCCCCATGGACCCTGAACTTCATTTGCTCAATGATGATTCAAGACTCTTCATCATGGGAGGATCTTGGGAAATACAGTTGGTTGGCTTAACTGCAGCAAAAGCGTGGAGGTGGAGTGACACCAGGCCTATTGGACATGTGACGCGTGTCAACAAATCATTCATGTTTGTGCTGAACACACGATTTATTGGTCATCTCCACCAAGACAAAAGTTCGACACGTCACTGAAGATGACCCACTGCCAATCGGAGTCACTCCATGACAGTCTGGCACGACACCTTTGCAGTCTTTGGTTGACGTGGTATTAAGGGCAGTCGTCGTATCTGCATGTAGTCCTACCTTGTGCAGCCATCTGCCAATGGTGCTGGCACTTACAGGACGACTTATTTAGGGCTCACTGCATGTTCGCAGTTGTGGCTGTTGGGTTATTCCATGTATATCAGACAATACTTTGGTTCTCTCCCTCCATGGTTCGTGTAGGTCTCCCAGATACTTCATGTCACTGGTGGATGCCTTATTCTATCCACAGCGGGCCAACAATGTTCTACTGTAGAAACTGCAGTACCGGTATGATGCTGAATACGTTGTTAACACCATCCTGCTTCCCAGAGCCCTAGGACGTGACCCCTCCCCAACTCCTCCGACTGCTTGAATTGCTTGAACTCTTCTCCAAGGAATACTTTATTTGCAAAGGATGCTACCAACACAACCGCATTAGTCAGAATGGAAAACACACACAACAGGATAACTTTGGGGTTGGAATGTAGGGTGCTGTTTAATTTTTGTTTTACTGGAAAAAAAAAAAAAAAAAAATTCTATGCCCTGAGGTCTGCATAGGCCTGGAAATGCAACATGTTAAAGAATTTCTCAGACATCACTAGTACAACACTACCAGACACATAACCTTATTTACCAGAATCCTGCAGCCAGTGGGTAAGTTGGGTGACTATGGGTCAGTAGATCCAGATTTAAGGTAATGCTGAAGGGAATGGTTTAACGAGGTAAATATATCTTTCCATTTAACATGAGCTGGTATAGAGATAGCTGTGTGTGTGTGTGTGTGTGTGTGTGTGTGTGTGTGTGTGTGCGTGTGCATGTGACAATGAAAGTTATATCTGTGTTGACATTCGCAGGCAGCACGGGGAGAGAGAGGTTGCGCCTCGGCCTCGGGGGACACAGCTTTGTTCACTGAGTCCTTCATCATGAAGAGCATGAGTCATGGAGGCAGTGAACCAACACAGACACACACACACACAAAGGGGGTAATATGTGTGTAATGGCTTTTCGGAGGACAGTGGTGTCTCAGTAATTCCAGCAGAACTGTTCAGAGTCACTTTGCAGCAGTACCTAAAACATGCGTACATCCTCAATATATATTTTTTACAGTAAATGATGATGTTCAGTCAAACAGGGTCAGTGTAGATCCTCTTCCACAGCATTTATATTTAACCCTTACAATATCAACACAGAAAGCCATGTTATTTGTGTCCTGTTCAAGTTTCTGTCCATCCTTCCACTATGAGAACACAACTTAATACTATGGGGCTAAAATGGTGTGTCAAGATGCTGTTTCTGAGAAAAGAATGTAAACAAAAAAGAGGAAATGTGCAACTCACACAAAGAAGCTGCTGGTGTTCTCAGAACAATGTGCTGACCACTCCAGAGTGCAAGCCTTAACATCAGTGAATGTGTTTGGGGTTACTTGGATTGTAAGAAGCAGGAAAAATTAGATTTCTGATTTCTAAAAAAACCCCAAAAAAACGCAAGTCTCTGAAAGGAACAACAGAAGTTATAATAAAGGGTGGACACACTATAGATGAGTCCTCTTTTTGGCTTTCTGTAATAATGTGCTACAGTATTTTCCTGTTTTTTTCTGATGCTGAAAATGAATAAATTGTATTTAAAGTCACGTATGTCCGAGTAAAACAGGCTATGTGAGTGGGAAATAATTTTGGGCAGAACCTGGGTTTATTCTTCAGGATCTGATTGGGGTGTAAAAAGATGTCATTTCAGAACACACATGGGGTCAGACTGGAGTCAGACAGTAACAAAAGCAGTCTGTTCCATTCTAAGGGATAAAGAGATTGAATTGTGTTCAGGTTTGGTACATGCCAATATGGAAAAAATATGTGGACATATGTGTGTGTTTGTATAACTGAAATACATTTCAAATATATTGCAACTGATCCAAGATATATTCCAAACACTAAAATGTATTTTAGAATATATTGCTATATCAACTGAATATATTTTAAAGTACATGCATTTTATATATGGTAAAATAATACAAATAGAAATGATACACATTTGAAAATTTAAATGAATGAAAAAGATGAATGCAGCCAAAATACTTGTCTAATGCACTTTACTGCAATCCCTTTTTGAAATTAAGTTTTATTTTAATTTTATTTACCTTAAATCTCACTGAGATTTAAAACCTCATTTGCTGGACAGTCCTGGCCAAGACAGTAAGCCAAGGTAGTAAGTCTAGATTTATAAATTGAAGTATAACGTATATAATAATATGCAGATTGAGAACTTGATATCTTGTTTATTTGAAATACATTTTGTGGGAGCACTGTCGTACTGCAATGGTTAACTGGAAAACACAGTGTCAGTACCATTGTATCAGTTCATTTAGCCATATCTTTAACCTTTGTTAAAGCTACATACAACTGAAAAATATACAATAATAACAAATAAAAATACAGGAATTAAAATACAATTTTTGGTTATACATTAGGAATATATTTTTTGGTATATAATTTTTCATATTGTTAAAACACACAAATATTACTAGTGAACCTCAATAAGAAAAAATACCAAAAAATATAGGATATAGATATAGGATGTTTTTTTTTTTCTTTTTAACTTTTAATATTTAGAAGAGGCAAACGCCAGACAGCAGGCTAGCCTGGTAGCATCAACTTTGCTATTGCTTTTCTTACACTTTCATAGAAACAATAAGAATCTGCGTACAAATATATTTACCTTACACTGAACTAGAAATGGACTGGGCTTGCCTGTGCATCTGGGCATGTTGCTCCATCATCAGCTGACCCCCTCACAGCCTCACAACAAAGTAGAAAACAATGCAAAAACTGCAAGATATCTGAACTGAAATTTGTCCAAATTTCAATATGTATTGTTAACTCTGTAGAACTATAAAATGAAGACGGGTTTTCTGCATAAACAAGCTGTAAAAATTCAAAAGTGATTATAGTACTGAAGCTAAACACAGAAGCTAAAATGAGCAGGTGAAAGGACAATTTTTGCCGATATACATGTTCACACAGCTGTGAGTGGAGCTGATGTGTTTTGTCACTGATGATAGGTCAGGTTGGTGGAGGGGAAGTGAAAATATGAAAATATGCAATATTATTGGTTAGCATATGTTGTGGCACACACAGTGATGCAACCAAATGTCACACAGCTTTTAGAGGCAGCCACAAATCACTACACTTCATTCAGTAATTACGGAGCTTTGTTGTGTGCATGAAGTGGTGCTATTGATTGTGCTTATGTGACCAAGGACACAAACTAACAAAGTAAAACAGGTGGTCTTGGATTTTTGCACAGTACTGTTTTTAACATTATGAAATTGCCTAGTAATAGCAGTTAGTATTTTAGATGTTACTATTTTATCTTCTATATCATTAGGTCATATTTTCAGCTTCCATCCCTTTGTCTCAATGTCACAACCTAAAAAAATCATGGCAAATTGCAGAGCAAAAAACTTTTTGCAAATTCAAACCATAGTAATGTCTTCTTCTACTTACAGAAGAAGTAGGGGGATGGAGCCAGAACAAAAGAATCCCTTCTTGAAGTGAAGGTCAATTACGGGATGATGTTCTCTCTGCAAGTTTTGCAGTTCTTTACTGGTGTTTTTTTACCCCCAGATCAATTCCTACTTTTCTTTTTTTTCTTGAGAGATCAAACGCCCTATTAGTGCCTCAGCTCTCAAGCCAGTTTGAGTTTACGTGTCTGTCTGAGAAGAACAATAGCGAGCAGAATTTCATCAGCAATAAAAAAAGGAAAAAAAAACTGTACCTTGGTGCCTCTCATCTCAGCACCTCTCCCTCGCTCCCTCCCACACCCAACACACCAAACTCATCAGCTCAACAGCCCTCCTCTTCCCTCTTCAGCCTTGAAACACTCATTGACATTTCAGGAGACCTTGCTAAAATGTAGTGGAGCATCAGTGATGCTGAAAGTACAGCCTGTACTATTTCACTTACTGTACTTAAAAGGGCTTTGAATTGGATTGTGTTTTGTTTTTTCTGCTGTGTGCAGTTGTTTGCTCACTAAAGTGATACCGAAGCTCGAGGTTGGCGATTTGAGAGGGGTCCCGTCGTAGCATCTCAGGAGCCTGTGCGAATATGTATGGGAGCTTCCTCATTATACAAAAGGTTTCTGGGCAGTGTGCCAGGCTTTTACAGGACAAACTGAAGTATACCACAATGCAGTTCAACATTCAGAGATATTGGAGTGGTCCACCCACCATTACAAATGAGGTCAGATGAAGATCAGTGTAGAAGTCTGACTTCTCTTGCAATGGGTCACTGCCTAATCTGCTTCTGGATGCTAAACTTGCAGTTAGGTCTGCTGTAATGCTTTAAAAAGGCTTTGTGGTTGCACGCTGCTCTTTCTCTTCGCGCGCATGTGTTTGTGTTTTTTCTTTTGGTCAGGCACAGGGGCCTAAAGGGCCACAGCTGTGCCTTCTCTATTCAGTCATGCATAACTCCACCTGAGCTCATTTGGATTCACATCAAAGAGATTCAGCCTGGTCCAACAGCATTGCTAAACAGCCATGCAAGAGCAGAGGTGCCTTTGCAGTTACATTGGCTGTACCTAGAAAGAGAAAGCAGCCATGCTGAAAGAAAAACACTACTGTCTAATATTGTAGGCGGTAACCTTACACTTAAAGGGGAATTCCACCAATGGGTTACAGTTTATACATAATTAAACAGGGGGAATATAAATAAAGTCGCTCAAAGTGGTTTGATGTGAAGTATGGCATTGTAGATGAACATACCAGCAGTGGTGATAGGAACCAGGGGTTGCAATGTCTACAGCACATGGCCATAGTAGTTACCTTTCAAAATAGGCAATGAACCTATCTTTCATATTTCGTCTGTTATTTCAATTCCAAAAAACCTTGAAATGTATCTGAAATGCCAATTAAAACAGAAAGCAGTTTGACCTGAATTAAAATGAAAGTAGTGTACAAAAAATGATCTTTAATATTTTACATTAGACTTTATTTATGTTTTTATTGTAAATCTACACAAATTTGATGCCTGCAACATGTTCCAAAAAGTTGGAACAGGTGCATGTTCACATTGCATGTGTTACATCGCCTTCCCTTTTCACACTTAACACTTTTTACACTTGACAGTCATTTTGGAACTAAAGCAATTGATCTTGTCCTTACAGTCCCTCAGTTATACATGTATTCAGCTACACAACCACACAAACCTTCATGGGTGTATTTTGCACATATGTTGTGTCACAGAAGCAAGATCCTTTATAATGCAATGCTATCAAAGGGATCATATGTCACACACATTAATTTGCGTTTGTTGATCTTGATTTTTTCCTGAATCTTTTGATTATTTTATGCACAGAGGAGAGTGAAATGCCTCAAATCCTTGCAAATGCTTCTTGAGGAACATTGTACTTAAACATCTTAACTATTTGCTAATGTGGTTTTTGTGGTGAGTCTTGACCCATCTGTGCTCATAAAGGACTTGGCCCTTTTTGTTTTTGAACATATTACATACCTCCTAAAAATTGCCAGTGTTCCTAAAATCCTCTTAAATTGCCCCAGACTTTTTTTTTTAATGTTTTGCATCAATTTTCAGAACAAAAAACAACGACGTTGATGAGATGAAACATTAAATCTATTGTAGCATCCTGCCACTGGCTGCACATGCTGAGGCTGAATGGGAGGCATGCGTGGCATATAAAAGGTATTGTTTATTATTGTTTTATTTGCTGTTCTTTAGTTGAAGGTATTTGTATGGCTTTGCTGTGTTACTTTGTGTCAGGGAATGGGATTAGTTGTTCGGATTTTGTGCGGATTTGTGTGCGGTGGGGTCACCTGGAGCTTGAAGCTTGTGTTTAGTAGTGACCTTCCACACACGTTTGTGCTTTGGTTGCTCTTGTTTTTGTGCTCATTCAAAAAATAAAGCTAATTCTGAGCAAAAATTATGCCTGATACTTCAACTTCATCTGTGCCACACCAGTGTCAGAGGTGGAATCACGCCCCTAGTGAAATTGTGCCTGTTTATGGTAGTGGTAAATGCAATGTTTATTAATTATAATTTTAATAATGATAAAATATGTGACATTCTGAATTGTTGGGGTGCTACTTTGGCTTACAACACCATAATATATTGTCTCTGGGATCAAGGAACATATTCTTAACCAGCTTTTTGTGGAAATTCTTATTGATGAGAGGTACGCTGAACGTCCAACCTAGAACCATTTAGGGAAGGGTGTACTGTGATTTACCGAATGCACCAACCGGCTCTATTGCATTGATACTGACAGTGTCAGTAACATTCAAAGCATTTTATATATAACCGCAGACATAAGATGAAGGTTACACAGAGAGCTGGTGAGACATCTCAGGTTAGCAGTTTTCATCACAAAACCAAGGCCATGTCCTATGGTGCGCCTGCATAAAGCTCTTGTTTATATGACTGTGTGCACCCATGCATTCATGTATGTTACACGAAACAAATGTACTGAAGAAAATGGCAGTGTAAAATTTCGCAGCCATATCAAACCCCTGAAGTAATATCAAAATGTGATGGGCTGTCTCAGGTGCTGCTTATGAGTGCTGCCTCCACGAAGACACAAATGACCTCAAATGCCCTGAAAGTGCCTCCATTACCTTCATATGCAGTGATTCAATATACAAGCCTTATATATGTATATTACAGTATGGTCATGAATTCTAAGGTTATAAGTTATAAAGTGAGGTATAGAGGTTTTTTTTAATGTGATAAGGACCAAGATTAGTAAAGACATACTGTCCATAATAACACTCTCCATAAAATCAAAATTTTATGGAAAATACACAAATGTTTTACAGCATGTTTTAACTCTTAATCTTAAACTGCATACAAATTCACATAAAATGTCAATAATTATCTATACTTAAATATGCAGCACATAATATAAAAGTTCATGTCTATACTAACGACATAATGTTTTTCTTTGTAAATTCAAGGTAAATCTTATTAGTTCATATTTGTGCATTGTGAAAAAAGGAAATCATTAAAAAAAAATTGCCCTTGCCCAGAAATTGCAGGCTAGTATTTTACTGCAGTTTTACAAGAAATGTTTTAACATTTGACTTTTTTTTGTATGGCATTTGAATACATTATTGCAGAGTGTATTACATAAAAATGTGGGTCCATGTCGTAGAAAAAAACATGTTTTAAATCTATTGCTTTTGTGATGTACTGAAAATGTTGCATTTGCATATAAGCCACCTATTCAGCCTACAGCGGTTTAGTTTCCCATTCATATTGAAGTTATAAGTAGTGTTGCAGTCTTTTTTGAATGAGGCACAATAAAGGGCAACAGAATGTAGCAAGCACCTCAATGAGTATACACTCTTGCTTTCTTTCGCAATAGTTCACTCACTGTCACATAAACAAACCAAACATGTTGGTAAATGCATGCTATAATTAGGATGTTTACACAAAGTTGAAGATGAATAAGGAAAACTGAATCATGTGCAAGTTTTTATTGGTTGACATTCTAACAGTTTTCTGAAGGGCTTAGTAATGCATAAACAAGCTGAACAGCTGTTTGTCATAGGTGAGGTTTCTTGATTGGGTTTCTTATAAGAAAAATTGTTTACTATTCACCTTTCAAGTACTGAGTATCGGAAAACTTCCAAACTGTCACCGACTGTAAACACCATGGACGACCGGTCATCCTGCCATGGGATATGTTTGACACAACATCTTCTTCTTCATTGGTAGTAAGACACCACCGCATTGCTTCATAGTATACATCGGAAATTCTAGCATACATTGTCTGTATGCTATACGGAACGAAATGTACTATAGAGCAATTCCGAATGCAAATTCTGTGGCCAGATTTTTGGACACAATCCTTATATGATGATTTTACAGCACAGTCAGCACACAACAGTTTGGACACTACTCAACAGCCTAGCAACACCATAGCAACTGCTGGGGATACCATAGTAACCTCCTAGCAACACCCTAGCAACCACCATGGAAACCATAGCAACCACCTAGCAACACCCTAACAAAAACACTTGGATGCTGTGTAAAATGTATTTTAAAACAGAATGCAGTGATGTTTTAAAGCCTATATTTAACTGAGAAGACAACATGCCAAATGTTGAAACTGAGAAATGTTATCGTGTTTTGAAAAACATACACCAATTTTATATTTGTAGCAACACATTTAAAAATAACTTGGTATTGGAACTACAAAAAGACTGGTGAAGTTGTGTAATACTACAAATCACCTGGTGGAACATCTCACAACTAATTAGATTCAATGGTAACAGGTCAGTCACATGATTGGGCATTAAAAGAGCTTCACAGTCTTTCAAACGTAAAGAAGGGATTTCATCATTAACAGTACATAATGTCATTGAAAGATTAGAGAATACAGAGAAAGCTCTGCTTGCAAGGGACAAGACGGAAAACCAAAACTGGATGGCCATGAACCTTGGGCCCTCGGGCGGCACTGCATTAAAAACAGATACAGTTCTGTGGTGAAAATCACTGCATGGGCTCAGAAACACTTCAGAAAACCAGTGCATGTGGACACAGTTTTTCAGCGCATCCACAAATACAAGTTAAAACTCTACACTGTAAAGAAGAAACCATATAAACAGATCCAGATGTTAAGCAGTATTGACGGTGAAGTGGAAAGTGTCCTGCCCTCTGACAAATCAAAATGTTGACTTTTTTGGAAATCATGGATGCTGTATCCTAAAAAGGAGAGTTAACGTCTGGCTTGTTATCTGCACACAGGTCAATTATCAGCATGCACGATGGTATGGAGGGGGTGCAATAGTGCACATGGCATGGAACATGGCATTTGCACATCTGTAAAGGCTCCAACATATCCAGACCATGTCTTTCTCAGGGAAATCTTGCTTATGCCAAATCACCTGCTCATAGAAGCTCTGTCGTAAAATAGTCCATGGGCCAAATTGGCCAAAATGATCAACTAAATTGAGGGAAAAATAATCTTAGAAATCTGAAAGAAGCAGTATTTTTGTGTAATTTTGTTTGTTGTCAAGCAATAGCCGACCAGCTAAAGCCATTAGAGCTTCAAACCACATATCTGTAACCTCTTGGGTGAATGCAAAATCTCTGCTTCATTCAACCACCAAGAAGGTGCCTTTCCAGTAGAGGATCAGACTCTGTACACTCTTATGAAGTACGACAGACTTCTTTGTCTTTAGCTGCAGCAGAGTCACTTAGGTCATTATAAGATTGCCTCTGTGGCACATCTGTTAATAAAAGTTTGTTAGGAGTGTTTGATTGCTACATACTATCTGTGTGGCTGCTGATGGGCGCTGCAACTGTCAGAGCCGATTTCCAGGCCGACTTGGCTTTGATTAATTGTGCTGTCTTTTGTGTGTAGGTGTGGAGGTCAGCCATGGGAGAATTCCCTCCACACTTGTGTTTGTTATTGGAGAAGACTAATCACATTCACTTCGCCACCCCCTTACCAAGTCTGAATATAACCCTGCTCTCACACACGCACACACAAAAAGGCAAAACAAAGACAAACTGAGACAAAGATGCCTTGGCTCTGTTGCCTTCACGCTCTGCCCTTCAGTTGGTTCCAGTAAATGGGTAAGGACCAGCTGCTGATGAATACACTATACATGCAAAGAACCCTTACAAATGTGACACGTACGCATAATCATGTAACTTGTGTGTTCTTGCAAACTCACAGGCACACATTTCTGCAGAACAACTGTGGCCAGGAAAAAGTGCTTTTTAGTCTGGAGACACAAGTGCCTGCACTGATTGTGCTAATGATTCTATCATTAACGCTGGGTGAGGTTGTGGAGGAGGATAATGGATGCAGTGAAATCTCGCACTCGCTGCCTGCCAAACGCACTGCTCTGAATGCGTAATGATGTCCCTGAAGGAACGCCAGAGGAGGAAAAATGCACTCAATCAATTAGAATAAGGAAAAAGGAGGGAGGGGGCAGTGATTTGTGAGGGGAAAGGAGTGTCGGATTTGATTTGAGGATGGACAATGGTCAACTGGAGCTATGTACAGGCATGTGTCTGTCTTGACAATTGTGTTTCAGCCACAATGGAAAGTACAACATAGAGAATCAGCCAATATCACAATGCAGGGACAGAAACAGTCTAAGGCTGAGCAGGCAGCTGGATAGTCAATTGACCTATCCATGATGTGCTCACAAGAATGTTCTTTCAGACTGTTGAGTGGCTGGAGAAGCTATATAAACTCCATTCAAATGCACTTTTTTCTGAACACACCTACATACATGGGACAGGTCACACTTTTGTCATCCAACTAAGCTAAGATTAACATTGTGCTAGCAAGCTATCTCAGAATTATCCCAGCTATCCAAATTACTCATCCCATCATTGCATTTTATTAGCATTACTTTTGTGTGTTTGTACAGGCTTCACAGAACTGATTGTGGCTTGTACAGTGGATAGAGATTAGATGAAGCTAAAGTGACCCCTTATTCTTATTTGAGGTACCTCCTTAAAGGATATAGCGCTTAAACTTATTGCATAACTGCTACACTGTTTAAGGTGGAATGGGAGTTCCATTAGAAAGCTAACAGATTCAGTGCAATCATGTGGTACTTGCTAACATAATAGACAGTGCTCTACAGAGTTTCTCACTGTTCTCACTGAGAACTATGTGAAGATAGAAAGCAGCTGTAAGAACTCCAGGAATAGCTAGTTAAGGAGGATGAGGAGATGCATAAGTGGTGAGAAATGTGGACAGGGGTTTCACTGAAATGATCTAGCTGACGTTAGCATCTTATGTAGCCATTATAGACAAAAACGTTCACCATTTCATCATTTTTACACTACCTAGCCATCTTGTTTATCTTAATTTAGCATATAGATAAAGAATACCGCTAAGAGATAAGAGGTAAGGGTAAGAAATGGAGGAAAAGATGTTGCACAAAGGCAACAGTGTGTTTGTGTATAGCAGGAGAAGTACAGTTAGAGTTTAAGGTGGGCTGGTCGGCACCCAGTGTGAAACTCCTGGTCTGAAAAAAAGCCCCACTCTGGCCCTGATACAATGCATGTGGATGGAGCATGGCTAAGTAAATAAAGCACTGAAAGTGGGTGAAACATATCCCGCAATCCTCTAAACCTGACAAGCACTAATGTGATGTATCTAACCCCAGCAGCCCTTCTGCTGGTCTACAAAACCTGATGTAGCGCTTCACATGCCCTGCCGACTCCCCTCTGGTAGGAGGCACATCCATATGCACCATCAGCAAGTTCACAAAGGCTTGCCACTGGTTAAAGCCTCATGTCAAGCTTGTATAAGTGCATTTAGAAGCCTTTCTTCAGCCGGAGAGCAGCCCAGGCTGACAGAAACTTTAGAAAGTGTAGCTAAACCAGCGTTTCTCCATGCCTTAAGTGCTTACTGGCTGCAGGAAAATGTTCAAAGCCTTGCACGTTCACCAGTCATTCCGCTTCATTTCTTCTGATTCTCCTGTCAGGGGTAATAAGCATGTTTCTTCCTCTCTCTCTCTCTCTCTCTCTCTCTTTGTCTCCCTCTTTCTCTATCTCTCTCTTTCTCTATCTATCTGTCGCCTTCACTCGTCTTTTAAACTGTACATTACGTCAGGAAAACACAACCTACAGCGATATAACCAAGAGACTTTTTTTTTACTTGCATTTTGTTTATGATCTAGATTTATTGTGCATTGGCTTCCTTGTACTAAGAAGAAAAATGTTGGGGCCTGACGGTCTATAAATGCACTCTCAGTCACAGTGCAGAATGTCAAGAAAATGAGATTTGGCTCAGTCTCAAAAGCAAATGCACCTTCATTTTACCCAGAAACTACAGCCCAAGAATATAAAGCCAGGTCCAGTAGATTTACCACATCCTGAAATGAGAATGAAACATTTATGACTACAAGGTAGGAGCAAGGAGAGCAGATTGAACATGTCAAAGAAAGCAAGAGGGGGAGAGCTGAAGCACCCTGAGCTGAAGAGAGTCTTGTCAATTATTTGTGCGAGCTTTTTATCATGGTACAGTTATACATATGATCTGTCCATAAATGAAGCCATCCTGACAAGTGTTAAATGATTCAAGAAGTATCATCTCAAACTGGCTGTCTACGCCTGCAAAACGCAAGTAGACTAAATAAACATTGAGCACTCCACACCACTTGGGAACACAATGGACAATGATGGACAATATAAAACATAGCACATGGGAAATAAATGCAATGAAACAAATGCAGTTAGGCTACACTGTAAAAAGTGCAACCTATAAAATTGCTTCAATTTGTTATAAGCGACTGAATACGTTTTACTCACCTAAAAAGATTACTTTGATTGAAAGAATTGTTGGTTGAAAGTCCTTTTTCATTTGCTTGTAACACATTAGAGTGTTTATTTTAGGTAGGACCAACAAAACGCTTTTTAAAGTGTAGCTAACGGTACTTCTATATAAAACAATTAACATGCTTACAAATACAGGCAGTGTTTCTGGATCCTGTTTATATGGTTTCTTGTTTACATGGCAGACTTTTAATTTGCTTCTGTGACTATAACGATGAACTTTTATACTTCATTTGTTGCACTTTTTGCATGTGCAGTCTTTCACAGAGTGGTGAACCTATCCCCATCTTTACTTCTGAAAGACTCTCTGGAAAGCTCTCTTTATACTCTGTCATGTTATTGACCTGTTGCCAATTACCCTAAGTACTTGTGAGATATTACACCAGCTGATTTATTAGCATAAAAAATAAAAAACCTTTCCAGCCTTTTGTTACCCAAACGCAAATTTTTAAAAATGTGTTGCTGGCATTGAAAATCTAATTCATATATTTAAAAAAAAAAAAAAAAAAACTTATTCAGTAAACGTTTCTCAGTTTTAACATTTAGTGCATTGTCTTTGTATTTTTGTTAACACTTTACATTAAGTATTAACTAAATAACATGAAGTAATAAATTAACAATGGTTAGCTTTCAACAACGTTAATTATTGCAATTGTTTTCTTAAGATTCTTTACAGTGAGAAACAAATAAAGAACTACGTGACCTTCTTTAAGATAGTCATCACACATTTAAACAATGATTATATGAACAGATATTATTTTAATCAAAGGAAATTATATGCTTCAAATGATATGCACATGTTAAAACCAATAACATATCAGTAATGCGTTACGGAAATCTATTAAACATTGTTAAGCATTTGTAAGGATGTGTTCAGCTGAGGATCATACTTGATGTAAAGTGAAAACCGATCATTAATGCATTAGTAACATGTACTAAACATAACTAAATATTTTATGCTCTCTGAGTAGTTTCCTTTGATTAAAATAATAATCTGTTTAAATCTGATCGTTGTTTATATTTATTATTTTTGAATGTATGGTGACTCAAACAGTTCATATATCATACCCATATGCATGATAAAATGAAGCTAAAAGAAGAGAAAAGTGTCAGGCAAGTAAATCATTTCAGCATGCTGCCCCATCCAGGCCTGACTGATATGAGAGAATAGAACAGAATGTGGCATAAGTTTGGAGGGTACATATATATATATATATATATAAGCAATAAGTAACTTAGAAAGGTCAATCCAGTGGAGCTCACTGCATGTGGAATCTATCAGCATAGGAACTGAAGTGTGTTAGAGTCTTTTCTTAGCTTTTAATTCCTTTTTGCAAAACAGGAGCTGAACCAACTCAACAAGACGACACAATGAACCCCCAACAAGCAACTAAACGTTAATGACTGAAACTGAACTGAAGGAGAAGTGGTAGGCAGAAGAAAAAGTCGTATCACGTAAACATGCAGCTGAAAGTACAAAAGTATTGCATTAGTAAATGAAAGTGAATAAAAAAACAAGTTAGTGCCTACCACTGCTTAGCTGTTGTCGTTCACCAAAGCTGTGCGGCCGGTTGATGGAAGAACGGAGCCACAGACACGCCAAGTTACTTGTAAAGAATTTACTTACAAATTAGTTATCGGGTACCCAAACTTGGCCGTGCCGGAGAGAGCCTTCTGCCAATTCGAACGTCCCTGTCTCTCTCCCCGGCTCCTCGCCAAAGAGGGCCCTCTTATACAGTCTTTAGGTGTTCACAGCTGGAATACATTATCAATGAGCTCACGTGAATGTGACATACATAAGCAAAACAAAGTATCACACAATGGCCTCATTCTTTACCTTCTTCATCTTCTCTGATCGTTTCCATATGTTGCTCTGTTTTTCTGACCAGTCTAGAGTTCAACCTGTCCAGCAAAACACCTCAATGATATGAGGCCCTCTAAAGAAAAAAATCTAACCATTCTGGCCAGTTACTTCTTATATAAGAGTACAATGCTAATATGTAAGGAGTAAAATACACTTCACTGTCATTGTGTTAATTAAGCTGTTTGTACAACTATTAAGTTTGACTGTAGTGCATGAGCAAAAGGCAAGAACATGAAATAATGCAGTTGTTAGCTATGTTAGCTAACCATTATCAGTGTAGTGCCTCAGTTGTTGTTCATATTAACAAATGCATTATTTGATATTAATTATGCCACCATGTAATATGAAAACAACATTATTTAATGCAGTTCTTACATGTTTTCTTAACATTAGTTAACCATTGTTAAGGTATACCTTCATGTTAACTAATGCATTACTTCAGGTTAGTTAGTTAACACTTAATGTTAGGTGTTATCGTATTTTCTGAGTTTTTTTCAGGTTTAATGATTTACACATCATTTAATTTTGTTTTTTTATTTTACATTTTGCACAACTCAAGGCTGTACGTGAATCCATTGCTAAACAACTCATGACATGAAACTGAACTGTTCCTTATGTGGCACTGAAGGTCTTTCAAAGAAAGTGAACTGACAGCCAACCAGTATAAATATTGGAATGAACTGTTGGGAGTTGTGCCAGATTACCAAGCTTTCCAACAAACAGAGGCCAGAACAAGGTGAGAGCAGCTTCAAGGACATTGGTGACAGGGAACAAAAAGAGCTGGCGGGAGGGTAAAGTCATTACTAGCTAGTGCGATTGGCAGCCCCTGCTCAGCCATGGCAGAAAATCGTTGCCTGATCCAGTCTAGATTTATGGCTTTTCAAATTTTTAAGGGGTCCATCCTGAAAGTGGAGAGAACGGGATGGAATGTTCTTATTCTGGAATGTTCTCGCTGACGGATTACAGCTCAGGTCGGAAGGGCTCGTTTAGCTTCCTGCTGCCAAAGGAGCTGATTGGTGACCAGCTCTTCATCATGTACCATAAGTCATTCCAGGGGGACCGTTCAGTTCCCATTTAACCACAGCTGTTTAGTTAAAGGTAAAACTGCAGCTTCCCCTAGCGTGCTCAGATATATGGGCCTGCTCCATTTGACAGGCATTTATTTCTCTTTTTGGCAGCGGGACTGATGGATTGAATGGTGACCTAATCTATACTGCTGGGGAAGAGAAGAAGGGAAAGAACAAGTAGAACCTTTCAGTGGTTGCTTTTTTAAGGAACCATTCTGTTTTGTAAATTTTGCATTGTAAAGTTTAGATGAAAAGTATATTTGAAAAAAAATCTATTTAATTCAAATTCCTATTGTACATCTGAATATAGTCACTGTAACGTACAGTATATGTTTAGCCACTGTGGTGTACACTATCACATTTCAAATGACTGAATAATATTTATGAGAGAACAACCTGAACTAAATCAGACAGAAATGTATGTGACTGGACTGCATGTGATACAATGTTGATGAAAACATAAAGACTGGAGGAGATATGTGTCAGGTCGGCATGATGCTTAAACTCAAGACAACTCATCTCAGAGGCGAAATGATCTCTGCTGTTACATGACTCTGTCCACTATCAAGTCACTAGGTTCTCTGCTAATAAGCCTGCCATATCATCCTCGTCTCTCTAGTGCTAACTATCTGAGATCAGACAAGGAGATGAATCTTCTTCTGCCAAGCCTATACAATAAAATCAGTCTTACTGAACAAAGTGACTGACAATATTAACAGAATAACCAACAACCTTTATCAATCTTGCAGTACAATGCTTATAGTGCAATCTGTAAATCATAGTATGGCAGTATTGTGAATGAAGGGCTGTATGTCCTATACAGGTGATACAGTATGGAAGTACATACCATGACGGTCTTAAATTTAACACTTTTAAATTCCAGGCTTATTGTTCAGTAATTACTTGGAAATAGTAATGTAAAACAAAAGGTGGGACACACCAACAGTGCCTGGCCATTTGAGGGTTTAAAGGAATACCTGACTGAAAACTCAGATGTGCTCAGTTCTCCCCTTATCCAAGTTTTCTTCTTTACTTTTGCACTGGATCCAGGAGACCTATGTAGCTAAAAAGTAATTGATGTACATGTAAAACATCTTATTCAGTGACATAGACATCCATTTAACTGACCACAATATAAACTAAAGAGGTAAACTTAGGTCACCAGACACATCTTGGGTAATCTAGCTGTGATAAAAGTGAAAGACCACCCTTTAATTATTTATTATTTGCAACCAAAACACCTGATTCTTTTTTCAGGCGATATCTCTGAAGAGATTTCATATAAGATAATCCACCTGCTAAAGGAAGGAGGGAATCAAAGGAAGTGATAAAAAGAGGTCTTTTAAAAACAACATAAGACATGGTAGACCACCAAAACTGTCACCATCAGATAAACAGCATTTTAAGCTTTCTTCTTTGAGAGAAAGGAGATAATCAAGTTGCACACCTGCTTCAGATTCTGTCCATCCTTCCACTGTGAGAGGACAACTCAACGCAGTTAGCCCAAAAGGATGTCTGGCTGTGAAGAAGTCATTACAGAGAACAGGAAATAAACTACAAATGCAGCATATCTGCACTAGAACACAAAAACGTCTAAGAGGTGTGGAACTTTAAAGGTGTGTAAAATTATCCTTGTAGAAAACTGAAAGCAAGTCTCTCTGACAAAAGGTGTAGTGAAAGGTGGAAACACTACATGCTGAAAAAATTATACCATTTACAAAATATCACATACATTAAAAATATTTTTATGATTTCTTTCTTTATACTGAAAAATGAACAACTTGTACTTACTGGCCATTTTGACCGGAAATGAAACAAATACAGGATGGTCTCTCTCTCCCTATACTGTACATTTGGTGAAAGAGAGATGGTGAAATTGTGCAAAGATAGATTTTTCAATGAACCATACCTTTAACGCTGAAGTCATGGTTTTGTCGTTTCGCTGAGCTGGAATACAAAGCCAAAACAACAAATAATACGCTTACAAACTGTGCTGTGTCCTACAACAAAAGTTAATGCTCGCTTGAAGTGTTTTTCTCCAACAACAGCAACATTGTGCCATTCATACAGTGCCATTCACAGACTCTTTCTCCTTCTAACAGTCTTTGTTATGTCTTTCTCACAGATGAATGTGAAGACTGACATTAATGTGGAGGCTGAGGGTGGAGAGAATAGTGGTTTATTCCAGAGAAAGGAGAAGAAAAGGTCAGACATAAAAAAGACTGATGTTATTCCTCAGCTGTGAAGAGTGAAGACAAAAAGTACCTTGGCATTTGCAAGACGACTTCATCATATTTCTCCCTCTTTGTACAGAGCCTGTTGAAACTCTGACTTAATAACGTAATTATATATGCATAATTATGTAATTATATATTTTCAGTGAACTGTTCATTTCCATCAACGAGTATGTGAAGAATACATATCACCACTGTGTTAACTTTGCATTTCTGAAGCAACAGATTTATAAGAGAAAGCAGAACACTCTCTTAATGTATTGAGGGTTCACCTCAATTTTTTTATCCATGTTCACTTGACACTATCAAGTACAAAAAAATGAAAAAGAAGATACAGCATATGATACAATAGAGACATTATCAAAGAAGTACAGTTGCCACAGCATCTCTATACAGTTAGCACATCTTCTGAGGTCTTCTGAAAGTTGTTTGCATTGAGGCATAGTTCACACTAACCTTTCTTGAAAAGAACATATGTGTCAGCAACCAGGCTTTGTGTGGTGGCTATTTAACAGGCAAAGCACCTGTGAAGCCTGCGCTAAGAACCTGATCTCCTAAATTAAAACACCTTTTGCCAATAGCATATTGGAAATATCATTAACACAGAGGTTCATTTACTCTTTCAAGCCTGCACTGTGGATGTTACTCCAAACACTTAATAAAAGACATTAAAAGTACAACTGCTTGTGTGTTAATAGTTTACCCAGGAGAAAAAGTACACTTACAGTATACAGTATACTTCATTTAGATATACTTAGTATACTTCCTTGCACTCATGATAATTGTGCTGAAAGTGTGATATTTTGATATACTATGTACTTAGTATGCTAAATATATAAATAAAAGTCCGGTCGTGAAATTTCCTCACTACTAAATATGCCATAGTTAACTGTCAGTGCTATTATAACAAAGTAGAAGCGATTGGGAACAACATCAACTCAGCCACGAAGTGGTAGGCCACGTAAAATGACAGAGAGGGGTCAAAGGATGCTGAGGTGCATAGTCCACAGAGGTCGGCAACTTTCAGCCTTTTCAGCCAGAGTCAATCGCTACAGACCTCTGAACTTCATGTGGCCTTCAGATTAGTTCAAGTTTCCATGGCCGAACAGCTGCATCTAAGCCTTACATCACCAAGCACAATGTAAAGCATCCAATGCAGTGGTGTAAAGCAGTGGAGACGATGAATCACACTTCTCCGTCTGGCAATCCGATGGATGAGTCTGGGTTTGGCAGTTGCCAAAAGAACGGTACTTGTCTGACTGCATTGTGCCTAGTGTAAAGTTTGGTGAAGGGGGGAATATGGTGCAGGGTTGTTTTTCAGGAGTGGGGCTCGGCCCCTTAGTTCCTGTGAAAGGAATTAATGCTTCAGCATACCAAGAGATTTTGGACAATTTCATGCTCCCAACTTTGTGGGAACAGTTTGGAGATGGCCCCTTCCTGTTAAAACAGGGCTGCGCACCAGTGCACAGAGAAAGGTCCATAAAGACATGGATGAGCGAGTTTGGTGTGGAAGAACTTGACTGGCCTGCACAGAGTCCTTTGGGATGAATTAGAGCGGAGACTGTGAGCCAGGCCTTCTTGTCCAACATCAGTGTCTGACCTCACAAATGCGCTTCTGGAAGAATGGTCAAACATTCCCATAAACACATTCCTAAATCTTGTGGAAAGCCTTCCCAGAAGAGTTGTTGTAGCTGCAAAGGGTGGACCGACATCATATTAAACTCTATGGATTTAGAATGGGATGTCACTCAAGTTCATATACGTGTGAAGACAGACGAGTGAATACTTTTGGCAAGGTATTTATATATATATATATATATATATATATATGTTAAACATTAAAGTACGTACATTAAACATGTTTGTCTGTAATTGCAACAATCAGTTTATTACAATTAGTTTATTATTTATTCATTATTTTATCAATGCCAAGGAGTTAATTTACTTTCTTGGTATTGGCCTTCCCAGTATATAAATCACATGCTTTAAAAGAGCAATTTAGACCTACAGAAAAGAGAAGTTTTGTAGAATTAAGACAGTTTCTTTCTATTTCATATTTATGTCTTTCAGTCTGTAATAGAACATGTGGGGATGTGGGCTGTATGTGTTAAGAGGAGTTGGGCCAGCGTTGGGTAAACTTAATTATCTGCGTAATGTGTTGATTTACATTTTGATTAAACTTACGGTAAGAGCTGTCAGATGGGTCTCGAATAACTTTGACGGCCTAACAATTCGTGCCAAGTTTTGCATAAACAGCCATAATTCGCCTCTCATCATAAGTTTTCATCATTGTGATTTATGCTGGCATCTGTTAGGACATTTTTCTATAAACATTTGTCAGTTCTCCTTCAGGGTGAGACGAGTTTTATGAGGGAGACATTCTGATATAGAACAGCTCTGAATGTCATTATAGCTTTCAAAATGAGACCCTAAAGCTTTCAGTGAGACTCATGTTTTAGTGTGTCTGGTATGACAGATGCAGATATAAGCTAACATGGATGGGAGGCAGGCATAACGTCTTTTTAAAGTCATATAATTAAATAAAGTCAAGAAAAACAAAAGGCAATATATATTGATTATAACACTAACTACATGGATGCCCTACTAAAAAGTCAACTGCCTATCTCCAGGTTTCCCGAATTCTAGCAGTGCTATCCAGTGCTTGACAGAAAGGGTCCTTCACATTGTTCCTATCTGGGGGCTTTGTTGTAACATTTCTCTGATCTGATCTACAGTGCTTCAAAGATCAGATATTGAATGTAGCTTTTCAGACCTGAGGCAGGGCTGAGTCAGAGTCAGATATGAATTTGCAAGATTCTAGGGTCTGCACCTCTGGTTCCCTGAAAGCCAGTATTGTGATCTAATCCTTGACAAAATGGGCAAGTCATGCTCTCCACTGGAGTTTTCTTGGTCACAGATTTATGGAGTTCTATTTGTAAAGTCGCTTGTTACAAAGCATTCCCTGTTGTTCCCAGCGAATGTTGACTCATCACACAACCGGCAACTTTTAAAAACCGTGCAACTTCTAGACTGCAATTTGTATGTACTGTGTGCATGTGCATGTTTTAATGTCACTATTTTGATGGAATTTATCATGTGTATAAATAAGGCATGCATTGTTTGGAATCATGTGAAAAATGAAATAAAGCAAACAGTGTAATTTGTTATAGAACCACAGAAATGATGGCTCCATGTGTAGATGACATTGTGTTACATGGTGGTTACAGGTGGAGCAATCTATAGAAATACACTATATTGCAAGGTATTCAGTCACCCATCCAAATCATTGAATTCAGGTGTTCCAATCACTTCCATGGCCATAGGTGTATAAAAGCAAGCACCTAGGTATGCAGAATGCTTCTACAACCACATTGGTGAAAGAATGGGTCGCTCTCAGGAGCTCAGTGAATTCCAGCGTGGTACGTGATAGGATGCCACCTGTGCTGTCCAGTCGTGATTTCCTTGTTACTAAATATTCCACAATGAACTGTCAGTGGGATTATAACAAAGTGGAAGCGATTGGGAATGACAGCAACATGGCTAGCCCATGTAAAATGACAGAGGCACATAGTGCACAGAGGTCGGCAACTTTCCGCAGAATCAATCGCTGCAGACCTTCAGATTAGCTCAAGAACAGTGTGTAGAGAGCTTCATGGAATGGGTTTCCATGGCCAAGCAGCTGCATCTAAGCGCAATGCAAAGTGTCGAATGCAGTGGTGTAAAGCACACCTTGACTGGATTCTAGAGCAGAGGAGGGGTGTTCTCTGGAGTGACGAATCACTTCTCCGTCTGGCAATCCGATGGATGAGTCTGGGTTTGGCAGTTGCCAGGGCAACAGTACTTGTCTGACTGTATTGTGCCAAGTGTAAAGTTTGGTGGAGGGGGGGGATTATGGTGTGGGGTTGTTTTTCAGGAGTTGGGCTCTGCCCCTTAGTTCCAGTGAAAGGAACTGTTAATGCTTCAGCATGCCAAGAGATTTTGGACAATTTCATTTCAATTTGCAGAAACAGTTTGGGCATGGCCCCTTCCTGTTCCAACATGACATGAAGTCCATAAAGACATGGATAAGTGAGTTTGATGTGGAAGAACTTGACTGGTCTGCACAGAGTTCTGACCTCAACCTGACAGAACACCTTTGGGATGAATTAAAGCGGAGACTGCAAGCCAGGTCTTTTCGTCCAACATCAGTGTCTGACCTCACAAATGAGCTTCTGGAAGAATGGTCAAAATTCCCATAAACGCATTCCTAAACCTTGCGGAAAGCCTTCCCAGAAGAGTTGAAGCTGCAAAGAGTGGGACAACATCATATTAAACCCTATGGATTACGAATGGGATGTCACTCAAGTTCATATTCATGTGAAGGCAGAGTGAATACTTTTGGCAATATATAAAATAAAAAATAAAAATAAATAAAAATGTCCTGTGTGTTATCATTCTGTAGACTAACGGATAGTATGTTAAATCTCATATGACTAAAAGACTACATCTAAAGCTCCACACAAAGGGAGGGATTTTTTATCACTTAAGTAGGTGTGTGTGTATCATTAATAGAGAACAAACAGGCTTTTTCAGTAAAGGGAGGTTGTTCAAGTTGAAGGATTCACTGTAACTGCTACTACAATTAAAGCCACAACTACAAGTAGTATTAAAGCTAATCCTTAGCTCAGTGCTAACATTACATTGATAGGGTCACTTGCAGATATTAGCATTATTGCAATGGTGAGAGCTGACTAAGCAAAGGTAATGTGCAAAGTTAAGGTATAGGTCATGGATATGACCACATCTGAGAAAACCACTAGGAGTGCTTCAATAGGAGCGTTATTGTTTTATTATTGATTAAATTGAGGGCAAAAGTAAGCTGTCTATAAATAAACTAAAACACTTCACATAAATAAACATACTGTTGCTATTATGCTGGCTACAGTATGTGCCATGAAATCCAACAACGGTTGGTCATTCAAGAGAATGGTTTCCCTAATTATTTACTCTTTTCAGCCAAACTAAGAACGTTTAAACGTTTTAAGATTAATGTGTCAGTGGCCAAAACTGTGGTACATTCCTAAAATACACTTATCTGTTTTGTATCCTGATTATGTAGCAAATCTATTTAACAGAATAAGAATTATTAATATGACACATTTCTGAACAACGCTGTAAGCATGTAAACCAGACAAACAATCTAAGGAAGGAATATAATCCATATCCTTTTTTTGTTTTGTGGCTATAAGTTTACACACACACACACAAGTTATTTTCTGAAGGTGTTCTGTCATTATTGTGGCTACCTGCCGCCTGGCCCTTTAAAGACCATTCATCATGGCTGCCCTGTGTCTTGTCCACCGGAGCAGGCACTGATGGAGTACATCTCTTCTGCAGGACCACTGTATGCCCATGCTTCACTGCAGGCTCAGACAGCTTTGTCCTTATCGCCGCCCCTCAGCCTCCTTTTCTGACCCTTCGTGTGCATCGCTGTGACCCACTGGCTCAACCTGCACTCTCCTTAGAAGAAGGAAACCTTCCTGGGCTCTTGATGTGCAAAGGTTCCATGTGCAACCATATAAACAAGAAGGAAAAGCTGGTTTCTTAATTTAGTCCTTGGTGTTTGAAGCCTAAAGAATAATTTCAAAGCCAAACGTACCAGCATGTTAAGGTCCAGTAAATAAGGTGTAGAACATAGCAGCATAAAAGTCACACTGGAAGAGCTGAACAGGGAAAGTGATGCAAACTAAATAAAGCTTTACTTTATTTAAAGCATGCATTTAATTTAGATAAAACATATGCTGGAATAAAAGGAGCTAGCTTGTAGCTACATGTTCTTTTTAGGTTAAATGACAAAATAGACTTTAACAGTGCAGGATGCATGTGCAAGTTGGATTTATTGAAATGGGGAAACCAACAGGAGAGAATTCAGGTCATGAAACAGAGCATACGCTTTGAAAACAAAACTGATGAGTTAAAATAAGGATCCAATATACAAAGCCAACAAACACAGAGACGACTAACCAGGGCAAGAGAGGTACAAGCAGTCCACTATACAGACCCTGTATGTTCACTTTGCATGTTGCATAGGGCCCCGCGTATTAAACCATGGGCCACCTTACACTTGGGTTCAATGTATATAGTTTTAAAACAAGACATTGATTATCCCGACTCTCAATTAAGGGTTAGAACTTCATAACTCTGTACTCATGCAAAATGGAAAACAACGAACTGACACTGACTGTTGATAAAATAGAATTTAAACTGATGATTATAATAACCATTAAGTGTTCAATCAAGCCATAGAATAAATAGTTTCTAATATTTGCAAATGTATTAAAGGAAATATGGGGCAGCCAATTTTAACCGGCCAGATACAACTGACAGAATTAATACTAATATTATCTACAATTTTAAATGGTGCTTGTTTATACCTCTTTCTGTTCTGTATACTGTAGGTCCACTTATTCTTAGAGCGCCAGACGAAGCAACCTGTTTTAAAAGAGGGAGGATAGTACCGGGATGTCAAGTGTGACTGTGTGGCATGTGCAAATGGTTTACATGGCTCAAGGGTCAGGTGGGAGAGCCCCTTGGTGGAGTTTTGCTGAGGGTCCCATGGAGGTCAAGACCAGCTCTGGCTACAAATGAACAATGCTAAGAAAAACAAGACAATTACAAGGGCTATATACACTGAGAGACACCAACAACACCTGGGAGCAATTAGTGGGTGGGGTTACCCACAAGGGGCATGTCAAACGGGCAGAGCTGAGGTGGAGCAGGAAAATCAAAGCAAACAAAAACACATGGCCAGAGACAATAGGGAAAGTAAACAAGAGGGGAAAATGGCCAAAGACAAGGGCAAGGCAGGACAGGATGTTACACCAGGTCAAGACCAAGACTGGATTAGATATTTTCAGAAATTAGATAGTCATAGTCTTAATGCTCACAGTCTGCTGCACTTCTCACTGTAATGCTACTCAATATAAAATGTATTCATTCACTAGATAATGAATATGGAGAACTTTGAACAATGTCCTCTTTTGCCGATCACAGTGCAGAGTTTATAGTAACCGTGTGGAAAAAGGACATGGCTGATCCTTCTTAACCCTTAGACCAACACATGGAAAAATATTGATGGATATTGTGAGTCCAAGACCATAAATGCATAGTCTGTGTCTGGACTTGTGTGCTTTAATACTGTCCTTCCCATTACGGCCAAAATATGCAGTACTGTTATCCTTAGTGCTCTGAAGAAGTCAATGAGGTTTTCTCTCGCTTTCTGAGCATCCAGATTCTGACCATGTACTGGAAGTTTGTATGGTCAAGTGTGTTTCCTATTTCCTACTACGACTACTATCTGCAGTGTTGTGTATAGTGTTCAATAGAAGGTAAAAAAGGCTAAAGAAAAAGTTATGTTCCTGTTTATGCAAGAGCTGTGACTTTGTGTCTTCAGAAACCACTTTCTTTCAATAATGTTCATTTACTACTGCTCCCATCTGTAATACCTCACTTGCAAGAAGTTTAGTATTTGTGTGCATGTGTGTGTGTGTGCGTGTGGCCTTTTATGGTAGCCCCCAAGGGATATTGTCAGTATTTGAGGAACGTTGCCTGTTTCAATACAAAGAGAGCATAATTAATCCTAATGTACTGTAGTTTAGTATAGCACAGCATGTGAAAGAAGGGAAAGTGGGGCATCTTGTCACAGGGGCACGTTGTCACGCTGTTAATATTTCCAACAGCAGACGATGCTACCTAAAAGTGGAATTGTACTTATGTGCATCTACTTGGTCTGATGTCATATTATGGGAAGGTAAGACATACTGTGAGCTGAGGTGAGCACAGATTTCCCATTTGATTACTTGTTCCTTAACAACTCCTTAACTATATTGGCCTCTAGACTACTATATCCACCAAATACTGGATTCTGTTACTGTCGTTCTGGTTTATGCTAGGCTATCTGCTAATACGTCATAGTATGTTACAACCTGCTTTACACAATTTCTTTGCATGAAGGGGGCATGTGGGGAAAGAAATTAATACCTTGTACATAATGGTCATTTTTTATTGGAAATTGAAGGACAAATGTGTAAGATGACGAAATGTGTCAAAATAGGGGCCAACATATCACATATAAGTTGTGGTGTCCTCCCCCATCGTAAGAACAGCAGATCATTTATGAGAGTAATTGATTAGTACTTATTACTATACTCTACATCATAATATTGTGATTAATCTGCTATTTGTGGTATTAAACTACACTAAAAATATATATAAACTGTAGCAAGACTGGTATCAAATTCACAGTTTTCTAGATTGCTTGGTGTTAAAAAAAACAGATGATATGTATTTGTTCCTTTACTGCACACAATCAGACCCTTCTTAATTAGCTATTGACTTTGCAATAATTTCTTTGGCAAAGACTGTTTCACATGTGACCGGCTAATAACTGAAAGCATGTGCAGTGAAAAGGCAAGCTAACGTTGCTGTATTTCCCTGTGAGTGAGCAACCATACTGCATGCATTTATTCATTTCAGTCCCACACTGTTTTTTTTTATTACCTTTATTTAACCAGGATGTCCCTTGAGATTAAAATCTCCTTTTCAAGGGAGACCTGGCCAAGATAGCATTTCCAGTTACAAAAATTAAAACATATGACCATTTCAACAACACACATTCAAAACACATGAAAAACAGACACACACATAATGCAATGCAAGAGCCAGCTCAGACATAACAATTGCAATCTTCAGTTGTACAGTTCTTTATCAGGGCTTTAAACTCACTCAGAGAGACAAAATCATTTAGATGTAATGTGTTTTGCAAATTATTCCATGACCAGGGCGCAAAATAGGAGAAAGCCATTTTACCCAGCTCTGAACTAATTCTAGGTACAAGCTTCTAGATGAACGAGAGTCGTAGCAGCTGCTGATACCTGACAAAAAATTACACAGATAAAAAGGGAGTTTACCCAGCAAGTCTTTGTAAATAAAAATATACCAGTGCTGCCGTCTTCTTAGGCTTAGTGAAGGCCAAGATACAAGATCATCAAAGTACACAATGATGTGTACGGCCGAACAAGTTAGATATAAAACGTAGAGCACTGTGATATACAGCGGAGTACAGAGGCATCGGCATGCATATAGATAATGTCCCCATAATCTAACACTCTTAGGAAAGTAGCTTGTACCAGGCAGGTTCTGTTACGATAATAGAACCCTAGTCTGACCTTTAACTTTTTCACTAGGTATGCACTCTAAAGGAGAGCTTTTCATCTATCCAAATACCCAAGTACTTGTACAGTGACACTCTTTCTATTTCAATCCCTTCTAAAGTATGAATACCAACAGACTGTGAGATCAAAGGACGTGATCTGGAAAAGGTCATGAATTTGGTTTTCTTAACATTAAGAACCAACTTTAGTTCATATAATGAGGCCTGTAGTTGTTGAAAGGCAGTCTGCAATTCATCAATAACCTGACTCAGAGAAGAGGCAATTGAATAGACTATTGTATAATCAGCATAAAGATGTAAGCATTAGCAGTAAGCATGTCTTTTCCAATATTATTTATAAAAATTGAAAATAATATAGGGGCTAAAATTGAACCTTCAGGGACTCCCGTGTCAATCTTCAAAAAAATTGATTTGTGAGCATCTGAATATACACACTGAGTTTGATCTGTGAGGTAATTCCTAAACCAATCACCTATGCCAATACAGCGTATAGAGACTGTCTAACAGTAGCTCATGGTTAACCGAATCAAATGCCTTGGATAAATCAACAAATAGAGCAGCACAGTGCTGCTTTTTATCCAACGCACTAACAATATCATTTGTTACCAACATAGCCGCTGTTAAAGTACTGTGACCTGCTCTAAAACCAGATTGAGTTTCACTTAAAATGTTGTTTTCAGCTACAAATTGTTTCAGTTGAGTGTTTACTTGAGACTCTAAAATCTTAGCAAGGACACAAAGGTTAATAATGTTGATAATTGTTTAAATCCGAAAGGTCCCCTCCCTTCAGTAATGGGAGAACAAGGGCTACTTTCCAGATTTTAGGAATGGTTAGGATGCGCCGATTAAAAATGTGAGCAACAGGCTCAGCAATAAGATCAGCTGCAAGCTTTAAGAGGTAAGGGTCCAGATTATCAGGTCCAAACATTTTTTTGGATCAATGGCTTTCAAAGCTTTACAGACCTCCACACTGGAAATATGACTAAAAAACATGGTTGAATCAGTGCAAGTTTGAGATGTCACAACATTGGAGTTTGAGCTACCTACTGCAGTATTAGCAATGGACCTAGCTGATATAAAATGCTCATTTAAATGCCTCACAATACCATCTTTACCATACTCGTAATTTCTCTAGAATTGACTAGAATACGTTCAGGGAGGCCTGAAGTAAAATGTAAAAATGACAATGATTGCATCTGTTTCCAAAACTTAGTTGGATTAGGGTCTCTGAGATAGATTTTAAATAATAATCTGATTTGGATTTCCTAATCTGAATTGTGCATTTATTTCTCAAAGCTCGAAAGGCAGCCCAATCAGCACTGGGGTTAGTAGATCTTGCCTTGGCCCATGAAGCATTTCTTTCCTTAATCAGAATAGAAAGTGTTTCTGTGAGCCAAGGATTATTCCTACCTGAAATCCTGTATTTATAGGGGCATGTTTATTACTAATGGCCAGGAAAGAATTGCAAAAGTATTCCCAACATCACACTCAACACACTCAACATCTGGAATTAGACTGACTCTGCCTATGTCACTGTTGTAAAGATCATGCATAAATGCTTGTTCATCAAATCGTTTAAAATACCTTTTAAAAATATAACGCATTTGAGCATAGGTCATTTTAGATTTCGCACACAAGCAATTATGCCCAAGTTAAGCGCCCAACTGTTGCGGCTGTATTACACTCTGATTGTATTAACCATAGAGACAGATACGCTATGTGGGTTAGTTAGTGCTCATGAGAATATCTCCATCATACACTCTCAGTGGAAAACTATATAGCCATGGCTATGAGCTCCCCCAACACCATATATTCATCAGATGAGACCTTTTCAATTCCAAGAAAATGAAAGTAATTTACACATGACTCCCTGTGGACAGGAACTTCCCTCTTAGCCTGATATCACATCTGTGATTTACATTTACATGCCAATTGCTGCACAAATTGGTACAGCACTGTAAAAAAAATCAATCAAAAGTCAGGGAGGCTTGTTTGTTCTCGTCTTTCTGGTTTCTTCCAAATAAACCAATTACTGATTTGGACCTTTCTGTTATTCCATGTGGCTAAGGGGCTAACGGCTTTAATTAATCATGTATGCTGTAATTACTCATCTCATGACATTTGCCACTGCTCTAATCAATCACTCTGTCAAGTTGACTCAAATACATATTGAGCATATGTTTGCAATATGCTGAATATAAAGTGCTGTAATGCCTTCCCTTCTCACTTAATTAATAATACATGTCTGTCAGAAATATTACATACTATCCCTCTTTTCAATGTTTCCTTTAGTTATAGCAGCACTGTATTAGATTTGTTGATTAAAACTTGCCAATCATTACTAACTCAGGAGGAAAAATGAACAAGGTAAAATATGGTGCCCATGCGGTGCTGTGAGTTGCCCTGTTAAACCTGAAATTAGGGTCTGCTTCCACCTGCTCCTGCCAAAAATTGGCAACATTTGTCCCACTCCCGTCTGCAGGTTTGTGCGAGGGAATCCAGCCCTGCATTCAAAACCAGGTAGCCAGATGTCTGTACAATCAATCTTTATTTCTTCTGCTTGCAGTCCTATAGACAAACTGAGCCAAAATCTATTGACAGAGTTGAGGTTATATAGGCGTCATAAGTTTGAGTTTGGTCAGCTGACAAGAATAGAACCACCGAAGCACAGGTGTGACAGATGCGACCATGTAGGGACAGGTAGAAATAGAATGGCCAGAATGTCCTGGATGTTGTGGATACAGCTTCTCGGTAAACACATGCAATACACACAATTCAGTATATAATAGCTTATGATACAGCATTTGATTCCTTCCAATATTTGGCATCCAATATTTGTCATACACCACATGCAAATAAATGATTTTCTTCTGAAATTATCATGACTAAAAAAATGACCGCCATGTGTTAGACTTGCCTTTAACTGTGGTGTATTAACTGCTCCTTAGCACTTTCCACAACTGAGGCCGACAGACTGTCTAAAGGCTTCACCATTTCTGTATGACAATAATTCAATTCATGTGTTGTTCACTTTACCACTATTTATGAAATAAGAAATGTATAAAATGAGTTTGTTTATTTCTTATGGATTATTTATCTTTTTCCCCCTATGCTGATTACTGCATGACTGTTATTAATTTGTTTTTAATATTTTAATTTGTACAAATATTTATTCATTTGTGGGGGTTTTCTGCATGTATATGTAGTCCTGCTTCTGCATGCATTGGATTGCTTAACCTCCCACTCCCACACATGACATTGAAATTTAATCCTGTGCTGGTAAATGTTGTGTTGGGACCCATGAGGTCCATGGACTCACTTGGTAATGCAGCCCTCTACCTGAAATAAAACTGTAAAAGTCAGGTCGAATTTGGCAGGAGTTACTGACCATGTCATTTTTTTTCATTTCTTTTTTTTTTTATTATTATTATTTATTTTGATATTTGGAAGATGCAAACCTTTCCTGCCCGTGGTCAGTATATGTGAAACCTCTAACAATAAATATTTGAGTAAGAACCTAGAATGTCCAAGAGAGAAAGGTCTGAATATGTGAGAAAAAAAGTTTAAGTAGCAGATTACTCTGGGAAGGAGACTATAATAAGATTTCTGTTCAGGCGTAAAACCTATTAAGCAGTCAAAAAGGATTTGCACTTTGCATAAAAACGAAGATTTAATTTCCGTTTAGCAGTACATTACTCATCTAAATGACATGAAAAGTCCTTTTACGAGGATTAAACAGTTTGAAACGGAGCTTGCTTGAGATGCCTGTACAAAAATGTACATTTGGTTCTTAGCATAACAGAAACATAACGATGCACAAAGGATTTATGAATAGCAGCAGGTAGTATCTAACTGTGCAGCCTGAAACAGAGAACCCTGTAGCTTCGTGTTCCTCTGTTCTGACCTACCTACTTCAATTCATTAATGCATTTAATAAATGTTAAAGCAGCAGAAGTTGTGCAAGACCATGGTTCGCCTGGATCAGGACTGGGAACCATTGACCTATAAGACTTACTGAGTATAAAGACGTTATAAGCATGAATCCTATGTATACGCAGAGTTGCAATTTCACCGGATACACCAGCCATATGGGTGTACTTTGTAGGCATGCAATTCTGTCCATGTGTTACTGTATAATTTATTAACCAGCCTCTACACTGGCCATTAATAGAAGGCAACAAAACCAGCAGTCACATCAGTGTTCAAATTAGTATCTGGTACTCATCTGATAGTATCTGGTGCTCACCCAACATTATCTCGGGTTGACCCAATAGTATCTAGTGCCACCGAAATTTAGAGTTTTATTTATTTAAAATCAAGTTTATTTTAAATGTGTGTATAAGGTCACACTATTGGAATGGATCGGTATTATTTTTTGTCATTACATCACATTACATCACATCACATTACATACATAGCATGATAGAAATTCTAAGCTGCCTATTTGCGAGTTACAACTAACGTTAAAATAAGTTTACTCTAAGTCATTTTGTAAGGCTGGAAACTTAATTTAACCTAATAGAAAACTGTACACTTTGTTTAGAGACTCTAAATAACAGTAATGAATACATTTATAGGTTAAATTGCTACGCTACAGAGCTGAACTATGAATTTGTTGCTAATTAAAACCAGGCAGGTTGGAAACGTCAAAGGTACATGACATGACAATAAAACAACACCCATCTTATCCCGACAGTGTAATCTTTCAGAAAATACATATCATACGGCACAAGCGTTGCTTTTTTGACAAAAAATTTTGCAGCAAATTCTCATTTGGTTGAATGGGATTGGTGCCAGTGCTGTGTAAAGCTTGTCCAGCCTGCAACATTTGTTACAAAAGACTGCATTTGCAGGCTGAGCATGGATAAGTCGATTCACCCAGACTGCCCTTTCAGAACAGTGACCTGTATTTGGGTTGTCTGACCACTAGTGCACCACTGCTTCAGAAGAGCCTCATAATATCTCAGCACTAAGCTATGTTCTAAAATATGTTTTGTACATATTTTTTGCACATAGAATGGAAGTCTGAGTTTGACGCCTTCAGGTTATGTTTGATTTCATTGCATTAAAATTCAGAGCATCGCTATACTTTCCCTTCAAGCACTTGCTCTGCTTGCATAGATCAGAGCGAGAGGAAGAGAGCTCAAAAGGTTATTTAATACATGGTGTCGCGACGTGTTTAGCCAAATGTCAAAGCAGCCCTTGCAGGCCCAGTGTAAGGGGAATGAATGAGCAAAAGCAGGGGGTTGAGACGTGTGGTCCCTTGAGAGCAAAGGATCTCTGCCTTACCCAGTTCAAGACCTTTACATCAACAACCACGACCACATGAAGCTTTAGTTTGAACAAACACTCAAATATACACTTACCATCTTACTCTCAGCAGAGGAGGACAGAGTAACCTAAACCCAATCTAAAGTGAAAGTATCTTTATTAAAATAGTCCTGGGTTTCCTGCAGAACCACAGCGCAACTTACATCCAGCATCTACCAGCACAGGAAGTAGGGATTGGTAGGTGCTGTTCTTCTCACTTTCAGATCCCTTTAGTGTAAATTAAAAGGCTAAAGCTGAAAAATGAGAAAATTGCAAAGCAGGTGCTGAACCAGCAGAACAGAATGATATTAAGAGAATGAATAACTCACTATGAGTTGCAGCAGCAGACCTGCGTGAAAAGCAGATTTCCTTCCTCACAAGTAAATGCCTGCAGGAGTGGAAATAGTAAGGTTTGAAACATGGACCAAATTCAGTGTTTTACCCCTGTGCAACAACTGTGTAGCTTCTTATTAATTAGCAGGGCACCGCAAAGTAGAAAAAAATCTATCAAATGAACACAAATGGTATATCTCTCCACAGCGATGATCAGAGCTGTAGAAGAATGCAAAATCATTGAGAAAGCTGCATAATGTTGTGAATTAAGCTAAATAATAAAAATTGTGTCCAGAATTCATTATGTAAGTCGTGATCAAACCATGACAAAGATTTTTGTACACTACGAGCCCAATATAGCAAAAGATTAAGCTATTAATAGCCTTGACAACAAATCATTAAACAAACAGATAAAGTGTCTTGGGATGGGAAGCCTTTAATTTCTCTTGAACGTTTTTAAAAAGTTTTATGAGTAAATTTGCTAACAATCTTTTGCAGAAAGAAGAGTCAAAATTGTTCCTCTCTTCACTAATGGCTTCAAACTGTTGGCAATCATTGCCATTTTTCATTTGTGCTTAATGTGAGACTAAATATTCTCCATTGGGTTTAAATACGGACGCTGACCAGGCCAAAACAATCAGTAAAATCATTGTACTTTGGGCCTGGGCCATTTTGTTTTTTGCCTAAGAGTGTCAAATAGGGATGCACTGATATAGGTTTTTTCAGACTGGTAACATGTTTTTAGTACTTGCCAATAGTCTGATACTGAATAACTTTGAATTAGCTGGTTGTGTAAATGAGTGCAGTCTACCCTAACAGGTAAATTCTTAAAATCTTGCTGATTTTAATGACATGCATTAGCTAGCCATGCTAACTGCAGTAGTTACCTGCATTGGAGAGGAGCGGCTGTAAGTAAATTACGTTTCATAGTTTTTACTCTTGCTCCCCATCTGTCTTAACAACAGCCTTTGTAGCACTAAGGCTAACAAGGCTAATGTATCCAAGGAGCTCATGTTTTGAGTTGTTAAAGTCTTTTAGGCTGATTGAGCTGTAGTTGAAAGTCCTCTAAAGTTAGAGATATACCGTACGATTCTCGAAATCTTGTTCTTGACTTGAACTGTTTGCAAGGTGTGAAATACAGAGAGTCCTTGGACCCCCTATCATTGGTCATTAGGCCCTTCATAGCCTATCAACTGTAACTATGCCCAGGATACCTTTGAAAAAAATTCCAGTATGCCGTAACATATCTGTAAATCTGATAACGCTGTTTCTCTTTTAAAACAACGTGCTGTGAGCTGAGTAATGAGCAGCTTAACTCATCACATTCTGTGTCATGCAACCAATAAAATATAATATTTTTTGCCTGATAAATACCTAAAATTCTGGTTGTTTGTTGCTCAAAAGCATGTGTCATCACTTTTACACTATCATACTGAGCAACTTTGAGCATTTAAAGTAGATGAAGGTAGTTATGAGTCTTGCCCACAAATTCTTATTGATATGGCATAGGATGCTTGGCATAGCATGGGATCAAAGCAAAATTTGCAGGGCAGAAGTGTTACTCTACATATCTCTATGCCAATCATCACATAATAGGTTAGTGTGAATGTTATCAGTTGCATATTCTCTAAAATGAAAAGTCTTTGCTAACCAGAACATGGCTGAGTTTACAGTTTACACAGAGTGATTAATCTAATATTAAACATGATAACAGTCACCTCAGATAAATACGTTCACTTGGTCAGAAAATGACACATGACCCCCTCACCCAACTTCATGTTTTCCCTCTTAAGGGGTTTTTACTTTTCCTCAGTGATTACAGCTCAGTAGTTCAATACAGTTCACTGTTTTTCTTTTTTCCTTCATCAGTTGAAGCATCTTGATTTTAGACTGAACCAGCAGTGAAGTGTACAAGTCAAGCATTTACGGCATGTATGGCCCACTTAATTTATACTAAGACTTATTATTTGGGCCCGCCGGTGGACCCTGGCCATTTAAGGGGTTAAATACATTTTAGTGTTGGCATCAATTACCACGATGAATGGCTCCAGTGAGATAAACCTTGGGGTCTTTAAGGAAGCAGAATGATTGAAGCTTTTACCTCTTCCTGCTCAGAAGGCTGAATTATGTTTGTTTAGACAGACAGTTCTACAGCCCCAAGATCCACTGGTATACTTTCATTAAGGAGGTGAAAGGGTAAGATATGAAATAATAACAACAACAACATCGCATGCTGTACCTTGGGTTTCATTAAAAATCACCTTGCCTGCACCTGCATTTGTGCCGTGATTAGCAGTATCTGACTACATGAAGCTGTCGCAGCACATTTAACTAAAACAAATTAATCTGCATGTGTGAACTGTTCCTCACCTGCAAGTCACATGACCTCTTACAGACCTCTTTATGTAAGTTAGTCTACATGTTTGCTATTAATACCCATCATCTACATAATTACTGTACTGCAGTGGTTTGAATGATGGAAGCCAATTCCCCACTCATCTTAACACTTCTCCCTGGCTGAATGTCTATTAGAGTGATAAAATGGAGACAAATAAAGAGAAAACAATATAACGGAGACAGTTAAGGAAACAAATCTTTTTGAGGGATTTTTTGTCTGAAGTTTCCTATTAAAAAGCACAGAACTCAGTGGGTTTATTACGACAGTGATGATATTCATGCATGAAATATGGAAGACAATTATTTATCTATTAGGGCTGGATTTGAGATATTGATGAGGGAAATTAATCTTCATGCAGGGATTTTAAGTCAGGTCAGAAAGACAGCAGATACATTACTGTCAGCAATGAACAAATTATATAATAATAATAATAATAATAATAATAATAATAATTATCACTCAGAATACATGAACTCACAACAAAGGCAACACTACTACTTCTACTACTACTACTGCTACTAATACTAATACTACTACTAATAATAATAATAATAAATCAAGCTAATTCGTGACAGTAAGTCACCCGCTGAAAGACATTAGCTTCTTTTTTCAAAGCAAGTGGAAACTGCATATTTCCCCAGGTCCCATCTATTTACATTCTCTTAATTTACTGAACTGGAATATTCCAAAGTATATGCCCTTCAGCTGAGAACCTGGATGAGTGGGGTGCTCTGTTGGCAAAATCAGCTTGCCAACAAATCAGCAATACAGCAAAGGCAACATTAATATTCATTTAAGAAGGGGCATTTCAAAGTCATGCAGACAGTTTAGGTATTAAAAACATGCATCACCACAAGCTTAATACATGCTTTTAATACCGAGTGATTTGAAAAACTGCCTCGAAGACTGAGATTCAGAACAGCCTTCCCTAATAGACCTCAGTGAACATGGCTTACTTTATGCTGTTAATAACTCATTTCAGGTACAGAAAGTACAGAGGCAGATGGTACACTCTAAAGGTTTCAGCCTTATATTATGCTAATCTTTAGATGCGAAGCACCTCATGGGCTAGGCTTACAATCACAAAGGTTTACAACCCACCCCAAAACCTCCCACCGCACCCCACCACACCACACCACACCGCTCCCTACCCAACCCCACCACACCACATCACACCACACCACACCACAACCCACTGCACCACACCAGACCCGACCACACCACACCCCACCCTGAAACAGGAACAAAAAGCAACTCAACATTAAATACTTCCCTGGAAATGTGCATGTCTGAGAAGTGTTTTTGTGAACATGTCACATGACATAAACACAGCCTTATTCACATTGCTGTTGAAACATTTCAGTCATTTGCTTGAACTTAATTTAAAAGCTGGATGGAAACCTGGCTGTTGTGTATCTTGGATGACGACAAAAACATGAGCTACCTCATAATAATGTAAAAATAACATTCTAGCGATAAATAATAGTAAACAACAATTACAATAACAAACGTTCCAGAAAACAAAGATGTGTGAAATATGAAGTCATATGGTAAGCAGTTAGATGTCATTGTTTTCCGTTCCAAAGTCTGAAAATCAGTGTGTAGGCTAAAGCAAAGTCACTTTTTCAGTTTAATAAGATACTCTGAGTTTACGTGTGTCCGCTGTTCAAAGCATAATTGGAATGTTTAATCATTTTGTCTACTAATAATAAACTATTATTATAATTAAGGTATAGGGTCACTTGAAGCAAAAGGATTATAGTTTAAAGTCCAAGTGAGTTCAAATCAATAATAATCAAAATCACATTTTCCTTCCCACCATCCTGACCAATCACTAAGAGAGAACACCCGTCATCACCTCCGTTCCAGACTGCACATACAGGACTGCTGCAGAAAACCTCCTTTCTTCTCCTCACTTTACTTAATATAAATTCTACTTCTATGTAACTACCTAACGTGTGTGAGCAGGAGATGAACTGTGTTTGTTATATAAGATTGTGATATATTGTGATATATCATATCACAAACTGAAATATTTTAATCATATATTTGTATTGTTGTTTTTTTTTAATGAGGTATGTCAGTTTGTTTCCACTGGTACCCCGTCTTCATGTTAAAAGTGCTTGGCAGCATTTGTGCTGCTTTCTAAAGCCTTCTGCAGGTCAAATGATGAAGGACTTCCGATTTTCGGTTCATGTTGACTTTAAGCACTGTTCAGGATACCCTATTCTTATTGGTATTACAGTTATTATTATATTACATATTCAAGGTAACGTAAGTATTTAACGTAAGTATAGATTGTAAGAGACATGGATGGTTATAAAATTGTTTTTTTTTATCTTATATTTGTATTGTTATTTTTCATATGTAAATGTCCTCATTTGCGGACATGCTGTGTAATTTAGTCACTGGACTCTGAATCAGAGTATACATAATAAACTGAACTGAACTCAAGACTGCAGAGAAGGAAGAGCCTGCATGCCTCTTCATACAGTGTGTGGTGGTGGTGTTCTGCTTGACCTTGCTGTGCTCTCGTGTGGATCTGTGTTGTGTATTGTCAGTAGCTGCTGTTGTGATTATTGAGCTGTAATTGTTGTGGCGAGAAGGATAGAAATGTTGTAGAATGGAGCTGAGAAATTGAATTGCGGACAGGCGCTGCTGCAGAACGCATGGGAGGCTGCAGCTCTATGTCATGTGGAAGGATGGCTCACAGCCTTGGTAGAAAGCAAGGCCAAGTGCAGCTGAATGGAGTCCAGCAAGGTCCGCACTGTACTGGCTCTCATGGCTGCAGGCTTTGGGCAATGATGATTTCATCTCATAGCCTCAGCTTGCTTAGAGGACAATCACAAGCACGTGAGTACGCTCAGGCACATGCGTGCGCGCACACACACACACACACACGGGTCATTCCATGACACCCGAGTATATTTCAGCACCACTAAGCACAGCTACGGCATAAAGAGAGATGCTGAGGGCTTTATGAGGATTAATTCCTGAAATTAAAGGTAAATTGATAGCATTTATTTTTTATGACAGGTACTGAGATGTCTGTTCACTCAGTGATTTGATAAATGTGGCTCAGATTCGCATTACGTTTGGTTGAACTGGCATTAAAAGGTCAGCAGCATCCAAAAGAATAATTAACCGTCAAAAGAGAGCTGCATATTAAAAGGCCAATATCATTTTTTTCTATGCATTTTAGTTCTTGCCTTTTAAGTTTAATGATAATGCTTTGTAAGGTTTGGGTGTACATTAATTAGTTTAAATCATTTCTACATGAGTATTTTTCAACTTCCTACCTCTCCTGGAACCATTAAGACAGGCATGTGCTAATGACCTCTGTTCTGACCGGCTGCCCTGTATTGCGTCTTATTTAAAAAGCAGTCCAGGCTGCAACATTCCTTATAACTACAGCATGAATGGGTGGATCTAAACCTTGATAGCATTAAAGGTGCCACAGAACGGAATACTGAAAGCTTTAGCACACGTTCTGCCAGGAAGACTCCAATGCCACATCAGTCATTCCTTCATTACTTTGGCCAGTCTGCCACCTGTCTTTAAAAGCACTCAACTTACTGCTCTGGTGAACGGTTTGTGGTCATGCGTCACGTCCAGAAGGTCTGGTGTCACTGCACCTCCACCCCACCACAAAATCTGCAGGAACTGTGTGAGAATATTCAAGACGCATGCGATGGATTATCACAGGACACCATTAGGAACCTCTACAACTCCGTGTCGAGACATCTGGCATGTTGCGTTAGCAAGTATGGTCGCCTGATGCCTTATTGAGAGACACTATTTTTCTGTCTGTGTCTATTTTGACATGTTGTTTTTGTAATTTGAAAAAGCGCCCAAGCTTATGTCTTATGTCTTGAAGCGTCCAAGCTTATGTCTTTTGAAAAGTGAACAAGCTAGTAAAATTCTCTCCATGCAGGCCCATCAATGAAATATCATATTGCTGCAGTCAGAATTAAAATATTGGTCATTTTGTTCAGTTTCTGACAAAATATAAAAGTACCTGTCCTTTACATTATGTCTAAATTTCATGATCAATGGACCTAAAGAAATTGCCCAAAATGACCTGGAAGGAAGATTGTGACTTCTTGATTATTTCTTCCAGGCAATACAATTAGTGCCCATGTGAGTGGTCATACTCCTCTTTGTCTGTGAGGGTGATGACGATGCCTATGTCCAGGCTTGTGCTCATGATGAAGTGTGTCCCAGCCCTAATTTAAGAGCCGGTGCTGGTGTCTGTGCCCGTCCTGGTACTGCTTTCCAGCAGCAGTTCTGTTTTCCAATGCCCCTGACAGCCTGGGGCAATACTGTCTGCTTGACCAGTAGTCATTGCTGATATCACAGTGCGGATATCTGTCAGAGACTATACCTGTGTGTATTGCTGACTGCTTTGACTTTGTCTAACACCAGCACTATGCCTGCCAGTGGTCACCGGTCTGCTTGTATCTTCAATGTAGTTTTTAGCTTTATGTAGTTCAATGTAGTTTTCTGCTGTATTCGAGGCTGAGTTTCCCAAAAGGACCTCAGCACAGAGATGATCCTTAAATGGTAGACTGAGTACCACACCCAACACTCTCCCTAAGACATAAGATGATCTTAACATTAAAATACTTTTGGAAAACGGGGCCCTGATTCATTAGTTTCCAGGTGATATATTCAGTCAAAAATCTAAAAGATATATATATTAATTTACTGATGTATGTGAAGGTTTGAGCACTAAAATTACCCCTTGTTGTTGTTAATACTGTTGCTTTTCTAAGTGTAAACATTGATTATCTGAAGAGAATACATTCCTGCCCATGTTAATGCACTTTTTTTGCTGAATTGAACATACTGGGGGAAAAAAACCATTGGGAAAAAATAATGCTACATTTTAGATTTTCTTTTTTATTTTATTTTATGTTTCCAGTATATAAATAGGAATAAACAGAAAATCTGCAGAAAATTTTAATCTAGTTTGCTTAATTTTTGTTTGCTGCATTCACATATTATTTCACTGTTTTTTGTGATAAGTTATCAGATATAACCTGTATTTTTATTTGTCATTTAAAAGTTCTATCATTATCAGTGATTTAACTGCGTAAATATACATATTGACTCTTGAAGTTGTGCCTAATATTTGAAGCCTCATTTTAAGATCTGCAACCTTTGTGACATGGTTTCCCACTCTAAATAGGAAATGATCCATAAATATCGCAAGAACTTGAGAAAATAAATGAGAATAAATTGTTTTCACAGAAACAAAAACTAGTAAAAATAAAACAATAGCCCCTCCATGGCTTCCCATGTTTCTTGTAAAATAAAGACAGAAACTTTTTAAATCTAGAACATCAACAAAACGTGTCATTTGTCCAGGGGTGACTTTTGCACGACTGTATCTTAGTTTCAGTTTTAATATTTGTACTTTACTGTTGGACTTGTATTCTGTAATATGTAGGATATGCCCTCTCTTGGCATCTTTGTCAGTTTAAAAAATACTTTGTCGGGAAAGCCAGAAAATATCACTGTTCTGAAACTTATGCTTATTTAATGACTTTGCTCTTATATATTATTGTATTTTTTTAATACTCAAAGGTTATTATTTCTTTCCTCTTTTTTGCAAATGTCTTTTAGCAGTCTATTTGAGTTTTGGGTTATTATAATAAGCCTGTCCACTGCCCGATGAAAGGTCATTTGGCAATTAAGTCAAATGCATGAAGCATATACATCAACGCTGACTGGACATGAAGTGTTTCAAGCCTCAGTCCGTCCACAGCGCATTTCATTAGCTTCAAAGATTATGCTTGAGCACATCTATTAAGAACAATAGAAGCCATGGAACATCACTAATGACCTTAATTATGTGTTTATGTAACCGATCACTTCATGCCTGAAAATGGTTATTGTCAGATCATTTCCATGTAACATCTTGACCACTCATGGGCATATAAAGTCGTTTGATCTCTGTAGCCATACTGAGCAGATGGGATTAAGCCTTAAAAATCCTCAAGTCAATTTTCACCATTCTTAATCGTGTTAATCTAGTGGCATGACTGGGCTAAAAAGCAGTTGAAGAGAAATGCAGAGAAAAGACTGGCCATTTAATGATGGCATGTTTATGTATTCATTGCAAAGAGGCCACTACTGGTAGAAGTACATTAAACAACAGCAGCTTATTAGTTTTTAGGAACACAGCTGCAGCAAGAGCGCAGTACCTGCTGCAGTTGCTTTGCATGAAAGCGCTGGATTTAAAAGAACAACTTGGAGAAAAAAATTAAACATACTCAAATTTCCACTCAGCTCAGCCAAAACATGCTTGCCTTTCTAATTTCAGTGCTAGGGCTACAAGGCTAATATTGCTAACAAGAACTAGAAGTCAATAGTCACCCAAATCCTTTTCATAAATCCAAATGACTTACTGTGAACTATAAAAATGAACAGAACTTCAGTGTGTAGCTGGATGCTGTAGGCAGTCCTTTAGACATCAAGTGTTCTCCCAAAGAATCTGACTACCCTGCACGTGCATGCACTTCAGGCTGGCATATGGGCACTAGATTTGCTGTTCTGTTGTTTCTATTTTCGATTTTACATTTTCAATTTTACAATTCTATTTGTCTATCTTCTGTTAAAAAAATTTAAGAGTTATTAATAAAAAGATACAACAGAAATTACACACATCATCTGTAGCAAACATATGCCTGTTTATGTGTTTGTATGCAAAGAGGAGTCTAAATACAGCACAACACAACTTCTAACAACATTTGGCTACATGCTACACTTTTGCTGATTTTTATAGGTCCCAGTAAGTAATAGCTTATTCCAAACCACATTGAGGAGCTTGAAGCTCTGCTGGACCTTGAAGAAGAGCTATATGCAGTTAAAGAGAAGATTGGGGATGTATTTTTGAAATGATTTAGGTGGGGAAAAAAAACATTTCTGGTGTTTGTTAGCAACATTAGCCTAGTTGCTCTAGCACCAAATGAAAGAAACTGATTTCGGATGCCTATCATGTCTTGGCAACTATAACTGGGATTAAAAATGCTTAAAAAATCCCAAATGAAAAGTCAAAAATATTAAACGAAAGCTGTAGTATATACTTTCACACAGGACAGATGATGGCACCAGCTTTGATATGAAGAGCAGGACAAACCACATTACAGACATAATGAACTCTCCACATACGCTGTATTTGCATCACGCTGTGAAGTTTAAAGCTGTATGTGTTATGGGCACATGCCAGAGAAGAACTTCACTGTTGTGTTGTAGCCCTGCAGATACGTTAAAATAAGAAAAATTGAATATTTGAAAGAGTAAAGTTTATTTTTAAAACCAAAGCCCCCCAAATAGCCTTGAAATCCATCCCATGTATACCTACGGATTCAGACACATTTCAGTAATACATATCTGGCGACTTGTGGAGAAACAGAAGAACCTGGAGGTTGAAAATAAAAACCAGAAAACAACAGCTCACAAAATCTGGATATTCTGTCATATATTTACAACACAGAATAGAAGGAAAAGGTGCAATCAAAGTAATAACGAGCAACTACTGACACAACAAAACTGCAAAGCAGCCTGTTAATGTGACATGTTGACAACACACACCGAGTATTTCAAAGGGATAATATAAACATATTTGGGTCGTTTGTGAGCATGTTTGATAAATTACATCATTCTCTCATCATACAGCAAGGTCATCGATCCCTGAAGCAAGGTTAGTGGTCACTCAAATGACTCATGGCAAAGTGATCTCCAAAGCAAGATGGAATACAATCAGTGTAGTTCTCTACATATGTAGAATGTCATGCTATTGGAAAAAGGAGACAAAATCTGCTGTGCAGTCATTACGTTTGGAGTACATGAGTATATAATACAAATCAACTGCAGCAAATATAATACTGATATATGCATATGGCCAATAATAAAAATGCAATGCGATATGGGCCATAAATATCTTGGAGCAAAACCTGAGACAGTTTTCTTTATTATTATGAGTATACACTGTGCCTCAAACCACTATTCCTTTAGTATACAATCCAGCTCAAAGGAACACTGATGGAAAAAGAATAAAAAGAGGTTAGGTGGAGTTTTTGGTCAAACAAACATTGCCAATGGACCATACAACATCTTACATAAGGCCTACATTAATATTATTAGACCCAAACATTCATCGCAAATGTTTAAGTCATAATCTCTCACTTAAAAAAAAATACACATGCTAAATGCTATACAACTACTGACAGAAATGAACCATTTGAAACAAAAGTCTATGTACGATATCTATAATGTTGCCCTATAATGCATATGTTGGCATTATGGAAGTCATTTGCAGGCCCTGATTTAAACATTCCACAACACTGGTAGTTATGATTTTATATGTTTTAAACCATGATGAATGCACAAGCATTACTTAGTTACATGTACTGAAGCACTTACACCAAGTCTGTGAAAAGTGATCTATATCAACCCAAGGCAGATGGAAATCATGTCCCAAAAGCATATCATAACATGACTATATACAAACAAAGTCCATTCATACACATTATTATGTTCATATCAGTAAAAGTCTGAGGTGCAACACAACTGCTGATGGAAAAATAGCCAATGCTGAAACTTGGGAAACCACAACCATGAATACAGAATATTGCATTTCTACCATCTGGTTTAATACAAAGGGCATTTTCCCTTGTTCTTGGTATTCTAATAATGGAGTTTTGTTGACATGATTCATTTGTAGATGACCCATAATCTAAGATGCAGGTCTGTAGCAAATTCACAGACTTCTCCTCTCACTTTTCTCAATTTTAACAGCTTGGTATAAGTTTACAAAGGGTCCCATTGCATCATGCGGAACACCCATGGCTTCAAAATCTCAGCAGTTATGTACAAAGAGTCTTTATAAAATTGGATCTGTGATTATGTGTGTGTAAGTAGATATGGATAGTGAAGGTGAGTGTGTGATGAGAAAGCCCATTTTAGTGCATTGTCTTCCAGTAGTACCCTTCACAGAAAAGCAAGGGTTTGCAAGTACAAAAAAAGCTCACTCTCACCACAACGGCGCACAAATACGTCCTTTGAAAAGAGAAAAAAGTCTCGTTTTACCTCTAAAATGGAAAAGATAATTGCAAAGGGGAAACCACTCAGATCTGTGGCTTAATTCACATAGTAAAGCCAATAGATCAAATTGAAGAGGGAAAAAGCAGCGGGGAATATTATCCGTGACCATCGATCGATGGCGTTGACGTCCGTAAGGTCAGGGATTTTGATTTTGAGCTGGGACGAGCGCCGGCGCAGCCTTGCTTTCTTGGGCTGTGCGTTCCTGTCCAGGCTGTGGCGGGTAGCTTCATGCCGTGGGCCGCTCTGCTTCCGGTACTGGATCCCTGAGTTGTCGAAGACCATGGAAGTGGAGTTGCGGGCCTCGTTGACGGTAGTGGTCACCTCGTTCCCGGCCACCTCATTGTGTATTTCCAGAGTGGTCAGGAGGATGTTCCCTTGGGAGTCCACCTGCGACCAGAGAAAAGTCAGTATGGCTTGGGATATTTTTTAAAATATTGATTATATCAGTGACAAAGCTTGCCCAATTCATCACGCCGTATATAATAATAATAAAACATGATCCACAGTATGTAGTATAAATCAGCATAATAAGCATGTTGAATGTTGGTATTCCAAACCATATCAGCATGTGATATGATTTGCATAAGCCTCCTTTTGTAGGATTTGAGGATGTGTGGATCATGAATTGAGGAGATTTTCAACCACAGTTGTACGGATGAGTTAGAATGGAGACGCCCAATGATGTACAGCAAAAAATAGCGGGTCTTCGATAGGAGCTAGGGTATAAAGTTCTAAATGTTCTATAAACTTTATGAAGTAATTTGCATGCTATAAAGTACCTGATTACATCAAATAAATAGAGGAATAGTAGCTTATTGGACCAGCCAGCGTGTGAAAACTGAACTATAACTTGCATTATACTAACAACTATGCTGGTTCTGTGTGTACACTACATGTTGGTTTTATATGTGTTTCTTGAATATCTGTTCTGCATGTGAACATGGTCACAACGGACTACATCTTAATAATTTAAACATATTTACATACATATTAAACATATATTAAGTATAAAAACATACATTTTAAACTATATGTGTGGAAACTAAATTAACTAGATTGTATGAGCTGATTTTACGAGCTGACTGTGTTATGACAAGGCTACAGTATGAGGTAATTTATTATCTGTAATTATTAACTGATTATTAACTGTCCTTTAACAAAATGCTTGCTTACAGTATCAAGTACCTAAGACGTCTTCTATCACAATATGATTAGCAGGTGAAATTGTAATGACTGTTCTTATCAAAACAAAATCACCATGTTGTGGTTATTTCCCCAAAAGAATCTATTGTATGCCTCAAGAAATCCATTGTTTATTTACTTTTACCCCTGAGTCTCTGCAGTTATAAATAATTCAGGAAAAGACCTAGCAGAAACATAATTATAGCTAAAGCATCCCAGTAATGATGTGGACCAGCGATGGTGTAATATACAGTAAGATTGAAAGGTAATAGAGAACCCTACTTTGAGGATGTGTTAACATGTTGGTCTGAGTGTACAGTCATTAGTGAACTGCATCTGAAGTTACATGTGCACAAATGAAGAAAAATATGACATGAGACAGCAAAAAGAAAGCGTGCCAGAATTATTGCACAAATGTACAACAATGCATGGCTGAGAAGGAAGCTCTGAGCTTGTGTGTGGGAAAACTTTGCATGGCGAGTGAGCAAAGTTTCAGAGGGAGGTAGAGATTCTGACATAACAGCCAGCAATACACACACTCACCCCTCGTGAGTGACGGTGGCCTTGTACCTGATTGGACTGTTTAACGGATGAAGGCTTGCAATTCCCCCCCTCCTGAACAGACTGGCCAGAAAAACACAGAGAAGAGTTCCTCTTCATGTTTCAGGTTCAAATTTTTTGTATCAGGAGCTTAAAAACGTAAACCTGGCAATACTTTGACTGGATCCATCTGCCTAAGAGTTGTCCCAAACTACAACAGCTATTATATATTCTAAAACAAGCTTACTGCAGACCTAACAAAGCAAAATGTGTGGTGTGTAGTTCCCATTGTAAAAGGGTGGCCATAATCTTCTAAACTACTTATGAAAGTGTTGGTAAATTTGAAGACTGTAGCTCACATACATGTTTTGTATATGGCATTTTTCCTACCTTTTATGATGGTGGTGGGGGGAGGGGTTCAGTTAAGGGGGCCATAGAATGGAAAACTGTATTTAGAATGGAACACTGTCATACTTGCATAATGAGAGTTCTGTACAAAGAAATGACATACTGTGAACCTCAAACACTGGTCTCCTTCAAATATGAAACACAAATTTTAAAAAGAGGGCCTTAAAAACAAGCCCTTTCCGAAATCCAAACAAGCCAATTCCGAACTCTACCCAAAATTAAGCCTCCAAAACATATACCAGCTCAAGTTCCAATGGAGCAGAAAAAACAACAGAACAACAGCAATGGCAGAACATAAGAGCAGAAATCAACCCTTCCAAGCAGTGAAGGGGATGTCAACACTTCATATCGTTTTCAATCATCTCTCAGCAGACATGAATGACGTTCATCTTCAGATGAGGCCAGAGTTGACTTGCTACACACTGGTTTCTTAATCAAATGTTCCGTTCTACGTTAAATGCTACCGCTTGTATGGGTGCTGTTCGACTGCACAGAAATTTACTTTACTCAAAACAAGCTGGCTAACAAGAAGCCAACTTAAGAGCCCACATCTTTAAGACCCTGGACGACTTTAATTCAAAGAAGTTAATTCACTTTGCACTCCGGACAGATTCTGAAATCTTGGACAATATCAAGGCTTTGCACAGCACAGAGAGGAGAAGAGGTCCATCTTAAACTGCCTCACAACCCCAACAGCAGCCTGGAAGAAGCAGCCACGCTATATGATTTTATCCACTTTTTTAACAGTTGAACTCAGATCATCTTAAACTGAAAGACTCATAGTATGTAACAACTTTAATTTACTTTGTGTTGTTGTCGAGGTCCATTTTATTTTCCTGCCTGTGTCGGTTCCGACATGTTGCTTCTAAACCAACCAATTAGAGCAGAGCACATCAAATTATGAGCTTCCTGAAAATTAAAAAAAAAAAAAAAAACCAAAAAACCCCACGCATTTCATTCTAGGACCAACTCTTAGGGTGTAAATGGCCAAGTAAATCCACATCTGGACATTTTTCACCCTGACCAAAATCACATACCTTCTAAGCAGACATCATTGAACAATTTAAAATACTGAATAAATGGATTCTATGGCACCTTTAAGAGTTTCTTTTCTTTAATTTTTAATAAATAATACAGATGATTCCAAAAAACAAAGGCTTTTAACCAGAATTGTGTGATTGGCATGTTTTTTTTTGCGGCATGATCTTGTGTTCTGTGTTAAAATGTGTTTCCTTATTTATGATATATTATTTGGGTGTAAAAGTGAAAGTATATTTACTCAATAACTCTGCTTTCCCCTTTCTTTATGGCATTTTATGCAATGCTATCCATAACACCATGTGATCTGTGGGTTATCTGTTTTGTCTTGAGTTCATTCTCTTCTTTCAACACAGATAGTCTTTCAGAAATTACAGCTATAGCTCATGGCCGGAACTATGCAGTAAATTGAGACACTAACTGAGACAACATGGAGACACTATAAACTACAAACTAGAAACATATACCTGTTGTTAACATTTTCACAATTACAGTAACAAATCATAATGACTCTTACCTTGTTGCCATCATATTTGGTGCGGTCGTTGTTGGCTTTCTCTGCCTTTTCAGCCAATTTTTTCTGCATCTGTGGGCCTCGGCCAAAGAAGATGTAGTTGACAAAAGCATACTCCAGCAGGGCCAAGAAGACAAAGACGAAGCAGCCCATCAGATACATGTCAATGGCTTTAACATATGGGATCTTGGGCAGCGTTTCTCTCAGATGGGTGTTAATGGTAGTCATGGTCAGCACAGTTGTGATACCTATGGAATAATACAGATCTATTATAGATATGAACTTCACGGCAAAAAGGAACTATTTCTGTCTAGTGATATACTGTATTAATATGGCCTCTCAATGCTCCTGTCACATGTAGCACCTTTTTGACAGCAAAATACTTCACATTTTAGTAGTCACATTTCGTTACTCTGATGAGACAAATCACAAAACATCACTAGCCACATTTCCATCCAGCTGTCCAATTAAATTAAAGTGAATAACTCATATGATGCTACAAAATTATGAGAATAATCAGCTTCAGCTTCCATCAAGAGAGAATCAACTGATCAGTCACATGACTTTTTTTGCATTAATGTTACTTATCCAGCAAATGTTTCTCCATCATACTTCACTACATTTCTTTTTTTAACAGCAAAAATGTTTATCGATTTTAAGTGAGAGTACAAAAATTTTTTATTTGAATTATATTTTCTATATGCAATTTCCATCATTAAAATTGTGCAAAATCATGGATGGGTGATGATACTCATGTGAAGCACAGCTCTCACAAAACACCAAAATCTATGTTACTGCTGACAGTTCTGAATTCCTACTTGCATTAGTCACAAACACACTATAGGGTTACCTTTGGGGTTGTACAAGGTCAGTTTCTGATTTTAAATTTCCATTACACCTAAAATGATGCAGCAGTAACATTGCAGCACTAGTACAGGGGTTAACAGTTACACGATTTAACATAAAATGGGAAAAAAGCTGAAAAAAGAACTTCAGTTTTGTTGCTGTGACAATACTTATTAGAAGCTAACCAGTTTGGTCACACTGACCATAATCTTCAAATCTTTCACATTTGAAAAAATTCTGAATGCATTCAGACATACCCCCACAAAATGCCCTTTTGAAACACCACAGCCCCTGCCCTTGCCAAAGTCTTTCTATAGCGATAGAAGACATGGTTGCACAGAGACAGCTCTAATTCCGCAAGCTCATACATTTTACTATGCTGCTAAGGCAGACTTAGTGTGTTTGTTTTTTATTAGTTAAACGGAAAAGGTCTTTAAACATGTTGCCGCAGACATTATAGGATACGGTTAACATCCAAACAATGAAGTTAATCATAATAAGTACCATAGTCCTGTGGGCCCCATCTACAATACTTTTAGAGCATAGCGCCTAGGATTATGAATCCATTCTTTAGCCTAATACAAGCATACAGCTCCAGCATACAGCTATCCCAAACAGGTGTTTTTACAAAGGCATGGATCAACAAAAGCAGATGCAACACTGCACTGAACAGCAAGTCATTGGCCATCTGTAATCTTTAGTGGGCTTCACAGAAGCACAAAAGGATTGTTGTCCTGGTGCAACCAAAATAACCAACAAAATGCCCGAAGCATAGTTTGGAAATAAGATGTGTATGAGGCTGTATACATAGAAAGAACACCGTGACACTGAGATTATTCAGAGGCTCAGCCAAAAGAAGTGTGATGAAATCCTTCTCTTTTGACAGCTCTGCTATGCCGCCCACAATGAATCTGGACTCTGTGGATGGGTGCTACAGATTGAGCTCTGTCAGAGTGCAAATGCCAAAAATGAGCTCTGCTTACTAAACCCAATTACACAATCATACTGTCAAATCTCGCAGTGAATCATCCACTTGTGATGGCAGCGTATGCATTGTAAAAATTCTCTCCTATTTATTATATATTCATGATCAAGTTTCCTTTCTGTATGGTTGCTGTAAGGTAGTGGGCACATTCTTCCATAACTGATAGCTACTACACTTTTAAAGTGCTTCTTAAAAGCCAGCCCTTCCAGATACGAAGCTTTAAAAAAAGAAATGTCTGACTGGGACCAAATCAGAGAGATCAGTACTGAAACCAGAGATATGCATATATCAGCACGCATACAAAACAGCATAGATAATCAACATGCTTGGCAGTGATCTAAAAAGAAAACTTAGCACTAGATGGTGATTTATTTTTGTATCTTTTTTCTTTTTCTTCTTTTACTTGGTCTAATGCTTATTATGCTCCTTGTAATGATATATACATAATGATATTCATTTTTCATGGCCATGGGTTTCTTGGAGACTTCACTACATGGTTGCAGATTTTTTTATTTTTACATCCATGCACACTATGCTTGTGTATTATGTCAATCTTCTCTGCGAGACTCAGTGAGTCTGCTTTGCTGGAATTATGATTTTTTACATTATGCTAAGCTAAACATGACAGATACCTAACAATGGAATACATTTAGATATGAAGGTCAATTAACCTCTTACTGTTGCCAGTGACAAGCAGACTTTTACCAAGTCAAATCTGACACAAAACATACATGATAGTTCAAGTATAAATATTTAACCATAAGAATTTTAAAAATGTATTAGTCTTTGTACTCTCTATGTAGAGTTTACATTAGTTGCAGCAGGGTGCTGGAACTATTTGCCTTTATCTGGGTTTGGCTGCTTGATAGTGTGTAATATCTAACAGCAGTAGCCCAGTAATGATGCAAAAGGGATCAGGTAACACAGAGTGATAAGCTTGTCTTAGGCACATTAACTTTCACACACTGGCACTCTGTTTCTGTCAGTGATATACCTAAACCCTGCCTGAATGTATTTGAGAGGAAACCTGCATTGATGGGTCTACAGGCCTAAACGTTTTAAAGTTTTAGCAATGTTGATACTGTACAGAATTTGAAATATAATGTTGAAATACCATGTTACATCTTAGGAATGCTGCATTAAAACTTATTACAACTCTGGGTTCCTAACTTACAGTTGAAACATCATCTGCCACTGTACTCACTTTCAGTTAGATCTGCCCTAAGACTGTTAAGAAAAAGTGTCGCAAAAGGGAGGAAAAGTTAGTTAGAGTCTGAAGTCTGAAGAGAAAATGTAAGGGAGTACAATGCTTTTTCATTGACCAGTGACCACATATTGCTTTCTATTTCAGGTGTTTATATCATGTAACATTTTCAAAAATGTACACTAACACTGCTTCAGCTATCCTACACACTTATATTAATCTATTTATTATTTTATGATCAAGCAATGCTCTGTTCTTGTGTTATTAACATCACTTAAACACAGTGACACATTGTCCTCCACGACACTATTTTCAATATTTCACGCCTGGTTTCTGGCCAATGGGCTACTTATTTAGTATCTCCTTCTGTAAATCACGTCCTGACATTAGGCAGCTTGTGTGTGAGGCGCAGGGTAATGAGGGAGGATGGAGCTCACAGTGCTCTCAGCTTCAGCTCTCTCGCAGTCACGAGGCCAGTAGAAATCACTTAAATCATGCTTTACGAGACGCAGCTCTAAGCTAGTGCTGACATTCAGGTTTGGCCATTCTTGTTTCCTAGAGGGGGGTGACTATGCAGGTACCAGACTGGACCGTGACATTGAAGCCCTGGACCTGGGGAGGAGTGACCCCTGCATAAACACAGATCAGAATTTATGAATTCATTTGCTACAGTTTATGTGGAGGTGCCATAATCTTCTTGGAACTGCAGACTGACTGAACATATTTTTTACTTTATACATCAACGTTTTTAACTCATGTAAATGCTTAAACTCAAAAGTTTGTCTTTTATTTATTTAATTTAATTGAAGAGTTAAAATTTGTTTTACATATCCTTGTATTGTACAAGTAACTTACGAGCACAGTTTTGAATAGGTTAGCAGTAGCAAGTGTATTAAAGCCTAAAGAGTAATTTGTGTGGGCCACTGTGGCTCACAAGGAACCTTGTCTCCAGCACATTCACTTCCCCCTGGGAGGCTGTTGTCTCCTTAACGAGAGAGAACTCTGTCTACTGACTGCATAGTGAGCCTAGCCTAGTTTTTACCCTCACCAGTTAAAGACACATTTAGTATGATTCCTGGAATTACAGTCCAGACATGCTGTAAATGAGAGAGTATGACTGCCCTGTGCTGTATATACTGTATACTGCATTCTATGTTTTGTCAGAACATTCTTTCTCCCCTGGCTAAGCATATGGCTTTAATAATTTAGTGATAGTCCTCTGTGAAGACAGTGTGAGTAGGGTTCCATATTTAACAAATAATTTCTATAATTAAGTAACAGTGAGTCCAGACTTTGGCTTTGGACAACATATGCCATTCCATAGAATTTGTGTTAAGGCAAATAGCCCCTGAACATATTCTGAGGACACCATATGTTACACATATATAATGACTTGTTTGGTGTCAGCAAGTTCATTTACAGAACTAGGTTTAGCATGAGAGACTTGCCCTCAAAAAGAGAAATTGGGGCTGTGCAACACAGCTACATAAAAAGTCTCATTCAAATCGGACACTATAGGCGACTAATTAAAACTAGTGTTGCTGATGTTGCTGGAACGAATGTTGCTAACACGCTGTCCCAGTCAAAAGTTTAAGTAGGTCAATACTTGTTCGATTGTTAGATTGTATGCAATTATTTTCTTTAAGACAAATCGTAGGAATACTGCATGTATTTATATGAAGTGGACCATCCTGATCTGAATAAAAGGCACTCATTAGGAATAAAAAGGTCAGACCTAACTTGAACTGTTAGCAGAACTGCTGTCTAAAAACGAAGTGTATAAAAATATGAGACAGGAACAAAAAGAGGAGATTTGCAAAGTCATAGTATAGATTTTACAATAGCCTACTTAACTGCAGAATCTCTGTAACATTACATCTTAACTGATTGTAATATTTTTCTTCTTTTAATGCATCTGGGTGAATTTACTTCTGCATGTTGTGAATAAAGGCAAAGGAAAGATTGGCTTAAGACAAAGGAACAAATAGTCATCTAAAATCACTATATGAAACGGATTAAATTGTGCTCCATGTTTATAAACTCAGTGATGATGTTGTTCCACTCTTTGACTTGTGATTTGGAATGTGGTTATAAGTGATTACAGTAAGGGTATTTTTTATAAATTCATCATTAGAAGTCAACTACACCAGTATTCAACTACACCAGTTTCAAAAATGAATGAATCCAAGATAAAAATTTAGTGGAGTATACTTAAGTATTCACCAAAATACATCTAAACATTTTTTTCTTAAACTGTTTTGTGCAAATCTGAAAACTGATAAAAATAACACAAGTGGTATTTGTCACTGCACTCTAACAGTTATTTTTCAGGTCGGAGTCCCCAGATTAAGAGGGGACGAGTGTGGGTGGATGGAGCGTATGCTGTCTTACATAACCCCAAAACCAATGTGTCAGTGTGGAGGTGCAACACAGGCACAAAGTGCGGAGCATCGATTTGTACCTGAACAGGCCACAGCATGGGAGGATCAAACTCCCCAGCCGTCAGAGTGGAGAGGAGAGAAGTTACCTAACCAGACCAAAATACACCTTCACACACAGTGCATATAGCACTGACTGCAGCACAAACTCTATGCTCAGTTACATTTAGCACAACCAACTTTCAGCAAACATCAATAGATCCTTAGATGATGGCAGGTTTATCTTGCAAGTCTGACAAGTTTGACACCAGGGTTGTGTTTTATACATATTAAGAGACAATCTCCCTTTACCCAAATGTAGTGTATCAGTCAAGACATCTGATGTCTTGATATTTAATTTTGTACTGGAGCAGTAAGGCTAAAGGAGCTATCAAGTATTGGAAGCTTTTTAATAGGGATGTAACCCTGCATTGTGACACTGTAATATTGCAGTCCATCCACCAAAGTTTGCAAATCATTATATATATAATCATATATATATATATATATATATATATATATATATATATATATCACTGTTTTTCTTCTTCTTGGAAAACAGCAATGTTTTCTGGTGATATTTCTGAGGAGGTAAGTCATTACCATAATGTGTGTACCATTAAAGTGGTTTTAGCTACAAATTCTTCAGTAATTGACTCAAAAGGGCATATTTTAAGTATGCTATTTAAAGAATCATAATCAAATTAGCTTTAGTTGTTAGCCAACACTCAAGTTACGCTTTAAAAAGCTCTGTGTAAATCAAGACCTCAAACCAAGAGTGTCTAGCCAAGTCAGTTGAACTATCTAACAGAAAGAGATCAAATTGGAAATGATAGCAGTGTAACACCATCTGCATTATCCGATCCTCTTGCATTTCCTTTTAGAGATGACTAGATTCCTAGAAGTGGAATGACTAGAAGTGTGTGTGTGTGTAATGCAGTCAGAGCTACTGGCAGCATCAGCGCCGGAGCCAGATGAGGATGTGGACGATGGATGGCCTCAGCCCCAGTCCCAGCTCAGACAGAGTCATTTAAAGCCTGGATTCATAGCTGCCGCAGCGGGCCGTGGGACTGAAATGGAGGTTAAATGTAATTGTTTTCTAGCTGCATTGATCTCTGTGTTTTTAGCGGGTTACCTTGCAGCATAGAAGACGGAGAAAGTAAAAGAGAATGAGCGAGCAAGTGCTGGGGCTCATAATGATGCACGGCAGCAGGTGAAGTGAGTGGTGTGTGCGTGTGGGGGGTTACCCTGGAGACTTTTCCCTCCCAGTGTAAAGTGCTCCCATTTCTCTGCTTAATGTGGTTAATGAGGATAGTCTCCCTAAAGTAGACCACCACCCAGCACAACAGATTCATCTCACATACGCACAGGCACACACACCTGAATGCGTATTCTCGATTTTGAGAGAATTTTCTCTAGTTTTGGTACCATAAAATTATCTATTTTCATTATGCACATTTAGTTTTACACTTACATTGTCTTAATCATCCTCTTAGTTGCTGTATGATAACTCGCAAAATGAGCTAGTCATGATACAGCATAGCTTCAACTGACTACCACCATGAGGTAAACATGGGAGAAGTCCATATTCCCGATTCCCTATGAATGTTTCACAAAACATTGTCAAGTTGTCGCCTGAAAAATATTTTTATTAACTGCACCATTTCATTTAAATTCACTTTGAATTATATTTATCATGCTGATATTTTCTGGTCTACTTTGTAGTCAAAAATAGTTTCCATCTTTATTTATAACACAGAAAAAAATATTGAGTAAAAATAATAGAAATTTTATTTATATATTTTTGTATTTATTTTGAACTTTTTAATAAACCAAATTAAAAACAACATAGAACTGAACTGAATTAATTATGGTGGAATCAATTCTTGAAACGTTTTGACTGTCAAACTAGCCCCACAGTCTGTTACAGTTAACCTCTCCTATGGGGTAAGTTACAATGTTCGTTTTCACTCTGCTTAATCATTAACGGGAGGCAATGGAAACAAAGTTTGGCAAAACCTAATCCATTTCTAATCCATTGTTTTTTTTACTTTATTCATGCCACTGTCGTGGTGATAAACAGAATGTATGTATATTATTAACTTGTGGAAATGAAGCATGTTTTCAGATGGTTTTAGAAGTCTACATGTTTATGTTGTGGAACTACTCTGAAGTGGAAAATAAAAACTTGTAATAACAAAAATGCTAGTATTTTGACAGGGTTTAAGTGAACCACCTTTCGTCAAAACAAGGGATATAAATGATTATCTTTTAAATGACCAATAAACAGTTTTTAGATAAATACTATTGGTTTATCATTCAAATTGAGCAACATGAATTGAATTATGATGGTGCCTTAGGCAACTGGTTCTGCTAAAAAGCAAGGCAGGAAACTATTTTACCAAAGTTCTGCAAAAGAAACAAAGCATGAATAAATTCAAAAATCCAAAATTTGCATCACTTATTAAAACATTTTTATGACAGCCAAACATAAAATGTAAGCAAGTGTCTTTTATATACTAAGCAGTAGGCATAACAGCATTCAAAGCTAACAGAAAGATATATTTTATATTGTTCGTATGTTAAATCACAAAAGACCTGTACAAACTAAGCTCCCACTCTCACCCCCTACTCTAGACTTGAGTGTGAGTGAATGGGGAGGTGGTGTAGGAGGTGGAGGCGGCATGGGTAAAATGAAACACAGAGCTGCCTGCTCTCTCTGAGTCCTCACATTCACTCCAGCTGGAGCAGCCCAGCACCCTTTAGGGTAGACTGAGTCACAGAGCAGCCCACAAGGCCTATGCTGCTTCCACACAAACATGCATATATACACTCACCCACAGATACACACAAAGAAAGTATGTTTAGATAAACTTCTCAGCTGAGAATTGATCAGTATGTTTGTGTTTTCTAAATGTACCCCATTATGTGTGGGTCAAAGAAATAGAAAATTACAAGATTGAATAAAAAACAGAGGAATCACTTTGGAAAAAACTACTTGTGGACCGTGCACTGGGCCGAAACCCAACAAAAACTGACAATAAATAGTTAATGTTAAATAAACTTACTAAAACTGTTGCAGTATGTAGTTTACAGCATGTGACATAAAATCCAACACCCGCAAATCTGAACAAGCAATATTTTTATTTTTTTGTTCTCATTGTAATAAACACTGAAATTATTTGTAAAGTCTTATATTTGTACACTTTACTGTAGATCTATTTACGCTTGAATCTTTAATCTTTGCTTAAAATTATCATTTTTCAAATTTGTCCAAAAAACAAAAATGCCATTGTTGACCATTAGGTGTCCACTGAACAGATCTGTACACTGGGGACCAGCTTATCCAAATATGTGCGTTTCAATAAGACACACCCCCTAAGAGCACTAGTATGCATGGGTGTATGTATGTGTATATGTGACGGAAAAAAGGGCCATATTATAAAAAAACATGTGTTTGTATTGACTGATTAATAGATATTAATATAATAGAATAGAATATTAATATAATAAGGAACCGCTAAAATGCTCTGGCAACACTTAATATGGCCCAGTCAGTTAAGCTTCTTTGAGCCAAGTTGTGAAAAAGGAATACAAATCTGTACCAGTGAATTTTGCACACATAAACTTTCACCAGTATGGAATGTGTTTTGTGAGAAGAGGACAATACCTAACGCTACTCTGGCTGCAGATGCATCGTAATTGATCCAGAAGGAGACCCAGGACAGGATGGTGATCAGGATGGAGGGCATGTACGTCTGCAGGATGAAATAGCCGATGTTCCTCTTCAGCTTGAAGCTCAGAGACAGCCGCGGGTAGGCACCTGTGAGAGCGACCGGCATTGAGAGAGAGAGGAAAAGAGAGAGAGAGACAGAAGGGGAGACAGGCTATTTATTTCAAGGAGCGAGGAGCCATACTTTATGTTTTGTTTCAGTTTCTATGGCAATGGCTGTGCAGATTGCCTCCGTCACTATGGCAACTGGATATCACGGTAGAATAAATTGTTTGTGATTTGTTGTACCTCGGCCTTGAGCACTACTGCCACAAAGGAGGAGAAAAAGCAACAATTAACTTCTTGGAAAACATGTTTAATGCTGATCTGATCCGTTAAGTCATATCACTCAGGTACTGTAGTGGTTATGTTACTTAAAAAAATCTTAGTTAAAAAAAAGTGTGTCAGAGGTGAGATTAATCCCTTTCATTCTAAAACTGTAAAAAATGTGACGGTTTCTTAAGACACTGACACTACACACAACATGATATACGATTCAAATGACTTCAGTACTGATGCCAGCTTGTGTCATCCAAAAAGAAGTATTCTCAGCACTTCCACGGTCACTGCCATGTTACATGATGACACATGTGGTAAACTCACAAACCTCTCAGACAAGTATCATATCAGTCCAGTTTCTGCTTCAAAGCTCCACATACAGAAAACACACCCATGTTTTATTCTGAATTGGGATACAGCTCATTTGTTTGATGTAAGGATTCCCACATTTGACATTTCAGGGTAATATTTGGAGCACCATAAATGGATTTCCATTCTTTTCTCAATAAGGAGGCCAAGCTTTGGCTTCATGGTGCCCCTCTGCTCCTCTTCACTAGCAGAATACAATCTTGTGATTCTTTGGATTCCCCTCCAATATGTGCAGAGGGTGGTGAAGTCCTGTTCGTTGTGCCATTAATTTAGGAGTGGGAATAATCATTACTGCGCTGCTTCTGTGACTGCCTCAGCTTTAGACGGGAATAATTTATGCAGTGGGTCCTCTGCCTCATGAATATATGATGTCTTGTATCAAGTACTTCTTTTCTCTTGCTCTCTTTTTCACTCTCTTTTTTTAACAGCTTGAGGAAACAGAGAAGTAATTGCCCGTCCATTACCATCTGAGCTAGTGTTTCTATGACAAGAGGTTAGATGCATGATGCAAAGCCAGTAATTAGTCCTGCCTTTGAAAAAAGTGCTTTATAAGTCCTCTTGAGAGTGCACAGAGAGAGAGAGAGAGAGAGAGAGAGACAGAGAGAGAGAGTGAGAATGGCTACAAACACCTTGCCACAATAACACCTTTCTGTGATGTGAGGGCTCTTGCAGTGTGAATTTCACAGGGCAATACATGGTAGGGCAAGCAGGGGCCAGGGGTCTTGTGAGGTGAGAACAAAACTGGTGAAAAATTAAGGGACACCAATTGTGGCTTTCAGAGACATCCGAGGTCCCATTGAAATCAGTGAAACTGAGAATAAATGGGGTTCTCAAATACAGCCATTCTCAAATGACACAAGCAAAACAGGCCAGGGCATCATCTATCCGCAATGTTTCATCTGAAGTAAAAGGGAAAGCATAAGGGAAAAGCCTTTTAAGTTAAGGTTCATGGAGAGTTGGACTGAACACAGCTCATGTTACAGACCTTAAAAGTGATTAAATGTGTTCATTCATTGATACATAAACACATATCATTGCTGTAAAGCTGACCAAGACATAAGCTGTGTAGACTTGTGCATAAGCAAAGTAACTGCAATGCCTTACCTGTGGAGAAGACAACATTCCGAGAGACCAATTTGTAGTCTACAATGGAGAACTGAGGAAGTTCAATTCGGGACACTCCAGTCACTGCATTGTCTCCTCCTTTCCAGTAAAACTCAATATCATCAGTCGTGTAGCCATCTGACCAGCAAACACATCCACAAATCACAAACATCAATGAGTCACCTGTGCATCACAGTCCTTATAGACAATTCAAGTGACTTAATTTTTTAAGTATATGTTCAACAACCACTTTACTACAACCTACTGTTCACTTTATGAGTTTTCCTTATATTATACGTCCACTTTATAGGTGTACAATTACAGACTGTAGCCCATCTGTAGTCATGCACAACCCATTTGCTCTCCTCTACACCATTCATCATTGGTCAGTTTTTGACCACAGCAGTCACAGTGACCTAAAGCAGTCAACACAGCAGTGACACTGGAAGTGGCATAGTAGTGTAGCAGCACTGGCATAAGTGTATTAGACAGTGATGTTGCTGAGGCTTTTACACACACAAGGGTCACTGGATTGAAAGAGGTACACCAACCAAAAATCTATCCAAGACTGACTTTGTGGTTAACAACTTTTGATGTGCTGGAGGACAGCTAACATAAAAAGTGAATCAACAGATGCACAACAGAATATAACTGTACATTAAAAATGGAACCAACAAGTATGCATGTTTGATAAAGGGACCAGTCACTGTATAATCATGTATAGTGTGAAGAATAGAGCAATAATTCAAACAAAAAGAGATTCAGGTAGATCATCATATTTTGGATAAAAAATATATGCGAATATATGCAAATACACATCTGTTGGGGACACTGTACATTGTCCAGGTAAAATTTAGTCACCTAATATAAAAACAGTGTAGACAATATGGTCCTTAATGTATGGCCCTAAATACATTAGAAAGGTATACTATTCACCTCCCCAGGCACATACATGTATCTATTCTTAATGTTTTTAAAGAGAAAAATAAGAACAGTATACGGTGTCAGTGTTCCCAAACTACAGGTATAGGTATAGGGAGCAGGTTTAAAATAAGACTATACAATGTAGTATCCCGTACATGGTATATATTTATTATTATTATCATTATTATTATAAGTATTAGTAGTAGTAGTAGTAGTAGTTGTAGTATAAAATGTGCTTATAAGTGACACATCCAAAAGAGCTAACCTTTTACTTTTGGACATTAGCTAAATATGTCTTAAGAAAAGAATGACTGAGACACATCATTCATAACTCAGCCCCCTGCAGCTACAACTCTCAACAGACTTGACTACTTTTGACTAAGCAGTGAAGTCTCTCTCTCTCTCTCTCTCTCTCTCTCTGTGTATGTGTGTGTGTTATGGGAGAAGACACTCACAGCTCTCTATCTCCAGCGTGCAATTTTGTTCGTCCAGAGGATACCTCCTCAGGTCCATCATACATGCAGCTGTCGTGGTGATTCTACATCAATGACAAAAAGGTGTCACTGTGGGACACAAATCAGCAAAACACAAGCGCCCACACATACAATGAAGAGGTCAACATGAAGACAGAACAAATTCAGTACAGTTCACAATAGTCAACCTCCATTATTTTATTATTATGTACAAGTTATTCTTTTTTCTGGAGATCTTTCTGAGGGGTTAGATAAAAGATCATTTCTTGCTTAAGGAAGATTAAAGTCAACGGAAAATACATGAAAAGACAGGAGTTTACACATATTGAGCTCTAAAGATGATTCATTGTATTCAAAGTTTGTGTAGCATTTTTAAATGTAAGCTGCTGGTTCTTTTTTCTGTTCCAACTTATCAGACCTCTGAAAAACTAAATATTGTGATACATACTGTGTATCATGAAAATGTCATGAAAAGTATTGTGATGCTGTATCTTTGCCATATCGCCTACCTCTTAAGCATGGACACATTAAATACTGAAAAACATTATCTATTGCTTAGACTTTTCTGTAATTTCCTGTTAAATAAATTCTTATTTTCTTATTTTCTAAAAATTAATAACTTGTATTAACTTGTAAAGGCCATTTTGACTGGTGGTCTCTGACTCCGCATAGTATGCTTTTATAATTACTTTACACTATTTCATAATTATTGTATGATTGGGTGACCTTAACCTAAAGTAGGTATTATGAGTATGTGTGTGTCACAGCCCCTCTCTCAGCACGAAGAGCTCACTATAAAAATCCTTACAACCTACAGTGCCATCGGGGACAGCCAGCACATACATGCTACCAACCCCAGGTGCCAAACTGAACATGTTCCATTTCTATGTCTATGTCAAGATGACTAAGATTTAGGGCTACACCATATTGTTTGTTAATTAATATCATGATCTTGACCTTCGCAAAACGGCTACAATATGCAAAGGAGACTGAGAGGTTTATATGCGTGCTGTGACCATTATGACCAAATCTCAGATCATCTAGATGAGTTTCTGTGGGTTGTTGATGCCTTTAAATTATCTGTATTTGCAGTCTGATGCTGTTTTCACATGTCGGCAGTAAGTGGTCAATGGAAAACTGGATATTTCATTGTTTTTAATTGAGTAATGCCAACGTCTCAATAATACTCACAAAATCTCACAAATAACATACTCTGTCCTACATTCATTGTGTTACGCTGTTGTGTTCTTATCACTATCTGCAAGGTAGTCCATTATAGGGTGCACTGTATGCTGCAATGCTTAAACTGCATAGGTGCACCTTGTAGATCTACAAATACAGACTGTAGTCCATCTGTTTCTCTGCATACTTTGTTAGCCCCCGATCACCTTTTTTTCAATGGTCAGGAGCCCTACAGGACCACCACAGAGCAGTTATTATATGAGTGGTGTATAATTCTCAGCCCTGCAGTGACACTGACATGGTAGTGGTGTGTTAGTGTGTGTTGTGCTGGTGTGAGTGGATCAGAGACAGCAGTACTGCTGGAGTGTTTAAACACCTCAGTGTCACTGCTGGACTGAGAATAGTCCACCAACCAAAACTATCCAGCCAACAGCAAATCCTGTGGGCAGTGTCCTGTGACCACTGATGAAGGGCAAGAGGATGACCAACAGAAACTGTGCAACAGCAGATGAGCTACTGTCTCTGACATTACATCTACAAAGTGGACTAGCAAGGTAGTTGTGTCTAATAGAGTGGACAGAGAGTGGACACAGTGTTTAAAAGTCCACCAACACTGCTGTGTCTGATCCACTCACACCAGCACAACACACACTAACACACCACAACGTCAGTGTCACTGGTCCTGCTCTGTGGTGGTCCTGACCATTGAAAAAAAAAGGTTATGGAGAGCTAACAAAGTATGCAGAATAAGATTGGCCTGTAGTCTGTAATTGTAGAACTACAAGGTGCACCTAAGTAGAAAGTAGAGCTGATAAAATGGATAAAGATTGTAGATACATTGAGGTAGTTTTAATGTTATGGCTGACCAGTGTATATTCAACATTTTGCATAAGTGTGATGAACATTCAAATGTATAAAAAAAGCTGTGTGCTGATTCAGATTCATGCCACAGCTTCAGTAATGAATGCTTTTTTTTAAATGATAATTGTGTTTTGGGCAGACAGATACAGCATGTGAAAAAGAGGGGATGAGAGAGAGAGAGAGAGAGGGAGAGAGAGAGAGAGACAGAGAGATGCACAGTCAACTCGAGGGAAATTAACCACATCTCATTTCACAATTGCAGTGGTCACATGAAACCCTTCCAATCTATCAACTCATCTCTCACCAAATGAGAGCTTGGACTTTAATAACAAGCTGATTTGTTCTCTCTATGAGATTTGAGATTTGAGAATTGCATTTATGAGAGAGAACTAATCCTTGAAGGCTCATATTAGCAGGACATAACACATAACACTACATGGGATTAAGGCATCAAACTAGTGGTTTCAACTACTGTCTAATCGACTTTTTACAATTACATTTACAGCATTTAGCGGATGCTTTCTTCCAGAACAACTTACAAAGCCCTTTGTTGTCCACTCAGATATTGTGTCCTAGCTAGCACAAATAGATTCACAAATAGTACAAATGGTACCCTTGAGCAAAGACACAACCTGCTTTTTCAATTAGCAGGTACAGTGTACAGTGAAAAATGGCAACTGAACCGGGTTTACTTGATTCAACAGTGTACATCATTTACACACATATATGGACAATTCTACCAAATTAGCTTAAACTAAAAGTCCAATTTTTATTCAGATGTAGATTTTACAAGAATTATGTCATGTTTTTTTTAAACCTAAGGCATTAATAGAGATAGCAATGAGTCAAATATATACAAAATCATCATTTATACATTTGTACTTTCTATTGGAAGGGGTCTGTCCAAACCACAGCACCTAAATTTTAAAGTCTATAGACATTTTTACTTCTTTTAAAGTGAAGTTGACAGAAATAGATTACCATGGGATACATTTTGTAAATAATAAAACTTTATTTTAAAAAATGCATTCATCATATGTTTTCATAATACTGCAGAAACACACACAGAGTTTTAGTCATTAAGCAGAGCTTTATTTTAGCCACACCCCTGCATTTTAGAGTTGGGAGTAAGACTGCATCCCTCTCCCTCATGGCCACATGGTGAGCAGTTAGATTACATTGTACATTTGTCACATTGTCACTACTGAAAATGATCTGATAGTGTTGTGATTGTGTAGAAGTAAAATTAAATGTTAAATTATTTTATTTTTATTATCTTATGGTCACTTAAATAAAAAAGGACTTAAAGTCTAAAAGCCTAAAGTCCAAATTAGTCTAAAGTCTAATTAACCACATATAACAATTTATTTTTAGTTCAGTTTATTTTGCCAATAGTTGTGCATCGGTAGTCCTGTACTGTGGTTAACCATTTCAGGTACCAGTATTCAAATACTAAAACACGGATTTTTTTTATCATGGAAAGATGGCAAAAAAATTACGCTAGAGAATAGAATGCTTTATGTTTAAAGAGAACTGTAAAATGTGGCAAGTTCATTCTGTTTTGAAAATAAGTACTGTTGTTCCTTTCTGCTATCACAAAACACGAGTGGCTTAACACAAATTTGTTGTTAAAGGCTCTTCGTTAAAGACAGAGAAGGCAAGAGGACTGTCCTGGATTAGTTTTATGCTAACAAGGCTACCTACACTATGCTAACTACACTAACAGATGTAAGCTAGTTACAAGACAAGAAAATATATATTATTTTTCTGACAAAAAAACATGTTGGCACATTGTTTACCTATAAAAAAGTAAGAACAGTAATAAAACACACTTGTGTCCTCATGAGCATCTACCATTACAAATAATAAAATGTTTTCAAATGAATTTCTCTGTATGCTGCTAAATGTTTGTGGAACACCAATGCTGTCATCTAAAAAGCCTAAACCTACATAAAGGTCTGCTAAAGTTTTTTCCATGTTTTTTCCTTCCCTGTAGTTAACATATTATACATTCATTAACTTCTATAGATACTTCAATATTGAACTTAGCCAAATTGCACATTCCTTGACTTCCAGGAGTTTCATGGCTACAATATTCCACTATACAGGACAAGAACATTTCAGAAGCACGTGGCATTGCTTCCTGCATTTTTTGCTTTCATTTCAGAGCTGTACTAACGAGAGAGCACTCACATGCATTACTATACATGCGTAAGCACTCTAACTTTAATGGCTGCACATCAGAAGAACAAATAGCCCCTCCCTTCCTTCCGGCACTATCAATTCCTTTGATCTTTAGCTTTAGTAGTTCAGGGCTGTCCCAGCTGAGCTGTGAAAGAAAAAAATGTTCTGGAGATTGCTAATGGCATATTCAAATGTCACACAATAAACTGTTATGAGACATAAAACACCCTGGCAGTGCATTAACATGTGGCTGTATCAGTGTTCGAGGGCTTATCTGTGAGATGAAAAAGCTAAATCAAGCTACTTCTCTTGGTCATCCTCCTCCGCTATGGCTTGAAATAGAGGATGGAGACACACCCAGGCTCTTACATGTCAGAGTGAGCAGAGAAGCTTGTTTTGCATTGAAACCCTGATAATGCTAAAGGGTTGTAATGAGATAAGGGCACATATCAGTGCTCATGTAATTTAGCAGCCAAGTGCGCTGACCAGAATAGGACGCTCTCTGGCAATAGATCATTATATTCACTCAGCCGGGAGCATTACAGGTCTCTTCCCTAAGGAGTCCAAGACTAATACTCAACATACTCATACTTATTTATTCATAATAAAAGGATGTCACCTGCAACATTTCTCCATGAATCTTTTTATAATCTTGCATAGTTTACACTTCTTAGTTTATACATGGAGTGATGTTTAAAGTTGTTTTTCCTACATGTAGTGCCGGTAGTCTCCAAACACTTTGCTGAAAACCCGGTGAAACCAAATAAAGGTTAGCTGAAACAGCCCATACAGATTCTGATGCCATACTAAATGATCTACTTAGAATTAAGTAGCTGTTACTGTAAAGGATCAAAACGTTTGGTTATACTGTTAAAATCTCGCTGTTATTAAGTAACTTGCATCAGCGAGCTGTTATACATTAGTTACCTTAAATTGGTTTGCCTACCTGGCTTCACCTGTTTTGAGGGGGCTGTGGTCTTATTGTTTTTGAGTCTATTTAAAAACAGGATAAACTCGCACAGTGTATGTTTTGCAGGAATATGCCAAAGCAGGATGTCACAACATCAGGACCTCTTCTTCGTGTGAGTAGTCCCTTGTTCACCGCCAAATTGAGCAGACATGGTGTCAGGTGGTGTTGAATGTTGATAGCTGCACATCTTTTTCCAAGAACAAGTAAATGAGCACAGTACTGGACAAATACTTAATATTAGTACTGCTGCATTCTTTATTTTAAGTCATTCAGTGATACATAATTTAAGGTAATTTCCTCCTCACATACTTTTTTATGATGTCTGGCTTAAGATTTGATCTCCACTTTTGGAATGTGATTAACTTTTGTGAATTCATCTTTTTAAAATCTTCTACACACAATCTTCTGGACACATTTTTTATTTAGGTATTTCTAATGTCCTATTCATGATTTGAAAGTTGTGAAATTGCACAGGACATTTAATACAATTAGTCTGCAACCAAACTGGTTTTATTATTGACAAAAATATTCCTTTGGAATATTAGATTATATTATTTTCAGTAACATGTGTAGATAGTTTTATATTATTATGGCAGCATGGAATAAATTTGTGTGAGATACACACACACACACACACACACACACACACACATGCACACACACACACACACGCACACACACACACACACACACACACACACACACACACACACACACAAAAAAAGGTTAACCTGACAGTTTAGCAGAAGCAGCTTCTCACCTCAGGCCGTAGAGGACTGTGCCATCAGGGTGCAGACGGATCATGCGGTTCTTCACAGTCACGCCATGGACAAAAGACTTCTTATCGTTTAGGAAGTATGTGTCAGGGACCCAAAGCTGGTCGGCCACCCTGTTGTCAAGAGTTAGGTTGAGAGGGATCCCAGCATATGCTAGTCGCTTATCCCTCCAATACTGCTGGAAGTACATAGTCAATGTGTAGTCCTGGAGGATGAGAGAAAGTTTCAGAAATCAGTAAACAGGAATAATCTAGGAGGAAGCAAGGTAAATAAGAGAAAATGTACTGCCATTTTACTGTACAAGTGACCAGTCAATCTGCACATTAGTATTTCTTTGGTATTCTGATGATGATGATTAGCAGTATATTAGAAAAAAATGTTTTCTTTGGATTCTTTTTTTGCCATACAATACCCCATGTGTACCTCTCCACTATGAATAAAAAAATGTAAAACAATATCTTAGGCAGCAGGCAACATATTTAGTACTATTCTGCGATGAAGCTTTTGTAATGTAGCTTTTGGAATCACTAAATTATTTGGACATGTAATTCCTGTCTCGTGCGGTTCCCTTTGTAAATGACGTTGACTACATCTCAACAATTTTCAGTTTTTTTGTTAAAACCACAATATATTGGTCAGCTGAGAATATCAGCCAATACTCTCAGAAAAAAAAGATACTAACTAAGGCAGTACCCTTCCTGTCACTGGAATGGTACTCTCAAGGGTACATCTTCAGTACCTTTATTTAAGGAAGATAATTTTACCATTTTCATTACAGTTATATATTTTTTAAGTTGTTGTCTACAGCCTGTCCATTGTACTGTTCTGCTTTAAAACATTAGGTAATAAAAGGTACCAATATGTGCCTCTCCCATGAGAGCAAAACACAGTTGGACCTTAAACAACTGTTCAAGGAATATATTTACAGTTTGCACCTTAATGACTAGAAAATGCATAGCACCTGCTTTTCTGACAGTGAATATTTAAGTCACATACACTGTATTTATCAGCACCAGCAAAATCACTTCACCTAACATTTTTGGAAAGTACACAGTATTTTTTTACTTTTTTATTTTGACTCAACACTGTGCCACAAATGTGTTGGGCTCTACTTACAACATCCCAAATAAATATAGGTATAAAATGCCTCAGCATCATTTCCTGATATTTAAAGTTAGTTAGACAGCCCTGTGTCCCATCCCAGTGCACTTTGTCATTCAGGAACATTTCATATTGTTTAAACAAGTCGGCTTTTGTGCAGGAGTTGGAAATGTCATTTTGGCTAGGGTGTGAATGGCAATTCTGTCCTAAAGAAGATTCAGTCACTGAATGCAAAAGCAATGTCAATTAATTTTGAATGCTTCAGCTCAATATGATTTACATTTGATTAAAATAAATTGTTTATTTGAAACTTTAAAACTTTTAAAGACTCTTCGTCACTGAAAGAGGTAAATGAAATGGTATTACATTACTTTGCCTTCTTAAGAGGTGAAAAATGATGGACAGTGAAAGAAACTTTCATTTTAACGCAATATATTTTTTTCAATCTAAAATCTCTCTCAGACAACATACTAAAATACAAAAACACCTTCTTGAATATATAGAAGCCTTCAGTATAGAGACTTGGCATTCAAAACGTACATCAGATGTACATCCGTTTTTTTTTTAAGAATTCTTCCCCTTTTGAATTATAAAACATTGTGTGTGTATATATATATATATATATATATATATATATATATATATAATGTCAATATTTTAAATAGACATGGTTGTACATAAATGCATTAGAAATGGTACACTTGAAAGTATTGATTAAATGTCAATTGTTACAACTCACATGGGTTACACATGGGTGTCCCCAGCACATCAGCACTTTCTAAATTCCCTGGTCCCCCCCCCCACTCCCCCGCCACTCTCTCTCTCTCTCTCTCTCAGAGTTCCAGGGTCAGAGTTAAATGTCTGAAGGCGGTGGGTTCTAGAAATAGATTTTCTGTTGTCAGGGTGATATTTATAGAAACGTCAAACAACTTGGATTGGATACAAGCTGGCCTCCATTTTTCAAGCTTGCCTGCCAGGGCAACCCTACACGAGCCAGGGCAGACCCCTAAAGATTTCCCTTACCTTCAGCACAACTGTCAGAGCTATGTATTCTGCATCACCCAGAAGAGTTATACTGTATGACTCCAGCTCTACACTGTTAGTAAATCCAGTCAGACTAAACAATTGGCATGATGGGCACTATATTTGAGGTACGTCTGAAATTCAATGAATTTTAAAAGGTTGGAAACTGTGGGGCTTATACAGTTTGCGGGGTCCCTAGGCGAACTTTTGAACTTGCTTAGTATGCAGCAGGAAGCACTGCACAGGTTGAATGTAATGTAGATGAATGTCTGCCTGTATGTGTGTGTGTGTGTGCGTGCGTAAGTGCTCTGTATGCTACTGTATAGTGTACTCAAGGGTAAAATAAAGGCCTGACATGCTGTCCCCTACATTTCTAACAACCTGTTCACGTAATAAGGTCTTGTTAGACATCATTTAGAAACATGTGTTTGATCAGACTCAGGCTGGCTCTCCTCCTTCAGGGGTGAATTCATTCTCTCCCTGCAGATAAGAAGCCAATTGAGTTCATTAGCCTAAACCATTTGAGCAGCAGCCTGCATGATGTCTGCAGTCAGGCACAACCCTCAAACTAGTCCTCATCTGGCAGCCACAGGGTTTTTTAATCACTGATATTTTCTTTAGTAGTTGTGATCCGTTAGTCACAGATTTGTTCAAGATGAAGGTAAAAGTGGCCCAAATCAGATTTTTTGATTGGGCTGTTTCTGACATTAGCCTGAAATGATCCACATACGCAAGAGAACAACTCTCCACTTGGCTTCATGCAACAAACAGCTGTGCTCTAACTTTCACGTAAGTGCTCTAACATACACATTTCTCTGATATAGCAAACTGCTGCTTTAAACTCAGAGGACAAAGAAACATGAAAGTGACTGTGCTGAACAAATATTATAGAAACGGCTACAAAAATTGTGAATGCATGATGAAGACTACGTTTGACTGTAAAAGAAAAAGCTGTATGAATTTCGACTTAAACAAGGGTCAAAGTGCCACATATATCGGATTTCAGTACCATGTATAAAATTGGCCCAAACTGAAACTGAAAATGTCAGATTCAATGTGCCTTTGCTGTTAACTCTGCCACACAAGAATAGCTCAGTTTCCTGTGTGGCAGAGTGATAAATGAGCACAACATGTTAAATATTTGGGCATGATTTGTTTTCATCATATCTATGCTAACCTGAAGTGTAGCTATTTAGGAGGGATTTGTCCAGTTTGAAAAAGTGAAAAGAGAGAGCTTTTCCACCTCATTCAACAATTGAAACTCTGTGATTCAGAATGAGCTACTTTTGGTCATGCAGCATCACACTTAAGAAGCAGAAAACAGACTAATCCTTCTGATGTTTGTCAAAATGTTCTAGTTGCTGGCACACTGCTGATCAGTCGTAGTTGTTGCTATGCCAATGTGACTGGGTGAGTACGTCACCCTTTATAGCTTACAGTAACACCAAATATAATGACATATTTCTGTCATCTGAAACATTGTGTTTGGTGTACAGAATACCTTCAATTATACAAGTGTTAGATTTAATTTACTGATGTCAGAAGAAATTGTACAATAAGCTGCATTCTGTGTGTAAAGGACTTAACATTGCATTTACAGACATGATCACTAAACCTACATTGTTTTTATGATTTAATACAGACTGTGACTGGCCCAATGATTTAACTTGATTAATGATTGATTAATTAATTAGGCTAAATTAGCAACTGTTTTCTATGTTTTAAGGTTCAGTCTTATAGGCATTTTATCCATACTTGTGTGTTACCGTATCATAATAAAGGTTTAGGTTTTAACTAAATATTTTCATTTTAATTAAAGTGTATTTTAGTAAAAATCAGTAATATAATTATGACCAGATTTCATGGATTATTAGATCATGATTATTAACTGAATATGTCACAGGCACCATAATGCCAGTGTGCATGTACTTGTAAAGCAGCAAAAGAGAGAAATGACTTAACATACACAACTCCTTTATGAATAGCTCCATCTCCCTCCATTCCAATCCTCCAAGCCTGAATACCCCGTCTTTCTTTCTCTCTCTCTCTCAGCTCTGTGCGTTTGTTTTAATGAATCTTCTAAATGATTCTGAGAGATACAAATCTTCCTCATTACATTATGCCCTACACCATAAGAAGTGTAAGTGCTAATTAACAGATTTGAGAGAGCTCGATACGACTCAACTTCTGTTCATTTGACTCTAAATCTTCTGTATTATTGATTCTGGCCACTTATTCATATGTTTCTAATCTGGGGGTTTGCTACAGAAACCTACATGTATACAACAATCTGATTAAAATATACTGTATCATTAAAAATGACCCACATTCATTTCTATCACGTCAACCCATAAGAGTCAGCATTATTTCTACCAAATGTACATAAGTTCAGTGTCTCTGAGCATTTAAGCCACTTTACAAAAGCATATAATCCCGCACACGTAGGCCTTGAATACGCATTAGCCCCTGAATCAAACTAATGCTAAGCTGCTGACCTTTGCTGTATGCATATCTGCTCTTTAAATGCTTTTTTTTATGGCAGGGCAAAAGGCCTCATTTAAATAAGGGAAGTCTGTTTGTAGAGGTATCCTCAACCTCCTCATGGCCCTTTCAGTGAGTGCTTCCCTTTAAAAAGGAGGTGACCATAACCAGAGCCGATGAAGAGTCTCATCTGTTAACCCTTCCAAGACACGGTTCTGACTGCCAATTACAAAAACTGTGAAATACAGTACAAATGTTCAATATCTACTGCCTTTGTGTTTGTAACCAGAGAAGGGCATGTCTGATGAATTACATTCATTTCTTTGCTAACTATGCTAGTTAGATTTGAATACTATGGCAACACTAAAATTGCTCCTCCTGAGTTATAAGGGTTTAATCTGAAGCATTTGTGAGCCTTTGAAACAGGGATACAGCACTTACAGAATACAGGGTTCATGCAGGAAAACACCTACTGTTCAATAGGGAACCACGCGTTACAAACATCAGAGGCCTCCTATCACTCTCCCTTCTATATCTCCCTTGATCTCTCACGACTCTTTCTGATTTCTCAGCCTTCTCACTCTCCCTGTGTCTTTTTTCATTCTTTTTCTCTCTCTGCTTTGTTTTGGGATTCAGTCAGTGCTAACTTGGGGATTCAGCCCAGGATGAGAAACCATTACACAAGCAGGTCCAGACCACCCGCCTGTCTGCCGCCCACTAGCTGGGCTTGGCAGATCTATTGAACAGACTGTAAGCGGTCACTTTTATGATTCAAATATCATGCATGTGAATACATCCCTGTTAGCAACTTTTCATTCGTCATTCTCTCTCCAACTAATCTTCGGAACTGACTGGACAATTCACTATCAAAAAATAACCCCTTGCTTGTGTTTTTTCAGGGTTCTTCTTTTTTTAACCCTCTCAGAATTTCACAGAATCATTCCACAATGTTTCTACACTGCCCATAGATGGTTTCCAACTTTGGGACAATCACGGTGTGCCTTACATATTATTATTATTTATATTAGTATAATACTGCACTTCGAGCTTGTTACATAGGCAATACAGCCTCATTTTGAGGTTCCCAGGTTCCTGTTTTCACAAGTACTTTATTAATTTGTTTGAAGCTGATAACCCACTCTTTCCTGTGGTTCTACTGTGCACTAGCAGTGTTTAGACACATAGCTGAGCATTTGAGCAAAAACAGTAGTCGTTTTGTATGTCAGTCAAATAGCTCCTTCCTGTACGAGTAGGTGGTATACCATTTGAACCCCCAACTCTGTGGTTGTTAATGAGGCACTGAAGTTCAGTATCACTGCTATCATATATGATCAACCTTGCAAATCTCATCTTGGCTGATGCTGTACTATTTGACCTTGACTTTGCTACAGCACACAATCTTAGCCCCTTCATGCAGCAGCTCTACCTGACTGACGAATACCACAAAAACACACACACACTGCAATACTATGTGTTTAAATTATTCATCCATGTGTAAACTTTGAAAAAGCAGTCTGACTTAGAGTGAAAGAGCAAGGCATTGGGGGATTCGCTATGTTTATGTTTGTTTCAAAATAGAAAGCTTTTCTAAATCAGTGTTGTTATCGTCTGTTAGGAAGTTCAACCACTGAGTATAACTGCAGTCAGTCTACAGCACCTTTCCAGATGCTTATGCTGCAAGAAATATAATAGCTAATACATCACAGGATGGGCAATATGATATTATTTACTGTAACATACAGTACTAGTCATATTATGATTTTCTGAGTATGTCCATAATACCATCAATACTGAAACTCACTGAACAACTGCATGTGCCATTGAGATTACTATTAGGTCTAGTTAATTGGATTTAGTATGGTGCAATATGTGAACGGTACGTACAAAGTAAATTTATTGTGTAAATTTTAATGTGATACTACTGGTTCTTTTTTGTCTCTTCCAACTTATTAAACCTAAAAGTTAAAAATTACATATTGTGATACATATCATGTATCATAAAGAAAAGTATTGTACAGTGAAAAAGTTACTGTTATACCTGACTCAAATTTGGACAGTCGAATTGGCTATTCAGCAATCAGAACAACCATTGGTATACGATTCAGTGATGATTTTGAACGTCAAATGCAAATGCAACAGAGACACAGGAATATATTTTTGAGCATTTATAAATTGCGTTGCGTATCATACATTTTGAATAGCAATGGAATTGCTGACATATAATGTCAGGCTGCTGTAGGGATTTATGGAGTAACAAGACAGACAGTACACATGCATTTCTGCTTAAATTAAGCTCTCACAGCCTTTCACTTTAAATATTAACAACAATGTGTAAATGAATAACAGAATGAAATGCCTATTCCTTGTTTCTGTTTAAACATAAAACTCTCTAAACAAGAATAAAAGAGCAAATTAAATTATTTAATATTGTAATTATTTTTAGACAACAGTAGGCTTGAAAGTGTTAAATACATTCAGAGCATTGTTCACTTTGAAATAATGACTTCTTATCCTCATCAGGGTAGGCTCATTGGGTTACCAATAACATTATAAATGCATCTTAAATGTAACTGAATAAATGACAAATTGAAAAATAAATAACAAATTGAATATTTGGAATTTGAACAGATAAGTTGTGGGCAGAAAAGTCATGGTTCTCCCACTGGCTTCAAGTGGTTGTATTTAACTTAGTTCTTCAAAAGATCAAAATGCAGACTATTCTTATCATGTCGCTGGTTCTGCTGTATCAGTTTGAGACAGAGTCCGGTAGAGCAAGTTGGTAGACTCAATCCATCTTCATAAGCTGGAGCAGTAAGATTTTACGTTTTAGCTCTCTGTGTGGTGTGTGAGTGTGTGTCAACCTTGCCTATATGTGGGCAAAAAGGATTGTGTTGAGATGATATCACCTTGTAACCTGTGGAAAAGGCATTCTAGGCAGCTGAGAAAAGTGGTTTCTGTGGGAGAGAGTTTCTCCCTCTGGTGTGTACTTTGGACTATAGAACTTTGCAGACTTTTTACATGCGCAAAACACAAGAGGAAAAGAAAAAAAAACATAACAGATCCTCTTTAAAAGATTTCTAAACCTCTTTCTAAAAGGTCCTTGGCCTGGACTGAAAAAAAAGTATTGATGCAGAAGCTTGTTATTATGTGAAGCTTCTTTAACTTAAAGTTCCTTCATACTTCATCCACATTAACTTCTTCATCCATATCCCATCAAAATGGATATTCAAAGAACAAACTATTTAGGCTCTCTGAAAATCAAAAGCGACTGTATTATGGAATTACTTCAAATAACATAACTTTGGCATCTGTATATTTTATGAAGAACTTATTTTGTATCAACATTTTAACTAAACTAATCCAAAGTGTGTTAAACTCAAGCTGCATAAAATGTTTATGAGATTTTCAATTAGTTTCAGTTCAATGATTTGTTCAAGATCTAACTTTCGATTTACCTAAGAACGGTTCTGTGAAATTTAAAAGACAATCTGGCTGCTGTTGCTGTCTCTGAATACAAAACAGTTTTGGAATCTTTGCCAGAGAAACAAACAAACTCAGGAAAGCATATGTTAGTGTCTCTGTCCTATTGAAAAAAAAAAAAACAAAGCTAGAAAAATACAGGAGTGAAAACAGAAAGAAAAAGAAAGCGGGAGACAGAGAAACAAAAAACTCGAGACGTTAAATGAGGTCCTTTGGGAAAGTGAGGCAATGGTGTCATCAGTGAGATGAGGAGTGCACGCACTCATACACACACACACACACACACACACAAACACACACACACACACACACACACACACACACACACACACATAGACACATATACACACAGTTATGGTGTGCCAGTCAAACAGCATTTACGTCAAGTTAACACCACATTGTCTACTGGGGATACCAGAATAGCAGCAAGACAAGAGAGGGGGGAGACTCCTCCACAGTACGCAGCAGTGTGTGTGTGATCCTGAGTCATGCTCCTGTTCCAGCAGGCCATGTCAGTTTGCCAAACATACAATCGGCAGTTCAGCACATGGCAGTTCAGCACCATGCAGGTCAGGGCAAGTATGAGACAGATTTGGATGCTTTTGCCTTTAACCTGAGAGATCTGAGCCAGTCACATGTATTACCCGGTATGATAAGGCCTTGAGAGTCTGTGTGTCCAGTGTGAGTTATGTCCCTTCTCCTGACACTTTCTTTGTTTTTGGCCGCATCTTCTTCTACTTTTTGTTTCTGAAGTTTGCTGCTTTAGTTCTGTACTGGAGTTATAAGGGTAATATACTTAGCATTTAATAAAAGCCTAAAACCACCAGGTCATAAAACTACATGTGTAAATCATTAACACTTTCTTGTTATCTATAAAAGTAGACATAAGTACAGAATACTATCCAACTCATGAGTTACGTTAATAGCCCTCTATTACTTATTATTTGTATAAAAGGCTGCGTTGGAAAAAAAGTTGTTTCACTCCACTTTTTCTCTGAACTATCAGTTCAACTCTGCATTCATGCAACTGCTGGCTCGCTGTGATCTCACTGCCTCCCCTCACTGCACCCCACCGGTGCTTGACTGGGACATGCCCACAGGGACTTTACAGCTTGTCGCTTGTGTGCAAGAGTGTGTGTGTGAGTGAGGAAGTGTGCAGTAGAGAACAATCTTTTAAGCATAAATCTTCATGGGGACTTGAGTGAGCACGGCCCACTGGGCATCCCTGCCCACGGGAGCTGTAAATGTGTCAAAATGTCAGCATGTTTTTAACAGCAGGGAGCTTTGCCCTCCCCTGTAGAATCACTAAAAATTATGCATATTATAACATTTCCAGATGTGTGTGTGTGGAACGCTACATTCCTCCTCGCAATCTACGGCGTGTCTGTAAACCCACCAGAGAGACTGTGGCCCTACAGCTTGCTGGACTCCAGTTCAATATGATACACACCTGTTGTTCGCCGTAAACAGCCCCACACGTTTATCCTGGAGCTGGAGATAATCAGTAGCTATTGTAAAGCGGCCTTAAAGCTGCTACACACCAGCATTACACCTGATTGGACAATTACAGGCCCCAAAGCCAACTATCAGGCTAAAAATAAAAGGGGAGGAGAGCAAACAAAACAGCAAAATATATTAATAAATCCCGTCTCCTTGACAACACGCTCTCCGCAACACGCCCACACAGACACAGTGGGCTTTGGGTTGATACCTTGTGTGACTCCGAGGCTTTCAAAGCACAACACACACACATATAAACTCTTTTTCCTGCTTTCTCTTTTGCTATTTCTCTCTATTGCTTTCTTTCTTTCTTTCTTTCCTTTACAGACATATTTAGTCATGGCTCAAAGACCAGTATCTGTATCCATAGCCATATCATTATCTACAACTTTACACAGAAAAAATTCACTGAATCAATTTTGCATTTAAAATTCAATTCAGTTTACTGTCATTAACTATGTGCAAGCACATATGCAAACGAAACGAGAGTGGTGGCTTCATTAGTTGACTGTTTTGGGCAATAACAGTTTTGATGTCATATTGTTTGCTCACGTTGAAATGATGTACACTTCTAAATCATGCTTTATCAGTTTATCATTTTTTCGCAGGACAAAAACCCTTTTAATGAGCCTGACTGTGATACATATTAGCAGTCCATTTATTCATCAGTGTTCACTTTTTCCAGGCTGATTTTTTAGAGCTGTAACAGTCACCTCACTTGCTTGTCTTTAGGTAAAAGTAAATGTGAAGCATCCATTTCCCGTCTTGTTTCTTTTTACACACAGCAACAGCTGCTAGCTCCCTGCAGAACAACATTTTATTTGACAAAGGAGTATTAGATTTATGTGGTCTTTTAGCAGGCCCTTTTTGAGGGGATGATGGTGTTTTCAGAGCTTCACGCAGAGAAAACAGTTATTTTATAAATCCCTCCCCACACACACACCTTCCTTCTTCACCTAAGTGGCACAAACATCTTCAGATAGTGACTGAAGATTATATTGGTTTCTAAGGCAACCGTTTCCACTCAGCATGCACTCTATGCTGAAGCGTTCACTGGTTGTATTTCTGTGTAGTGTTCTCACGCCTCACTCACAACTGATCAGGACACAGGATTTGGTCAGATGACTGCATGTTTACACACACACACACACACAGACAGACATTTCTTGCTGTGAATTGTGGGGCCTTTACACAGACCTTAACCAGAACAACTACTAGCCTAACCCTAAACTTTACCTTGCCCTATCCTTAAAAATGTAAGTCCTGGGAACCAGCTTATTGTCCCTATAAGGATGAAAGGTCCCCAAAACCTATGTATATGACCAGGTTTTTTGTCTGCACAATAGGGCATGAACCTGGTACACACACACGCACGCACACCCATGCATGCACACACAGACAGACAGAGAGAGAAGGAGCAATATGGGGAATCACATACAACCCTCTCTGAAATTCTAATTATTCTTTAACCCTGTTAAGGACTTTACAGACCAAATGCAATTATATCCTGCAATTATTTGGACGTCTTGCACACCAAATGCAATTTTTAATGCAACATCATTTCATATGCCCCCTTTTTGAACTGTGGATGTGAAGAAAATGGGGACTAGAGTTGCTAGTAATCTAGAGATGCTACTGTTAATCAAGCAAAAGAGCATGAGAGGGCATAGGTTATCGCAAATAACGAGATTCAGTCACAGGCTCAAGCAAAATGCGGGTATCGTATATCATCACAGAGATGACATTATTCGCAATAACACACAACCTTGAGTCCTCTCTTGCTTTTGTACAATAGTGTTGTAAAGTAATAAAAAGAGTAACACAAACATAAAATCAAATGTACTTAAATATTTATAATAAGAATTTCTTCAGCAACCAATACGAAGTAGCCTTTTGCATTTCAGATAGAGCCATGAAACTGAGCTGAAAGTTTGGTTCAGTTTTTTCAATATTTGCCGTATTAATGTTTTATTCCAGGAAGCCTGTAAAGCATTTCACAGCCCATCGTGTTTGTTGATTGTGTTTGTTGAACCATTTAGATTACATATAGTATAACTACACAGATATACATTACAACAAAACGTATTTGCTATAATTCTTAGTTTAACTACATAACTGATTACATAGCTATCTATGTAATAGGGTGCATTTATATACATTTTACAAGCTGCATTTTACATTCTGCACAAAACTAAATAAATCAATGTATCTCCCCCAATAAGGGAAATGTCTGTCATGAAATATACACAGTATGCAATTGATCCTAGAATGAAAAGTAGCTGTGAAATCAGCGTAGAGGTAATACTTTGGGGAGATTGTGTGTCTTTATTCATGCAGCTTGTGCTATAAGCTGGTCTTAACTCCAGGAAGAGGATCTGAGCAAGCAAACATCAAACAAAGTATCATTTAAATATTTAATAAACACATTTTCCACTCCTTGACTCAACTTATTATCCAACTAAATGACACATGAAAGTTTCCCTGCCCAAACATCTTTTAAAGCTCATTCTGAGTGCTCTTTTCCAGGCTTGTTCTAAGCTGGCTTTTCTGTTGCTACACAAAGCCAAGAGTACCCACTACTTGTGTCTGAATGCTGTTGATTTGTGGAATATATTCTGCTTACTAACAGCACATTTTGACAGTGTAATTGACTTGTACCAGTGGTGAGGGGGGTTCCTTCTGGAGAGACTACAGAATCAGCCTGTTCCATTAGACCTAGATTAGGCTTAATTAATTTTTATGGAACAGTGTTCAATTTTCAACAATTCTGCACTTTTTTTCTACCTAAAGCACGCAGTCCAGGTGTCAGTAAGATATAATTGCATCCATTTTTGCTGCACTTGTCAATTCTGTGGAAAAAACAGTGATTGTAGGCCACTGTTAATTCTCTTACAGTAAACCCAGCAGTCGTCTCTGACGCAAAATTAACTTTTGGCCAAGGTATGACCCTGATATCAGTCTACTCTATGTGGTCTGTATACATGTATATATGTATGTATGTATGTATGTATGTATGTAAATTTACTTGTTTGTATGTACATATATGTAGAATTTCCTTATATATCAGTATGTTTATTACAAAGTATAGTGCAATTTAGCTTTAAGTGGTGTAACAAAACTATGGCATTCATTTAGGAATTACAGCCATTTCTTACACAGTCCCTACATTTTCACAGGCTCAAAAGAAATTGGACAGTGGACTGATTTGTGTTTTATTTTTCATGTTCATTCAAGTTTCATGGGCAGGGGTGGTCTATTTGCGTGTTATTTCACAACAAGATAACATATCTGGAGATATGTTAAATATGCATTTGGAAGCTGTTCATGAAAACTCTCAATATGCGGTCTAAAGAGGTGTCAATAGAAGAGACTGGAAAAACAAAACAAACATGTCAGAGAGATAGCAGAAACTGAAACTAGGAGTGGTCAAATCAGCAACCTGGGGTATTCCTATAAAGTAAGAATGAACTGGTGAGCATAGCAACACCAAAAGACCTGGAAGACCACAGAAGACAGCTAAAGTGGATGACTGAATTTTGAAGTGCGTAGAGCTATAATTTGTGCTCAGGACAGTGCTTCACAGTGAAGATGGAATAATGACCCAAAAAGCTTCCTAAGGCAAATAAATGAAACATTTTCTATTCAATTTGCTATTCAATTATTATTATTTTAATTATTATGTAGGAGTACTCCTAGATTCTTCATATCAAGTAATAACATTAACAAAATATTTAAATAATCTTAATTAGTGCATAAAAAGGTAAGCAGTAACATAAGTGTCATTATTTTTTATACTGTACCGTACTATATGAATAAAGTCCTGCCTTTATGAGAAGATTTGACATGATTAAATGATTAAATATTCATACTGTTCCTGATGAAATCAGTAAACGTGTCTGCTGTCTCTCTTTCTCTCTTTCTCTCTTCTCTATCTCTCTCTCTCACACACACACGCACACGCACACACACACACACACACACACACAGAGGAAGGACTTTTGACCATACACATCACATTTGTTCCTTATCCTCTCCTCATCCCACCCAAACTCACACATACGCATGCACATATATACACACACACACACACACATAAAGTTCCCCTTCATAAAATGGAAAGCATTTCCATGGCAGCAAGCTATTTATACACTATATCACACAATCAAGCCTAGATGGAGTCACTAAAGGTGCACAAAAAATAAAACGCCAGTGTGTCAATCAATACAAGCATCTTTTGATGCTCAATGCTGCAAGTTAATGAGTTTGACTAATCAGTGGTGAACATGGCAAGCAGGTGTGACACAGTGTCATTATATCTCTTCTATCAATCAGTAATTCCAGATATGTCCTCTTTCAGCAGGGCCACAAGTGGACTAAACGTCAAGCTGACTGGAGTCAGCCCTAAACTGCTGTTCTTTCTTAAATGTCTTCCTCACTGCTTCAGATTACATACTACTTCAGATAACACCACAGTGGAGACACAGCAGTGGACGTCTTGCTTATTATGTGTGAGCCCTGTTCATTGCCCCTGGCCAAATTTAAACAGTATGCGAAGTAATCTGCATTACAAATACACCACAACAGTGCACCGTGCCAAACAAGATCTGAAATCATCAATCACAACTTAGCAAAGGTTCCAGAAATAAAGCAGCATAAAAAGCAGCTGTTTCTCATCCAAACATACAGTTTCAAAACACATGGCCTAAAAATATAAAGAGGACCCTTCGAGTACTGACGTTAAAGTATAAACATCTTCTAAAAGCCTCCTGGGACATGAGCTAGGGCAAAATAACTGAAATTTCCAAAGCTTTTTGTGCAGTAATGCTCATTTACTACAATTTGTACTCTACACTGCAGGAGCCCTTTACTGAAATTAAGTACAAAGTACAAGCATCATGGAGAGACATATCAGCAGATTTAAGTATATGTGTGTGTGTGCATGTGATTACTGTCACACATTTTCAAAACAAAAACATCCTGAATCTGTAGGAGAGCCAGAGAAACACAAGTAGCTTCTTTTTACTCAAGCTCTTTGTTTGTCGAACGGAGGTGCTATTTCAATGTTTCGGTCACTGAGGTCAAAGCTAGGCTCAGGTTTTAAGGTTATGTTTGAAAAAAAAAATCAAAATTTAAATATATAACACATATGAAACAAGTCCTGACAAAAACAAACATATGTGAGAGCATGTGTGTGCATGCATGCTCCTGTGCAAGTGCAAATGCCTTGAAAGGTCGGCATGACAATTAAATTTTAGTGCCTTGTAATAATGACATGCTCTCTCGCTCACCTGGGAAATGCTGGACCATGCAGTGGGCAGGTACAGCTCACAGCAAAGAGTAACCTTCTATAACACGGTGAAGGTTAGGAGCTGCACTGTGCATGTTTAGGCCATTTGTTTGTGCACAGAACAACATTTGGGAAATTCTCGGGTCATTTAAAGCCAATGTGTGACAGTTTTTCATAACATAGCTAATAAATGCACCAAAGGATCACACAGTTGTTACTTATCACACAAATCAAGGCAAAAAGGGAGTGCATGAAAATGAGACAATGGCCCTGTTCTAATCCTAAGGTCCTTCTTGTAGTGTACACTTTTATGATGCTGTTAAAGCGTAAACAAAAGGGACACAAGTGTACAAGGTGCCAGAGGGTTGAGAGCAAAATTGTTCATGTCCTTCTAACTGTATAAGTCACTACTGGTTAAACGTGATTTACCACAATGTTTAAAGTTTAACCTCCATGCTAGGTTATCATAATCAGACAACACTCTCTCATATCCATGCTTAGAAGCATTTCTGTGACCTCTGAACAGCCTTTTAATCTTTTTTCTATATTTTAGAAAATTGAAGTTCTTATAACAACACAAAAACATTGGACAAATCTGATTGTGAATGCCTTTCTGATTTGCAAAGTGATGCTGAATGTACACCGGCACATCTTTGATGTTTAACCTTAAGATTACTCAAAAAGCCAAAACGCCAGATAGCAAGTTGTTTGCTATATTAATTAAACATGACTCACCTAGATTTCCTAACTCCTTCAAGTTTTTCAAACACATGACCCTCAAACCCATGTTAATCTTAATAAAGAGAAAGATAAAAGATTCCACTTAAACCTAAAGAGTTCATTTTCTCCATTTTACGAGCCATCTTTTGATTGGCTTATGTGAGGAACTTCACAAGATCATGGTGAAACATGGGTAACTTCCTTCATGAAATTGTGGTCAGATGCAGACTTACGACAGGGGCACATCAAGTGCTCACAGAGGGAGTTCATGAGCAATTAAACGAATGGCACACCCTACAGCCTACACGCCAAAGCGGACATGCGCAAACGACTGCAAGTAATGGCACAGGGCCCAAAAATGGACTATATTTTTTAACTCAGTGGTTTGCTTGAAACAGGCTTGGGTTTGTTTTCTACTGAGTGAATTTTATGAATTCTTTTATTTGAAGAAGTAAACATACACTCTAAAAAATGCACAATAAAATAATAAAAGCTTAGTGCTAATTTTTGCTTACGTGTTTCAACTTCTGTTAGATCTTTAGATCTTCTGCCTGACATTCTCTTGTCAGTACTAAAAGAAATACTTAGTTGAACTAACAAAAGAATGTTGTTTCTGAAGTACAATTAGTTGAAATACCAACTCCTCTTTCACATTAACAACATTTGGCAGATGCTTTTATCTAGAGTTAGGTAAGGATTTACTGAGGTAGTTATGTTACAGAGGTAGTTGAATGTGGTCCTAGGCATTTTGCTCAAGGACTCTTTTTGATGTACCACTCAAGCAAGCAACTGAACCCTGGTCTGCATCAGTGTTATCCACTACACTACACCAAACAATGGTGGAGTTACATATATGTGTATTTTGTATGTGTACAATAAGTAAACATAGTAAATGACATGCACAAACTTTACTGTATACAATTCATATACAAAATGCATATATACACATCATCCCTCTGGCCAACTAAGGAGGACACACATATGCTTTTATGGGCACTATTACATTCTGCTCTCTATTCTTTTCAATCTCAGAACAATCATCACACGGGTTGATGTCATACTTTAAATGCACGGTTTGTCTGATACCGCTGCCACTCTGTGCTGCACTGAGCCAAAAGCTCTTACACACACACAAACACACACACACACACACACATACACACACACACACACACTGTGTCACTGATACTAAGTGTAAAGTAATCCTAATTTGTGTCTCTAAAGAAAGCTAATCCGTTATACAGAAATAACTAATCTGAAAAGAGCAAGTGCCATTCTTAGGCTTGCAAATCCTGTTAGCGCCGGGTTGATTACCTTCCTCAGCTAAAGACCTCCCTCAGGACTTCCTGTGCGAGTTCTGTAAGCTCTGTCGCAAAGCTGACCTCATAACAAGGTCAAATCATGGCCATGCACTTCATTTCCTTTAGCATGTGGCTTGATATTTCATGCTGACAGGGTCAAAAAGGAATAATGTGATCATGTTGAATAATTCATTTTACTAATAACACTTCAGATGTGCAAGTTTTCATGCTGTTAATAGGGTAAAATGCACTAATCAATAGTATCAATATGATCACTGAGAGCATTAGATGGGAAATTCTGAAATTACAGATTTGAATAGCAGAAATGAACAAATACTGCTTTAGCACATTGGATAGCTCTTGTTATGGTTGGCTACTGAAGATCTTAATATAAAATGATCTCTTACATAATTAACTTTTGGAATCAAAGTATTCTGTGGTCTCCAGTTATTTTGGTGATACATTGTTCTTCAATGGTTTTCAACAGATTTTTATAGTACAAAAACATTTTTGTAGTTATTGCTGTAGGTTTAATGCGCTATACTCTAAAATGTGACTCTTAAGAGGGACTCTTCTTAAAGAGATCTTTAATGCATGCAATTGTAAGAAGTGCACGCATTTTATCAGAAAACAGCTCTCTGTATACTGTCCCTTAAAATTAAAAGGAGGGCAAGTTTTGTACTGCTTGTCTACAGGCAAGGGTGGTGGTCATTACAAAACATGCAGTTTAAAGGGGACATATTATGGTAATTTTCAATGTTCATGATTTTATTTTTGGGGTCTACTAGAATAGATTTACATGCTTCAGTGTTCCAAAATCACTTTTCTTTTCTCATCCTTTACATCTACACTGTTAAAGAGCTTCTGCATCTTTAAGCCCCGCCTCCCAATGCGCCCAGTGTTCTCTGATTGTGAAATGGATTGTGCTAAGATAACGTTACCTTGTAACATAGAGTAAAGGACTGGAATTCCAACAAGATGTTTCAGGTAGCTAAGAAAAGTGGTTTCTGCAGGAGAGCATTTCTCCATTTTGGGATTTATCACTTTGCAGACTGTTTACAAGTGCAAAATACTACATAACACACTAAAGGAAAAGCATAAACAGGAACAGCATAAAAGATCCCTTTTAAACAATTACAATTTCAGATCACATTTTGATTCCTTTTGTGTTTGCTTTTGTTAGGTTAAAAAACTGCACACTGTACGATGTGCTCTTCAGTTACACCATATTAATGGCACACGAATATGTGAGGAATGCATAACTGAGATTCAGTAAAGCGGTAGAGTTACAGTGGTTAATGGCACCACAGTGCTAATCAGAATCCCAGGGAGAGCAGAAAGAAAAATCTAGGACAGTCTAATCAGAACTTTCAATCAGTGCAAACACTTTGTTGGTTATTTGACATAATTTACAGTAAAAGCAGAAAGTGCTGGGAATCAAAATTCATCACTGTTATAGTAATGACCAAATTACTCCAAATCTACTGAGTATAGAACAGTTACATGTCTTTTGATACTAAAATATATTAACACCCATAAGTCAAGAAGCATGCTTGTTCCAAAATCTACACTAACTCTTTGTCTAAAATTGCTTCTCATTCTAAATCTGATGTTTAGGCATTGTCAATTGACCGCATCTGAGATCGTCAACCTCCACTCTACCTCATAATTTAAGTAAAACAACTGATATCAACAAAACTATATGAGACATGGCTCAAAATACCAACTGAAGTTGAATGAGTTTTTATAAAAGAAAAATGGCTGAATGGAAAACCTTTTTTATTTGTATTAATTCATCGCATTGATACTTCTTGTATGTGTGAAGCCAACCCCCAACATCATCGAACAATTCTTGAAAGTGGGCTGTACTCTGTTTTGAAAGGAACCCTTCGCAACAACTCATCATCAAAAGAATAATTGCACAAATAGTTGTACTCAGCAGGAATTAACCGACAGGAACAAAACGTCATGCATACGTTTGACATCAAGAGACACCTGAGTGATTCAGGTTTCACGCTTGGCCCTGCACGTGAAGTAAGCAAGGACGGGCCTTGTTGTATCGGACTGACCCAACAGCCACGACTGCAGAAATTCAGTGACCAGTGATGCCTTCCATGAGTCATTCTGTTAGAGCAACATTGGCAGACGGCTGTACGACGCAGGACTACATGCGATGACTGCCCTTAACACCACGTCATTGTCACCAAAGACTGCAATAGTGTCGTCTCAGGCTATCATGGAGTGGAGAATGGCAGCAGGTCATCTTCAGTGACGAGTACCACTTTAGTCTTGGTGGAGACAACCAACGAATCCTTGTGTGGAGGCACCGTGGTCAGCGTAAAGATGAACGGTTTGTTTCACACTTTGCACGTCCAGAAGGCCTGGGGTCACTCCACCTCCACCCCTACGAACCTCTGCAACTCCATGCCGAGAGGTATGCCATGTTATGCACGGCCCGACATCATACTGAGAGACACAACTTCTGTATGTGTAGCTCAATAAATATTGCCCATATCAGTCTAAATTTAATTTCATTACATTTCATCATTTATTGTTCCTGGTAACCTTTATCTTCCTACCAAATAGCATTGCAAACCAAAACCCAAATCCTTCTGGGCACAACTATTTTTTGTATGATGAGTATATATATTTAGTTCCACATCAAGCTTGTAACATGTTTGATATACCATCTATCATACCCTGTCACGTATTTCCTATTTACTCAGGTCACATCATACTGACAAAATTTCACTGCAATACTTTCTACCAGTCAATAAAATCAATGCAGTTGTTTCAAGAGTCATAGTGCCATCGTTTATCGACTCCACACTGCAGCACATGTCCTACCCCTTATTGGTCATGAGGGACTCCTCTTTCCTGAAGAATGGTAGAGACCAGGTGAGAGAGCTAGCTCATCTGTTCATCTTCGTATTTACCACACTGAATTGGACATGGTTACCATGAAGTCAGCCTGGTCTCATATGGTGGTACGCTCACTGGCCATTAAGGGAGGCTGACATTGTGACTACACCAGGTGCGGTCCAGTCTACACACAAACTCTGGCATAAAGCTAATCAACAGACCTAATGTAATAAACACACATTGAAAAAACTCAAAGACTGCAATGCTGACTTGCGCATATGTAATGCCATGTAAAATGGGAAAACAATATACCATAAGAGCGCTGGATTTAGAAAGCTCTAAAAGATGTGCACATCCGTCTACAACCTAATGGACAGTATAACTGTATTCTTCATATACAGATGAGTTGTAAGCACTCTGATAGCTTTGCAATCAATACTGCTGGCCCTCAACATTTGCTGACTCAAAATGCACCAAAAGCAGCCTCCAGTTATAAGTTCTTGTCAGGAAGACATCTCCAAGACATTTATCTCCAGGACATTTCCTGCAGTAAACAGACCAAAGTGTCATGCTCTGTCAGCAACTCATTTATGCCTTGTTAGAGACCACAACCACCATGTTAGAGACTTAAGACAGATTACACTTTAGTCTGTATATCATGCACAGTCTTTTATGCTTTATTTATTTGGTGTTTTGTTGTCAACCATCTCACCCTATGAACTCAGGATGACAATAAAATAACATGTACAATGGATCTTTAAGTGTTTTGTACTCAAACAATCCTAATGCACAGAACCCAAAGTACAATCTGAAGGCACCAACTGTTCTTTGCATGGTTAAATGATGGAAGACCTTATTTTATGTTCTTTAAATAATTTAAAAATGACTTTATATAGCACCACAAAAGGTTCTGCTACTATTATAGAAGTCATAGACCATTTAGGTGTACTCTGTAGAACTATTTTTTTTTTTATAAAAAAAATCACCTTTTTGTTTTACTACAGCAAATATTTGAACATCGGGGGAGTGACTAACAGCACTTCATCCTGTGGGCAGAACTCGGACATAAAGGGCCCTCAGTACCTCAGCAGAGTAAAGAAGACATGGGGCTGTGTGATTTCAGCACAACGGACAGCGCCACTCACGCAACAAATGACCATCACAGAAACACATGCTTCCGTGTAAACACTGCACTTACTACCATATGCTTCAATAAATAAAGCCTCATAAACCTGTGAATCAAATAGCTGACACTGCGATGAAAGTCATACATGCCAAGCCTAAGAGCCGGGTAACACGTCCAAGAGCGTCAAAGTCAAAAGTGAGAGCACTTACCATGTTGACCTCAGACACCATGTCTATGCTCGCCACGTCAATACTCATCCCGACCGCGACCGGTGCGCCTTGAAGGAAACAATCAGAACTTAACACCTCCACCCAGATCAACACGTAGTTTCCCAAATCACAAGAACAGCTCACAACAACTTCTGCATTAGTTGAGGCAAAGCTCTGAGGCTCAGCCTGAACGTACCTCCAAAGTCAGGTCGAAGACGAATGTCATATCCTTTCAACAGCTTGTCCACTGTCTCTTTTACAAAAGACATGTTGCCTGGTTCGTTGGCGCTGAAAGAAAAGAAACAAAAAACACAAGAACAGCGTGTTTGCTTTATTTCTCAAACGAAGGCACTTCGAAGCTCAGCGGTCGCCAGATGCACTTACCTCTGAGCACAGCACATCACAGCCACAAGCACCGGCACTGAAAGAACACCAAACAGCCTTCGTTTCTGTACCCCAATCATTCCTTACTCTTTCTGACAAGGAATCGCGTTAGCAAACGGACGTTGTGAGGTTTCCCAGTGTCTGTCGCCCGGCTACAGGTCTCCGCTGCTTAACGTTACTCCATCAGTGCCTCCCTGCTGATGAAGTCATTTTTGACTCCGGTAGCGTGTGGATGGGAGGGAGAGAATTGGTCGCAGCCCGGCTTTTCGCTCTTCTCTGGAGACGCTGCGTTGTTCGTGAACTGCCACGCATCGTGCCCACAGACTATGGACAGCGGCCGTGAGGGAGTCGGTGTTTGGGGCTAAGCCAAACCTCCATCCTTCGGTTCTCACACCTGGCTGCTGTGGTGCTCTCCTCAGCACCCCCCAAAAATAGGAAACGACAAAAAGCACCCACTACTGAAGTCCCAGTGAGAGGTTTTGCTGAGTTTTCTTACACGTTGAGACTAAAATCGTACAGGTCGCCCTGTTTGGGTGAGCGCGCGCAGCACCGACCTTCTAAAATGCGCGGGAAAAAAGGGAAACACACGACATGAAGACGGAGAAGAAGAATGTGGTCGTGGGTTTTAAATCCTTCACCTCCGAGCTTGACTACTGACTGATAACCACAGTATGTGAAGTGTGGGCACAACGCTGCCCACAGTTTGAGGAAACTCACGCCATCAAGACTTCGTCTCGGACGAGGCGGTCACGTGACTCGACGGTTGGCTAGCAACGACGGCGCGCGTGCGGGTTTTATGGTTTTACCAACGGTTTTTGTCGGTGCTGAAGAGAGTTCAGTAGAGAGAGTTAAGGTGTTTCTTTAACTTGATTCCGGGTCTATAGTGTCCTTCTGATCGGCGGCGACACCCCTTTTTTCGTTGGCTACATGTTATGTGAAACGCCGACACTTGCGTCATTTCTGTCAGGAGGAAAGGAGGAAAAGAGGAAGTGTGGGCACAACGTTACCAGTTCCCAAAGCCCACGCTCACATGTGCCTATTTGATGCGAATAAAACTACATCCGGGCAATTATTACCCCAGTGTAAGTGTAAAAACTACACACGCACGCACGCACGCACGCACATACACACACACACACACACACACATGTATATATGGTGTTGTATGTATAGAATATACAAAAAGGAATATATATCATAATATGGTATATATTCACCATCACTTTTGTATTCATTTAAATAATAATAAAACATATTATCTAAAGTATTACATGAACAACAAAACTGGCAACCAGTATATACATGAGTGGTAGGTTTTTACTTTTTTAGCTCTCTGTGTGTTGTGTGTGAGCGAGGCAAGCTTGCTGGTAGATGGGCAATAAGGACTGTGTTACAAGATGATGTCACCTTGTCACAGAGAAAAGGCCTTGAATTCCAATGAGCCATTTCAGGCTGCTGAGAAAAGTGGTTTCTGTCGGAGAGAGTTTCTTCCTCTGTTGTGTCTTTTGGGCTTTTACATGCACAAAAAGCTACATAACACACCGGAAAAGCCTAATACATTCCCTTTAACAACATCCTGCACTACTTAGTTTCCATCAACAATACACAGACAGCTCTGATGTCTATTTATCTACTTATAATGGAGATATTACTCCATTTGTAATGCATCATAATGCATTTCATCTATCAACCATTTCCAAGCAGATCCTTTACAATTAGCATTAGGACTTATTCATTATTTACACTTCTAAAATCTGAAATAGGTAGTCTAATGTTAACATTTAGTTTAATGTTAGATGCCTATGGAGTGGTCTTGAGAGTATCAGCTTGTGTGAGACATTAGAATAGCAAGTAAACAAACATATTACACTGTCATTAGAAATAATGGGGGGGGGGTCATTTTTTGGCAATGAAGCCCATAGGGTCATAGGTAGGCCACCTGGCTGTTTTTTTGTATGCATAACTGTCTCCATTTGTCTGTGAATGCAGTGCATTCCAAAATACCAGCTCTCTCTGACTTGGCAGGCAGGCCTACATATCAGCCCAGGCTTGTGTGAGAAGGCAGTAGTGGAGAACTGGCTCAGAGATTACACAGGCAGTGAGCAGAGGCTTGACGTCTTATCTCTTAACTTCATCCTTTACAATTCAGTGATACGGAAGGTAGAGAGTTTAAGAGCTGATCCCTCAAACGCCAGAACATTGTATCTGTGGCAGCTTTCATCGGAGCTGTCATGACTGTTAAGTACCTAGCACTTCCCCCTTCATTTGAATGTTATGGATACAGGTAGTCTCTCTCTCTCTCTCTCTCTCTCTCTCTCTCTCTCTCTCTGAAGAGAGGTGGAAACCACAGAGACTGCGGGATGGTTTCAAATGCCTGTGCTTTAGGCAGTCATTAAAGCACACATACTGTACACACACACACACACACACACACACTAACAGATATACTCACAAATGATAAATAGATCATCATGCTACACACAAGGGAGAGAAATAAGCCTCCTTTAATGACACTTTGTGTGATGAAACCAATATGATCTATCACTTGTCCTCACCTGCTCTCTCCATCAATGGATATTAAGCCCTTTACAGTGGCCTCCAGACATATCTTATAATCCATAATCAGATTTTCGGGGGGGCCTGACAGTCTGCCGAAGATTAAGCCTTAGTGAAATTGCTGCTACAGGGCCTGAAAAACTTATCATCAAGCTGATAAAACAATCTCGTTAAGTTGATCTGTTTTCATTAGAATGGCACACCCTGGTCAGAGTGAATGGGGAGGCTGTGGACAAGAGCCGTTTGTGGATTGGACACAAACTCAGTCAGCGGTGGATGTGTATCTGAGGCCGTCTCAAACCACTCCCGCTCCATTAGCTCTGGAACGTGGCGTGGGCGCGGCATGATTGTGCCCTAATGGCTTTGGAGGCGCACTCCGGAAGCTTGGGGCTGGGGATTCTACTTCTCGGCACAGCTCTACAGCCGGGGGGTGAGCTTCATGGAAGCTCATGTAAGACAGTGCGGTCTGGGAAGGACTTTTGTGAGTTGTCTGACGGCAGTGGAAGATTATTGTAGGAGGATGTTAACGTTAATGGATTAGCTCTCTTCAATGGAAGCTTGGTCAAAACATTAACCAAGAAGGTAAGACAATTTTTCCATGAAAGAAAACATATTTGATTCCTAAAAAGAAATCTTTCAAGCATCATTATTACAAATGAGAGTGCAAAGCATTTAAGAACTTCCACATCACGGAAAAGTTTTTTTTTTTGATATACAGTGCCATACATCCAAGCTAAGAACGATTTATGAATGCCAGATGTCTCTGCATGGAGTTGTAGAGGTTCCTAATGGTCTCCTGTGATAATCCATCCCATGCAGCTTAAACATTCTCACACAGTTCCTGCAGATTTTGCGGTAGGGGTGGAGATGGAGTTACACCAGGCCTTCTGGACGTGTGACACGTGACAGCAAACCATTCATCTTGCCATTGACCACGATGCCTCCACACATGGATTTGTTCGTCGTCTCCACCAGGACAAAAGCGGGACTCGTCACTGAAGATGACCCGCTGCCATTCTGAGTCCAGGATAGTGTGGAACAACACCATTGCAGTCTTTGGTGACAATGACATGATAAGGGCAGTCGTCGTAACGGTCTTTGTTCATGTAGTCCTGCGTCGTGCAGCCATCTGCCAATGGTGCTGGCACTAACAGGATGACTTATGGAGAGCATCACTGCTCACTGAATGTCCGCAATCGTGGGTCAGTCAGGTACAGAGATAATGCCCGTCCTCGCTTATGTCACATGTGCGGCCTAGCGTGAAACTTGTGTCATTTGCATGTCTCACAATGCCAAACCTTCCCACCAAGTTTCATTCCTGTCGGTTGATTCCTTTTGGGTGCAACTATTCTTTTGCAGATGAGAGTATATGTAGGCATTCTATTACATCCAAGGAGAAGGTTGGCATCTTTTTTTCGTTTGTCAGTAATTGAAGAGCAATGGACTTTTAGAGCTACCTTCGTACTAAGCACAAATCCATTTGGTTTGGTAGTGGGGGCAAATGTGGCTGCTAAATAAAGGCAACCAAATTCATAAATTGCCACTTGTTTTTCTTCCACACATATATGTAGGCAGTTCTTTTGCTCCTTGCAGCATAGCCGTTTTGCAAAAATTCAGTCCTTTCAAAGAGGGAAAAGCAGGCGTTGGGTGCTCTCTCCGCGGCACCAACCCACACACGCCCACGACTCCTCATCCAAACAAAGCAGCCCACTCGCGCTCCATGATCCGTCTGAAAAAGCAAAGGTTCCTGGAAGTGTGGGCTTAGCAAATGGCACCAAGTCACAGTCATTCAGCGAGCCAAATGCTGTTATAGCATTTAAAGCGATGGTAGTCAACCAAATCGGCCGTGGGTGGACCCAGGACCTTCAGTACCTTCTCTACCTCCATGGCCAATGTCTACAGGTGTAAGGATGTCTTTGATCTGAGCGGCCTCCGTTGGGCCTCCTCATCCCGTAGCAGAGCGCATCACACATGCTTATATGGCATTTTGCATCACTATATTTAATTCCTCCCACGAGGGGTACGCGGTGTTGCTATCTATGCTGTCTCTAATCCACTGAAGGGGAAAAGTAGTACAACATCACTGGGGGAGAATGAAAACACGGCAGCGCCGGCTTCCCCTGAAAAAGGTTTTGCTTTCCATTTATGTCAAGTTGCAGATGCAGCAAATACCTTCCTAGATTGAATGGACACAGATAAATAGATCCTCTGGATGAAGCGAATATCGTGCGGTGCTGAATGAATAATGCATGCATGCTGCTGACATTGGAGGCCTGATTTGTTTTAGATTGAGACAGGCTTGTTGCAAGTCTCTTGCAATAGCTATTGAAACTTTCAAGGGATTCAGGGCAGCTGTGAAGAGCTAGGCAGATGGCTAGGCAGGTGCAGTACAGGAGAACGCTCACTAACCCAAAGGTTTATCTGCTTTATTCATAGTACATTTTTGGACATATGATTATGAGGATAAATAGCTTACCTTGTGTCGTAGATTGCGAAAAGCTTTTTATTTCCATCCACTGCGTTCCTGAAAAGCACAGAGGAATGAAAGATTACTAATAGCTCTTATGTAACAGTAGCATTGTTAACTACAGAAAGGGGAGTTCCAATGGTTCTTTAAAACTTACGCATTTTAAATTAATAAGATTTTTAAAAAATCAGACTTTCTGGATGTTTGTATATATAGCCATGTTTCAGTTGTCCAATAAAAACATGTATCTGCATTTTTGTTGATTTTTACTTTTATGCATCGTGGTACACTTTGTGAAAGTTTCATGATGAATGGACCAACAGAAATGGTCCAAAACTGTTTGGACAAAAAGTCTGGTTCCATTGACTTCCATTAAAGGTAAATGAGGTTTATGGCCTCTCCTGTAAAGTTGCAATTTTTTTTAGGTGATACTTGTTTTCCTTTGGACAGCAACGATTTAATCGTTTTAATCTACAATTACAGCCTGCATGCCATCTGTTTCTCTGTAGACTTCATTAGTGCCCTTTAACCCTGTTCTTCAGCAAAAAGCAGGTAATACTTGAGTGGTGGATCATTCTCAGCACTGCAGTGACACTGATGTGGTAGTGGTGTGTTAGTGTATGTTGTGCTGGTGTGAGTGGATCAGACACAGCAGTGCTGCTGGAGTTTTAAACACTCACTGTCCACTCCTATCTGCTTAGTTCACTTGTCTAAATTCAGAGACAGTAGCTCATGTGTTGCTGCACAGTTGGTCATCTGAGGTGTTCAGAAACTCCAGTGGCACTGCTGTGATCCTCTTTTAGCTGTGCAACACACACTAACACATCACCATCACATCTGTGACACTGCAAGGCTGAGAATGATCCACCTCCCTAATAATACCTGCTCTGTGGTGGTCCTGTGGGGGTCCTGACCATTTAAGAACAGGGTGAAAGGGGGGAAACAAAGTACACAGAGAAACAGATGGACTGCGGCAATTGTAAAACTACACAGTGCTCCTGTATGGTATGTGGATCTGAAAAAATGTCATTAAAAGTAAAAAGGTAGGTAGGTGGGTGTACCTGATAAAGTGATCACTGTGTGTATAAAGCCAATGCTAAATTCCCTCTCAAAAGGACAGAACTGTGTCCCACACTACAAGGCCATTTGGCTCGACATGCAGGTATCTACTATAATGACTACTGCTGCCTGTGAAAGATTTTCTGCCACTGTCTGACTGTGGGAACAAGTGGCAAAAGTCATAATATCACGAACCAGCAGTCATTTCTGAGTGCTTGGGGAGCTAAATAAACAGCAATACTGGTACTGCAATACTGAACTAGGCACAGTTCAAATAATCAGCTTCATGGCTGAGGCTCTGTAGTGCCCCATTAGCTCTACACTCTTTTATTCGAGCTCTGATTAACAAACGCACACACATGCACTGGCGGACGCACAGGATCGAGCTGATCTGGAACTCACATGGCACAGGTGGACTGTCACAGCTGTTCCTGCGATGAGATCTCTGGAGTTTTACATCAATAAAGGCAAACAGCATTCAGAGACAAACATTCCAAAAATGAACCATGGCCCAGAACGCACCGCTAACATATCAGCTCAGCAGATAAACACCTCAGATCCCCTGTCGAATAACAACAGGGCACTGCTCCTCAGACACTGCATACACCTGATTATCATTTTTGTCACAGTGAATGCCTTTTTTCCGCTGTGCAAAGGGATATGGCAAATATTACACAAGCACTTTCACACTTGCTTAGAACAACGGCTTACATGCCACACTCCTTCCAGACGGTTTACTTACTTTATACAGTCATGCGTTCATTCATAAATTATCTAAAATGCTTATCCTCCTGAGACGGGGGGTAGGCTGGAGCCTATGCCAGCACTCTTTGAGTGGAAAGCAGGAAACACCATGGACAGGTTGCCAGTTCATCACAGGCCAGACACTCAGACATACACACTCACATACACATTCACACCTAGAGCCATTTACATATCACCAGCTTGCCTGATTGCATGTCTTTGGACTAAGGGAAGAAACCAGAGCACCCGGAAAACCCATGCAGTCGAGCACATGCAAACTCCACACAGAAAGGACCCTGGTCGCCCAGCCACGTCATACAATGCAATACATTTTATACTATGTAGGTTTAGATCGCTCATAAAAACATTAGCCCTGTAGTTTGGTCCTTGCTGTTTGATCAGCATTAGCTGACAGGTATTCCCCTGTTACCGCTAGCAACAACTTTCAAAGTTGTGATGGTGCAGCTAGAGCTACTTAAGGAGATGAGACATGAGCTTCATTCGAAGCTTTTGATCTGTATGTTGTGTAATTTAAAAGATAATTCCAACAATTTTTCAAAATATCTGCATAATTCAATTCAGAGTGGTTTGATGTGGCATGTTCAAATCTAGAGAAACTTAAAGGAATCTTGCCTGTTAAGACATATAAGCCCAAATTATGGATGGGCGGATTGATATAGACGTTTGCTTTTGAGAATCGATTCTGGTCCAAAAATGCAATATCATTAGTTTATTTATGAAGTAATACTGATGTGTATTCTCTCTCTTAAACAACATGTTATAAATGATGATGCAGTATAGTAACTATTTTTCCTTCTGCCTCCTCTGTAACTGTTCTAAATTTAACTACTCAAATTATTCATTAATTTAATGAATACATATTTAATTACTGAATTTTCAGTTGACATAAAATATGAACACATAATTTGAACATTATTGAACACTGAATTGAATTGAAGTGATTTTATTAAAAAAGAGGCAGAGAGAGAATTCTGATTTCTGAAGGTGTATTTAATAGCCACTATAATATTTGATAATAATTAAATATCAGACTTGCTGTTACAATTCTGTTTAAATTTACTATTTGTCATTGTTGAAAATCACATATTTTTAAGTATCGGTATTGGAATCGGGATATTAGCCTTGGTATCGCTTGGTATCATTGGTATTGCCCATGATACCAAGCCTAAATAAGATGTCCAGTGGCATTCAAATATGTTGTATAAACCAAGCAAAAATACTTGATTAATTATTAAAATTATCCAAAATCCTTTTGCATGTAGGCTACCATTGTTGTTGCCACTTCAAGTGATTGCTCTCTCTTTTGTCCACTGAATGAGGAACAGCAAGCTATATATCTCATTTAGCGCTAAAATATCTAAGATATGACATCATGACAGTGTGACAAGCGTACTAGTTCAAGAAATTTGCCACTTTTTTATAATAAAACCTTCCCATTTGGTTTATAGGCCATATAATAATGGTATCTGATGAATGTCTGAAGCACTATTCAATTCCACTCGTGGTGCAGAGGTACACACAGGGCATTATAAGGCAAAATAGACCCCAAAGAAAACGTTTTCCAGATTTTTACCATAATGACTATTACATACCAAAACCCAGAATGCACGGCCATTTCGGATAGGAAATAAACTGGCTATTTGTGTTGCAGACATCATGGCCCTCTGATTTCTATCACCGCAACTGTAAAGAAATTTGAAGTAAGTTTCTCCACAGTGGACCCCTCCACACTGCTATCTAGTTCCCTCTGTGTGTGACATTAGAGCACAAGTAAAGGCAGCTATGCCTTGATCTACTGGCTGAGTTCTAGCACTGCAGAGTGACAGGGAGCATCAGAAAAAATGGGATTAGAGTTCCCTCTGATGGCTATGCTCATTACTACTCTCTGATACCCCTCCTCCACAAACACATATACACAACCACAAAGCACCTTCTCTGTCCCTCACAAACCTTCTGTTATGTCTAAGCTCAGGCCTCTTTATTGCCCAGCCACCCAACTTTATAGTCCCGCTATATAGCCCTGTCCACCTGGCTGTATTCACTGGAACCCTCTCCATTTCAGCTCCACTGTAATTGTGCCCTCTGGCAGCTCTAGGCAACATGCTAATGAGGGAAACCTCAAGACAACAAATAGCCAGCATATTAAGGTTTGACTTTCTTCTAGACTCAATGAGCGTTTCAGTACTGGTTTTGCACGCGTGTGGGATTTGTAGTCCCCTTCCCCCTCTGGCGCAGGGGACGCTGCTGATTGGCGTGTGAGGAAGCGCAGAGTAAGCAGAAATGTTGGGAAATCCGCTCGTTTTGCTTAAGCATATTTTAGCCCCAGGGAGGCTGTATTTCCCCCCTATGTTCTGAAAGAGCTTACAGTCAAGTTCTTTCCCTCGCTTCTGTCCTCACCCCCCCGGGGGAAATTACTGAGGAGGCGTCGTGCTCTCAGTGCCTTCACTCTGATTCCCAGTATGAACCAGTGGGGCTGGAGTGAGAGTCCAGCAGTTGGCGCGGGAAACGACACATGCCGCCTAGCGGTGAGATGAGGAACTTACTACTCTGCAAAAAAAAGCCCAGCCTAGTGGGATCTAGTGGAAAACAGCGTTCAGTTTCATTACAGGAGGGGGGAAAGTGGTGGTCTTTTCAAAGGGGTGCAGGCAGTGTATAACAAAGACAAAGGCAGAGCGCGAGTTAAGCTAGACTGGCTGTGAACGCGCACGCTGCCGCTCCAACGCGCTGCTTTTGTGCTGTGTGCGCTGCGCTGCAGGAGTGATGGGGAGGAAGGCGAGAGGGGGCTCGTGTGCAGCGGCTGCTCAGTGCTGAGGAGGAGAGAGAGGATAGGAAGACGGAGAGGAGCTCTTAGGCTCCACACTGCGGGCTCTGCGGCCACTTCTGGAGGAATCCGCTACGGCTCAGGAACGCGTCAGCTGCACCGGCAGGTAAAGCCTCAGGGCTGGCTTTTCCGTTTCCATATGGCTTTTTCCGTAGGAATGGCTTCAGTTGTGCAGCTATGAAAACTAGAACTGCTGCAAACTGAGTTAGGATGCTGGGACACACTGAACAGCAGCGTAGAGCAATAAAAGGCTGCTGCAGACGTTATTTAGTGGAAACGTTTTCATAAAGCCACGTGACTTAATCAGTTATCCCAATACACTGTTATTAATGAAATGAATTATGCTGCTGGTGGGGGTGGCGGGGGTTCTCTTGGGGTCCACATTAGAACGGTTAGTTTTATTTACCCCAGACTCACCGACTGGCATACTAATGGCCATAAGGCTACAGTACTTTGGTCCTGGGCTGCTGTTGTAAGTAGTTGACCAGTGGCTGAGCTACAGAAGCTCGTGACCTGAGATGGTCGTCTGCGTGAGTAGGAACTGATGAGGTGTTATTTATTATGACAGAGCAACAACAAAAACAATAGCCTAACAACAACAATCATGAAGAAAACATAATAATAATAATAATAATAATAATAATAATAATGCATTAATAATTGCTTTTCTTATTATTAATAATATATATATTTCTTTATTGATGCCTATTATCCTACTTTACATCATACTTTTATATGTTATTGCTCAAACAAAAAATCTTCCCTGTCTCTTCTGCAGTGCATTAGTCTACGCTGGCCGTGTGGATAGTGTAGTTACAGAGTGCTGGTGTAGTTTGACTCTCTCTGCCCCATAATCTGCTGCTGGTCCTGTGTTTTTTGATGCTCATCTTCAGCTGTTTGGCTGTGCTGCCAGTGTGGTGAGTCACTTGGCTCTGTTTTGCAGGTATGGGCTATGAGGCACACTGCAGCGCTGCAATGAGAAGCGTGTGGGTCGCTGCCGTCTTCGTCTCCTTCACATGGCATCTCAGGTACAGTACTACAGCACAGTTCGTACCCCTGGCCCATGTACCAGTGTCCATATATTGAGAATCATTCCGGTGTACGATTTCCCACTGTAGCTGCTGTGCAGAATCAAAACTGCACTTCAGATTTTAGTAAAACCACATGGAGATATAAAGTCGTAGTAAAGGGTTTATTCCTGTAATGAGTAAGTGCCATGTCAGGGGTGCATTTCGTAAAGGTGTGTGTGTCTGATCCAGCCTCTGCCAGACGGCTACAGGAACTCCAAATGAGGCCGAGCTGAATGACAACATCACAGTTTTCACACGCATCCTGGACGGGCTGCTGGACGGCTATGATAACAGGCTGCGGCCCGGCCTGGGAGGTAAATTCTTCACGGACACCAGCTCTAAAAAAATCCCTGTGCTTTCCGGGGTTAAAACTCTGCAGGTGATTCCCTCAAGGGTTCATCTTCAGTACCTTCTACCATATTCCATGTTGCATTGATTCCTTGATTCCATAAACCCCGTCTTATGTGTGGGCCTTTAAATTTAATTCTCTACCTAATACAAACACGCCCCCTGGGAGAGTGAAAATATAGTACCTTTAAAACCAATTTAGGGTACACAGTTGGATCATAAGGACCATGTTGTACGTTTGATTTCCTTTTATGCTGTTTGTTAGATTTTCTTGGACAGCACCCTCAGTATTCCAATGCTGCACACACTAGAGCTTCCTCTATACCGTATGTATCCTCTTCTGTACTATAGGCGCGTTACCAATAAGGTAGCAAGTCAGTACCTTATGAAAGGCTTTCTGAATGCTGAAGTGATATACGACCATGAAGCATTCTCATTGTATGGTCAAGGGAGGGAGGATGGAGGAGGAACGACGGAGGAAGACGTGACTCGCTATTCATCCTAGCTGATGAGATGTTTTCACACAACAAAAGTGATCACTGTAACGTTGAGGTCCCCTGCGCAATTCAAGCACCTTGGCAGTGCCCCGAATCAAAGAGTTCCTGGGCAAGAGAGAAAAAACGTGTGTGTTTTGAGAGAGAGAGAGAGAGAGAGAGAGAGAGAGCATGAGTGAGAGAGAGAGAGAGCAGCTGAAAGTGTGGATGCTGACCTTGAAAAAGCTATCGCTCTTTTCAGAGGGGGAAGGTTCATTGTTCTCAGAGGACTGAACCATGGCAGAGAAAGAGAGATGAAGCAAGAGAGGGGGAGAGAGAGAGACCCTGGCCTGCTCTATTCACACAGCAGTGTTGGAGAGCAGGACGCGTATCTCTGGCGGCTGCTGTGTGATGTGTGTAGACAAAAGATGGCATTGGACATGATTTAAATGCAAGCTGTAATTGGAGCTGAGGAATTCGTCTCTTTCAGGAAGGCTTCGTTTATGAGGAGAGTACATTCTGCGCTGTTCTCTTCAGATTTATTTATTCTTTATAAACTGCTGTCAGGTTTGAATATTTCATTGAAAATCAAACATTTTGCACGTAATGTTTTGCATTTCTCAAAGCTTTGAACTGCGATACTGAATATATTTATCAGTATTTTATTTCTCCTTCAACGTGCAATAAGTCAATCAATATTGCAGCCCCTCTGAAGACGTTATTTATATGTGGCATGCCTTTTGATATAGAAATACATACACGCAAAATGCATTTCATATTTTTGACAGACATAAAAACAACAGCTTTCTCAAAAGAATCCAGAATCAACAGAATCCAGAATTCCCACAGATACTTTGAAAGTCTTGAATTTGGCTTGGTGTTTCTGGTAGCCTAGTGGTGGTAGAGGTGAACGTGGAACCAGGAGGTTATGGGCTCCAGTCCCAGGAGAGAATGAGCATTCCAAGTCACTTAACCCAATAGGTGGTGTGGCTCTGCCAGTACTGGCAATGCTGGGTAGCACAAGGCCAACTTTTCTAAATAGAATCAGTAATATAACATTATAAAATGACTTGTTTTCTAAAAATAACACCTATTTTTACTGTTAGAGGTATAAAATTCTTAGATGACACATAAATCTGAGTTGGAAGGAGTCGATGTGTTTATTAAACTAACCCCAAACTACGAATGTCCTGTTACCAGAAACTGACTAACAAATAAAAGCAGAATGGATAACATGAAACAAACACACTGAAAAGACTGTGCAAGAAAAAGAGAGAAGAGTTAATGGCGTGGTAAAAGGAAACCAGAGGCTTAGTGCTCTTGAAATCTCTCTCTAAAATATATATGAGGTTGTTTGCATTGCTGTGTACTGGAAATTAGATTACCTTCATTTGCTGACATCTTAAAAAGGTGTTAAAATGTACTGAAATGTGTACAGATCAATGAATCTATAATATATTGAGATAAGTAACTAATATTGATATTCTACTATATAAACGTTCAAGAGCCCATTTCATGAAAACAACTTTTTTTTTTCGAAAAAGTATTATGTTGTATGTAAACACTAGTGAAGTTTCTAGACATATTGTTAATTCCCCAGTCCATATAGTCCACATACTGAAATGCAGAAATGACTCATTTTGGATTCAGTGTCTGTTGTGATATCACAAAAAAGGAAAATGGTCTTGTTTAAATGAGTTATGGCTATCTTTGGTATAAAAGTATCATAGAACAATGTTATGATATAGAAACTTTCCTCCAGTTGGGTTGTGTTTGACAAAACTAATATAGAGAGTTAATGACTTAAATTACTGCTGGTCAGTCAGAATGCACATCTCTATTGAATCCACTCTTAAAGTGGTCATTTCTGTCCAGTGAGACTAAAATAAACATTGTAGATGCTTATTACTGTGGATTTGGCTGTGTGTGTTGAGGTGAACCCTAAATCTAATTCCTTTTCTCCATGTGACCCAACAGAAAAGGTGACCGAGATTAAGACTAACATCTTTGTCACCAGCTTTGGCCCTGTTTCGGATACTGAGATGGTAAGTCAATCCTTCAGTCATGAAAACAGCTCATTTGCTTCCATAATTGACTGTTTCAGGCAACCAAGTCCTCCATCATCACGCTTCCACCAAAGCACCATTTGCCACACAACTTTCCTCTATCCTTTATTGCTGTTTGGATTTGTTTCTTATTGCATTATGCTGGGTTAGCTGCTGGATTAGCTGATGGATGGTGGTAATAAATTGCTCATTTCCATATTCAGCAGCTCAGCTGTGTCATTTAATTCGGTCCTTTCTTCAAGAAGCTCTCTAAATGGCTCGGTACGAATTTTTGCTTTCCTCCACAGGAGTACACAATCGATGTGTTCTTCCGCCAAAGTTGGAAGGATGAGCGGCTGCGCTTTAAGGGGCCCATGGGGATGCTGCCCCTGAATAACCTGCTGGCCAGTAACATCTGGACCCCTGACACCTTCTTCTTGAACGGCAAGAAATCTATCGCCCACAACATGACCACGCCCAACAAACTGCTGAGGCTGCAAGATGACGGCACGCTGCTCTACACTATGAGGTGAGGCTTTCTGAAAACAGTGTAGAACAGAAGCATGAGAGACATGGCCCGACATCATGTATTTTGGTTTTTGCTGAATAATTGAATGGAATTTTTTATTTCTACAAGATTAACATTTTGTTATTTAAGCAGCCTGCATGTCTCTGCTGCAATTGTAAACTTGATGTGAACACCTACTGTTTGTGGACATTTCAGCTGAATCGAGCGTGAATGCAAATGTTGCCCCGTAGGCAGAGTTAATTATAAAGAGGGGAGGGGCTAGTTGCAACAGCTATTGAAATGTCTAGTAAAATGATGCAAACACAATCAATTAAACATACTTCTGTGCTGTTTGAACCAGATGAACTTTCCAACCTGAGTACTTAACAATATACAAAATGTGATCAGAGTGAAAGAAGTAAAATGTGACAAATTTATTTTTCTATATAATGTATATTATGTATTTCATATATTTCAGTATTTTGTTAATTTGAATAATTTCTTATACATTTTGCTGAATCTGTGCATACAAACTTTGCTTAGCACTACGTTACAACCCTGCATGTGGATGCTGTAATTTAGTCTGGCTAGCATTCACTGTGATTTGTTTACATGATTCTAAACATTGCTATATTACAGCCATCAAGTCGGACATTAAAATGATATAGGTGTCAATTCTGTAACTTACACGCACAGATCTGTTATCAGAACTTCAGGGTTTCCCGGGTGAATCGCTAGACGTATCTGTACAATTGCTGTCAAAATTCACAGGCAGTGTTTCTTAATATGAGATGATAACCAAAACAATGTTCTACTTAAACCTATTTAAATGCATCAAATATCCATAAAATATCCATGTTTCATTTTACCCCACATTTGGCTGTGCCCCACTCTCTGTTATTTTCACACCATGCCATGGTATTATATGACATTAAAGTCGGCATTAATAGCGTTAATAAACTTGAAATTGTGCTTTGCTCTAACTGACTTACAATCAACCATAGGCAGATTTATTAAATAGATAACTAGACAGCTGACCAGGCAGTAGGCTCATTACCAGAAAGGAAATTTGCCTCTTATTTAGATTTAGCATATTTTGTTCCTTCAAAACAGTCTGAAGCCGCAAATGAATAGAATTTTAACTTTAGTGGTTGAATAAAATACAGTGTTTTCACAGATTTAATACTTGTCATCTAGTAATACTGCTAAAATGCAAAGAATCAGTCTAATGATGTAAAGTCAATACGAGTATACCTGTATATGTGAGATACTGCCCAGCAGTTGGAGTAGACTAGAGTTCAATTATCCCCAATCTCACAAGCTTTCATTCCACGCCACACATTCATCCTGACTGAGGAGCGGATGTTATAAATATGTGCGTCATCAGTGAGCAAGCTGATAATTCCTGGCAAACCCAGTTTTAAGAAGAGCAAAATTATCTGCTACACTGAATAAAGTTTGCAGACAGTTATGCTTTCTGACTGATAATGCAGAAGCACCAATGCCAGACAAGAGCTTTTGGATTTTAATATAATCAGCAAACAAACTTTCACTGTAGCTCATCAGGACACAGAGCTTGATCCATGTAAAAATGGTCTGATATGCCGTAAACAATATGTTATAAAGTATAGAAGTAAGTACAGTACATGTTTTCACACAGCGTTTTACATATGACTATGAATTGGTGGGTAAGCTTCTTGTTACAGTTAGCCTTGTAACTCCAGTTCAAAACTGAAATTGAATTCCAATTATTTTTTCAGTTTCTTAGTTTACCAGCATATAACAGGAGCCCTTTCTGCTCGGGCTATACAGACTGTGTCCTAAAGTGACATACATGCATTAGCATATTTTGCTGGTATGTAAAGGATATTACTTGGTCTTATGCCACCTGCCATTGTTAATGAAACAGATGCAATGCACTAGATTAATGACCTTTTCTGTTCCACGTGCTTGAATTTCCACAGGCTTGTGAGGATGTAGGCTAATTGTGGAAATGGTCTAGCGTTTTAAACAGCTAATGATGCATATGCATGTGTAAGTGCGAGACCACTGGGTAACCCTTGGGGGCATGACACAAGGCTTTTGTGCATTCTAACATATCAGTCTTGGTGATTAACACGTGGGCCACATTCACTTAAAGAAAAAAAGGCCCATATTGTCATCACTCTTCTGAAAAAAAGGGGATTTATTGTTGAGAAAAGCATATAGCTCCAAAACTGTAACTTTATAGGCAAAACCATTCTTAACATATAAATTAATGTTAAGAGAAATTATCATTATCTATATTATTATTATTATATTATATAGACTATATTAGATTAGTTTAGATTAGATTAGAATAGATTAGATTCAACTTTATTGTCACTGTGCAGAGTACAGATACAGAGCCAGTGAAATGAGCATCTAAGCAGAAGTGCAAAATACAGTATTATATACATATGCAGGAAACTAACCATGGCAAGTGATGCAAGGTTTACAATATGTACAGTTATGGAGAGTGGTGTGGTAGAAAAATACAGATGTTAACATAAACATAATATACATATGTACAAAGTGGGTGGAGAGATTACAAAGTAGGTTGTTTGTACTGTGAGAGCACATATGCAAAAAATGTTGCAGTATGCAGAGCAAACATACATGACAGATAAGAATAGTGCAGTGCAATTATGAATAGTGAATAGACTGTGCAATTATGAATAGTGCATAGCATACCTCTATATCTATCTCTATCTATATATATATATATATGTGTGTGTGTGTGTGTGTGTGTGTGTGTGTGTGTGTATGTATATATATAGGCTCCAGCAACCCTTGCCACCCAAGAGGACAGACAGTTTTGATGATGAATTTTGATGATGAATGAATGAATGCATATATGTATTATGTGTACAGCGAGCATACAGCAATGATATATGAACAATATATGCCTATGTACTTCTAAGATATGAAGAGAGGTTGGAAAATAGTCACATAAAAATAATGCAGTATATATACATTCATTTATTTTTGTTTTCCTTTCTTCTTTATGATTCTACTCAATCTTTCATGGTTTTGTGGCAGGCTATGTAAAGTATGAGAGAGAGATGGAGAGAAAAAGGAAAAAAGGAGAAGGGAAAATAGGCAGAGAAATAAAGAATGTGTGTGAGAATGTGTTTTGTGCTTGTGTTGTAGAGTTTTTCTCTGTGGACTGTCTGCTCCATTAACCGCACTATAAGGGCACACACAAACACTCACACACACACACACACATACACACAGAAATATAGACACGAACACACACACATATAGACACACATGCACACACTTCCAAAAACTCTACCCCCCCCCCAACACACACACCCACACACTCTCTCTCTCCCTGCCTCCGTCAGCAACATTCTTCTGCTCAACTTCTGCTCTGCTCACTGCTGTATTCGCAGACAATCACAGCCGCTACTGTACTGCCAGGCAGCTTTGTAGAGTGCAAAGATCCCTACACCGTAATATAAAGGCTCGGTACAAATGTAAGGCTTTTTCCTTTACCTTGACATTACGTTCTGCTTCTTGAAACTTTTTATATCGAAGTTGCAGTTTTAATTTTCCCACTCGAAATGAACACGTTTTAAGTGGGAACATTTCATCCTATAATAGGAGCTTGTGAGACATCTAGAGACAGGTCACAACCAACCCATGTTCTGGCAGTCTGGCATGTTTAACTGGCTGCTTTCAAGCTAGAAAAAGGTCTTCTTGGCCTGGAAAAGCCCTGGACCTTACTATCACTACCATCTCTAGTTAACTTGCACTTACAATATTGGTCAGAAAAAGAAGAATTAGATATTTTGTCCAAATCGTTCAGCCCTACTTCACACTCACACACATACATCTCATTTACAGAAATGACCCTCCAAAGAACATCCATTCAGCGTGCTTTTTAGGGAGGCATAAGTGGTTCCTCTGTGGCCTTCTTAGTTCTACAAGAACCTGCCTTGCTGATAGACGTGCAGGGTATTGGTAAGAAAAGCACTATGCTTACACTTAATTGCACTTGAACACATTTCAAAGCGTTTTAACCCCTAAAGCTATATAATGTAAAAACCCAGTATTTATAACTGGTATCACAGTGCAATAAAACATTGGCATTAATCACAGCTTGGCATTAATAAAGAGGTGTCCTTGAGTGCTGGTACTCTGTACTAAACCAAAGTCTTATAAACCTGATACATCAGTTTTGACTGGACAGTTTTATTCCATTTTCGTGAAAGTGACACTATAAACAGTCCCCCGGAAAACACATAGAAGTATATGATTGGCAGAGGTCTATGGTTGAAACTACTGTTTGCTCGGGCAAATAGTATAAAACAACACATGGAAGTGCAAGTAACTATGTGGCAGAATCCTGACAGTGTGGCCAACTTAATGCACTAGAGATATCAGACGCTCTGTCTAAGTCAGTGCGTGTGAGATTACTTAAATATTAATAAGGACAGCTTTCGTACTATTGCCATATTAGTTAGAGCTGAATAATTTGGAAATACATTTAGTTGAGATTTTCTTACCAATATTGCGATTTCAATCTGCAATTTCAATATAAAACAGTTCATCTTTCAGTCCTAACAGCAACTGTTCCACGAACTGGTTCAGCTGAAAGAGAGCGAGGAATTGGTTGTTTTTTGTTCTCTTCTTTGTTCGGTCTCCTAACCTGCTTTTTAACTCTAATAAAAGCCTGTAGACTGTGTTCCACTTTTAGAATGTGGGTGGTGAAGTGTTCTGGCCTGCTTTTGGTGCCAGTGGAGGTGCTCTGGCGCTCTGTACTCTCAGAGCAGCACTGGCACACAGGGCCTGTGCACAAAGTCTATCAGCAAGCTCCTTTCCTCAGAACACTCATTACATCTTTCCCTGAAGAGAGGAAGAAATAACATGCAATGGCCTGCACTGAAACTGTATATCAGTTTCCGAGTTATTGTAGAAGAGATATCACATATCACCGCCTAAATGACTGCAACCATTTCCTCTCTCAGATCCATTGACATCTGAGTGAGCAGCAGGACATGGTACCCTTCAAGTGTACAAAATGCTTATGTAAGTAGATAATGTTAATAACATTAAACTCCATAACTACATAACTTACATATATCGGTTTCATAGTAGTTGCAGAACAATTCGGAGTTACTGAAAAATAGATCTTCTGAGTTATAACCAATTAATAACCTTGTAGTTTAAGTATAGCTAATTATATGATATATACATATATGCTCTTCAGTTTTAGAAACATTTTAGCAAATATCTGATATATAATGAGCATTATATTCATGACATAATACCGCTACAAATAAAAGAACAGTTTAAAATCCACCAAAAACTAAATAAATAGTACTAAAATGTAGTTTCTGTCTAGGTGATGTTCACAATACTGTGTAAGACTCCTTTTGTCATGACTCTGGTTTCAAGATTGCCTCCTTCTATACATCATATCAGATAGCAGGCTCGTGATTGGTCGTTTTGGATGGAGGTCGACTTTCCTTTTCTTGTGATAGTAGGAGGTTCGTAGTCACTTTAAGTGGCAAAATTCACTGCGGTCTTCCTCGTGGGTCTGGCAACACGAGACTAATACTCGAGATTCTTGAAAACCGTTTGATACGTTATGCAATAAGACCAGAAGGTAACGCTTTACATTAAGAATTGACTTACATGAAGTAATGCATTAGTTAACATGAAGTAACACATTAACAATGCTTAACTGATGTTAAGTAAACATGTAACAACTTAACATGTAATCATGTAGTTGTTATATGATTACATAACATTAGTTAAACATTGTAGCCATAGTTGATGTAAAACTTAATGTTAGCTAATGCATTACTTCATGTTAGTTTGTGAACAGGTGTTACCACACAGAGACTCATCAGCCAACTGATATTATATTAGTCAATATAAGTAGTTTTTAGACATACATCATATTGTCATTGTATATTATTATATTGTATATCCAACAGCTTGGTGTGCCTGGTCAAATTACACGTTTTGTAAGTGAAAATAATTTAACCTGCTCTACAGTGAGCACACTTCTGTATAATCAGACCTAACAATTACTGTTTATGCTATAGCAGCACTGCTGTGTCTGATCCACTCACACCAGCACAACACACACTAACACACCACCAACCACATCAGTGTTAGTGAGAATGACCCACCACTGAAATACATGGTCTGTGGTGGTCCTAGAGGAGTCCAGATAAGGAAAAGGAGTTAAGTTGTGCAGAGGAACAGATGGACTACAGTCTATAAGTGTCTGTATGGTAAAGGGACCTGAAAAAATAGATACAATTTTAATAATAAGGTAAGAGGTGACTATATACCGTTTACCAATAACTACAAAATTACTTCAAAACTCACTCTTAACCTTAACACTAACAAAATGTGTTCCACTCACCTCCGTATATTATAGTGCTGGTAATTCAAACCATGTGTCCAACAAAACTGCCCGTGAATACATAAACCAAGCCTAAATTCTTAATGCAGTCTACGAAAGAAAGAGTTCTCATTTGGTGAGTTCTTTCATTAGTATGGGTTTATGTTCAGAGAAACCAAAGAAAATCAACCCTAGTCTCAGCTGTTAAATTGCTGAAGCGTTTGTTATTGTAGAAGGAAAAAAGTTCCACTGAAATTTGTCAATTCATCAGTTACATCTCCACACTGCCTCCAGCCACTGAAGGGATTTGTTAGCACTCCTGATTGGATAAATACTGATTAGCCAAACCAGGTGTTGGTTGTTTGTAAATCAATATTTATTGTATTAGTGCTGTTTGTATTTATTGTAATATTTGTGTTTTTGAGCAAATAAATGCCCACTGCCCAGTCATATGCAAAAGTTTAAACATCCCCCCTCCATTGATTTCTGTTGATTTTCTAAGGGAAAGATCAGTTAACACATCCTACACAGGGAACACATTCTGCCAGTTTTACTCCACAGTTTCTGCCTATTCATCAATTTTATTTCTTTATATTGTAAATGTATGTACGTAATGTGTGTTTTTTTTAAATATATATACAAACACACACACAGACACATTGTATGTGTATATATGTGTATTCGCATATATGTTTAACCTTCATACTTTTTCCTGTCTCAAAGTTACAGCTCTGTTCATAATTCAGATTCATAATCACATTTAACATGTTTTGCAGCTTTGCACAAATTAGTTGAATTATACATGTACCTGGAACATTACTGCTTTTATGCTAATGTACAGCAGTGAATGTATATAGTGTGGTTGGTGTGGCTCAGTGGATAAGGTCACTACCCACCAGGGCGCTACCACACCAGGTGAGAGATGGGGGTTCGATTTCTGGTCTGGGTTACTATGCTGTGCTACACCAATAAGAGTCCTTGGGCAAGACTCCTAACACTACATTGGCCTACCTGTAATATGAATACTCTTGTAAGTCGCTCTGGATAAGAGCGTCAGCTAAATGCCATAAATGTAAATGTAAATATATACAATAGCATTTTTACAGTTTAAAAAAAGCACTGGGCCTACTGGGGCAAAGCACATTCGTTCATGATGCAGTTATTTATAGGAGATATGTTATTGTGGAATTGTGCTGTAATGTCTTTGCAGTTAATCATGTTGTGTCAGATACTGAAGGTTAAATTTGCAGGACTCAGTGATCAAAACTCATTACTTTCCTCCACTGCCTCAGGGAAAGATTAGTGCTCCTCACACCAGGGTGTGTGATTTTTTGGCTCTGCCTGTACGTACAGGTCACTCACTCTTCCAGTACGGCAACCCATCATTTGACCTTCAGAGGGGACGCCCTAACACTGTAAATTACACACTTAGGAGGCAGATCTCAAAGCATCCCACTCCAATAATTATATACTTTCTCAGGATTCTCAGTGTGAGGCCCACTCATCTGCCTAATCTCCACACACTCACCAAGACTCTTCTCACAGTTGTAGAATAAATTTAAAGCATTTACAGTGCCCTCTGGAATTATTAGCACCTGGGGTAAAGAGGAGTGTAAAAAGCTTTATTCACATCTTGATCTTACACTCAAAATAGGTTGTAACCTGACTTTTCACTGATTTGCAGTGGTCAAAAAAGCCATATTTTTAGTAACTAAAAAGAAAACAATGCAAAATGATTGAGTTATTAGTACAGTATAGTAGTATTAGCAGTCTGTGAAAGTAAAAGGAGAACTGGTGGATAAACTCAATTTAATGATGCCAAATTATACATTTCTTTGTATTTTTATAACACTTTTGTGGTTTTATATACATAAAAATGCTTATAATTCATTTTACATGACCATTTTTCTAGCCTCTCATTAGCCCTTACAATTAAACAGGCTGATTTTGTTACCATGCCTTTAAGACTGGTCTGATTGGTTGTCCTGTACTGTGCACTCAGATCAGAAACCTTTCACTCACTGTCCATGCTAATGGACACTCGCACCTTGTTGGTCCACCATGTAGATGTAAATTCAGAGACAGTAGCTCATCTGCTGCTGCACAGTTTGTGTTGGTCATTCTCTAGTCCTTCATTAGTAGTCAAAGGACGTTGCCGACAGGATGCTGTTGGCTGGATAGTTTTGGTTGGTGGACTATTTTCAGAATCCGAATCAGAATCAAGCTTTATTTGCCAAGTATGTTCACACATACAAGGAATTTGTCTTTGGTTACAGTAACTCACAGTGCACAGAGAGTAACAACATAACACACAGTACACATACACACACATCCTAACACACACACACACACACACACACACACACACACACACACACAATACCTTACAAACCTGTCCAGCTGTGACACTGAGGTCTTTAAACAGTCCAGCAGCACTGCTGTGTCTGATCCACTCACACCAGCACAGCACACACTAACACACTATCACCGCATCAGTGTCACTGCAGTGCTGAGAATGATCCACCACCCACATAATACCTGCCCTGTGATAGTCCTGGGGGCACCTAACCATTGAAGAACTGTGTAACAGCAAGTTGGAAAAAATGCACAATGGACAATAAGAGTAGAAACAGAGGCCTCTTCTGGCAAACCTTCCACATGGCATGGGGTGATATGTAATTGTGGTTCTGGTGATCTTGCTGATGGGTGTATTCTTTTTCTCAGATAGTTTTGCACACTAGAAACTTTCATAGCTTTAATGTTTTCAGTGTTTGGTGGTCAAGCTGATAAACAGAGAATACATTTTATAACCTTTATTGCTTCTCTCTAGATGCCAAAGGCATGGAGGTAGCTGTCTATGATGATTTTGTTTTCTGTTTGTTTTGATTTTCCTATGAATAAATTTACCTCCCTGAATGTTTAGCTTTGTCTTCTAGTTTCAGTGTAAGGTCAAGCTGATAAACACCACTTTTGCTCATAGCATTTTCCGAAGGCAGTGGAGTTCTCCCTCTATTATTTATGTAGGATCTCCAAGGGACTAAAACTAGCCTACAGTCATGCTGTAGCCAGTCCTGGCTTACTATTGACATCTCTCTCCTAAAAGACTTTGCTGCTGCCTTTCTCAGACAGAAGACATTGATCTTGAATGAACATCAATTAAACAGGACTCCCATTAAGATGTTGTAAATCAGTATGCAGTAAGTGCCGTTCTGATACTTGCTTCTGTCTCAATAAGCTGGAAGGAAGCCTTTGCAGTCTACAATAGGCTGATGATCACAGCATGCAGGTGAACACAAGGGCCCCCAAAGACGTTTAGAAAGGATTAAGGAAACTCTTTGTGATAGTGCTATCACATTGTGCTATCACAGTGAATGCTGGATGAATAATGTGTAATGGCTAGGCCTGTCTAACAATAATATGGCACTTCTTGCGATGATGAGCCGGCATTTACTGTAGACCCCACTAGAGGGGGCTACAGGACAGCAGATGAAGCCACTGCAGAGCTACCGCAGTCTTCTCTCAATCACCCCTACTGTATGACTCACAGATGCAGACTGAGAGATTGTCTGCAAATTTGCGTGCACAATATTTATTTGCTGAGATAAACATATAAAAAAAGAAAACATTAAATATAAAATGTGCCATAGCTTTTGCACAGGTCTGAATTTTCATTTTGTCCCGATATATATATATAAATATATATATATATATATATACTTGTCATTAAAAATAATAGTTACACCCAGAAGGAAGTGTTAGAAAGCAGTGCTATTTGGAAGGAAGATAAAGGTATCAGGAACAATAAATTATGATAAATTTAGACTGATATGGGCATTATTTACTGAGCTACACATATGGAAGTAGTGTCTGCAAATATGGTGTTGGGCCGCATGGAATTGTAGAGGTTCCTGATGGTCTCCTGTGATAATCCATCCCATGCAGCTTCAACATTCTCATGCAGTTTCTGCAGATTTTGAGGTAGGGGTGGAGGTGGAGTGACACCAGGTCTTCTGGATGTGTGACACGTCATAACAAACTGACGGAACGGAACCACGGTGCCTCCACACACGGATTAGTTGGTCGTCTCCACCAAGACAAAAGCAGGACTCTCACTGAAGATGACCAGCTGCCATTCTGAGTCACTCCATGACAGTCACGATACCATTACAGTCTTTGGTGACGTTGACGTGGTGTTAAGGGCAGTCGTCGTAACGGTCTGCGTGCATGTAGGCCTGCGTCATGCAGCTGTCTGCCAATGGTGCTGACATTAACAGGATGACACATGGAGGAGTTTTGATCACTGCTGTCATCAAACTCCTCTCTGAGGCATACTTCGACCAGCTGCCATTCTGAGTCACTCCATGACAGTCACGATACCATTACAGTACAGTTGATTCCCTTTGGGTGGATATATATATATATATATATATATATATATATTACAGTACAGTTGATTCCCTTTGGGTGGATATATGTATATATATATATATATATATATATATATATATATATATATATATTCGTATTATTAAATATTAAATACAGGGCATTCTTGATGTCAAATGTATTCTGACATTACACTGAAAGGTTATATGTCTTTCTCAGTCATAATGTGGAGAGATAGAAAAAGCAAGCAGCTGAATGTGTTTTACTATGAATATATGAGCGAACTCAAATGTAAACCTACTTTTCTACTTGAGGTGTTTCACATTGTATATTTGTGTGTTTATCCTTCATACCTTGTTTTAATATGCAGTTTAATAAGAAATACAACAGGGAATTTTTCATAGAAGCTTTTATATGCACAGGTAGTTTTGTTTTCTACAGATGTATGCAAATGTTACACAGTACAGTTTATTTGCTGCAAAAGTTATGTCAAATTTTATATGTTTTCATTTGAGTTTATTTAAGTTTGTTCCCTGCAGAGGATAACGTGTTAATAAATTTTCACCTGTATATGCGCTGCTTTAAACAGCATATAAGACTAAGCTCAGATGCTATTTTGGGCGCAGATTAGCTCTATTCTTAGACATTAGCAAGCTCTAAAAAGCATATTTAAATCTAGAATTAGGATGTTGCCCAAAATTCTTGTTGTTGCGGTTGGTCTGGTATAAAAAAGAAAGTTATTTTTCTTTTTTCTCTCAGTAGTAAGTGATTCTCAAATAAATGACACAATTATTGGCATCCTTGCATTTAATACTTTGTATACTTTTCCTATGTCAGCAGTACGTGCTCTTATAGTGCTGCATAAGGTGGAAGAAAAAAAAGGGATCTATCATCACACAAACTCTCTTCAGATCCTATAAAGTCATTCAGCGCTGCCTGTTTGACTTCATCTTGGCCCATAAGTTTTTAGTAGGCAGCCCATAAGTGAGAGAGCGGGATGGCCGTTGTGCTAGCCTGATGCTGTGTTTTTTTTTTTGTGTGGATATGAATGCTCATTATAAAAATGCATTCTAAGAAGAAAAATTGTTAAAAAAATATTTATTAATATTTATTATTATTATTCATTTATTTCAACATGCAGTCTAATAATAGTCCAGTAGGTGGCACTGTGGATCCATAACAGATCCCTCTCTTTACTCATCAAACTGTATTCTTCAAAACAGAATGAAGAGAGAAGACAGCGATAACAGGGAAAATGGAATATAGGGCTTTGTGGTGTGTGTGTGCGTTTGCCTGTGTGCGTTTATGGTCATAAGCTGGGCCTGATTTAGCAGTGATTTGCCACAGCTATTTGGCAGCGGTCTCACTTGTGGTAGCATGGTGGCACCCTTGTTCTATAAATACACTTTGGGCTCCACATGCACAGAGCCAGAGCTGTTCCAGCGAGCAGTTTCATTTACAGAGCGGGATTACCCCTCTTTCTGAGAATGGATTACGGAGGGCCCACCATGATGATCATCGTCATCATTGTCACGGTGGTGGCAACTGTGGTTTGCTTTAGCAAAGCACATCCCAATTTTACATCCAAAAACATTAGACAGAGACGTCTGAATGCTCTGACGCTCTGTAGCTTTGTTCACTTCAAATCAGTGTCAATCTAACTCCGTTTACCTCAATTAAACATCAGGTGTTCGATTTTTAAGTGAATCATGTTTGGTGTCACCAGTTCAGAAACTCATTCATAATATGTTTTGGTTTTGCTTATGATGAGGGAACCGATAATGATCATGCTTTTCTTTCCAGGCTAACCATATCTGCTGAATGTCCAATGCAGCTGGAGGATTTCCCTATGGATGCTCATGCCTGTCCTCTCAAGTTTGGAAGCTGTGAGTGAATTCATTCTTTTACCCTCCTTTCAAACCTGCTCAATATGCGGCAGATGGCAATTTACTATATTTCCCATTTCACAAGTATGCCTAGCAGCACCCTTCACAATGCCAGCCAGTGTAAAATAGAAGTAAACTGCTGCATAGAACTGTTTCATATACTGCAGCAGTGAGTTTTTATATAAGAACTGCATACGTTTAGTATATCGTTCTTTATAAGACAGACATGATTAGTGCCTGAAGTTTGCTTCTTTAGTTTTAGCACTTTAAGTACGAGGCCAGTATAGATGACCAATATTGAAAATCACGAGTTAGCATTATGCAAACTGCATGCTTAATTATACGTACTTACCACCAGCTGTGTCAAGATGTTAAGTAATCTCAAACAGGCTTCATGACATACTGTTATAAATGACATGCTGTTCGTTTTCAGCTAAACAGTTTGTATGTACTTTTGTCCAGTTCTTATAAATGGCAGAAAGTCATTCAGTGTAAGACATCGCATAATCAAGTCTATTTAAGTGACATGTTCTTTGCACAGTATTAAGTTTCCATTACCTGTTAGCTACATTAGCCTCATGACCTCAATGCAAAACTAAAGTACATAGAAGACACATGACTTAACTGGAAAACTATGCAAATGTTTGGCCATTGCAAACCAGAGAAAACCACTGAAAGCTTCTCAAACAGCAGCCAGAACTGACTTAGCATACTAATTACATTTTTAAAAACATCCCTCTTTACTGCACAAGGACGTTATCCAGTCTAACAGCCCACACACAGGAACAGAAAGCACAGCAATGGAGGCAGAGAGGGAGAGATGAGGGCAATTGTGGATGCTGATGCATCATTTCTCTGACTCTCTTCATGTTTTGACAGCAGAGTAATGAGAGGACTGAGGGAGTCACCTCTCTCTGCCCTTGTATCTCTCTCTCTCCATGGTTCCCTATCTCTCTCTCTCTCTCTGTGGTTTAAAAGTTGTTTATGAATAAGTATTTTTCAGTGGACCAAAAGTCCATCGATTTTCAACCAAAATGTCGGTTTCTCCATCCCCAAAAAACGTTGGCAAAAACATCAGAAACACTTGGACTATTGACCTTGATTTTACCCCTTAAGTGAAAGCTTTCGTTTAACTGCATTGAAAAAGCATTATGCAATAAATAAACAGTGCACTGCAAAACTGCTGTTGAAAGTTAGCATACCTATAAAGCTGTTAAGAGTTAGCATACCTATTGGTTAATTAAGAACTAATTAATTATAGCCAGTTATAATTTAGCATCATGTTCACACAAACAAATTTCACCCAGTAGATGTTTGGTAACACATGTATTGGGTTCCAGAAGAGCAGAACGTTTATAGGCTATGCAGCTAAAATAGTTCATTACATTTGCATAACACTATACAGATAAATGTTATATAATGTAACAAATGTAATGCTAGTACAGGTAAGTGTACCCCCAGTTTCTATATCTTATAAGCATGTTCATGAAAAATATTGGCTATATATATTATCTACGCTGACACATAATTATTGATGCATCTTTACATATTGAAAATCTTTTACTTGACCCAAGACCAAGCCTGATAGAATATCAAGTTTTGGGCCAGGTTTGGGCCAATTGTTCCTGTACATCAGACTTAGTTTGGGCTTGGGTTTGTTTTTTGTGTGTAGTAGACTTGTATTTATTTAAAGGGATAAGCCTATGTGATTTCAGACACTCTCATACTTTTGTCTCTTGAGAAGTTCAACAAAACATCAGTCACAATCAAATGTGGGATGATGAGAAGGTTGTGTTGGGTTGGTGAAAAAAGTCAGAGTAGATCTTTTCAGATTTTTTGTTGTTTGTTAAGCTCCCCTTAAGTGCAGTAGCAGCAGTAGCACATGGAAGGGCTAAGATTTCACATCAAAGGACGGTGGACGCTGCTCTGTTCCAGGTACAATCAGCAGTTACTCAAAAACATGCAGTTCTAAATACAGTTAGAGTATTATAGATGTGTAAAATACAAGTTCTCATTACAGCGTTTCCTTTTGCTTGACTTAGTAACAAAGCAAAGCACCCTAAAACTGTGTCTGTGATAATCTGTGTCTGCATAACAGGTTTGGGTTCGGGTTTCAGCAGTTAATGTTGGGTCAGTTCAGGCCGGGTTTGGTCTCCAAGTCGGCGTTGGGCTTCTGTGTTATGCCTGTGCAGACATCTACTACAAATAAGAAATAAATGAATGCGCTTCATGTGACGCAAGAATGCTCTTACTTATTACTTTACTTGTTGATCTAAGGCTTGTTAATGCTCGGCATTAAATATGGATATGGATATGGAGAAAGCATCCTTTCCATTCTCTGCATTCATTTTGTCCATATTTTTGTATGTTGTTTGAAAGCTTACGTAAACAGACGAAATAGGGTAGTATCCACCAGAAATGGCAGAGGCAGTGTAGCCAATAGTTCAAACAAAACACAGTCGTTTTCTCTCATTGTTAATAAATGCAAAGAATTTTCTGGCCACATTTGGCAAACTATTTAATGGCCTCGCAAATCACATCCGTCAGCAACACTGCCTCTGTCGTGTCTTTCATAGTAGGTGCATGATTATGACTTTATTATGACCTCCACAGTCGCCATGTTTGTGGTTGATATTTACGTATATACGTAAAGGGAGCCTACAGGAGCCTTTAGGAGGACAGATCTACTGTATTTTGCTATGTATATTCTTTCTATCGCCTCCTGCCATGCTCCTGAAAAAAACCTACTGCAGTATAAATACCCAGTACCACACCTGTGCAATCCTGTTGTCTGGTGCATCAAAGAATGTTACAGAACGTCCACTTGAGCTTTCACTGAGCGCAGCTGAATCTTATCACGTTGCCACCCGTTCAGGAGCTGGATTAAGATTATCACCTGCAGGCTCTGTAGAGTGGGTCACTTCAGGGCTGGATTAGGAGTGCCTCCTGCTCCCAGCACACATACACGCACACACAAATACACCCACCCACACACACACACAGAATGTGTGATGAAGCAGGGATGACCTGCCCTGCACGGCTCTATTTGAAGTTTTGGGCCCCGCCAAATGGATTGGCTGCAGCCTGGTAGTTAGTCTGGGCTCACAGTGAATAGAGGGATGCCAAAGAGACAGAGTATGGTGAGAGGCAGAGACAGAGAGACCTAGACTAGCGGAGGAGGGTTTCCCTCATCTGCAGCTCCACTGCCAACAGCTTTACTGTGCTTTTAACCAGGGTCAAAATATGCTCCTCAAGTGCATTCATTCTCAGCTAGAGTCGAGTTGGCGTGCACAGGAATATGAAATATTCGCATAATTGCATCGCATAGATAGTTGTCCAAGATGTTTGGACGCACTCCAGCAGTATATTGAATAATTGAAGAGGTCCTGAGTTTAAACTCAGTGGGTGTTCCAAAGTGTCTCAGTTCTTTTTAAATTCAGTTTTAAAAGGGTCTTACAAACAGCTATTTCATCATCTTAATATTATTACGTTTCACTTAGATATTAGGTTTAGACTTTGTTCCCTCGCAGTTCTTTTCCAATTTTCCATATAATTAGTTGCCCACTGAAATATGTTATGCATTAAAATGACTTTATATTTAAACGTGTATATCATTTTCACCTAAATATGATATCCTGCCATTTGATTCCCAGCGTTCCTTCTCAAATAAAAAGGTATTAACAGGGAGTTTGTCACCCTCTGCTGCAGTAAAAGCCTCTACTCTTCTGTAAAGGCTTTACGCCAGATGCTGTAAGAATCTGATTGCATTCAGCCACAAGAACATTTAGTGAAGTCAGTCACTGATGTTGGACGGAGCTCCATCATTCCAGAGAAAGCAGTTCCCAGGGCTGGGGAGCTTTATACCCCTCTAGCCGATGGTTGGCACTGAGCATGGTGCTCTTAGGCTCTTGTTCTGTTGGCACTTGTATGGAGATATGCATGCTGTTGATGCACAGTTGAACACTGGTTTTAGCAATGGGTGCACCTTAAAGTAGCTGGATCGACTGATTACAGGGGCAATCTCTTGATACTTTTGGATGTGTAGTGTTTATTATGTCATTTTTTGAATATTATACAGTCTTATTCACCCCTTTTGGCAGTAATGAAAGTATGTTAAGGTCTTAGGTTTTCTTATGTGGAAATAACATGCACATTTGAATCGTACATTCAGGGCATTCCTTTTTTAGTGTCTAAATTAAATGATTTATTTTCTCTTTGTATGGTTTATATGTTGCGTCCAGCCCAGCACTGCCGGCTCTTTTTGTAATCTGCTGACCATACTGAAGTTCACATGGGCATATGAGGTCATATAGGTTTATCCTGGTTCATCCAACTGCACTGTCCACAATCCCTCTGTATTTTGCTATTCCTCTCCTGGAGATCTAGTTTCCTGCAGAGTTCAGTTCCAACCTGCACCTAACATGTCCTCCTCGGAAGTTCCTGCTTCCGACTTTGGAAGTTCTATGTATGGCGTGCTGTGCGTTTTTGTCAGAAACAAGATGGATGTGCTGGGAATACTGATTTTTTGTTCTCTTTTGTTTCTTCTAATAAAATGAAGTGAGTACATTTATATTTGCATAACGGCAGCAAAATAAAGAACAGAGGCTGCACATTGGATGAGTAATATTTTTATCCAGTTACAAATGTTGCATAAGATGTGCTCAAATGCACTTTTTTGAATGTGGATGAGAATACGAAACCAAAAAATGAGCTTGCAGTGCTCAGGTGTGCCTGCTGAATAACTGAAATACACAAACCTTACAATGCAACTATCAGCGACCTTTGCTTTTTGCTTTTTGTTGACTGCCCTGCCAACTCATCACCAGCATTTTCTGTATTTAAACCCGGAGTACAATGAGGGTGACCCTCATTTACAAGATAGCGGGGCTGAAAAATAGGGTAACACTTTACATTAAGTAATATGAAGTAATACATTTACAATGGTTATAATGCTTAACTAATGTTTAGTAAACATGTAACAGTTTTTGTATGTTTACTTAACATTAGTTAAGCATTGTTAATGTATTACTTCAAACCAAAGCATTACTTCATGTTAGTTAGTCAACACTTAATGTAAAGTGTTACCAAAAGCAGAATTTATATAATATTAAACAAGTGAGATATAAAACAGATAAGATTAGTTATAATAGATGAAGCCAAGAGTAGACATATAATTTAAGCAAAGCATTTAAAGATAATGATAAAACTCAAAAAGCTGGGGAAGAATTTGAGTTTTCACACTAGTAATTACGGCATTGCGATGGCGATTGCGATGTGCTCGTCTCATTCTTACAACATTAGCTGAAGGCAACATCACACTAATGCATCTGATCCAGCCAAACTCACAACACAGACTGCTAAAGGTGTTATTCGGCTGGAGCAGGTGTGGTTAAGAAAGTACTCTGGAATGTACCAGGGTTGGGGACCACTGATCTAAAGCCTTTGTTAAGTCCCCTTCTTCTTTTTCCTCTTGATTCTTTTAGCTCTTTCCTTCTGTCTTCAGTATGCAGCCCCTACCACTCAATGAAAGGCTTTCTCGAGATCAAAACAGATCAGGAAAAATGTGCAGTTGTAGCTGTTGTACCTTGTAACTCTTTTTTCCCCAGTTCTTTTATGTTTTCACAGTATCTGGAAATACCCATTGCCCTTTAAGCTGAATGGACATATTGTGCCAAATGGAACCAAAGAAATGGCCCTAAATCCTTTATTTATAAAATAATGGTGTTGCGTTACTGCATGATAAGGTTACTGCAGTTTATTTCTGTGACATGTGGTTTTGTGACAACAGCGATGACAAACAGTTTAGACTGGTATTATAGTTAAAGCTGATGATTGATTCTGAAATTAGGATACAAACTAGTTAGGCAGCTCTCTCTGAGTAGTTTATCATATTACATCGCTACTCTGTTTCAGCTTGTAAACATGCTAATGGCTCCAGAAACAATCTTTGCCTGCGCTGAAACTCACAACGTAGCGCACAGTTAAATGTTTGATGAGGGCTGAGTAAAATTTTCATGAATATATAGTACATTGTTAATAAATCTTTATGAATTATCCAACACATGCGCTGAAGGCCTTTTAAGGGCCTCTTTTAGTTGACGTCTGCAGTCCTGTACCCTGAACCAGGATGAATGTCTTTACATTTTTTTGAATTTTCACTTTAATGAACAAACTGTGGAACCAGCCTCATCCGATGTTTAATTTCCTCTCCATTGATATATTATTTATTATGGCGTTTTTCCCCTGAGTTTAATCCTGTTTGTTGATATTAGTCTCATGCTCAGGAAGGATATACACTTTTAAGACTTGTATAAATTACTGCTGGAAAAACGTAATCACTGCCGAGCTTTGCCATAGCCCATTAGCAGGTGCAGGTACTCTAAACAGAGATGACAGTAGAGGCATTTGATTAGTGATTTAACTTTTAAATCAGTCAACAAAAGTGTTTACTTGAAGCATTGTGCCCTGTTATATAATGGCTTACATAAAAGCTGTCTGAATTCAACAGCTTTTGTTTGACTGGTTGAATAACAGTGGCATACGCCTGGTTCGACAGTAGTCTGCACTAAAAGGAGCTGGCACTATTCTAAGTAATGTCGCTATTGTACCCAGGATGCTGATGTGGCTTGCTTGCTTATTGATATTTAACTCTATATAGAAAGAGAACATTTTCTTTCTGTGTGGTTAGGATCATGTCTTCATTTATGTATTGGGCTATTTGAGGTAAAAAAAAAAAAAAGATAATAACTCATTACAAAGTTGATGTCACAGTATATGTTATGGTAGTACTTAGCATATTGCAGTATTTTTACAATAACAGTTACGTCGTATCCTGACCTAAGTATTGTGATAATATTGTTTGTGGGATATTTGGTGATTCCCACCGATGGGAATTATAAGTCAGATGATCATTGAAATAATATTTTTTTAATCTGCTTGGAAATCAGAAACTTCTCAGTTCCCAGTTCTGGCTTGGTCATAAACACAGCATATAATTACTAATAACTAACTAACTAACCAACCAACCAACCAACCAACCAACTAAATAAATAAATAAATAAATAAATAAATAAATAAATAAAAAACAAGGATCTCCAAAATAGGAGAAGGCAATAATGTTCCTAACTTTGAATGGACGTTGATGTAAAGTAATCACATTCATCATGAAATTGCAAACAATATGAAGCTGCTGTGATCAAGAGATGGAGAGAAATAAAAATCTATGAAAATGGAGATGATGTGCAAATGCATTGCTTTTTGTGATATTACAAAAGATAATAATTCAAAACAGGCTGTTTATGAAGGAAATTTAGTTTCCAAATATGAACTGCATGCAGTTTGAAGTGGCTCTTAGAGTTTATTACATCAAGAAAATTTAGTGAGTCCTAATTAAACTATGTGCTGAATTGCAGTGTTCCTAATATATGGAGCCTTGTGCATTAGCGTGAGTATGAGAAGAAGTCATGAAGAACGCACACATCTAATGGCTGGAAATAAAAGCAAGAGGGCAATCATTGAAGCGATTCTTTATCAGCTGGAAGATTTCCTGACGCAAATGGAAAAAACATCATCTATCTCACAATGTTAGTGTATATATGTACATATATAGGAGCTTTTTGTTACTCGTTCTTTTCTTTCTCTGACCTTTGAGCTACTTTCAATCTTCACATGCTTTTTCAGTCTTGCTTGCTCACATTCTAGCTCTCTGTTGTCCCCTTTTGTTGTTGATCCTTCTCTCTCAACATCTCTCTACTCTTTTCTCCATCTGGGTTTCCACTCCTGCACGTTCTATGTCGGTTTGATGTGTTTGCTGTCCTGCTGTGGTGTTCCACAGACCTCCAGCAGTCTGCAGCTTCGCAGGTGGTGGGACTGAAAATACTGGATGGTGCAAAAAAAGCAGAATCATTATGCAGGCTCTCTCTGTCTTGTTCCCTCAATCTGCAGGCTTTCCTGAGTAGTCCAAGCTATGACAGATGGCTTAATACCATGGCAGGGCGAGTGACTCTTAACACATCATCTGAGAAACCGCAAGCCATAAACCGCTCACTTTATACATAAAGGTCCTCCAGACCAACGGGAGTGACTTTTAATAGTTGTTTTTCATTTTTCTCTTTGATGCCTTCTAACCCTGTTCCAACACAAGGACCCTCATCCTGTCAACAAAGTACCATCTGCCTGTCCATTTGGATAAACTTCAGCAGTCACACTTCAGGGTACAAGGCACGCAGCAGGGGGCTCATGATTGGTGCACAGTGAAAACGTTGTCCATCATATAGACTGGAACTAGTTCTCTGCTGTCACTTTCTCCATGTGTGGCTTATAGCCTGGAGGGGAGGTTCAAGTGTCTTTTGTCCAGTTGGTAGAGATGGAGCAGCAAGGGGGCACTTTCTTTCCTTTGCTTAGTGCTTATTAGGTTAGGATGTTCTTGTAGGTTTGTGTTCAGATCTAGTAATTAGAGCTGTTAGAGCCAAGGGCTGATAGTTTGAAAGATGCCTGCAATGAAAGAGAGAGCTCTCAGCATTTCAGACTGGTGGGATTGTTATGTGATAAGGGCAGACATTTTACATAAGATCAAGGAATGGAAATCGATGCATTGAACAGAAAGCCGAAGTGCATTAAAATCTTTTACATTGGCAGGTAAAACCATCGCATTTTTATCCCACATTTTATCCTACATTTTCTTTGTCTTATTCCCCCCCTTAGGGTCCACATTTGTGAGGGTTTATATACCAAAAAATAGTCACGATTACTGTAGATGCCAATTTTTCAACCTGTCTTTATCCCTTAGAACAAAACAGACTGTTTCTGGTACTGTGTGTTTAACCCTTAGAACCCTAAGCCCATACTTTGTAGGCAGATTGCATGGCTCTGCCTAAAGCCTTTTTAACCCTTTCCTGACTTATGAAGCATAGGATAGAGCCCTGCAATCTGTCTACAAAGCATGGGCTTAGAGTTCTAAGAGTTAAGACTGACATATGTAAATGAGCTCTGTTCTGAATGGCTGCCCAATATATTACCTAATTCAAAAAGTATTCACATCTGAAAAAAAATCCCTAGAACTTTTAGTTGAATAGGCGGAGAAATTTAACTGTGTTAGTTCTCATGACATGACAGAAATAATTCATTAAAAAATTGCAGAGTAGTTTCATATTTAGACAGTGTGGGTTGAGTTTTGACTGGTACTTTTAAACATTTGGCAATGTTTGCATCCTAGATTTAAAAAAAGCAAGGGGAAATTGTTCTTCCATGATGTTGGTCTTTTAAATCTAGAACCATGTAGTAACTATATAATAATCAGTGAAGCAGTGTACAGTCAGCATTATCTGTCGGTTCAATAGGATCATTTCACTTGATAAAATGTCTTAACCCATGTATAAACTATTAAATAATCTTAAAATATTCTTACAGCAATCTGGGCAGTGAGAAGGGAGATGCGTTGAGTAGGTTTTCTCCCCATGACATAATTATTTGCAATGATAAAAATCCAGGTACCCAACAACTTAATTACATGATTATCTTTAATTTAACAGAAAGGTAAGATCACAGGTCTCCTTCTCTGGCCCATTTGCAGACACAACAGAGATAATTGCCTGCAATCTTTTTGTATTAATGGATAATGAAATGTGGATTGTATTGATGGATGATAGAGCTATTTTAAGTTATGTTCATGTGAAAACATAATCCTTTGAAATGACAGTTGATGGAAGTAAACTGTGTGTTTCTAATACTTGTGCATTGTCAAGGTAATGTAAAGGATGGTCAGCTTAGACAAAAATACAGTATATCATCACAACACTATCATGATACAGGATATGGATCACAATATTTTGTTTCTTGTAAGTGTATGAATACGTTTTAATAGAGAAAAAATGCATCAGCAAGGTTATGAAAACTGTACGGTGAGTACAAAATATTTCAGTGTAATTCAGTGTAACTAGAAGGAACTGGAGATAGAAGAAATGATAATGGCTTAATGGGATCCTCAGTCGGCTGTTACTATACAGTTGATGTAGTTACCATATGCTTGCTGTAATTGATCTTTTTATGATTCATGCAGTTATTCAGTGATCTAGAAGTACTGACGATGTCCACAAAATATTTTACTCACCATATTCCATTTATGTTACCATTTGGCATACTGGTCAGCAGAGTAGATGGGTACTCACATTCATTTGGCTGCACTGCATTTCTCATGTAAGGTTGTAATCATTGTGCAAGACTCTCAGAACAGTCAGGCTTCATCCAGCCTGCATCATCTCCGCACTGTGTATGAGTTACCATTGCCTTATGATTTCCTCCTAGAAGGAAACGCCTCACTCCTTGCCATGCTTGCTTCACTTTTCTCTGTAAACAAACCAGCTGCTACAGTAGGTTAAACTAGGACCTAATAATAGAAGACGGACAGCTGTATAGTTTTATGATAGGTATTTTGAGGCTCATATCCTACTTTTACCATCCATATATAGATAATCCTTGTCTTACTGCATTACAGCTTGGGACATGCAATGGTATGTTGGCTATGATTCCTCTCAAAAGATTACATAAATCGTAGCTTACAGAGGGATGAGGGAGTGGTGTAAAGGTCTCTGCACTGAATCATGTTTATGGCTATAGTAATACTATATTTTACCTCTAAGGGGGATTTGTATCATGAGTAAGCCTCAGCACTATCTTTTCTATAGGCCTGTTTTGCAGTGTAAGATTATAGATTGTACACATAACAAGTCTGCAGTAAAAGTGCTGAATGTGATACACTTTATGTCCTATCATGTATGTTATGTGCTATAAATTAGTCCTACCAATTAGTGAAATTGGATCCTTTAAGGTGCAACACCTGTTTCAGCAATGGGTGAACCTTAAAGTAGCTTCTTTGAAGCAGGTGTTTCAGCAATTGCACACACACAGCTTGTATAGTCTCCATTGAAAAGGAATGTGAATAAAAGTGGGACGCTCTGGAGCAGCCGCACGTGACACTAAAGTCACCTTGCCAAATGCCGAGCATCAACTATGAACTCCCCAGCATTGTACTGTGGAACAGTGGAAATGCAATCTCTGATGGAGCTCCATCCAGTATCATTGTGATGAGTCAAAGTGGCGCTTGGGATTCAGAACTAATCGACCAACCTCCTGACGTACCTGACCTCACTAACGCTCCCACGACATACTGCTATCAAGCTTTCATCTTTAAAAGAGAGAGGAGAAAAGCAAGCTCCACACTTGCTTCAGATCTGAAAACAGCTACTCCATCCTTCTACTTTGAGAAGACAACTTAACACAATGGGTCTGGAAGGATGTGTAGCTATGAAGAAAATGTTACTGAGAAAAGTAAATGTACAAGAAAGAAGAAGATTTACACACCAAACAAAGAAGCTGCTGGTTTTCTCAGAACAATGGACTGACCACCCTAGGGTCCAGACCTTAATATCACTGAATGTGCTGTGAGAAGCAGAAAAGCAGCAAACACTCAGCTTTGCAGGTATGGAAAAATATCCCTGCAGATTTCTTAGAAGACCTGAAAGCAGGTTAGCTGAAAAGAGTTAATTTGCCTAGCAGTGCTCATTTTCCTTACTCTGATAAATGAATAACCTAATGTATGTTTTGATGGCACATTAAATAAACTAAATGTGGTCACTAACTTTTACACGGTACTGAATCAGCATATAAAATGTTATTTGTCCTGCAATATAATTATAGACTGTACTCCTCTACTGGATACATAAACAACAAGAAGCAAACATTCTTATGTTTATATTTAGTTTTAGTTCGTGTGGTATTTTATGTCATTAAAGAAAACCCATGTCTCATTGAAAACACACACACACACACATGCACATACATCCTCACGCACCTGCGCAGCACACAAGCTTAAATTGCATTTAGAGGAAAAAATGGGAAAACCATGTCCTAACAAAAAAATCGTCTTTCCAAATATAATCCAGCTTCATCTCCGGTAGCCCACCTGTTTCCCTGAGTGCTGAGCAGAACTAGTTAAGGCTGGCTGCTCTGTGTCAGTGCAGTGGGGGAGCCAGCAGAAATGGCTGAAGCCTGTTTCAGCTCTATAATCCTGTGTTAAAAGGTATGGGCTTTAAGGACGCAGCCGTGTGTGGGTGTTAACCAGCACTGTTTGATCTGATGGAGTTATTTTTAAAGGCCAGTGCACCAGGAGGTTCTATCACACCTCTATTATCTGTAGGAGAGAGAGGGAGGGAGAGAGAGAGAGAGATTATGAGAGAGACAGAGAGATACAGAAAGGGAGAGAGAGAGAGAGAGAAAGAGTGACAGAGGGTGACAAGAAAATATATAATATTCTTTTACCCATTCTGAAAGTGACGTCCATCTGTCCGACAGTGGAGATGATGGTCAGGAAAAGCATTATTACTTCTTCATTTACAGATTTACTTTCCATATTGGATAAATAAAATACTTTAAAGAATGCAGTACGTTAATAACTGTTAAATTGTTAGTAGCACACTGTGACACTAAGAATTTCAACATGTCTAGAATGATATACAGAGCCAGAGAGGCTTCATAAATGATCAAGAAAGCTATGCAGCTTTGAAAATGAAAGTTAGGAAAAATGAAAGCCATGTAATTGAAAAGTGTGGATCAAATCTTGATGTAGAATAATAATAATAATAATAACAACCCTGATGTACTTAAATAATTACAGTTTTGATAGTTTTACTGGGTGAATTATTTCATGTATACACATAGATCGATAGATAACAAAGAAAATATAAAACATGCTCCTCTTTAATATCACTTGGCGTGGGACAACACTGTATATCTGCGCAATACACAAAAATATACATAGTTGCTCCCTGAAGGAACTGACAGGAATAAAACTAGGGTAGGTTTGACATCGTGAGACATACAAATGATCCAAGTCACATGCATGTAACGTAAGCAAGGACAGGCTTGTTGGTTGTGCTTTCCATTCTGACCCGTGCTGTTCATACGTGTTGGTAGCGTGCTTCGCAAATGAAGTGTGCCTCAGAGGAGAGTTCAAAAGCAATTCGAGCAGTTCGAAGAATTGGAGAGGGGTCGTACCGTAGGGCTCTGGGAAGCGGGATGGTCTATTGACGTACTGTATGCCATACCAGTCATGTGGATATTACCATAGCACGCTGTTGGCAGCAGTGGATTGAAAAAGTCACATGAAGGATCTGGTGACATGAAGGATCTGGTGACATGAAGGATCTGGTGACATGAAGGATCTGGTAGACTTAGACAAACCTCAGAGAGGGAGAACTGATGGATTGTCCGATATGTACAGAGTGACCCAGCAGCTACGATTGGGGTTATTTGGCGAGCAGTGATGCCCTAAATGAGTGATCCTGTTAGTGCCAGCGCCACTGTCAAGACGGCTACATGATGCAGGACTACATGCATGCATGTACATGAATATGTTTCGACCTAATCTATAACAGGTTGAAAGGTTTTTGATTGTATCCTGTAACTGTAATTCAGATGAAAAGTGATCTGTTGTGACTCTAGAAACAATAGCTTTGCGCACATTGAGCTTTCTCTGACGGTTTCTGGGAGATAGAAGGCGCTCGCCGGTTCATTGCTTTTTTGTGTATATGTACGAGATCTTGGAACATGATGGCGACCGTGCCTTAATGAAAAGCTGCTTTAGTGGCCCCTAAGCCATGACTCCTGACCTGAAGAAAGGATTATCTCTGTGCACGCCATGACCCTATTATTTCGTAAAGATTTCACTTCAGTGGTTCTGAGCTCTATGAACTAAAGTGCTGTGAATGCATTTGAAGAACTGTGTTCTGCTTTCGTCTTACTAAACTTTAAAGGGAGGTCAACTTGCTTCTTAGCTTATCTACGTTTAGTCAAAAGTTCTTGTAATTCATATTTTTAGTGTTCAATTTCCAGTTGCAAATACAAATTCAGTTCAACTGCTTCTTCTTAAGCTGAAATCTCTTTAAGTTTTTAAATGTTTAATCAGTTGACTGGACGGTTTACAGAATAGCAATTACATAACTTACACACTTGTAATAGAACTGAACAGACTGAACAGTAGTGTGATAATAGAATAATAGAAGTTACCAGAAATGTTGACTTATTCCCAAAAAGCAACTATTACCATATCACTTGCTATGCATGATTACGGAGCTTTCTGATTGATCAAACCTCTGTTATTACTGCCTTTCGTTTCACCCTTTACAAATGAAAAGAGCACCTGTCACTTTCCCACTGCAGTCTAGATGAATCATTCAGGACGGTGAGAGAATAATACGCATAGCCTGTTCAAACCGCTCTATTATTAGAACTGTAGAGGTGGTCATTGAGTTCAGATGACACTTAGATGACTAATTGGACCGCATATCATAGACATCTTTGCATGAATAACAAATAGCAGTCATACAGACAGGTTTGGCACTAAACTGCAGTTGTGTATAGTAGCTGGTTGTTGCCTGCTGATTTCAGGCCATGACCTATGGGGTAATAGCCTTGTGTTATGACTCCATATAACTATGTCTAGTATGTGAGCAACTGTTGGCCATAGACAAGAGGAAATAAATACTGCATTTTTTCCACTTGTTTCTCTCTCTGCCCAGTTACAGCAGACAGTGATTTCAGTGCATTCCCTTACACCAAGAAAAGAACAGACGCTTGACTTGAAGCACAGTGGGCAGTGCTTAAATTCCATCACTTTTATACAAAACACATGCAGTTGTATGCAAAGATTTTAATGCCCCTGGTCAAACTACATGCTGTGTTGAGTTTCTAAGCGAAAATGAATGAACACACATAATGCATTCTCTTTAGTGACCGCCCTTCTGCATAGTTTAATGTACAGTTAAACTGCTGTCCATTATGGATAATGATGGGCACCCACTGCACACCATCATTATGGACAAAAGGAGCAAGTTCAGTGACAGGTTACTGTCACAGAGCTGCTCTACAGACAGACTCAGGAGATCCATTGTCCCAAGAGCCATCAGGCTCTTCAACTCTTCCCAGTGGGGCCGGAGAGGGAAGAGGACTGATGAGGACTGCATCTCTTATGTTAAATCATAGGCTTTATTTATCTGCACTATTGACACTTTACTGTATATCCTGTACATCTGCACTCCTGGACACTCTAGACACTTTACTTAAATACCAATTTATGCACATGCTTATTCAGCATTGTCATTATTTGTTGATTCCTGCACCCCTTGCACATTTTATTATACATATTTTTACATATTTTCTACTTTCTACTAGTGATATTTGTATTTTTGTAGATGGATATTTTGTATATATTCTTGCCTCATTGTAATAAGTGAGATATATTTATCTATAGCAGGTGGTAGTATTTATAGTTTATAGTTAAGAATTTTGCTGAGCCTGTACTTAGTTATGTTCATACTGTACATCTATCTATCTATCTGTCTATCTATCTATCTATCATGTGAAACAATTAATCTAACAAGAAAAACTGCTCGGTGTAAAAGTTATGGCACTTTTTTTCCAATATGTTCAACTTAGCAAACAAGTAATAATTGTGCATTATGATGCATTTTTACATAGAAAAAGTGCAATATTAAGAAACATATTTCAAACCACTGATGAAATCTGTCAAAAATGCTTTGTATTGTTTGGCCACTAATAACACACAAAAACGTGATGTTTCGGCTTGTGCTGGCTACTCTCCACAACGAGGAGGGTTTTCTCGCTAGCCATAACCAGCAAGCTGATTGGCTCTTTTTCTTGAAGGGCTTTCTTTGTAAATATTGCGTTTATGAGCTTTCCCATTCATATTTAAACTGGTGATCTGTCCCCTCATTTATAATGTCTCTGATAAAACTACATAAGAACAGATTTGGTAAATTGGTAAATACTTCTAAATGCGTAAGACCTGTACTAAGCTTTAAATTTAACTTATTTGATGACATATTTTCAATGTTTATTCACAGAATTCAGCAACGGAAGCCTTGAATCTACATATTTTCCTGTATGCTTTATATTCTTGTACAGGGAAATGCATCCATATTATTGTTCATGGTAATCAACAATGTAATGCAGATGGGACAGATAAATATCAGGCTGGAAAATGCTCTAGTATTCCTTTAAGACACTCACTTCCAGGATACAAGGTATACTTTTATCATTATGATGCGAAGCAGTGGACAGGCTGTAATGCAAGAGAGTCTGGTTCAGGAAGAAGGATTATGATCATTAGTTAAGGTATCTTGGTCTGTCGTGATCCAAGTGTACTCCATCTTATATTCCACTGTAATGAGCTCTTATCATCCCACTATAACAAGAAAGGAGTTCAGTGCGTCAGAAGCTATGGCCTATATACATGCTCAAGTAGCATTACAAAGATTAGGCACAACACAAAACAACACAACAAACCCCCCTACTTACAGATATATGTACGCTCTCATATCGGCTACAGCACAGCTGGCAGAGAGAACACATCATACTTATCATATATTTTGTGATAAGGAAAGTGCAACAACTGCACCCTCTCAGTACATTAACGTTGATTTTACCAAGGAGCACAGACTTTGTTCTTTGTTCAAAATAGCCAAAGAGGGTGTTATCTTGTGAAGCTAGTTAGAGGCTCCTTTGCTGTAAGCTGAGCGCAAAAGAAAATGCACCAAAAAACACAACTATAATCTTACACTCGAAAAATGTGATGATTATAATACATGAAAATGACTCCAAGGCATATGGCTGAAGGTGGAAAACAGCAGAATGAAACTTTATGGAAAGCCTATGCACGCACTGTAGCCACACACTTTTAGAAAGTCCTTATATTCTAAGAAAGCTTTTATTCTTTCTTAGTTGTCACCGATTAGGATTTATTGGCTTCGCCCAAGTTTATTTGAAAGTGCCGGGCTAAGGAGTAGGATTCCTTTGTCATTTGTGACAGCCTTTGTTTGCCAAACAATTCAAACACATCTTTTCTGAAATGTAATTGTCCAGCACTATGCTGCTTTTCTAAATATACTTTTATCCTAGAGATAATAAATGAATATCTATTTTCCATTGTGTTCCTGTATATGTTTTGTAACATTTAATCACTGTCAGAATAAAACCTTGCTTCTCCAAAAACAGTGGCATAGCCTGAACTTCATTTTAGGTTGGGGGGGCCAACCTGCAACCACCTTCGTTATTGGTTAGCTAAATTGTTAGAGCATTACCCACCTTTTGTCATAACCGGAGGGACGAACATTTTGGAATATTAAAGGTACCATTTCAGAAAGCATACCATGGCAGGCACCTATAGGCTTTTTAACCTAACCTTCCTAACCATTTATAGCACACAATGTAGTTAGAAGTCATGGGAGAATGGTTGAAGATGGTGATGTTCTGGTCACTTCTGCACATTATTAAGCTTTGTTTTCTTTACCATGGTCAAGTACAAGTCCTGGCTGTCTAGAAACGTAGCCTATAGGAACTGGAATAGCTCAGTTTATTCACACTACCAAGAGAAACAGGATGAACAAAGCTGCCTTCCATGCCTTTATCGAATGAGCGTTAGCCATATTCTACCTAGAGTAGTTTTACCTGGGGAGTTGCTGTAATTTGAGAGATTAGCAGTGAGTATCGTGGTTCTAATGCAGTAGTTTTTGTCTGCTAACTCTGCTGAGTAATAATTGTGGGTTGTATTACCTTCTATAATTTGGGGCTCCTTCAGAAGTAGTAGTTCTGTTCAAACTGATCTCACGGTAATGTAAGGTAATGACAAGACCTGGTAATTAACATCAGTGCCTCTGTTTTTTGCCGGACCGGAGATGAGGCTAAGCACAAAAATGTGACTCTTCCCACAGTTCCGTTATGAGACTTACAGGACTACTGCGTTACAGGACTACTGTTATCTAAAACATTTCTTGGTGATGGGCTAGATAAAAGGAAATTGAAATGAAATGCCTGAAGGTTCCTCTCACAGGGCTGTTTCTGTCATTTATTAAGTTTAATGGACCCACTGTACTAGCTTGCATACATTGGTCTGCTTGGCTTGATAATGTCCGCACCCTGCTGACTGGACGTCACTGCTGGATCTCCCTTGGACAACCCACATTATTGTTCTGCCTATAAGGTCTTAATCTCCTCAAACGGATTTTAGATGCACACAGACTTTTATTTTGGTGGAGTGGAGAGATAAATATATGAAATCATATAGTTGAAAATGTTGCCACACTGTACTAAATTGGTTACAGCTATATAACCGGTAAAAGTATTTACTAAACTAAATAAATAAAATTAATTACAAAACTACTAAATTACTTACTAAACTAATAAAGTTAATGATGAAAGAAATAAAGGAGAAATCTGTAAATTGGACTGTGAGGGCAAAACGAGTTATGAAAAGTGGCTTTTCATCTAATACGCTGCTTAATCACCGGAGGGCTGCCCAGAAAATGGTGAGCACAAAGCCAGCGGGTTGAAACCTCGCCATCCATAGGCCAACAGGTGCCCTGCTATCCACTAGCTATCTGGCATCCATCTTAACGCTGAAGTGGATGTCCAGGGTTTGACATTTCAATGTGGGCTGTCTAATGTAAGGAAATTACACAGATACTTTATCCCGTACGAATCAGCCCGCCGAATCCTTTACAAACTGCATTATTGGACCTGTGATAGTGAAACGAATCGAGCTAAAATCAGTTGGAAAAATCAGAATTAGAATGCAAGAACTTATCAGTCTTGATAAGTTCAGAAATCTAGGGGGTACTCACTTCCAAGCACCATCCCTCACCCCCCACCCAACTGCACCTCTGCTCCTTCTCTATAAAATATTCTTTACTTTAATGTGTACTAACAAAAGAATGCTTTCTATTGGCCCATTTCTAACAAAGTGTTCCCCACAACATACAGGGTATCAAACATTTCCAAATGAGAGGAATTAAAAAGGGTTACAAAGCTTGGGTCTAACAGCAACAATATTCCAAAGAGCGGAAGTAATTTGTGCATGTCAAGTGATAAATGAAGAGCCTCTGGTCCTTAAATAGAACTGATAGAGGAGACGTTTCCTTAGAGTGAATCCTCAGGAGCTCATTCTTAGCTGTATAACCTGGCATGACTTCTTAGCTGTATAACCTGGCATGATAAACCATGATGAGACTTCCGCTGTATTAGCAGGAAAGGGCTGGACATGTCCTCTGTTGGCCTCTCGCTCAGAGCAGTGTAAGGTTACTTAAGAATGGCAAGGCTTCCACAAGCTGCTCAGCATAATTACACCTTACATAAAGTACTCGTCTGAAACGAGAGGCAAAATAAGAACAAAATTAAATCAGAGAAGTGTCACTCATCAAATCAGGCTTTGCGTGCTTTTGCTTGAAGTTGTAATTAAGTTTGCGCAAGATAATTTCATTATAAATTAATGCAGTTGTGTAATTATGTGAGGTTGCACATCTTGTTTAGTCTCAGCCCTTATTAAAATATTACGGAGCAAGTGAAGAATGCTTTGATGCAGTGACTAAAAGCATTCAAAGGCTCGCCTCCGAGCACAAGCAGTACGGGTTTATTGTTAGTGCCATATTGAAACCTTGTTCGTTTCTGTTTGTTGTGGTTTGTTATCACCAGCCTCTTACATTTTCTCATTACATCTCATTACATGCATTTCATACTCTACGGTGCAGAAGTCAGAGAGCACTAACCATTTACTTAAGTTGTTTCCTTTTCTCAGTAACGGCTTCTTGACAGCTACACATCCTCACAGTGGAAGGATGGACAGGCTGTGACCGAGCGTAGTGTAGTGGTATTTATGGGACCCTGCTAAATTCATTCAGTGCTATACAACAGTCAGATACCAACATACATTGACTGTATCTCATTTTCAGTCAAAACAGTCACTAATTATGGGCTGCAGAGTTCAGTCTTAGAAGTTGGTTGCATTTTTCCCCTTCTCGCAATCCAAACTCAAACAAGTAAACCCAAACCCATTCAGGAATATTGAGGTCTGGAGGTGGCCAGCTCTTAGTTCTTAGAACATCAAGTTCTGTGCTTCTATTTTTATCATTTTTGTCTGTTTCTGTGTTTCCTAAAAGCCTCTTGACAGTTACACATCCTTTCAGACCCATAGTGTTGAGTTGCCTTATCATAGTGGAAACCACTGTGCATTATTTCTTCTTAGAGTGGAGCTTGATTTTCCCCTCTATCTCAAAGATGAAAGCTTTAGGTAGTGTTTATCTGATGCTGGCAGCTTTGACAGTTGTAATTGTGCAGTTTTGACCAGGATGGTCTCTGACTTGTGAACATGATACTGTACATTAACGTAGGAACGCCCTGTGAAGTTTTTTTTACGTGTGAACGTCCCGTGAAGGTTTTATGACAACAGCGTGTATAGAGCCGATCACATGATGTGCATCTGTCTGGCTGTCCTAGAGAGGGGGGCGTGTGTACGCGCGCGAGTGTGTGAGCTCGGAGAATTGGGGCCAAATAATCCCACAGTCTGGATGGCTGGAGTCAATCTTAATTGCGCTGGAGACATCCGTCATGAGAGTGGCAGGATTAATGGATCGCTTAGAGATTGGATGCCATGATGGAGTGCGTTGGGGGATTGGAGCAAGAGATAAGGGAGAAAAAGAGAATTCTATAAAGAGTGGAGTGCTGCAGCCAAATCGACCAGCATGAGAGGCTTGTTCTATCTATAGATCAGGCTTCATGAAAATGCAGTGCTGTGCGCTCTTGTTTATTTATGTCAAGGAAATGACCCAGCGAGAATCGGGAGCCTCTGCAATTAGATGGTGTTCTTCTTTATACAAACTGAGTAGATAAAATTGAAGTAATCAGCTACTTGTATATAAACTTACACTAAGTCTCATTGACTCTTCATTGCAGCTACAGTACGCTTCTCATTAGCACTGTGGTGTTGACACTACTCTTTAAGGTTTTTAATGAGATGCCTCAGTGAATCGCATTGTGTTAATCAGACGAACAGGTGCCTTCAAATGGTTCTTTTGTTCACCTGAAACTCTGATCTCATTATGCAACACGGATGCTGATTAAATTTATTACCACTAATGCTTGACTTGGCGTAGCTGCCGCTAGTGAAGAAGGCAAAGATTTCACAGCTGTTGACAGAGGGACTGCATCCACTGATAGGAAACTGATAGGAAATCAGAAATCCATTCATGCATTCCAGTCAGGGTGCAAAATACATTGTTTGCTTATTGTCATTGTGATACTGACCTTGCAGACAGCTGTAGTATACAAATGGACCCTCTCTGATTTTTATTGTGTACTATGAGCATCTTGGCCAAAGTAATGCAAGCCATTCTTTAACCATTTAACATTATTAATTCAACAGCGGATGTTAATTAAGCTGGAGAGCTTATCACAGTTCCACTTATCACAAGGTCAGAGGCCAGCATGCATGTGTTTAATTTTCAGTCAAAATAGACACTAATTATGGGACATTTTTTTCCATGCATTTTGCATTTTTTCTGCTGCTCACAATCCAAGTAAACCCAAATGGATTAATGGATGTTGAGGTCTGGAGGTGGTCGGCTCTTAGTTCTGAGGACACCAGCAGTTTCTTTTTTGTCCTCTTCCATACAACGGCTTCTTGACAGCTACACATCCTTTCAGACTCATAGCGTTGAGTTGCCTTCTCACGGTGGATGGATGAACAGAAACACCTGCAGGGTGTCAAGTGAGAGTGGAGCTTGAGTTTCTGCTCTCTCTCAAAAATGAAAGTACTGTTTATCTGTTGGTGACAGTTTTGGTGGTCTAGCAAGTCTTATTATTGCATGGTTATTAGCAGTACCTTTTAATCTGTATCAGATTTGGAAACTGTTTATTTGTTTATTTTCCCTGTGCAAGTGCATTATCTTACACATAATCTCCTCAGAAATATCTCCTGAAAAAGAAATAATTTGGGCTTAAATTAAATGAATGAATGGTGATCTGTGACTTTTTGTACTTGACAACATAAGATGTGACAGATCTGCTAAGCTTTGTGCATGTTCTTCCAGATGCCTACCCAATCTCAGAGGTCGTGTATAAGTGGACCCAGGGACCTGCTAAGTCTGTGGTTGTGGCAGAGGAAGGTTCCCGACTCAACCAGTACCATCTGATTGGCCAGACAGCCGGCACTCAGGACATCAGCACCAGCAGAGGTAACCCCCCTCTACCCTCAGGCACAGCTGTCAGTCACGTCAGCATCTGGCCGTCATCTCCACAGTCACTAGTGGCATAACCCAGCTAATACCCCATGTCCTACCCTATTTGCATGCACGTTATTTAATCTTACCGTGAAAACACATAATATCTGAATACAGAGGCAAACAGCTTGGGTGTGGTTGTGGTTTGACTTCAGCTGTTATATGCGTATTGTTGCTGAGATAAAACATTATTATTGTTATTATGATATAATTACATTGTAACAACATCTTATTCTGAACAGTTTCGATCCATTCTATTAGCCATTGGTCATGAAATGTTCACACAGCTTGTGTGCCTAAGTCACGTTACGTTAGTGATGCTGTCCCTGTTTAAAATGTGGTCCCACTCTGATTGTGCAATACTAGTGTGAGAAGAAAAGAGTTTTCAAATCAAGCTGGATGGGGATGACAAATGAATGGCATGGATTTGAGAACACCTCCCACTCACGGCCAGCTGTCTCTAGAGCCTGACTGAGATAGAGGAAGAGGGAGAGAGAGAGGGAGGGAGACAGAGAGGGAGGAAAAAAACACTTATCCCTGTCCTGAACCATTGGGTCTGGAGGGTTAATCCGTGTGCCTCCCCATCAGTTGTGCTTTTACTGAGTGACGTCAGCGGGCCGCCATTGGCTGGAGCTGGCCCGGGACACTGGGACACGTGGGAAAGGGGGCGGGAAGGAGGGGGGCCCAGGCGGCATCTGCTTAATTCGGTTATGTAAAGAGGGGTGGTAATACACTGTTATCATAGCTGTCTTCAGCCCAGGGGTTATTACAGGGTGCACTTAGGGGGCGGCTTCCCCGTCTGTAGATAGACATATATGGATGGCCTGTCATCTGCAGTAAGATGAAGACCTTCAGATGGTCCCCCTTTTTTCCAGCCCACATTTTTTGCTGAACACTCCTGACTCAAGCAACATGGTATAGGTGTACTCGGAGTTAGATTAGAGCACATACGAGGACAGCCTGGTAGGTCCCAGGCAATGGCTAGAACCATTGCATTAGGGGCATTGTTTCACCCTGATCATGAGCAAGACCTGAGTAGTTTGTCAGCCACATCTTCTTTCTAAACTCCCTGCAATCCCATTTGTCTTCGCTCTCTCTGCTTGGCACTTGCAGCTCACAGTTAACTGGATACTCAGGTGGCCACAAGAAGAAACTAGGGCTGCAGAAATGCCATTGTGATTTTATTGCGGCATATTGCTGTTGTGCTATGCCTTGCAAAACACATTAATCAGACCCGTCATGGTTATGTTATTTTGACCAAAATTGTTCAGAATATTGTTGCTGTCCAAAAAAACCTAAATAAATTAACCATAGCCATCGGTCCGTTCAACATGAAATTGTTATGTCCACAGTGTAGTGGACAGCTGTGTGGTCAAATAATGTAGAAAATTAAAATGTAAAAAATCTTTGAATAGGAAAAACATGTTTGTTGGATCTTATAAGGCATAGAAGTTTAGTCACACGGCTTACAACACATTATAACCAAAATGATTTGTTAGCACACGTCTTTGCATCTCTGCTCTGGCCCTAACAAAAATGGAAATATTGGGATAATTCTCTGAAAACCTGACGATTTAGATTATTATTACATATTACATGAACTCAATAAGAAAAACTTAAAGAAAGCAACTGTGTTCATGTAACATGTCTTAGTCTGCAACCACTGGACACAATAAGATCATGAATCGTTTTTTAGAAGATCGTTGCTGTCCAATGAAAAACATCTTTCCATTTTCGTTTTTTTTTTTTTTCATTTATGCATCATTTTAATACAGCAGCTGCTGTTTACATTGTGTGCAAAATTCATAATGAATGAATGGACCAACAGAAATGGCCCAAAACAGCTTGGAAAAGCATCTGGTTCTGGTTTTTGCCCTTTTCTATAAAGTTGACATTTTGGAGATACTTGTTTTTCTTTGGACAGCAACAATATAGTGCAGGCCTTGTGGAACCATTTGACGATTGCAGAGGGCATGGTCTTCAATAAGGCCTTCTCTTCTTTCTTTCTTTTTTTCCATCCCTCCCTCCCTCCCCCACTCATGCCGTCTGTGTTGCTTTGGCTGACTTGCAAGGAGAAGGTTGCGGGGCTATTAGTGGCGCTAATCTGAGGTGCAAACCCTCTTTAACAAAGTCAAGAATAGACCCACCAAGACCTCACAGCATGGGCAGAGTCATTAGCAACAGCTAAACTGAGAAACCCGGTGAGCACAGCGAGAGAGAGAGAGAGAGAGAGAGAGAGAGAGAGAGAGAGAGAGAGAGAGAGAGAGAGAAAGAGAATGGGAGAGAGAGAGAGCGAAAAGAGTGCCTTAACTGCCAAACTGATGTGAAATTATTGCCAGTGAAAATGTCAACATTCCATCACTCACACCTCACCGATAAAGAGGTGCAGATGACCCGTCACCTTTTATCATCGTAAAAAACAAAAGCCTTTCTGAAAAGAGCACCATGCGATTTAGCAAGCTTAACCTTTCAGGTTTCTGCTCGAGGGGTAGCAGCAAAAGCTGACCACTCACCAGTTGACCAACATGGCAGCGTTGTTCTCCGCTATGAAGGGTAGCTCGCCGTAAACACTCCAAAAGCTGAGCAGTAAGATCCACCACAGCCGCATGGTTACCTCCTCTCAGAAGAGTCCCATCCAAGGCAGGCTTTTCCTAAAAGCTCATAGGCGTGCGGGACAGAGGAAGGGAATGAGGTGGACGTTGTGAGCCCCTCTCACTGAGGACACCCTTGCCCCCGGGGCCATTCTGAAGAGCCTCACTGGTCCAAACTTTTCTTTAAGATCCTGTGTCCTGCTCTCAGCAGCGCTTGGCACCCTTCATCTGATCTGCTGGGTCAGTCACAGGGCACTGTCCACTTCTTCCTGCGCTTTCGGCTGCACTTCCTGCCTTCTTTTCTCCCTTTTCGCTTTCCTTCTTGTCCTGTGTGCTGGATAAGATGGTGTATTGCCCATACGAGGTTGGCCTGGCCTGACGTTGGTGGGGAAGAACGAGAGCTAGAAAGGGAGAGAGAGAGAGAGACAGGCAGAGAGAGAGTGAGAGAGAGAGCGAGGGAGAGAGAGAGCTGCAGGATGCAGATTGTGACAAGGGATTAGTGGGACACAAAAATCGGATTTTGCCAGGAGAAAGCAGCAGTCATCAGTGGATTTTCTATAGTTTATCAGACTCTGCGGCTCGAAAGGATTTTTTTTAAAAGCTCTGAATGCAATCTTTGCTTGGTTAACAGGATATATGATGTTTTTTCCACTCTTGCATTCTTTCATTCCTGTTAATGATTTACTTAACCGATGTCCCTGCACAGAGTGTGAAGCCCACATGTGAACATGATCAAAGGGCTCAACCCACCTGCTGCAACCTCCATGTAACCACCTCCATTCATAATCAATCGCATATAGAGTATATATCATAGAGTATATATTATGATGTCATGTTAAATGGTTTTCACATGATGAAGGTGATTGTAGCTATTTAATCTCATAAAATGCTTGTCGTTGAGTAATTATTCTTAAGATAGATTAGTCTGTATGCAGGGTGGGAAATATATATATATATAATAGTATAATAATAATATACAGGCAACCAGACCTTTTGGGGCCATTTCTGTGGATCCATTCATCATGAAATTGTCACATAATTTAAATAGCATTTGCTGTGTTCAAATAATGCACAAAAGTAAAAAACACATAATAAGCAACGGTCATCAATATAGGGGAATGTGGGCTTATTATTGGCAAGCAACATGTCACTGTTGTCACAAAACATATTTAAGGTCTACAGTTTGACATGAAGACCATTGTTGTATCTTTGCTGCATTCACATTGTTTGTACTGATGAATAAAAACATGTAAGAAACTGTACAGTTTCTTTTCACTGAAAGTACATATCACATATTCATGAAAGTTTAACACATCTAAAGCATTTTGGAACAAAAGCCTTAAAGTATTTATGTATAACCATCAGCATATATATACTTTCAGAAATATCAGATATTGCCAACAGCCCACAATTGTCGTCTCAGTGCATCATCAATTTCAACTTATATCTTAGTTGCAAACATCAGGTAGTCTATAGATTTAGTTTCATTAATATTTCTTTTCAGAATCAGACAGTTCAGGTGATTTATTACATTTTTAATATGTTATTATGTTTTTTTCTGCCTCTATATGTGTGTTTAAGGGCTGAAGTAGATTTTGAAGGGGATATTTTTGCCCCTGGTTATTTCTGGCACTAATAGTAACTACTATTAATTATGCATAATTAAACTAATACATTATGTAATACCAAGAGTGAGAAATTGGAGTGTGGAGTTGTGGACATTGGACTGTGGACTTGTATTATTATTGCATCAGTTATTTTTTAAGAGCTAAATGAGCTGTTGATGTCTCAGAGAGTAGCAGACATCCCAGTAGAGTTGACCTTACAATAACTGACCACTGTTTGGTGCTAATGAGCCTGCTGGACTTTAATCTGTCTGCAGATGGGCTCATAAATGCAGTCTTGCTTTCAGCTGCTCTTGCCCTTGTTTAACTTCTTTTAACACATTTCTCATTTGTTCTTATCATATAGCAGCATAGAATGATCTCTCTCTCTCTCTCAGTCTCTCTCTCTCTTTCTATAAACCTCTCAAATGGCGTGAACTCACCCCCCCACACTTTAATCACACTCTCTATCGCTCTCTGTCTATTACTCATCTGTTCGCCGCGTCCTTGCTTATCTTTCTATCACATTTTTTTATCCCTCTGCTTTCTTTCTGATCCTCTCTATGTACTTCTCGCCTTACAGGTCAATACACGGTGATGATGGCCCACTTCTACCTGAAGAGGAAGATTGGTTATTTTGTAATTCAAACCTACATGCCCTGCTTCATGACAGTCATCCTGTCCCAGGTGTCCTTCTGGCTGAACCGCGAGTCTGTGCCTGCCCGGACAGTTTTTGGTCAGTGCCTCCGCCAACACAGATAACCCTCAACAGACCTCTTTACCACAAACTATATCGGACTCCAATTCCTGAAGACAGTGATAGTGTAAACAAGGCATCTTTTGGACACGGCTAGTCTTTCCGCTGAGAATTCTCTGATCTTTGAGCATAATGATTCCTAGCTGGTGCTTGCCTCCGCTGTTAATTAATTTTGTGCTTAATACATCGATAATTCTCATCAAAATGGAAATCGGAATCGACAGGAGAAGACAGACGTATTGATAAACTAATCTGCTCTGATGACTGTTTTTTGAATTTGCTCTGCTGCTCCTGTGCAGCGCGGTGCTCTTGTGTTGTACTGTTCTGTAAAGCATCAAAGCAGCACAAAGACCTGAGCAATGAGTGATAAACCTGCAGTTTATGGAGTTTACAACGTTTCTACAGTACATACATATATATATATGATCTGAGAATATGTAGTGTAATGTTCCATTAATGTTTTTAGTGGGAAGTTTACTTTTGGTTCTCAGAATGTTCTTTCTAAAGGTAGAAGATGGTTCTCTAAAAGCAATCTGTCATCTCGCATCTCAGTAACATCCATGTTGCTCTGAAAATGCAGTCTTCTTTTGTTATCATGTAAGATAATTTGTAGCTCTGATAACATCCTCAAAACATCCTCTGAACTTTTCAGTTAAAACATTATGTCTTAGTTAACATTTAACCTTATAGGAGCATTACTTGAAATTATAACCATCTTTAAAATGTTCTTTGACCTTCAGATTAAAACATTATCTATGTCTCTTTAACTTTATTAGAACCTGTAGGTAAAGTTAGCCAGTTCCCAAGTCCTGGGAACATTCCCTGCTAGCTGGGACTGATCGAGTCAGTCTGCTACTTTTAGGTGGTTCAAGACTAAACAAAAGTACCCCAGTGGCCATGTTAGCATGAGGCTAAAAACAGCCATTGCTTTATTTCTGCTACCTTAAAAAGTGGATTACTTCATATGAAACAGACTAGACAGTGAGAGTTGATTAAAGGACTGGCCAAGCTAGTTTGGCCAAACAGGCTAACATTAGCGTACAGTGCAGTAATGTGTCACGTTATCTGCTTTTATTTATGCCACAGTGGTATAATACTGTGGTTATGACTAAAGAATTTCAACCCACTACTAGTATATACTCACATTTGACACATGATACCCTAACTTTATGCAGCGCATAAAAGTATGAGTTAGTTGTAGGACTGTGGCATAATTGTCTGGATGTTCCGACACATACTGACATGGAGTAGCAGCATTCGGGAAGCTTGGTTCTTTAACATGCTGACCTAAATATGATTACATACTGTAATAATGTAATATATTCAGAAAATATTGTTATAGTGTCCAGCACTCAGATCTTATATATATGCTTTCATAGTACATGGTCTTCTTATGGTTTTCTAAATACAATAAGTGCCCTTAATACTGTACTAGCCTTCCTGACATGATGCTGTATTTAAATACTCAAGGTGTATGTCCTCGATTCTGTATAAAATCGTATTATTTTTCTCTCTCCTCAGGTGTGACCACTGTATTGACCATGACCACGCTTAGTATCAGTGCCCGTAACTCTCTGCCCAAGGTGGCCTACGCCACAGCCATGGACTGGTTCATCGCTGTGTGTTATGCCTTCGTCTTCTCCGCCCTTATCGAGTTCGCCACAGTCAACTACTTTACAAAACGCAGCTGGGCCTGGGACGGCAAGAAGGCCATGGAGGCTCAGCAGCCCAAAGTGAGTGTATGCATGTGTGTGTGTGCAGTACTGTTCAAACCTCAGAGACTACCCTTTGTTCATTTAACTGCCAGCCAAAATCCTTCGTTTTTAGTGTCAGGAAAAAAGCAGAAAACAACAGAACTCTTATCAATAAAATATGATATATTTTCCCAGTATTTAACGTGTTCTCGTAATACGAGTAATCCCGAACACATTCAGTGACATTGAAGTCCATTGTAATGAGAATACCAGCAGCTTCCTTGTGTTATTTGCACAGTTTATTGTTCTGTTGCTACAATGTTAAAAACAATAGAATAATTCTATTTGGTGCCACATATACACATATACAACACAGTCCATCAGTCTGAAGAATGATTTCACCGTATAGATCTCTAAACAGGACCATTCCTTTTACTAAGAAACACTTGAAAAACGTTTATATTGAGTGTGTTATTTTTCTGGTGACAGTTTTGGTGGTCTACCAGGTCGTACACCTGGTTGTTATGAGTCTTGTTTCCTTTATCTTTATTACTCAATGAGTTTTGGAACTCCAGTGTTTTTCATATGGCCCGTTCTTATGCAAGTGGATCTCATCAGAAATATCTCCTAAACATCACTGGCCGCTTTGACCGGAAATTAATTAAAGGTAGGGATGCCTCAGACTTTTGCACAGTTCAGTGCAAAAAGCGAAGTATAGTTAAACCTGCAGTAAAGTGGAACGAAGAAATTCCTTTCACAACAGTCACTGAAAGAGAGCCATTTACAATCTAGTAAGAGAGTTTCTCTTTAAAGGCATCACTTTGCTTCTTAAAGTTATGTGATGCATTCATGTCATCCATTACTGAGAAGTCAGAGAAGATGATTACCCTGTGCTTTCATCAGTAATGGTTTTGCAGGGCTGAAACATCTCGAGATGTTTAGAGTAGTTTTGTTTTCTTTCATGTTTCAGACATTGAGCATCACTCAAATATTGATCAATCAATCTATTAGTGACAGTGTAATTGTTGCTGAGGTCAGCAGTTTGATTTTTCACTAGAGTGCTTCGCCCAGTGTCCCCTGGAAAAGCAGCCCCTCATAAACCCACTTCATCCACTGTTCCAGAAGTACATTTAAATGGCAGGCTTTTGCCTGTGTTTACGTAAGAGCTATTTTCTCCAAGGCACTAATTTATAGTCTGCAATGTCCACAAACAGTAGTCAAAGCCCACTCAGTGCTGATGTTCTTATTGTTTGTGTACAGACTTGACAGCAGGACTTGCGGAGGTCACGTCTGGGGCCTTAAACTATGCTGTCAGAAAGGTCAGATGGGCGGTATACTCTCACTCAGTGGCACTCCTGCTGAGGATTTCATGATCAGCCCTTGGCAACGGCACAGGCCACAGGCCATCCTTTTCATTTGCCGTGTCAAGGTGTTTTTGTTTGTTTTCTGTCTGCAAAGCGCCAAAGCAGATCAGCAGAGAGAGGCCTTGTGAGGTCTGCGCGCTTTAAGCGATTCAGTGCGCAAGGGCCAGTGACAGAGGCGCTGAGAAGAATAGGATGAAATGGGCTGATGCTGAGGCGTTAAAACAGAGAGTCCGATCGATACGTCTCCACAGCTCAATATCCACTGCCTTCCACCTGCATGACCGGGCACTGGGGCAGCTCCCTCCTCCTGCACATACTGGAGCATTTAAACCTGAAGCTCAAAAGTCTTGCCTTACTGCTTTGCTGATCAGCGTCTCATTAGAATTGCATTGCATTGCATAATACATTGCATTAAGAATTGATTGATATGAATTTACCAACTCTGCAACATGCTTTCTTCGGTTATTATGTAGCATTTCTCTGCCATGAAAGGCTTGACAAAGCATAATACACTCATCATCAAAAATAATAGTTGCACCCAGCAGGAAGTGTTGGATTGCAATGCTATGATGCAATACTAAGATAAATGTTACCAGGAACAATAAATGATAATAAATTTAGACTGATATGGGCAATATTTATTGAGCTACACATACAGAAATACTGTCTCTCAGTATGGCATCAGGCCACCATGTTTTCTAATGCACCATGCATACGTCTCAGCATGGAGTTGTAGAGGTTCCTAATGGTGTCATGTAATAATCCATCCCATGAATATTCTCACACTTCCTACAGATTTTGTGGTAGGGGTGGAGGTGGAGTGACACCAGGCTCTCTGGACATGTAACATGTGACAACAAACCATTTATCTTGGTGCTGATCCACACACGGATTCATTGATTGTCTCCACCAAGACAAAAGCGTGATTTATCACTGAAGATGACCCGCAGCCATTCTGAGTCTCTCCATGACAGTCTGGCACGACACCATTGCAGTCTTTGGCAATGTTGGCATGGTGTTAAGGGCAGTCCTTGTAATGGTCTGCCTGTATGTAGCCGTGCATTGTACAAACCTCACCCTTTTGTACAATGAGCTTACAATATGGCAAAAAAATTGATGGCAGTTGCTGTAAGAAGAATATATATACTGCACAAAATATGGAGCACAAAGCTTGAGTTGAACACAGTGCAATAACACAGTGGTTATAGCTAAAAGTGTTAAGAAAGTAATGTGGAAATGTGCAGACTGACACTGTAATAAAGGAAACTAAATGAAGTAAGCCATAGTCAAACCCACCACACAGAAGGAGCCTGTTCCTCTATAGAGGCATGAGAAGAAGCAATTGCCATGTTCAAATATGCATACATTGGTAACACTTTGCTTGGGCAATATTAGTAAGGCTACATGACATCTACATAAGCTCATCATGACAGCTGACATAAACTTACATAAACATTTATAAGGGCTCAGTCAGGTACACATGATTTGTAACAAATTTGCATTTGCCAGCTTTGATGGCAATGTCTATGTCAAGTGACATGGCATTAGGTTATGACATAGATGTTGTAGTTTACTGTAAATTTGTATGTAAATGTTTTCTCTACAGAGAACATGCTTTTACATATGCACAATGCCCAATTTCAGTTTGTTTGCTAAAAATAAACAAAACATGTCATCAGGGTTGTTCAAACTTTTGCATATGATTGTGTGTCACTGCTGATAGTATTACATAGTTTGCCGAGTATTTTCCAAGGCTCAGAGGTAAAGTGAGTTTCACTTTAATATTTATAAGGTTTAAGCTATGTCAGCATTATGTCACTGTGATGTACACTAAGCTATAAAGTCAGTTGTCACAACAGAATGTCAGAAAAATTTGATGTCAGCTGAAACAGCATTATGGAAACCCATCCCACTGTAAGGCATCAGTCGTCCACATAAGTTTTAAAAAATGTCCACCCCAGAGAGTGTTTCCAAAAGTTCCTTTTTCGGCTTTTTGCGGCTTTCGTGTAGGTAGGGTTTTAGGGCGAGTTCCTGCAAAGCAGTGCCTTTACAGTTTCCTCACTGATCAAAACAAACCACTGAGGTGAGGCCTTGCTGAAAGAGGGATGACCCTGCTGTGTCAAGATCATCAGTGTTTTCTTCTCCCCTTAGAAAGAGTCCTGTACATGTTTCTTCACTTTTAATATGGACTTGTTTTCTGAAGGATATGCAGTGTATCTGTTCTCATATACAGATAATAGCTCACTTGACTGTAGGATATTGTTCATAGGATAGGCAAGAGGCATCAAAAGGCTGTTACATAATTCAGAGCGACTTACAATTTGATTATGTTTACAGAGGTGTTAAGAGTCTTGCCCAAGGTCTCATAATGGTATAGCATAGTGTACTTGCCCAGATGGGGGAGTGAACCCCAGCCTACAGCATGTAGGGCAGAGGTGTTATCCACTGCACTATGCCAACCACACCACTTAGTTAGTTTTGATAATTTGCCCATTGGTATAAACATGTATAAACATTTATGTAGGGTTATGTCAGTTCTCATGTAGCCTTATGAACAGTGCGCAACAGTACAGTGGTAATGAAAAGTCAGACAACATCTATTGTGACAGTAGAGGTGCTTATGTCACAAAATCCTAATAGCAAGAATAGTCTGAACTGAACTTTCATTGCTCACCCCACCCCATCCTACAACGGCGTCTTCACATTTCAGTATGTGAAAGCAGAATGGAGTATTTGAGTTTGTTTAATAGTGTTGATGATGTTGTGTCGTTATATGAGGTCACGCTAGTTTGTGTCTGTAAGCTAAGCAGAGTTGAAGAGAAACAGAACACAGATTTTAAAATAAAATCTTAATGATATTTCACTTGTAATAGAGATCTTTAGTCCTTCTGACATGCATGCATTGTTGGCAGTGTGCAGATGAGACAAGTTCACTCCAGTCCTTCGGGAGGACCTTTTAAACCATAGCCTCCACTCCTCCATTACGATGGTGTCTCTTGATTAATTAATCTTCTCAGCTTTGCTGTGCAGAGGCAATTGTCTCTTACAGAGCTGGATCTTTGTTAACAGCATTGTTCTCCTCTAACAAGAAGGCTACAACCTTCAAACCGCCTTATTATCTGTGCTATCAGAGTAGCTGAAGCTGCAGTGACATTCTCACAGTGCCTAAAAGCACTGCAACCTTTAAAACATCATGATGCTTAGATACACTTCATTTTATACTCCTTTAGTGTAGGAAAAAATAACTATTCTACATCTCTAATCTGAAAGTCTTAAACATAAATGTTCTAGTAAATCTTGGATTAGACTTATAGAAAGACTTTATTGGTATAGAATTAACATGTGGATCATCCACTGAAAGGTTCATTAGGGAACAAAAAGTGGTTCTTCTACAGCATTGCTCCATAGAACCATCTTCATTACAAAGCCCGCATTCATCCTAAGTAGTTTGTTAGTTCATGTATTGCCTTTCCTTGACCTCTGATACATCAAAGGCAACTTGGATTATCAGTCTCAAATGTGACTTTAATGCTTGTAATGCCTTTATTTTTTTCTAGTAACATTTTTAGTGTATTTTAGGTCTTAATGTAGTAAACTTTGTGTTTAGTCCAAACTGATTGGACAATTATCAGAGTGGAAGGTTCTGATACCACATAGAAAATCCTGGAAATAAATAACAGAAAGTTTTGAAATGACAAAAAATGAACAACATATAGATTATGTCTTAGTAAAACCAACTATTCACGATTCTGCACTATTTTTTATTCACTAGTCAGATGTAAGCAATCATTTTCCTTCTGTTGTGCATGTGCTTAGAGGGACTTATATTCTGAAATTCATGTAAATGTTTTAAAGATTGATTGAAAATGTGTTAAATTAGAAAGGTATGGTCAGTAGAAGCAGTTACACTAGAGGTCTCAGACTATTAGACCCCACTGTAATTTTGCAATTTAAAATGTTTTCATTTATTGTATTATCACTGGTTTTTCACAGAAAAAAGATCCATTGGCACTATCCAAGAAGGCCAACAACGCCTGCTCCACCGGAGTGAACTTCACGGCTAACATCAACAAGGATGCTGCCATTGCCACAATTTCCAACAGCACAGCTGTTCAGATGAAGTCCGAGACCAAGCCAGCGCTGGACCCCAAAAAGACCTACAACAGCGTCAGCAAGATCGACAAGATGTCCCGGATAGTGTTCCCTGTCCTCTTCGGCACCTTCAACCTGGTCTACTGGGCCACGTACCTCAACAGGGAACCGGTCATCAAAACGAATGTTTGACCCACACAGAATGGCCAGCACCTCCCTGACCTTTCCACCTTTCCCCCTTTGTGTCCTCTTCTCTCCATTCTGCCATCCATGACCGCCATAAACCAAACCTGCGAGGAACAAAAACAGTGCCATTTACTCACTCCACAACTTATCCAGAAAGCTCTCCTGTTACTCTTTCCCTTTCTTTTTTCAAAGATTGCATGATCGATTCAAAGCTCTGTGGGATTACTATCGCCATATCTGCCTTGACTTTCTACTGTATATTACTCTTCTACTAGAATTTCATAGGTGATGTTGCATTTATCTTCTATTCTAATGTATTCTACACAAGCAAGGATTTCACTCGTAACTAATCAAGTTTCCAACAAAATGATATGACAAAAACTATTATGCATTTGGCATCCACATCTATCAGCGATTCAAATAAATGTACATCATCACAAGTACAGCAATGCCAAATGCAACGCAAAAAAAAGGTTTTTCTACTGTATCAATGCTTATCTTGAAAACCTTGCTTTGTACGAATGGGCTCGAGGCTTCTAGTGTTTAAGTTGTAGCTTGAGCATTTGGAGCAGCGAGCGGCGATGCAAAGCGGACAAATAGCCATGCTAAAAGTGTTGCCTTCAGAGAGACAATACCATAAGAGTGCACTGAAATTTCCAGCGATTACCTTTTTAAGAACAATCTTGAGTCCAACTTTCATTTTACTCATCTTTGTTATAGCTTAAAGCCATTTTGAAGTAAGCGGGCTGAATTGCATTGCGCCCCCTAGTGGCAGCTTTTGAAACTTTGCTCTTTAATACTGCAGTAGGTGGAGTAAAGAAGGTCGGGTTGCAGTTAAGACTTTCAAATCACTTGTATATAGGCTGTGTATGCTTTTGCTTTACCGTCAGCTCTTGACCCTCTGGGGGAGAACTGAACATTGTGCTACGATGCTACGCTAATGTGCAGTTAACTAAACATAAATGTAGATTTTGAGTCGCGGAACTGCAGATCTCAGCATTGATTAGCGTGGGCTTGAGCTTTGATAGACTATGGCATTTCTTTCCTGTTGCCACGTTGCCGGTCCTCTTAGTGTAGGCTTCGCCCTAATCATTAAGCTGTTGTTTTTCCTACCTGTATTGATATGAATTGCTTATGAACTTATTTAACATAGAGTAGCTTTCGATGCTTTTTCTTTCCCCCGTGTTGTGACTTGGTCAAAGGGTTACGGCTTTCTGCAGCTGGCCGGAAGGCGGTCTGAAAAGACTTGGGTTTTTTTTCATGCTGTCATGGGAACTAATTTACATGGCTTTCTCTCAGATGCAAAGTCAAATCTATAAGACGTGAACAGAAAAGACAGATTGTCAGAATGTCAGATCTCAGCCTTAAGCAAGAGGTCAGAGGTCAGCAGAGTAGCACATACTTGAGTAAGTATTGTTACTCTTTTGAGGTGATCACAGTTATTTTAGCTGACCACAGTTGTTTTCCATAAATGCTAACTTTCACAATCATGTGCTTATATCTCAACAAACAGAATGTGAATTCCTCACTGTGGGTTGAGGAAAATGAATGTAAATAAATAGAAACAGAGGCACATTTATTGAGGCGCGTCACGAGTCTTGCGAAAACAGCAAGAGGTTCTAACTTCTGACTGTAACACCTTTAGAGGGCAGCAGTGAGTCATGTTTGTGTATTTTAGTTTGAGCTGTGCCTGTCGCCCCCTGGGGCTATTAGCTAAGTATACACAGCTAGTAAGTAAGATGGCTAATCAGCACATTTTTGCTAGTTTAGGCTTGTACTTCAGCATATCATCAGGAAAATGACACTGATCCTGACAAACCAACCTGTTGGATCATTTGAAATAATGATCAAAGTAAAAGTAGCCTAGTCTAGAGCCTTAAAGTATAAGGTCAGATACCGAGCTCCCTCTAGAGCTGCATTAGAATGTCTTAGTACATCCAGCAGCTATCAGTATCGGAAAATCTTTTTACTTCTGTTCAATTCTTCTTTATCTCTTTTTGGTGCAAAGGGAGAGGTATGAGCAGTCTAGGTGTTGAACTATCAGAACAGATAGAATAAAGTAATAGGGAAACTTTCAGGCCAAAAAAGTTAATTTTCTAAGCCAAACTAGGTTGATATGTCCTATACAGAGAACACACCTCTACACATGTATATTATTGCTTATTGGCTGGATAAAACATATTGGGGAAAAAAATAAATCATTAAATGTGGCATGTACAGTAATGGCACATGTAATATGGTATGCCAGTCTGCAAATAAATAGTAACCGGACAGAAAAGTCACTCAGAAAATCAACATAATATAATTTGACTAGGGGTGTCCAAACTTTTGCAGGCGGCTCTATGAAATCAAAAAGAGCAGAAGTATTTAGAAATACTCAGAGACATAAACATGTAATCAAGTCAGTGGCCTAAATACATATTCATGCAGAACTGAGGCTGAACATGGACATGTCCTTGTGAGAACAAAAGAGAGAGAGAGGAGGGGAATCAAGTTATTAAGGTGCAAGCAGTGCTGAAGTGTGATGACACCTATGCAGGCGCTTGGCAGTGATCCCCAATTGTCATGAGGGCAGAGACAGCAGGACATGGCTCAGGGACAGGCTGAGAGTGAAACAGTGATAGAGACCGAGATATAGAGAGGGAGGTGATGAGGACACTCTTTGTACCTCTGAAGACTCCTTTAGTTCCATAGGCTCCTCTCTTATAATAAACAATGCCCTTCATCCACTGAATCTGACTGCTTGTGTATGTCCTGTGGTGTGATGTTGGCCTGGAGAGCAAGGGCAGTGACCAGATGAGTAAAGATGGTGCAACTGCAGAAAGGCTCAGCTATTATACATCAATCATTAGGCTGTGATCTTGTATTACTGCGGTGAGACAGCACAATAGAAACCCATGCACATGAGCTTAGCGGCTCAGTGGGTCACTGAAAGGCAGTTAGAAGGGTCAGTTAAACACGCAGCTCAGAAGCTCTTGTGACCATCAATCAGAGGGGGGGGACAAAAACGTGCCATTTTAAAGAAACAGCTCAAAGGCTGCAAAGATTGAGTTGTTCTCTCTTTCAGAAGAATCGATTATTTCAGAGATGTATAGTTGCCATGTAAAGCATACATATGTCCGAAGCAATAAATTCATGCCTGATATGCTTCTTGACTGATATGATTTTGTTTCTGGAATATACATATATACATATATGTGTATATTTTCGTATCAAGGTATCAAAGATGGTATCGAGAACCGGTACTAAATTGGTACCTGACTGGTCAGTACCAAAATATTGATAAGCTCCTGGACAAATGCTGCCGCTGTTGGTATTTATGTAACATTAACCCATTTAAAGATAGCAGACATTTTCAGATGGTTGCTGCTAGACTGGATCAGCAGCAGGGTCTTCTGCTGTGTGTGCCGAAAATGTTCACATGCCTCTGATTGGCTAACCCTAACCTTAAGATGTCCAGAAGTGTGGACTTACTTTACTAAATTAAATGGCAATGCGTCTAAAAGCAGTGTATCACCGCTGTCCAATGAAAAACATGTATCTCCATTTCTTGTTGATTTTTACTTTTATGCATCATTTGAACACAGCAGATGCTGTTTTACGTTATTATTATGTTACAATTTCAACAATTTTCAAAAATTGCTCGAAATTGCTTTGAGAAAGTCTCGTTCCATTGACTTCCATTAGAATTGAATGAGGAGAATTGGACAAAAGAAAAACAATAAAAGGCAATAAGACGAGCAACCACATGAACCACTTGAAAATACAACATTCTATACTAATTTCTGAAGCATTGCAGCATGCTTGACTTCTTTAGCAAAGATACTATTGCACCTGCGTCCTCAGTGCTGCCTCCCAGTGTTGTAATGAATTGTGCATGTGATCTCATCAGAATGACCTACCCTAGTGCATAGTTATATGTAACTCTGTACATTTTTATAGCTTAAATCAACTTATCAAAAATGTTAACAACATCAGAACTATGATGCTGAGGCCAGCTTCCTATCTGCCAGCTTCTTGATTGAATTTTCTCATTCTACCTTAACTGTTGCACTGTTTAAAGTGGAATTTGAACAAGAAGATGGCAGATAGGAAGCTACATGTTCAACTTTGGCTTCATATATAAAACTAAAATATATATTCTCATATCAGAAAATATTTTTAGCATTAAAATAATAATAAGAATGATTTGCCGATGTAAATTAGCTTATTGGGAGGGAAGTAGTAATGCTAAGCTAGGTAGCCTAAGTTGGCCCAACTTGGTGTTACTAATTTTGTGTATCTTATGGTCATTAATATTTTCAGCTGCAGAGAGATGTCCACAGCAGTTTTATATCTTTTCATGTTATGTCCTTATTTTATGCACCAAATTAGAGTAGTATCAATGAGAGTATTGATAGGCAGTACCAGTATTGATAAAATCCTCACAACACCCATTCCAAGAGCCCTCCCTGGAGGTTTGAGGGAATTGTAGACTACTAGATAAGGTCTCGTGAAAGTAACTTAACGTCAATATGACAATATCGTTATAGTGATGTATTACACCACAATGTGCTTCTCTGAGTGTATTGGGTATCATCATTATTTAAGACTTACCAACCACATGTTTCATTACAAGTATAGTGCAGTGCAGACTGTGAAATGTTGAACAGATGTGAGATCATTTTTGATAGGATCATGATGTTTTACAAGTACGTCATGATTTGTATTGTATAACGTAACAATTCTTTTAACTATTATGATGTTCCATTATTTGCCATAGTGCCCACACCTAGCCCCATTATTTGCCATAGTTCCATTATTTGCCATAGTGCCCATACATAACCCTACATACATCTACCCATCTGAATGCTAAACATTTAATCATAAAAGTGCACGTGTGAAATGGGCTTTACATTATTTTTGGTATCAAGAATCGAGAAAACCACTGTGTGCAATCGACTCCTTGAACTGAATATAGCGATTCGCATCTCTTGGATCTCTTGGAATCAGAATCTCTTATAAGCACAAAATAGTACAAAATGCTTTTCCACTTCAAAAGATTTCTAGAGTGAACACAGCCTTTTCCATCCAGACATATGCTGATCTAATTCATCTGAAATATCCGTACCTGCAGCTGAATTTATTTTGGAAGATTTACATGGCCTTCAGTAATAACTGATGAATTGGCACTACAAGAACCTTTTAATTCAATTAACCTGACCTTTAAACCAAAATCTCCACTTCTGAAGGATTTTACGGCGCCAAATCTGCAAGCTGAAAGATCCTCTAAACCCAGAAATGCTACAGTGCTCATTTTCCCTCTTTGCTGTGAAGACTTTCTTTTTTCCCCTGTTCATTGGGCTCATGGCTGCTCTCCACAGGATCATGGCAGAGAGTCTGTGTGCACGAAGCTTTGCATCATATTTTCCTAATGGAACAGTCGCCGCAGACCACCGCTGCTGCGGAAGAGGAAGGATTCCCCCGATTACTCCTGGGATTATAAACACACATGCCTGCATGCCTGCCCGCACGCATCTAGAGTGGAGTTCCTAGAGCTGAGAGGATAGATGGACGGATGGATGGATGGATCTATGCTGTGGTCCTATGTGCTGGCAACATCTGGCCTACATCTGTTTGTGAAGGATTTAGCTCCACTTAAGTTGTTTTTTACATTCACTGTGTCCATACTTGGCTCTAGTGTCAGCATTGACCCATGCTAACTGGGATTCTACATGATACAGTTCACATGCACATGCACTTTAAAGGAGGCATTTCAGCCTTAGTCTCTTGAACATAAAGGTGCCAAAAAAGGGTACATGGTACACATTTAGTAATGCTATTCCAACTGGATTTAGTCCCAAGTTGTACAAGTTGGTAAATGCGTATTTATCAGCATTGGCACTGACAGGTATTTGTGTGAAAAAGATCAGTGCACTAGTTGTATACAAAGCCACCACTCAAATTCTATTTCCTATAACTTTACATCAAAGCAAATAACCATTTAGGAAATTTTGTTTCTTGGGGTACAGCAGTATCTGTTAACAGACCAAGATCTCACTGTCGGATCATAACGATTAGAGTAAGTCAATGAACAGATTTTATTATGTAGGAAATAATTTTTAAAAACTGAAAAAAGATTGAGATATATTTGTGATGGTGCATTGTTTAAGTATGAATAGCCTATGTCTTACATCTTTATGAATGTTAACACATTTAATATAGTTAAATGTCCCACATGCCGTCCTTACTCTGCCTTTAAATACTGTCGTACACTGACAGAACATGGTCTTGTGAAGCCCCTGAGCACAGCAGTTTTTGGAGCCCCCCCACTCCAACAATTACGTATAATAAATAAATGAAAATAATATGATAATTAAAAGTAAACACCTGAAAAGTATTGGATCTTGAGGCTTGTAATCTGAGACCTCCTCAAGGCCCCTAGCTGTCAGAGACCTCTGGGCACTGGCCCCACTAGCCCAGTCAGTAACCCATCCCCGCTGTCATATTGGCATTTAATTGACAAATCATGTTCTTACGTGCTAGCTCAAAGGCCTTTCTTCACTTCCGCACACATGCAAGCTCGGCTAAGCACTCCAATATACCACATTCATCCCTTACACAATAATGCACAGCATGTCAATGGACCTTTAAACCTTTAATCCCTAGGAATAGGCAGCAGGGTGGCGTGGGAGCCTTCTCGTGGTGACTGAGAGGAGTTCAGCTCCCTTAGAAATCCACTCTGCTGTCACTCATCCCTGTGAGGACTAACATAACTGGGTGCGGTAACCAACAGTCTATGTTTTCTCTGAAGATGGATGAATTTATTTATTTATTTATTGATTTATTGATTTATTTAGCTGTTCCAGCTAATGATGGCTGAAAGTGTTGCCTCTCTCTAGGCTTATTGGGAATGAAGTGAAAGAAAATAGCTGGTCAGATTTGGAGCAGGGATATATCTGTGTTGGACTAAAACTACATGTGTTTTCTTCTGGGCTAGCATTTGAGAATACATTTAAGTCTTTTCTAGAAGTCATATTTAACCATGGATCAAAAATTTGTGGAAGGTCTGTGTTCAATCCTACACACAGTTTCTTAAAACGCTCTTGGCTTGAATGAGCATCACACTTATGTTGCATTGTACAAGAACGGTTCTTCAAAGAGCCATCCATTGAAGGTATTAGTAACACTTTACATTAAGTGTAGACTTACTAACATGAAGTAATGCATTAGTTAACATGAAGTAATATGTTAACAACAGTTAACTAATGTTAAGTAAACAACTGTTACCTAGTAAAGCAAGGTGTCCATTGGTGATGTATTACTTCATGTTAACTAATGCATTACTTCATGTTAGTTAGTCACTTAACACTTAATGTGAAGTGTTACCAAAGGACCTTTGAGGTTCTCGCACCAAAGAACAGTTTTGGCACCTTTATTTATCTTGGAATTACTGTTCAGTCAAATGTTTGTGCTGATAGGAAATAGTACTCCTGTTTTGTCTTTAGGTCTGGATAAGTTTGCCATCTGCATTACTATAATCAACCACAAGAGGATAGTCTGCTACGCATCTGGAGTCTACATACAGGCTGCCTCTAGAGCCTCTGTCCTCACCACAGTGTCCAAGTAACGGCTTAGGAACTTCAGGGCGAGACGAAACGGGCTGACCTTTACTTCTGTGTGTCCTACATTCTGAATGGAATGAAGCAGTTCAGCTGAGCTCCACATATGACATCACACATGTAACACACAGTCTTAAATAAACCTCATCTTCTGTCGTTTTTGTTGTTTTGTATCTATGATCATCATCATTATTATTACTGTTATTGTTATTGTTGCTTGAAATTAACTCCTGCAGCTGCAGCGATGTAGCAGGGCTGCTTTTCCAGCTCGAGCTTCCAGGGAGAGGTAGCGCTTCAGCGCGAGTGCGTGGGCGCGCTGGAGCTGTCCATGGTGCTGATTCCTCCTCTCCAACATTGCGCCGCATATGTGACACTCGCATCTGTTCAGCCTCGGCCAAAGTGGATGCACGCAGTCAAAATAGAAACTCTCTCCGCGACCCGCAGCTCCCAGCTGCGTCTGCCGGGCAATGGACGCAGAACTGAGCGGGGGGATGAGCAAATGAGCCCAGCCGCACGTTCGTGCGTGTGTGAGGCGCACCAGTCCGCACTTTACGAATGAAGGTTCAGGCATGGATTGTTTTTGACGCTGGACTTTTCTGCTCGATGGGCGGCTCGTGCGAAGAAGCTTTGAAGCGTGTCTCTGTTGCGGCGCTCCCTCGGCAAAGTACAGGTGAGTAGTTGCGGGGCTCCCTTTGAAGGAATGAATTGCACTGGGGCGCGAGGCGCGCGCTGTGCCCGTCTGCAGGCGGCTACTGCGCTGATCGAAGGCAGGTATGTTTGCACATGCGAATGCAAAATAATAACCATAACAATAAATCAGCTGTTCATTATAAGCAGGGAAACAATAAAAGATTATAAGTTGTTGTTTCCAAGGCGTCTTGGCTTTAGACCCACATGACGTAATTTTAGGAAAAAGGGGGGCTTCTATATAGAGGCTTCTGAGGGGCTTTTTTCCCCTCACGAAGGTGTCCACTTCAGGAGTTTGCGCCCTGCCTCCGTGAACGTCAGTATGTCTGTGCATGTTTTAGTGCAAGCCAAGGTAGTGAGACTTCTACCAGAAGGAGGGGCTGCTTTATTATTTCCCACAATTAATTGCCGGTGTAAGTGAACTTTAAGCACTGGACAGCGCCGTGGAGGTCATTTGGAGCTCAGTTCTGGAATATGAGAGGGCTCACTTTTTGCCTTGTTGCTTTTTTTAATTGATCGTCACAGTTGGAGACCATACCAAAGCCTGGAAGATCTCACTTTTTTCATCTCCTCCTTCTTCTTTTTCTTTCTTCTATTCACCAGAATCTCCTCGCTGCCCTCGCTTCATGCCACATTCAGAAAGGAAGCATCCTCCTCACCTAAACATGCCCACCAAATTACTGGTCTACTTCTTACTTCTATCAGTCTTTCGTGCATGGTAAGTGGAACTGCTCTCATAACGAATTCTGGTAGATCAGAGGATCCATGAGCGTTTACCACCTCCTAGGCTAGCTGGATTAGCCCTGAAGTTCTGGAAATCATTGCTGAAGTTAAATAGCCTCGTTTTTAACCTTTTTGCTGGGACTTGTTTTCCCACTGGTCCTGCCTTGAAATGGCCATTGACTCATTTGCGTGTGCTATAACTGAAGGCTGAACTGGCTCTTATACAGTACACGCGAAACAACTGCACGTCAATTAGTCCGATGGGTTTGATCATGTAGAGGGTGGTCGCAGGTTACCTTAGTAACAGATTTAGACCCCAGTTTCTGCTGCAATGTCTTACTCGAATGTAGAAAAGCGACTCTTGTGTGCGCACGACCCTATCACAGACTTTGCACTGCACTCAATGAAACAAACTTAAAGCAGTTAAGTAACTGTACTGATTGATCTATTTCGCGCATCTTGCCAAACAATTATGTAGACCTAAAACGCATACAGTCACTTGCCTATATGCAACACCATGAACCATGCATTGTTTAGATTCTTCATGTAGTGGCTTTATTGAATAACCCAGAGATGCCTGTCACCCCTGTAGTTCTCAAACAATTGCATCTGAGGATGAGGAGTACGACGACGTTACTGTGAATCAAATGTTGGCACCCAGAACCCACGAGACAGACGCCACGCAAATACTCAACAACTTGCTGAAGGAGTATGACAAGAAACTTCGCCCTGATATCGGAGGTGAGTGGCGGTTTTGAAGGGTGTGCGCTGTCCGTGGTGCTGAAATCGGCTCAACCTCGTCGTTCGTTAGAGCCTGCAGCACCGCACACGGCTTCCCCAACAGCAAGTCAGCGTCTAACATCAAGGAACTGTTTGAATTGCAGATTGTGATCCATTTCCCCTTTTGCGTTCCATGTAACTGCAACTACAATATTGTGGAAATGCAGAACCGAATTGCATAGCACTGTTTGCATTATGCAAACACCCCTCTAAACAGATACTGTATCCATAGAACGCTCTCTCTCTATTATGGAGGGTTTCTTGTAACCTTGCCACCATCCATCTCATAGCTCCAGTAGAGGAACTGCTTTGTAGGCAGCTGGAAAGTCCTCTGCACGGGCAGATTTGTAAGATCTCGTAAACTTCATATCTTCCCTCCGCCTGTAATGAAGTCAGAATGATGACCCAAATCAGAAGTGAGCTCGCAGAGACAGGGGTATGCATATTTTCCCGTTCAGTCAAATGTAATTACACAGAACGCAGTGAAAATGGATCACAATCTGCAATTCAAACAGCTCCTGGTGCACTTGATGTTAGATGTCACTGCGCAAAAGCGCTACAGTTCTTGGCAGATCTGTCTGCTCCGTTATTGGTTTTGAGGCATCACAGTGCTGCACTGTGCATTATTGGCTCTGAAGCACTGGAGACACTGCAATGTTAGACTTTATTTAAAGTGATAGCAGTTCCTTAGAATTCTGGGCCTTTTTTATGGTGGAGTATCCCCTGCATGATGGACAGTGGATGGTTTCAAACTGACATCTAAACTTATTGTTCTGTTGTCTGGAAGGCACGCTGTGCACACCCATAAATCTGCAGCTTTAAGAAGCCACACAAACAAAGCATATATTGCTTTGCAGCCACCTTGCCGTGAAATGGCTTTTGTTTTCTCAGGCAGCAGGCAAGTCTGTCAAGAGGAAAGAGTGTTGTTAGGAAATAATCCTGGATGCTTTTGGAGAGCAGTGTGGTATATGGTATGATGGCTGGCTAGTGAAGCAGTGAGGCTCCTGAAAAAAGAAAAAAAAGAAAGAAAAAAAACAAGTCCCCCTCTTTTAGTCCCTGGAAACTGGAGGGACACACACTGATGGACACGACTCAGTCTCTGAGCTGTCAAGTGAAGTGCACAGTGGGTAAATGAAAGGGTTTCTAATATACTTCATGCAGCTGGGTTCTCTCTCTCTCTGCTTCTCTTTCTCTCTCTCTCTCATCACAAGCCTCAGATCTGTCCGACTGCCTGCAGGTCTTATTGCTTTACCTGTGAGGACCATAGACATCAGTGGGAAACGAGACTTCAGAGACTTTATTCTGTTAAACATCCAGCTATGAAGCTCAGAGTAGAATGCTCTATAAGTACATAGTAGGATTAAATATTAAGGATTAAGTACAGTCTGCTGCCAGTTGTTCTGTAAAGTTTAGTGTTTATGGAAAAGATCAACAGGGTCTTTTTAGAGATGATGGAAGAAAGAAGAACCACATGAGCTCCCAAGGCCTGTTTTCTCAGGGATTAGCCCTGAGATGCTAAAAAACAATTATGTGAAATCATAGCATGAAATAAAGCCTACAGCTGTCATTATTTTCCTCAAAGGTAATTGCACACAGACCTAATGCATACTGACAATTCTCCCTGTACACTTTTAAACATAAAGGTGCAACAGCAAGCCTTCTTTGGAGCGATGGCACAGAAGGATCACTGTTGGTTCTCTAAAGAGTTTGTCAATGGACGATTCAAGAGAAAGCATTTTGCGAGATATGAGCATATAGGAGATATGTTAATGTAAAGAGTCCCCACATAATGGATAGGTTTGGTGGCACTTTATTTGAATAAACAAATACAGCTTAAAATAAAAAAAGGCTAAAAATCAATTGCTTCTTAAAAGCATTTGGGACAGGACTGCCACCAGGACCAGGTTTAGGGTTAGGACCAATGAAACACTTGTAGGTTAGTGTTATGACGCTGGTCAAGGTGGACCTAAAAAAGAAGAAGAATGGAAAAAAAAGAAGAGAAGAAAAAAAGAAAACCCACAACAACCTAATAGACAAACTATATCAAACTATCAGACAATCAAACTAAACAAAAGATCCTAGTGCATACGAGAGGTATGTGTCTGTTCAGCCTCACTGATTCAGAGTTTACTCCAATGAAAGCTTTGTCAACAACACATAAGATACTGAATATGCAAGGAAATCTCAGCAGCCTTGTAACAATAAGCTGTTCACTAACAGATCAGCTCTTAAACAGACATTCTACATGACTCACAGGCTATGAGGTTTCAGAAGAAACCTCAGGGATCTGGCACTGCAATGGAAACTGAACCATCTCAAAGGCAGAGCACCCTCTCTGCCTTCCATTCAAGGCATCTCCCCCTGCTGGTGACCAATCTCACTCCCACAGTCTGTGATTAATAAGGGGAGAAGATGACAAACACTACACAGCAAAAATAATATATTTATAAATAAATAAATAAATAAATTATTACCGCAGGCTTTATTGGAACTTTTATCCGAGGGAGACGTATCACTCATACCACCTGATCCTTATTATATTTGACACTCACACACACAGATCTCAGATCAGACAGGCGCAGATCAGTAACAGGTAGACAGAGGGCTGAGAGAGTGAAGCGTTATTACAAGGTTACAACTGCACTGCATACACAAATCGAACGCCTTACATGTGAGATTCAACTGCACAGTTTAATATCGCTATGGTGTTAATGGCTTTACAACTGGGAACCGGATGATGAACCACAAAACTGGACTTCCTGGGATAGGTGTCACACAAAAGTACATCTTTAGAAGCAGAGGCTTTTTTCTCGGCTTAACAAAGATCAAATAGATCTACTAAACTAGCTAACCTAGCTAGCTCTTGCTAACAAAGTAGGCTACAGAGTTAGCCTTTTTTTAATCAAGAGGAGAGCTACAGTCTGTGGTAGATAACAAACTGGTACTTACATTATGACAAGGTAGTCTGCTTAGTTTACCTCACTTTTTAACGTCACAGATAGCCTTGAACATTTTGAATATGGGGCTGCCTCTGCTGCAGTTACAACATAAAAAATAAAAAATGCAACATAAAAAGAGGGACAAAAGGATGTGGCGGAAAATAAAGATTTAAACTTAACATCCTCAAACTACATGATCTTAAATTATTTTATTTTGAACAAATGCAAATCACAATCACAACATCCTGTATAAATGGAGAGTTATGAATTATGACCCATAATCATATACCGTGACCCCCAAAGTTGTAACTAAAGTAAAATTTAGGCAAATGTAGCAGACATTTAGTAGATATAGTTTTTGGAAGTATTACCAAATGATGTACCAAAGTCTCCAGTCTCAACTACCAATTCAAACTGTAATCTTACATTCTACATGGTTTGGTTTACCTGCAGCTCAATGTAGATTCCATCTCAGTATGCAACTAATGGCCTGTACTCTTGACTGTAAAGGGACCAAAAAGGAGTCTATGGAAAGATGCTATAGAAAAAACACTTTTGGTTCCCAAAGGAAACTTGCAATATATGGTTCTTTGAAATATTATTTGCAAATGTACATGTGAGAGTGCAGAGATACCTTGTCAAGTTTCAAGAAGCTCTACATAATTCTCATGATCTATACCAATAAACCTGTATATCCGATCCCAGAAACATAAAGGAAACCGTTATTGTTAAGTGTGCTTTCCAACAGTTATGAATGACAGATGCAATTTGTCAGATACATAAAAACCATATGAGTCTAAAACAGGCTGAAATGTAAACCAGATTACATTTACTGTATTATGGTCTCTCCATGACCTGAAATACCCAACAGGTCACCCCTGTCTAAACACACCTCTGATGCACTTTAGTATTCTCTTCTCGCTCATGTGGTAAATTTGATTTGATTTGATTTGATTATGTCTCTGATGTATTTCACCTGAAAGCTCATGCTTATGCTTTAATTAATGTCAGTGCTAAGCACGGGTAAATTTGATGAAACATTAGTAAGCTGATGACTGTGTGTATATTGAAGTGAAGGAGTCCATCTGTGAGGCCCCACAGAGCTCGGGGGGGCTTGAGTCATTAAGATCAGCTTTGTTTCTTTATTAGGCCCCACTTTGCCTGTGAACCGACCCTCGGCCGCACCAACCGTAATGCGTTTCTCATTACTGACTTTTAGCTGTTAGCCTCAAAGGACTCTGTTCAGCATTCATTTATTATGTTTTTGTCCCTTTTTCGTTGCTCATTGCGGAAGGTCCCCATCTGAGCTAAACTCAATCAGATAGTAACAAGGTCGTCCTTTAAAAGCTTTCCGCGCCTGCTGCTCTCGCCGTATTGAGCCGCAGATAATACAAACACATACAAGACAGGTGTATTAAAGGAAATGTACAGGTGAATTCACAGAGAGGAGCCATTAATGAGGGTTTTGGAGAGGTAATGGAGAGTCTAATTTCAGTTTATATGCTTATGAATAGGACAGCCTTGCTATGGGTAATATAATTCCGAGCAGGCAGGAAGCAGAACTTTTTTTAAGTGGGCTTCACAGGCTGTTCTAGCGGTGAGCTAGCATCTCCTGACAAGTAGACAGTGCTTCATCAGTCTTGCTAAGATGTGGCATGATTTATGTCAAAAAGTTAAGCGGCGTTTCACATAGAAACATTGTGCTCAGGTGAAGGAAGAGTTGATCAGGTGAAGGAGTGACAGTGAAGGGTGAAGGGGAGAGTGTGTGTGAGTGCATGGTGCTGCAGCAGTAGCAGTGTCACAGTGGCCCGATTGTGTCAGCTCTGTTTGGCGCTGCGCTGAGAAGGGGGAAACCCTCCAAAGTGGGTCAGTTTTTCTTCTCACTCCATGCACACTAACCACACTATCCACAGCAAACAAGCTCTACACTCTTACAAATGAAAGTTCCTAAACACTGAAAAGTTTTTAGGCTCTCAAAAAACCCTTTGTGGCAGCTCAAAGCCTTCAACAATAGAAAACCCCTTGTTGGTGCGATATAGAACCATTTCAGAAGGTTCTTAAATTCTAAATAAAACTTTTTGTCCAGAGAATATTTTGTTTGGTTGAAATTGATTAGGTAATTTGATGAATAATTTGTGTTATTTTGTGCAGACTATTGCAGAGATTATATTAACTATATATAATCTCTTTAATTATCATTCGTTTATCGTATTTAGTGTGTCCAGTCTTTATAAGTCTTTATTAAAACTTCCATTCTTTTTCAGAAAATTTGCTTTCAGTTTTTCAACAACATCTGCAGGCATCCTTTTCCACACCTCCAAAGTTCAGTCTTAGAAGTTGGTTGCATTATCTGCTTCTCACAATCCAAGCAATCTTAATTTCTAATTTAGATTCATAAGACCATAAAACCCTACTCTACACCTCAGATGTCCAGTTTTGGTGTTCTAATTCAAATGTTCTTCTTTTTTCATCTACTTCCTTTTCTCAGTAATGGCTTCATGACAGCTACGCAATTGTCTTCTCACAGTGGAGGGATAGATAGAAACTTTCAGATTTGAAGCAAGACTGGAGCTTAGAATTGTCCTTTCTCAAAAATGAAACTCTACTGATTTTTCTTTCACCTTCCTTTATGGAAGTAGATCAGCTTATAGGTAATCAATCTTCTTCAGTCATTTTAAAAGCACATATGAATGTGTTTTCTACAGTATATACCCCTATATACTGCCCTATACATGCTGTAGGCTGGGGGTTTGAACCCTTACCTGGGTGGCCAGCATACACTATACCAATTAGAGTCTTTGGGCAAGGCACCTAACACTACCTCTGCCTACTTTAAAAAAAAAATCAGTGAGGCCAATCATTCTCTGAGTAGAGAGGGTTTTTTTGAGACATTTTTGTGCTATTTGTGATTTTCACAGAGAGGAATTTGTGTTCCGCATTTAACCCATCCATGAAGTGAAACACCCACATACACACACTAGTGAACTAGGGGGCCGTGAGCACACTTGCTAGCACACTAGCCCTATCCACGGCGCCCAGGGAGCAGTTGGGGGTTAGGTGCCTTGCTCAAGGGCACCTCAGTCATTACTGTCGGTTGAGGGAATCGAACCAGCAACCCTCCGGTCACAAGGCTGGTTCCCTAACCTCCAGCCCACGACTGCCCCCAACTGGTAAACTTGTAAACTATCCCTGTAAATATAATCAATTTGTAAGTCACTGTGGATAAGTGTGTCTGCCAAATGCAGTAAATGTAATGAAAAGGAAACTGACAAGGCAGCTAGTTGCTAGGTTTCTACATGTATATAAGAGAAATCATTATAGGGGAATGGGGGGCCTTCCAAACGGGCTGCAGAAGAGAGATGGAGGACGACACTGGATGCATTGGAATTTAGGAGGCGGCTCCTGGCCGTCAGTGTGAGTTTCTCTCAGACTCTCGATTGCATATGGAGAATGGCAGGCCAGCCTCGGGCTGACAGAACAATGTACCTGCTGCTGCAGAGTGGTGGGCTAAAGAGTCATTTCACTCAGCTTCTACTCTCATTCAACGCCTACTCATTATACACTACTGCTCTCTGCTTTAGCCAGGAGTCTTTACTTTAACATGAGATACAATACAGAGATCACGGAGGGGGAGAGATAGGGGTGAGAGAGAGAGAGAGAAATAGAGAGAGAAGGGGGGGGGAGAGAGTGAAATAGTAAGATGTACATGGAGTGGTGTGCTGTAAACAAGCCCCCCAAAGCAGAGGCTGTGGGAGAGAGAGAATGTGTGTGCGCGTCTGTGTGTGGAAAAGCAGTGTGTTAATGTGTTGCTAGTGTTAGGCTGAACTGCCAGGCTCCGTACCGCCAACAGCAAATGCAGCTTCTGTTTCATCACCCACAAACCACAACCGCGTATGGGAGGCTGTTTAGGATGAAATACACTGACACACTTGCACTCATGCATACTCTCACATACACACATACACTACATGCATATCCACATATACACTATTTGCACACCTATGAAATACTCACACATACACTCCTGTGTAAGTGTGTGTGTGTGTGTGTGTGTGTGTGAGAGTATGCATGAGTGCAAGTGTGTCAGTGTATTTCATCCTAAACAGCCTCCAGCACTTCATCTTTTCTTTCTTTTTCTTTCTCTATCTAGTGCTCACTACCTTACTTCCCCCCTCTCAGCACTTCATCTTTTCTTTCTTTTTCTCTCCCTATCTAGTTCTCAGTACCTTACTTTTCCCCTCTCAGTACTTCATCTTTTCTTCCTTTTTCTCTCTCTATCTAGTGCTTACTACCTCACTTCCCCCTCTCTCTTGGCATTTCATCTTTTCTCTCTTTTTCTCTCTCTGTCTTGTGCTCAATACCTTACTTCCCCCTCTCTCTCAGCAATTCATCTTTTCTTTCTTTTTCTTGCTCTATTTCTTTCTCATTACCTCACTTCCCCCTCTCTCTCAGCTCTTCATCTTTTTCGTTCTGTTTTTTCTCACTACCTCACTTCCCCATCTCTCTCAGCACTTCATCTTTTCTTTCTTTTTCTTTCTCTATATCTTGCTCTGTACCTCACTTCCCAGTCTCTCTCAGCACTTCATCTTTTCTTTCTTTCTCTTATTCTCTCTCTATTTCTCACTCTTTGTTTCACTTTCACATCTCTGTCTCTCCTGCATGCGATGTAACCCATGTTAGCTCACAGGCCTCATACATGCATCTGTTGTGAAGCAAGAAGTGGAGTCATATTGATTACAAAGTCAAAGCACAGTCTTGCTGAAATGTCTTTCTGCAGCCAGGCCAAAGTCTGTATAGTGCACAGCACTGTCTGTTCACTCAGTGGCCATCTTTGCAAGATGGACTTTTTGCCCCAGAGTCTGGATCTGGGTGAAGATAAAACAGAAGTGTAGTGGTACAAAGTTTTCTTTAATACTTCAACAATAATGTGTAATACTTTCATCTTAATGTAGATTTCCTGTAGTACTATCATACAGTAATCCATAATACTGGTACAGTACTGTGCAGTACAGTAATCTATAATATACAGATATACTGTATTACTGTACTGCACAGTACTGCATATTGAATAACTGTGCAGTACAGTAATCTATAATATGCAGTAATCTATAATACTAGTATAGTACTATTACTATAGTAGATTACTATAGTAGAGTAATCAATAATATAAACTAATCTATAATACTGTATAGTATATACTATGGGAACTGCAAAAAAAAACACTGCAAGGATTGGTCAGTGGAGCACAGATCTTCATCCTTTCCTTCAGGATATATATGTGCATCCAGTAGCATTCGGCCAAACTCTCTTCAGTAAAGCCCTTCTCCCCCCCAGAGGTTATGAAATCCCTTGTGCCAGGCTCCATTTCCACACAGCCAGAAGTTGCACTGCTGAGCCTGAAACACAATTTTCTGCTCAACCTCGGAAAACTTCAGAAAACTTTGAACAAAATGGACACGCGTCCAATTCTGCTGTTCCATTTTAGGGGGAGATTGCTTGTGTTAACCTCATGATGGGAGAAAAATAATACAAGGGGGGTCACATAGGGTTAGGCTTTTTTGTTCCCATACAACGCAAGACATTTCCAGACAAAAAGAACTTCCTTCCTGACAATAGCACAGATTCCAGCCCAGGCGACAGTAAAGCAATGGCTTTTCCCCTTTGCAAAAAGCTATGACAGCTTTTGCTCTGAGTGACGATAAAATCTTTCACACATACAGTGCCAAACCTTATATTGTTCTGGAGAATATTCAAACATTATGGGTGAGAGATACAATGATGGAATTCAGTTATTTGTGTAATAGTATGTTAGTGCTAAGCTGATACTATTTTTCAAAGTGGTTGGTTAACCATCACAGCATCTTAATAGTTATAATTAGTTTATAGTTTAATAGTTAATAATTTTTTCTGCTGAGCCGGTACATAGCTATTTGGGTTCATTCTGTACAACCCTCTTTGTTTTGTCTTGACTGTGCTGTACTGTGAAAACTGCTACTGGCTGCTAAATTTCCTTTGGGATCAATAAAGTATCTATATAGATTTGAATATAAAAGCTGCTAGGCACGTTTTTAAAACATGTAGTAGATTATGGTGCACAGCTCATCATGCACGGTATCTGATTCAATTGTTTAATAAGTTAATAGATCAATTGTTATTTTCATGCTTCATGCTTGCATCTTTCTATAAGTCATAAACTTAAGGGGAAAGCCTTTTTTTAATAATCACAATGATATTGAAGTGCACATCAAGTCTCTGTTGCTGAGGTAGATGAACAGTTGTATGTAAAAACTAATATTAATGAAGCTAATAATAAACCAGTTGTGATGCTGTATTATATCTGTGAATGTTTCTACTGACAGGGCAGTTGCAGTTCAGTAAGTTTGTTTAGATATAATTATAGTGTTTTCAAGGTTGAACATTTCATGTATTGCGTGTTTTGCATATTGAATAACCAATTAATTACACATGCTTATAATTAATACAAATATAATTAATATCATATGACAGGCAAGGTGCTGAGAGCCGTGCATTGCCCTCAAAGTTCAAATGAAACCTATGCAACTGCACATGCGCATGCTTGCTTAAGTCTTTGGTATTGTCTTTTCTATCTTTTCACGTTGGTGTCTTATATAGTCAGCAGGCTTGAACAAACAACAACAAGCAATTTAAATCCTGATTTGTAGCTTTCTGAAACAATCAAACAAACCGTTTAATATATAACCTAATGAACAGTTATTATTAGTGTATACAGCCTTGTTTTGTGGACAATTATCCTTTATATTGTTTCTATGTTTTTTCATCACTTGAAATTAAAACAAATGACAATCGTAATGTATAATCTGTGAGCTTACCATAGTCACCTTCCTTTGTAAGATTTGATCGTTGTGCTGCTTCCATTTTGATGGTCTCTGCTTCAAAGCTACATTTGTTCCTAGCTACTTTGGGTCCCAGCTCCTTCCAGAAACAGTATTCCACTTCCTGATTACATATCACTGGGACTGGTCTTTTGTGAAACACATGAGGAGGAGTTAAATACTTTCTGAACATACTTGCTCAGTTTGAGTGCAGGTACTCTATTAACATTTGAAGAGTTTCATTCCAATATGCTACACACTGTACATCAATTTGTAATAGTTTTGGATATGACATTTGTACGATATCACGATTTGTACAGAATAAGAGCTGATGTATATATCTATATATCGCTATGATGAAGGCGGTATTAATCATTATACAGTACTGCACAAAAGTCAGAGACCATCCTTCATTCATTTAGTTTTATCTTTAGCTTCCAGACAAATGAATCATTTGTCAGGTGATACTTTTTAGTAGACTACATAAAAGATAATCCACTTGCACAAGGAAGACAACAGTTAAAGGAATTGATGAAAACAGGAATTCTTCATTGATGAAATATAGAGAGAACTGGGCTTCAAACAACCCTAAAACACCTTGGAGGCCATCAAAAATGTCACCTTCAGATAAGTACTTAACAGTATTTAAAGTACTTGTAATATGAAAAGCAGAAAATGCAACTTCCAAAACTGAACTTTGGAGGTGTGGAAAAATATCCCTGCAGATTTCCTAGAAAAGCTAAAAGCAAGCCTCCTGAAAGGAACGGATGCTGTAAAAAAAGCATTGATGCTAAATGCTGAAACATATACATAATAAACACATAACATAAAACAAATACTATAACAAAAACATATATCAAATACTGTAGTTAGTTGTTGAAGCTTCTGTGTAATTTATTTGCCTGGACTTCAGTGCACTTTTAAAAAGTTAGGGTTTCTAAATGGCTCCCGACTTGGATATACAGTTCTAGATTTAAAAAAAGCAGGTATAGAACTTTCAGCTTTACTAAAAGCCGCTTCACATCATATATCTCATTTATGAGACTTTTCATCCATTCTATGAGAAGAATCACTCACTGAAAGGTTCCTCTCTGGGACATTTATCTTTATAAGCTTGTGTTTAAATATTTGCCATTGTCCTCAGATGGGGCCGAATAACCTATGTAGTGTGAGCCCTCTTGTGCAGCTTCTGGTTGGTCTAATTCTTACACCTTTGCTCTGTTTTCTGGTCTGGAGCCCACAGTACACATTGCAGGCAGGTCAAGTTCAATGTTGCAAGTGCCTCAAGCATCTGTATATTCACTTCCAGCTTTGCTGTTTTTGGCTAGAAGTCCGGATTCAGCTGACCTGTTCAGGACCTGTTGTACAGCTGCACGATGAACTGAAATAACGATACTGGCCTCTACAATTATCTGCAAAGAGGCAGATAAATGCATCTGAATTAGTAGCATGCACACTGTGCTACAATTGAGCAGCGATCAGATAAGTGCTTTCAAGGAATCACTGGGCATTATATTTTAAAAGCACAGTGCATGTGTGATGTTCTTTTTTAAGAGACACTGATGTACCATAGCCTTATAGTACCAATATATACTTTACTTACTTACAATATATACGTTACTTCTCCTAGGGATAAGATGCAACAAAGAGGAAGCAAGACTGTCTGCTGCCAGCTGAACAGAATAAAGAAACATTTCTAAATAACAAACAGTAAAAAAATACACACCAATTGCAGATTAAACTATTTATTTTACACACTACAAGAAAAACACATTTAGTCAGTTAGTAATGCTGGGTTAACACAGAAGACAAGAGAAAAAAGGAGTATAACTTCAGGGAGGCCCAAAAAAGAGCAAAAAGAAAATGTCAAAAACTTTTCCCTTACAACTGGAAGAAACTCTTCCCTTAAAATATGTACAAAATACAAAGTCAAAACAGGCTAAATGAAAAGGGCCCTCTCATAAGAACATCCAAAACTCTATATATACTCTCTATATAAAACATATACAGATATATCAACTATATAGACTTTATATAGACAAATAGATCATAAACTATATAGACAGTGTCAGTCTGATTAGAACTGCTTGCGACTGAAGAATGTAAAGGCCTTTTAATTATTAATACAGCTTATAGACACATACAGTATACAGGCTATTCTACAAATACACCGTCTACAAGCCTGCTTTTTCCTTTATTTAAAAAGGTTAATTCTGAGCCTGTTTTAACATATTTTGTCATGCTGATGATTATAATTTCATGTGCAAGTTCAGGTAAACACAGGCATGCAATCAAGCTTTTTGGTTGCTATATCTCATCTGCATGCTCTGGATTTGGAGCACTGAAACTGAATGGGGTGTGATGATGGAATTGCTACACCTGATTATCAGTCTTAGAGAATTTATGAAGAGGGATGCAAACATATGAGTCAATCATAGTTTCCTGAATAATCCTGTTTGAATTTGTGTCAGCGCATGACCCTTTACATTTACATTCCGTCCTTTTTCAAACGCTTTTGTCCTTTATGGCGTATACAATTGCAACAATGGCTTGATGGCCTTTCGTGATAAGGTTAATGGTACACGTCAATTGTATTTAATGCATATGCCATTTCCATAGCGTATAAACCCTTCACCCTGGATTTATTCCATAACACTTTCATGCAACCATACTTGTTTGTGCTTACATAAAGTCACAACGTATTCTGCATATTACTGCCTAATCAAAGCAGTTTGTGCAATTTGAAATTTAGCTGCAACAACTGCTGGCTCTTTCTGTATGCCAAGGGTGCCCATTCTTACCCGCAATGGGTGGTATAGCTACAGGACTTCATTACAAACAAGCGCAAGCTCAAGCTTGTTTCACTTGCTTATTCAATTCAGTTAAAAAATGATTGATCAGATTTACTTTCAGTATTAATAATATATCCAATTCTGTAGCACTCACCACAAGGCATAGTGTTTCATTTCCCAGCTGTTATTGGCCACAGCCACGATGAACATAAGCAAAGCTTTTGTCCTGCAAACAGCTTGTTCTCTACCTGGCTCACATCCCTCTTTCTCTCTCTCTTTCTTTCTGCACACACCCCCAGAGTGGTTCCTAGCCCCTTTCTCCAATCCATAGCAAAATAAAATGCAATAAATGCTCATACACTAAAACAAGGGCTGAAAGATTGATCGCTTTAATATTGAAATCATAATTTAAGAGAAAGCAATTTTTTTTAAATAACAAGAGCTGCGTTTTTTTAAATTATACCCTATAAAACATTGGCTTAACACAAAGCATGTGAACTGCCTGTAGATAAGTTAGACCAATCTGAGGCAACCAAAACTCCATGTGTTGTGACAACTGGCTGGCTGGTTGATTCCTGGTCTGGGTGACTGTGCTGCACTACACCAACAAGAGTCCTTGGGCAAGACTCCTAACACTACATTGGCCTAATATGATTAACCTTGTACGTCTGGATAAGAATGTCAGATAATTGCCATAAATGTAAAACTAACATTTCTTGAAAATGTTAAAGTAGCAAAAGTGCCCTCACTATATGATATACTTAAAATTCCATTTTTAACATCTACCAATAAAAATCAGCATTTCAGTGATAAATGTGGGAAGGACTGTTACATGTGTTTAATGATTGGAAGTACGTCAGCATAAAACGCACCATAGGATTAGTAAAAATGAAAATAAAAATTTTAATAAAGTAACTACAGTTATCCAGCTCTGAAGGTGATGCAGTCATCAGCTATTAACACCAAATGCCACAAATTGCCACGTCAGCAGTTGTTATTGCTCCTGTATGTAATAAAAGAGCACATGTTTATTTGCATCTGACAAGAGCTCTGAATTGTATGAGTTCTGGCTGAATAGACTGGTGTTTATGTGTTCTATGCAACTTACTGACTTTTATGCTTTCTAAATGATGTTTAACACACACTTCTGTTATGGGTCATGCTTTGCTTTTTGTAGCCAAATTCATATATATACATTCATATACTGTATATATCCCCACCCCCCATCTGCAGGAGTAAAACGCTTTGCCTACCCACAAAGTTCTTGTGCCCACCCAAACCTCCTGGCACTGCTATCGGTTACAGGTTACATCCAAACCCTGGACGTAGTCATGCATGCATGACCACTATTCTACAGCCACTAAACTGCATGGCAGTAGGACCTTCTGTAGCTATGTCTCTCTCTTCACCATACTCATATAATGTTTTGTCAAACTGCTGCTCACTCTGCGTTTAGTCTTTACGATCTTCTTTATATAGACCCACAGGGCCAATAGGGTAAAGGCTGGCAGGCCAGTTGTCAAACTGCTGCTTTTCTATCCTCAGGCCTCTGAGCGGACAGACAGTGATTGGGCTAGCCCTTCCCACGGTCCAGCTAACACCTTGTCATGCCACCTGGCCTGCATATCTCTCTCTCTCTCCCTCCCCATCTCTGACATTTTCTGGGCCTTGGCATGGATATCAGCCTAGCTCTTTGAATATTTCAGAAACCCTTGACATTTCGTCCTCTAATGAGCCTATACACAGCCACAGAGCTGCGGCGGTGGCAAAAGAGAGTCTAGATCCAGCCTCATTAATCCAGAGCCATTTGGCTTTCAATGAGAAAGCACCATCCGAAGCCACCCTGATGATCCCCCGCCTAGATATCTGCACCAGTCGCAGTTTATTCAGCACAGCGACACCGAAATTGCATAATCCTGCAGGTGTGAAGGAAATCTGATGGATATGATTATCAGGCTGAAGCGAGCACACTCAACATCCAACAATGGCTGAATATAAACCACGAGAACAGCTCTTCCCTCCTAACCCTCTGCATTAAAGGTTATTATTGTAGAATTGTAAGGATATGGAGAGTCAGAAATAAGACATGCAGAGGTGATTAGGAGAACAGGTCCATGGTGCAACCTGAAGAGCCATGAACTTCAGTCAAATATATCTCTGCATATAATGTTATATATAAGTTATGGCATATTTTATGTCCCCTATATGTTAAACCCAGCAAGTAAATAGAGGTTGTGTATTGAAGCAGAAAATGCACTATGTAACTGTTTTCTCTGTGGCTTAATGTCATTTAGAAAATCAACAAAATGTGTAACTTGAACGGGGCATTAAAACTTTTTGTATTTGGCTGTATGTCCATATTCATCTGTTTTCTTGTTGTTCCCTATTGTAGTTGGTGACAGAAATGATCAGCTGTGTAAAATCATACTCTTTACATATTATAAATATGCAGCAACAAGGCTGAGAAACTGCATTATTAACCAAGCAGTGCTGACTAAATAGCAATATTTTTGGGTCCGCCTTAAAGGGTTAATAACTGTAATTTCCAGATTACGTTATTTGCATTCAGCAACTTTAATATTATTATATATATATATCCTAAAATAGGTATGGCCAGATTGATCAGGTTAAACCCAAGTTTTTTCATACTAAATTGGAGTAATAATCTGTTAAAAGTGGGATTCGGGCTGTGAGATGTGAAATTTGGACCTGATTTAAACACAAAATATTTCAAGAAATGATGTCCAAATTGGGAGTTCAAACTGTGTCTGAGCAGGCATGTCATATGGGCTTTGGACAAATATTTCAAGCTCAAATTGAATTATAGCTAACATTGACTAATTTTATTAGATTTAATCAAATATTATGTAATAATAATTAAATTTATTTAATCAAATTATGTAAGGTACTGTGTGGTATCTTCTCATTTCCAAAACGTAAATATTCAGCGTTCTAGTGAAGTACAAAGTATGTAGGAATTATGTGCCCAAGTTGAGACGCAGAGCAGATCTTGTATGATCTCTGCTCTTTGTGGGAAGACAGTCTGTTTAATATGCAGAGAGAACAGGTGTGCACAATCAGCCAACACCCTTACCCTGATTCATCTGATGCTGGGTCATACCCTCCAAGTGCTACAAGAACATACTTATTTACTTAGTAACAAAGTACTTTTTGTAGGTATCTGTACTTGGGTATTTCTGTCACGTTTACTCAATACATTTCAGAAGTAACATCTGTACTTTTAGTCACCAGGTTTCAAAACAGGTTTGTTCCTTTGGTTTTAATGCTCTATTGATATATTGTCTCTCTCTATTTAATTATGTATTTTTTAATCATGCAATTCTATTCAGGCACCTAATGAATCCCAAACCAGAAGCCTACTAGATGTGAAACACGGGGTGGGGGAAGTACTGTTTTACTTCAGATATATTTATGGGCATTTATCAGCTATACTTCAACTCTTACTAGAGTATTTTTACTAGATTACAAGTACTTTTAGTGCTTAAGTAAGGGACATGTGTATATCTGCCACCTCTGCTTAATTTAAATATGCTATCAGTATTTACAGGAGAAGGAAACTTGTACTCCAGCATTTTAATTCTTTTATTCTAGAATAATGAAGTAACCATGGCAAGAACACTGTGATCCACACTCGTAAAGCAAATGGATGCCTATGGCAAAAAGTTGTTTATTAGTGTCAGCCTAATTGACTGGGGTGACATTTCTGCATTATTTTTCCTTTCCGCTAGAACAGATTCCTGCTGTTTAGTTCTCTAGAGTGGACATTTGGTATAGGCACTGGTCTAGCATTGCTCAGATGAATGATACTGCTGGTCATAGTGTCTGAATCCCAGTTGTGCCATGTGCTGCCCATGGCTAGGGGAACTTGAGAACAATTGACCATATTATTGGAGAGGGAGGGATGGTGTCCTTTGTTGCCTGTCAGTAGATGACACATCTCCCTATGAAGTCTCTGTATAGCTAAATTGTAGAACTTGCCAAACCTTTTCCATCATGCTGTGGTGTTAAGCAGTTGTTCGACCTTATCAATGAAAACCTTTTAGACTGATGGTGCTGACTTACAATTAGAAGCTTATTGGCTAATGTAAATGGTTCCAAATGTAAATGGCTCCAAAACCTCTATTGCGATGGCTACAATAAAGAGAACTTGTTACACCATTAAACCCTTACATAATTAATCCAGTAAAAGGCAATTAAATGCCTGGACATACATTGGCTGTGATAAGTGTACAGGTTTTCTTGAAAACCTGTACCTGAACATATGTTAAAAATAAATATGTTTTTTTAGCACTTGGGGGGTGTAGACTAATGTCAAATGAAGGAATGTTGCAGAAACACCATCTGGGTTTTGTTAGATGTGTGCTCAATACACAAAACTGAATTAATGGCATCATTTAATGACATTAACTCAGGAGAAGGAGATGTTGTGGCTTGTCTGCCAACAGGGTATGGTAAAACGTTTGTCTGCCAGCTGTTTAAAGCATGGTGTTTACTACACAACCCTCAATGGTCTTGGTTATATGTCCATCACTGTCCTTGTTGGAGGAGCAAGATATATTTCTTAAATGCAGGGGGGACTCCAGCTACATACGCAGGTCACACCACAGAAACATACAAGAAGGTAGCTTCAGGTGATTTCAGCAATGTCCTTGGATTACAAGAAACAATCGTCAGCCAAGACGCACTTCAGACTGACTTATTCAGTTAGTGACTTGCTGGACTAGCTGTAGAAAAAAGTTGATGTAATTATGTATTCTTAACAGTACTGCTGTGTTATGTAGATAACTCGTGTCCTGTTCGTATGCTTTTAATGGTAAACCTACTGCAACTTGATGATGGCAATATGTGTTTTCTCTTTGGATGAGTAGAAAATGATATACAGTACGGGATGGAATATCACAGTCGTGGGCTAGAGGTTAGGGAACCGGCCTTGTGACCGGAGGGTCGTGTTCGATTTCCTGAACCGACAGGATACGACTGTAGTGCCTTTGAGCAAGGCATCTTAGCTGTTACTGGAGCTTCAAATTCAAACATAGGCATGCTGATTACGGGCTGAGGGCTTGAGGGATGTGATTGGAAGACTGAGAAAAGAAGTTTGGTGGAGAGAGTTATGATTTGATTGGCCATAATACAGTTACAGCACTTACTGAAAACTAATCTCACCAAGGCCCGGGTGTTGGGGAGGGAATAAATAAATCTCTAAAAGAAATTGAGACCCTGAATTACTCAGGACCCTTGGACCTCAGCCCAGGTAACCCTGTTCATTAAATCACTTCTCTGTGTAATTTCACATTGTCTGAAAGCTCATCGTTTCTCAAACGTAGCTGCTACTTAGTATATCACTTTTACTAAACCTCCATTAAACGACAGAGGCCTCATCCAGCTGTTTATTGTACTTTAATTACTTATTGTTGACAGTTGACATCTTCTAAAAAGCTAATGGGGCTAACGTTAGGCCAGTTGTCCTCTGGACAATGTTTACAAGAGCTCGAGTTCCACCTTCACAAAGTGCAGTGCTGCTTTAGAAATTTCACTCTCAGTTAGTTGGCTGTCCCCAAATATTCTCAGTGCAAGGTCACCTTTGGCTGTTCGAGTTTGTCTTTCAAACCTCCTCATTAACTGTAAAAAGTTGCAGATTAAATACCGAGTGACTGAAATAGTTTCCTGGTCTCATTAATGTTCACATAATTTCCAGAATCCTTTTTTTTATGTTTTAGGAACATCTTGTAGACAGCTTATATATATATACAAAATTTATTAGATGCATTGGCCTTCATCATGTCTCCTCCACCCTCCATATCGTCTCATATATGTCTCAGTGGGGGACAGCGATACAAACCAACTCGATTATGACATAAATGTCTCCTCCGACAGGTCGTTATCTCGTCACAGATCAGCTCTCGCTCGCTCCCCCGGGGCGGTTTACAACCCCCCGCCCTCCGGCTCCTCAGGAGGCCCTGTCTCCTTCCTGAGGCTTCAGCAGCGCTCACAGGAAAAATGGGCCCATCAGCCGAGCATGCCATGATTAAGATCTGCGAGACCCCCCCACCCCCCACTCTCTTCCTCCATCCTCTCCTCCAACTACACCCATCATTCTCTCCATTGCACAGGCAGAGGTGGACAGATGGTTGGCAATATGCTTGCTGAGAACATATTTCATTTAAAAATCACACCCTGGCTTGGTCTTGGCAGTTTTGTGTTTATCTGTCATCGCTATATCTGGTCTGAATTATCATTTATTGAACATAGTGAAAAATTACATTTACCACAGTTCCCACAGCAGTAACCTGTAATGTAAGACCATGCGGTAAATCGGTAAATATCTGTTCTTTGTGCTGTAGCAAGGATTAAGCTTTAGGTGGCATGCAGCATATTTATGTTATAACAGTGGATCTGCAAGTATGTGCATTGTGGTGTCCATAACATATGTTCATCATCTATCATCTCATCTCCAATTCATTTGCTGGGTGCTAAATGGCACACCCGTCTAAGCATTAGCCTTATCTTTGTGAGTTTTTTCCTCAGCAGTGCCACACTCATTCATTGCCGGGAGTCCAAATGAATATAATGGGCCTCACTCTATCTGGGTGGGAGGCTTTCCTTCTCCCCTGTCACTCAGCTAGCCAAAGTGAGCATCTGTTAGTTGACGTAAAAGACTTGGCAGTTGGTGTTCTCCAAGCATGTGGGACTGTGCAATGACGTTGGATTAGTAATAGTTTGAAAAGATGTGGTGGCTTGAGGAAGCACATGTAGTCTTTAGCACTCTAGCTTGGTAATATGTGTGATATGGGAAGACCTGGCTCCTGAATTGGACATAAGAAAACTGGTAAACAGAAAAAAACATATTAAATAAATCCATCATAATAATTACATACTTATTAGGGTTCGCCATGGAAAATGGTTTATAGTTATAGGTAAAAGTAAAATGTCACATTAGAGAATTTTTCTTTTGCATTATGATTGCTTATGACTTCATATGAAATATTGAATTATATAGCTTTATATGCATTACCAAAGTGGGCTCATAAAAATCCTGTATTCAAGGACCATGTTAATCAATATCAAGTAACTGTGGTTGTACATACTGCACAAACACTGTGCGAACCACTGTCTAATAAGAGAATAGACAATAAAACTCAGTGTGTTACAGGGTGAAAGCATGCATATTGTTACAAGCCCAGGAACCAATGGCACACAGACCACCAAACTGTCTAGGGTTTAATTAGGATATCCTGACCCTAGCTGTAACTAGGACAAACTGCCCCTACATGTTGCAATTTGTCGTGAGACGTGAACCTACGTAAAGGTGTGTGTCTAAAACTGGTTGGACCCACTGACAGACCAACTCACCTGAAGTCCGAGTCTTCAAATCACCTTGAAAGCGGGGGCAGCTCAGTCCATGAGCCCGTGGTTGGCCAGCTCAAGCTGTATTCATGGTAGCGTTCAGGTTTTATATGTTGATGGAAGGATGTCCACAGAAGAGAAGAGAGAGAGCGCCAGACCCAAGGAGAGAGCCAACCTCTCTCTGGAAGAGTCCGTCGTGCAGCATTCAAAGCACCACCATTTCCAGCCTTTGCTCCAGCCGGCCATTTCAGCTGAGCCCACAGTTTATAAGACCCCAGTGATTGGCGCCCCCATGTGGTCCAACGTGAAAATCAGTATCTGCCCCTAGCCAATAACTTTCCCTAACAATATGTTATGATATCATACCTATGTTCATGTAGCAAAGTAGAGTTCATTCAGTGGACCGTCATTAATCTAATTATCCTCAGGCACCTTCAAAAACCTTGCTTGTAATAGGTTATGTCTATATTCTGTGCTTCTGTAGTTCAGTTAAAACAGAAGCACTCTTTTATTTGACTTTTTTGAACTATTTGGTTCAGATGGCAGGTTCCTTGTCTGTCCCTCAGACCCTAATACTGTTTACTGGTAACACTGGTACTCTTATTCTTGGATTCTGGAAATGCAATTTTGACAAATCATCATGCACATAGATCAGCAAAGACGTCAGCACATCAGCTGACAACTTTCATTTTCAACACCAGCCACAGTTTCTGTTTGTTTTCGTTAATGTCAAGTGTAGGTGAGGATGTGTTATTGCATCATTTTCTTGAATATTCCTGTGAATTCATGGCTACAATTCCTGCCAGCTGCCGGCATATTAATTACCTGATGATTTGTAACATCTAGGCTATTCTTAGTGGATCTGGTCCTGCATCAATGTCTTTTCAAAACTCTGTTTACAGCAGCTTAGTTCTCGACTCACACACTTCTAAAGCCTGATGCATATTAACCCAATAAATAAGTACAGCTGTGTGCAAAGGCATTTTAGATGCTTTGGAAAAAGTCAAACACAAAATATAAATGGTGCCACAACATTCACACCAGCCATATTTTGTGTTTTTTTCTCTTTTCTCCAATATGTTAAATTCAACAAATAAACAGTAATTGTGCATTAAATGGTGCGGAGGTCCGTTCTCTGTAGAGGATGTGTTATAACTGATGTGATTTTAAAAAAATCTACATTTAGAAAATCAACACAGTTTGACCAGGGGCTGTTCAAACTTTTGCATAGCTCTGTAAATAAATATTTACATATAAATTGTAAATAAAGAAATAAATACTGGGAGTGTCCTTATAACTGGGAATCCTAAACCCAAGTTATTAATAATGCAGAGTAGTTGTGAGAAACCAATATTGCTGATATTAGTGAGAAACTCAGCCTGGTGAGAAATTCAGCCTAGATGCCATCTTATGGTTTATTAAAGCCTCAGTGCTGCAGCTTATTTACTACAAGTCAATGCTGACTATACATGGTATTAAATTTTGAAAGGACAGAAAGCCTTGACTTTTTTCAGAGTAGCCTGATGTTAAAGTTTGAGTTGCTCTGCAGGAACACATTTTTTTAGCACAATAAAAAGAGAGATGATCATAAAAGGAATCAAGTGGTTGCTGTTTTTGTTGCATTCAAAACACCTGAAGCAAATAACACTGTGCTGTGAAGAACCTCCTGATATGAGCTTGCCTGATGCATGCAGTAATGTACATGTTTGCCAAGGTCAAATTGTAGAAAAAAAGTATTTTCTTTCAGCTGACCTGTCAGTTTCAGAGCTACAAGCTCCTTACTCGAGCTACAGCATATCATCACTGCAACATCAAAACCTCATTTATGCCATTTGAAAATGCCACCTGCCCTATATATTGAGTGAACATTTCATGATGAATGAACCCAAAATGGTCCAAAATTACCAAGAACAAAAGTGTTACATAAACATACAGTTGAAAATATTCCCCCTCCTGTAAGGTTGATGTGAGGCATTGACACACAATGTAATCTAAGATATATATGATATTGTATACAATCCAAACATTCATTAACACGGAATCCAATGACAGAGTCACATTTAGAGACAACCACATCGCTTTCACTGCTGTTTAGGATAGTTGTCCCAGCCAGCTGTGTTTCAGTGGGCCTTTCTGCCTCTATATATTTGTCTTTGGACTTGTTTGAACTAACGTCCTCTGGTATTTGTTTTTATGGTAGTCATCCAGGAAATCAGCTGCTTTGTGAAGACAGGCGGACCCTAAGTCATTTCATCAAAAAGAAGTCAGACAATTTCGACTGACAGCTCTTCCTTTTCTTGGTGCAGAAATCTAAAAACAATCCTTGCTTTAGCCAGGGAGTGAGCTAAAAGAAGGCTCTCCAGTGACCTGCACAAAGTATGGGCATGTTTACTGGCAAGCCGTGTTTAACGGACATTCACACTGCCTGCAGGAAAAGTGTTCATTGGAGAATTGCAAAATTCCTTCCTGCTGCTACTTTTTCTCACATGGCCTGCTAGAGGTTAATGAGTAGGTAGGTGGACAGATCCCTGGAGGGGCACATACTTTTCTAATGGAACTGTTTGCACCGGAGGGCCAAATCTTCAAAGGGCTGTAATTAACGAGGAACACCACCTACCCCCCTGCTGCTCGGGCTGGTCTGACCCACCCTTCTCTCCTCCCACTGCATCCCAGATCTGTTATCCTTCTAGAAGACATTAGCCATGTATCGTTATCTAATTCTGGCCTAAACCCCGTGCTTGGAAGAGATACTGTCTTTAGGCTGCTAAGCTGCATCAGGTGAGGGATATCTTGCGAGCTGCTGATGGAGCCTGCAGTGTGCGGCTTGTACTGTCTCAATCTGTTCATGGCTGAAGCCACAGTTTGGGGAAATGGGTTAGTAATCCACCAATTTGTCTCAGTGATCGCTCTATATGGTTCAGGCATAAAGCGCAAATGAATTTTTGCCTCTCAAAGCAGTTCTGTCCCTGCCTCATTTCGGCTGCTGACAAAAGCCAGAGAAGCTTGGGCCTGAGGGACGAGGACTATGAAGTCTGCTTCACAAAGGTGCAAAACGCAGGAGCGCTCTTAAGAAAGGAGAAAGCAAGAGGAGAATGCTCCGACAGAGAATCTATTAAAATATAATATGCAAGAGGAAATGGAAAATGCTGTCTGTGTCTTTCATTAGTTCCCACTAAGTGTGACTTTGATGAGGCCGGGGAGATGAAAGAAGCAGCACCGCCAGTGAGCCCCTGGGCTCCTGGAGCTGCCTGCTGTCATACCTGAGTTATCGCTCCTCGTCATTACTCTCTGTCAGCTCCAACATGGCCACCTAATTACACCACTGGAATAGAAGGTGACAGTAAGCCTCAAGTTACAGAACACGCCTTCAGCAGGGAAACATAAGCTTTGTTTAACCCTCTGATACTGCTCACAGTATCACCAGCAGTGATCAAGTCGTTCTTATGGTGTGCATTGTTCTGAACAGGCAAACCAGTGAGCACAGAAAACTTTTGGATTTTGGATTTATTGTTATTTCACCATCACAACATTAAAAACTCTTTAGATACATGTAAATTCACTGGTGGCTTTGGATAGTAATGGTTATATTTTTACCGTCACTGCAAGTATGATGAAAGTTATAGTGTGTAAATGTTTGCCTGCAAATTAGCCATTCCAAATCAAACTGAATGGCTCAACTCTTTATCCAAACCACTGAGTTACACAGGAATCAGTGGAATTCCTCATTCATGCCTAGTCACACTATATAGCTTTGTGGATAGTGTCAACGCTAAAATCTGAATAGGTCTCATTCATTCATACGTAGTCACACTATACAGTCTACAGATAATCTAAACACTGAAAGAAGACATTTCTTCTTAAAAACCCACTTATACAGTTTTCATGAAGATCCTGACATCCAGTGATGTTGCTGTATTTGAGGTTTGTTCTTAGGTATGAGCAGAATCTGCGCATACTCCAGAGCACAAAGCTGCAAACAGTTCCTTGGTTTAAGAACACCCCATGAATCTGACATGGACTTTTTCCTATGACCTTCTCAGGAACTAGTTTAAGAAAACAGCTTACTCAGTTATAGCATGGTCTGTACACAAAGAGGTAATCGCACTGTCAGTACATTTTTCCATTCATTCTGAGTATGCAAGTATTTTCTCTGAATGCTGGCATCGTTAATGGGCTTGTGGATCTGCATTTAGAGAGTTTTAATGGCTGTTTATGAGGATTCGCATGTTATCACTTATGTGCCTTCGGTCGGTCTGCTGTTGGCAAATTAATTAGCGTATCTTTGGTAATTGTGGGAAGAGAGTTTGCACATTAATGCTCTTGGGCAAACGCACACAGCTAAGGTAAAAATAAAGCGGCACCAGGGCTTCAAGTGGGCACGAGGGTTGATTGTGCTAATTTGTTTCTTCTCTGCAATGACGCCTGTACCGAATATACAAATGGCCTCTCCACCGGTCCCTGACAGGGTCACCTGACAAACAAGACATGCCTGCTTTGATTGCTTCCTCCCTTGTGTGGCCACCCTGTGCGGCCGCTGATGTCTTAATGAATTTAGAGCTGTTATGGAGTTTAATCTCATCTAGCCCGAAAAACATGCACAGTGCACATCATTCCCCTGCCTGGCAACCGACTGCCCACTTCGGAGCCAAACGCAGTGCAACAAGATTAGAAGGCTGTGAAATTATAAGACAACGTTTTCTGCAGTATGTCACTGTCAATTTGTTTAGCCAGCAGAATAAGAAAAGAAAGCCCATTAGCGCCCCATGGGGCCATTCCTCAAAATCTATTTTGCCAACACTTACAGCGTATTCACGACGTGTCAGCCTTACACCATTTAGACTATTTACACTCCAGGGCAAAGCTGTCCCCAAGCAGTCCAGGGGATTCAAATGCCATAATCCTGACCATAAATGCATGCTAAATCCCTTTATATTTACTCAGACTTTTCTTAACATATCTGTGGAAGTGAGACAGGCCCTGGCAGACAGAGAAGCTTCTAACCCTGATGAAATTGGCCGAGACATGGGGTCTCTAAAGACCAGTAATGCACAATGATGGTGGTGCACTTTGCCATGCAACCGTGAATGGCTTGTTATGGCATTGGGTGCGTCAGTGAGCGAGGGCTAATACGTTTAAAAGATTGCTCTTTAAATGACGGTGGAAGCTGAGCATGAAATCCTGTGTATGAATTGTTCATGACACAGGGTTCGATAATGCGTGAGCACGGTAGAGAAGGCAGGGAGCCCCAGAGCGCTCCACTGGCGGTACAGACCAAAGACACTGAAGGGCTATGAGAGGATTGGAGCTGGAGGTAGTGCAGGAGACACCGTTACACCACATCTGTTTCGCTTTATCCTCTGAATTCCTCCTTCCAGCTCTTTATGCTCCATTTGATGTTCTACTCTTTCCGCTACTGTGTTTACCTTTACTGTCTTCTCTATTCCCTCTTATATTACTTTCTGTCTTTTTCCCCTTTCCTTGATCCCCCCCCAGTTCCATTTCTTACTTGCTTGATGATTTCCTCTGCTTTGCTGAACTATGCATCTGGATCTTACTTAACTAACTTCTTAACAAGTGCAGAGGTAGGTGGTGTCAACTAGCAATGTAGCACCACCTGGAGCAGTAGAGGTGAAGTGCCTTGCCCAAGTACCCAGGCTGGTAGCATCAAAAATCTTGATTCTGGCTGTTATTGCACATCTGTTAGCATGTGAGCACGTTAATGTCACACGAGGGAGGGAACAATCCAGTGCATTGTTAACAGCAGGACAACATGTATAGAAAAAACACGCAAATTAACAAATAGTCTATATAAAATGATAACAATCACACAATAATTAGCATGTAGCAATTAACAGCTTTATGGCTAACAGCAAAATAATCAATAAGAAAGGAATAAACTAATTCTAAATAACTGCAAAGAAGGTAATCACATGGACAACACACAAAACAACATAAGGAAATGATTTGACTGTTCAGTATTAAGAGTGGGTATAGCACCCAATAACTTTATAGGCTCAGTATGAGTATCTGTCTGTGCATTTTAAAAAACCAAAACATTCATACAAAACTCAGACTCCATCTAAAGTCACAGCCTTTTGTTCTTGTTTTTTCCTTCCTTTGCCCTTCTCCAGTCCATTTTTTCCAGCCATTTGCCTTGTTCTCCTCCTTTAAACTAGTTTATTCCACAGACTAGTTTATTCTACTTTAAACTAGTTTAGTCCACAGACTAGTTTATTAATCTCTGCTTTCTTCCTTACCTGACTTTCCCACCCAAGTGAGTCAAGATTAATATGTATGTGGGTCAGAAATTATATCCTGCCAACTGGACACTCTCTGTCAGAGTGTTCCCCCAAATCTAACACAGCATGCCTGTTCACAATACCTGGAATAACTGTAATAGAAAACAACATTATCCAGCGTCTCCCTACTTCCTCTAGTGTCATACAGGCCAAATAAACATGGTGTTACATAGCCAAATCAGAGTCTCAACGTGCTAGCCCACCAGCCATTGCATGCACTCACCCTGCATTCTGCCCACAGGCTTTATTGCTGTGGGATACAGGAGCATGTGGATTACAGAGAGAGAGAGATTGGATAAAGAGAGAAGTGGGGATGGTGTAAGAGATGCTGAAGTGTGATGACACCTCAGCAGGCGCCTGGCAGAAGCCTTAAATTATCATGATGGCAGAGGGAGTAGGCCAGGGCTCAGGGCAGTGATTCAGCCTGATCCTCCACAAGTAGCCTGTTAACAGCAAACGTTTATTACTGCATTTGTTAATCACAGGCTTACAATGACTTTATCTTCGGTGGTCTGGAAAGGCCTGCATAAGTTATATGCAAATTCTTTTAGAGCTTTTTACACTAAATTCATTTCTATATCTCACTGAGCTATCCATGTATGTGTGTATATGAGAGCTCAGTAAGATTTGCACCATGCCTCTGGGGAAGCTTGATCGACCTCTACCACAAAGGCCTATTCTATCATGCATGAACTCTCGGAGCTGTGATACCTACTGGTTTCATGTTGAGAAATGCTTCTAGCACATAGTCAGTTTTGATTCATCAGTTGCAAGCAAACTATGTCTAAACTCTATCACTGGACCAATGTTAATAAAAATAAATAAATAGTCAAGGTAAACCAAAGGAATTGAACTATCCAGGCTTAGCTCACACATTTGTTCTTTCATATTGCAACTGAATTCAGAATGTTGGCAAAAACCTTATTCAACATAAATCTATTACGTTCAGAAAGTAATATTTATCAAAAAAGCATAAAAAACAATATTTGTCAAAAAAATGAACATAACAAATACACGAGAAAATACTAAACAACACTAAAAGATCTCTAAAACTCTCTATAACTCTCTATAATTCTCTAGCTGCAATATATTCAACTCCCATATTAAATTCCATTGCATTTATTTTGCCATAATGTGAATTATATTAATAATTTCTAACATAATGAATAATTTATTAAATTGAATGCATAGTTATATGCAAAACTTTGAACACCCCAGTCAAATGGCAGTCCCAGGTCACATTTTATGTTTCGTGATGCACTGAGTTATTTCCTAAATAATCATAATCATGTTTGTAGGAGTAGAATGAGAAGGTTTGAATAATAAGTCTTCATATAAATAGCTGAAGGAAATAAGCCTGGAGTCTAAGGGGTTAATGAAACATGGGTTTTTAGTGTCCTGTATGTGTTTGTGTTCCAAAAAAGGTTTTGTTCTGCCTTCATTTCTTCTCCACTCAGCAGTGCTTTACTGTCAGCTGGATTAACAGTAGTAAATGCTATAAGGACACACAGCTAATGGTTTGGTGCTCTGTCTTGGTGCTATGAACGTTTGTTTCCAGTAACCAAACGGAAATAAATCAGACCAAAATCAGTGGCATGACGCAGATGAGAATTTGTATTTTGACAAGTGTTCAGCAAATAAGGTATTTGGGGAGTCAGTAGGGAGGCTGAAAATGTCACTCTTGTATGTCAGCGAGGGAGACCGCCTGAGGGAAAAGCAGGGATGCTTCAGTGTGGAATCAGTCCAGGTGTGAATGAGGCCAGAATGAAAGGGAAAAGGAGAAAGAAAAGCTTCTCATGTTTTCTCCTTTGGCTGCACTTTCCACTACATGTTGGCTGCTCTCTCACATATGATGATCATGAAAGAGTTCCTAGTTGCTTTTCATTTCAAACTCTTATATTCAGTTCAGCCTGAAACAAGCCTTCTAGTTCAGCAAGCTAATACATTAATGCATGAACTGGGTTACGGATTATATTCAATAAGGAAAGTCTCTTTGTAACATTCTGCTTGGGACATAAAGAACATTCATGTATGGGCCTTTCTTTCCCCTAGAAATCCTATGCAGCGCTTCCAGAGTGTTCCCACGTCAACGCCCCAAACCTCCTACTTGCCATTACATGCTGTCATTGCAGACGTTTAAATGTACCAAGACTTTTCCATTCAACTCTTAAAATAAAGCTTCTTATCTTACATGTACAGGTGAAGAACATCCAGTAATCGGTATAGAATATTTAGATCAGCCTTGGTTGCTTTAAGACTACATGGGAAGGCTTCCCCTAAAATTCGATCATGCCACGTAGGGATGGGTACTGTTAGGATTTTACCAATATCGATATTGTTATTGATGGACTTATTGATACTGCTCTCCATGATTTGGTGGAAAAAATAAAGACATGACATATAATGATGTACAAAGGTTCTAAATGAAAAGGCTGTGGTCATCTCCCTATTGCCAAAATATTAACATCCATATAAAAAGCAGTATAAAATTAGTCACCTCTGTTTGTGAGGACAGAACACACTAAGCACATTAGTGTGTTCACATTAAGCAGTTAGCGATTATGCTATGCCGTTTTAGTTCAGTACCTAGCTTGATATTTGCATATTGTCGCTGTCCAAAGAAAAACGTGTATCTCCAAAATGGCAACTTTACAAGGAGGACAAAAATCTAAAAGTCAATGAAGCCAGACTTTTTTCCAAGCCATTTTGGGCTAATTCTGTTGGTTCATTCACCATGAAATTTTCACACAATGTGTTTAAGTGATACATACAAATAAAAATTGACATAAATGGAAATACATGTTTTTCTTTGGGCAGCGACGATATGCAAATATTAAGCTAGGTAGGGATTTTAAAAATCTAATGATCCTACATGCAGTTTTATGTAGGGAACAATCTATAGTATATATACCTACTCCAGACATGGAAGGTCAGGATACTGTATGATATTTTTGGGGAGGAAGTTATGGGAATTTTGTTTGCAGTGTTCTAACATTTTGTGTTGTCAGTTATCCAATTTTATATTTTACATGTTTCCTGTATTGTGTGAGTGGAAAAAATGGTAACTTGATTTTTCCATGCCCATTTATCCCCTTACCACCTGTCAAGAGTTGGGAATCATGTCAGTCCAGATGTGCAGTCTCCTGTACCTGCTATCGAAAGGCAAACATGCCAGGAAAATGTCAATTAAAAAAAATAATTATGTACTTAATGTCTAAGCAGTGAAAAGCCCAAAACTCACTCACAAATTGATAGCTTTAAAATATTGTGGCTGGTATTTGTGTACTAGGCACAAAAGTGGCCTGTTTTTCCCTTCATTAGAGGACCTTGGAAATTTTTTTAGTCAGTGAGAGTCAAGGGGAAAAGTCAAGGAATTTGACATATGACTTGGAGTGGAAGGCTGAGTATTGTATTTAGCTGCATTTTCATTCAATTTATAAGAAAAGAAATCCACTTTTGAGCATCTTACACTTTCAGTCAAGAGTGGATAGCACAGAATGAAGGTAATCAGAGGAACACAAACACATTTATCCCACAAAGCATAGCGGCCGTCCTGCCTACCCAATCTACCAGTAATCTTTTGAAAATGCCAACCATACTGAGAGCAGCAGAGTTTGTCCGATACTCCCTAATAACACTACACTGAAATGGTTAACAGTGCATCTGTATTGCTCATAGCTAAAGCTGAAATTCATTACCTGTCTGACAGACAGTAATCAGCAGTCTGCATGAATGTGTTTGTGGAAGTTAGTGGAAGCACAGCCAATAAAACCCTGTTGAACAGGGCTTCAATATAAGTTAATGGCAGATTCAAATCCATTCAGTAATTCTAGTGCAAAGATCAATACTTATTGGACAGCATGTCTTTACAACCTCATCCTGGATCCTGTCTGGATGCCAGCCTTCTCTAGGAGTCTATAAGGCTAACATGAGTGCCTTCTGTACTGGATGTTTTTACAGATGTACTTTCGTTCCAGCTGGAAGCTTGGCTTCTGTACGTGATGACTGGTGGAGCTTTCAAAAGAACAAGATCTCATAGCAAACTGCCATAACTGACACTGTAATGTGTCTGACTGACATCAACTAAAAGAGTCCGCAGTTTAATTTGTGCTAGTCAGTGCTGTAGGGAAATCTTTCAAAAACTAGCATAGTCATTGCTGGCTTGGTAAAACGAAAAATTGTTTTTATGGTTAAAAAAACTGTACATACAGATTTCTGACTCATTTCTTTTATTTGGTAAGATAACCTGTCAAACATTTAAACATTCAGCTGAGATTATTTTTTTCAGAACTGAGAATCCTTTCAATAAAATACATCCTTTTTGACTGTAGAAACAAGAAGTAAGCCAACATTAGTTTTGTAAGGAATGATGAATGGGACTTTATATAATATCAATTTAAGAATAATAAATTAGTATCCAGAGTACCCTGTGAGTCAAAGTAGTAAACATAGAAAATAGTTCTCTATAGTTGCACTAAATTGTTTCAGCATTTGAGGATTTTGTATTGCACCCTAAATAAATTCAATAGAGTAAGGCACCTTTTGTGTCTAGTTGATACAACATTTTAGTTTATAGTTCATAAGCTATTGTTGAATATAAAATAATATTAGCTTAATATGACAGTAGTTTACATAGTTTTTGCCATTAGATTATCAGCATCGGTGCTTCCCCCTTGTCAGGAAGCACCAGCTGCTACTGCCTTACATTAAAGAACCATCCCCTGGAAGCTGCTTTAGAGAACCCAAAGTGCTTCTTCCATTTTTAAGCGTGTTTAATCAGTGGGAGTATAAACCTTTATTGTAAAAGGGCTTTATGAAGTAGGATACAAAATCATTCACACAGAAACGTAAATATCTATTGCACTCTGCTCAGAATTCAAAGCCTTTATTAAAGCATGGCTTCAGTCAAAGGATATCCAAGCAAAACATGCTGGGAGCCTTTTTATCTCTTGTGCACACACACTCAAATATAAAGGTTCCTAAATAATTATTGGCTTTGATGAATGGTTCTGAAGAGCTTAAAAGATTCAAAGTGGACTTCCACCATTTCTTCCATAATCAGTAACTATCTGTATAATTCTGTGCTGGAGATGTACACAAAATTATTCAGAGTGGCCTGATGTGGAATGTTTCATTGTGTGAAAACATACTAATTCTGATTTGTTTAAAGTGGTGACAGTAGGAATCAGGTGTTGTGATGACTACAACACAAATATAGCCATTTTAATTACTATCCAATACTCATACACCTACTCTTTAGTGTCTTTTCATGTGTTTTTGCTAAATGTAAAATAGTTGGACATCTGGGTACTACTTTGCTGCGCCCTGCAAGTACATTTAAATATGCGTATTTTTACCACAAAATATTAACTATAATAATAAAAATATTAACACCTTAGACATCAGGCACCGTATTCACATATCCATATTCGCATCTCCAAATCATGTGAGGAATCATCTAAGGTAGCCTTTAAAGCCATATAACACTTCGGATGTCTGGTTCCCATCACTACCATTGTGAACAGTAGTAACTCGGTAAGTTTCTCTAGAAGTGAACTTCACTCTGAAGAGTGTTGTTTACATCTTAACTATTTCATTATGCAGAAACTGCACAGAAAGAACACTCACCATTCTCTTTTACAGAACCATCAATTAAACTATCTATTTAGGGTCCCACTAGTAGTTCATCAATGGCAAGGTTTTTTAATTCATTCTAAAAATGAATTTAAATTACATTTTACTCAACAAGCATGAAGAGGAATGCTAACAGACACTCACACTGGCTAATATCTAACTTCGTAATGGGAGGAAAATGAAGATACAGTTAGGGCGAGGGAATAAAACTCTCAGCAATATTACCAATGCCTAGACGGTTGTCCCACAGAGTGGTTATTTAGATTGGATTTACACATTTATAAACTTAAATTCTGGAAAAGTTGGGACATTTTGTAAGATGCAATAAAAACAATAATTGAGATTTGTAAATCTGTGATTTGTAATTCTCTTGAGCCTTTATTTAATTGACAAAAGTACAAAGAAAAGATTTCTAATGTTTTCACTGATCAACTTATTTGCATTTCATAAATAGAAACAAGTAGAGCAAATAGAATGAGTGTCTGCATCACACACTTTTTTCATGAAATGACACTCTTTAATAGCTTGAGAAGCCAGGATACTGTTCACTGCAGTGAAATTTTCCCAATACAGGAATTAAGCTACTCAGCAGCATCATTATTGTCTGATTCTCCTCTTCATGATACACCATCTGCAGAATGTGGTCCGGCATTGTCTTGCTGAAATAGCCAAGGATTTTCCAGGAAAGTTGTCTTGATGGCAGCATATGTTTGTCTATAATCTCAACATACTCATATATGTCAGTGGTACTTTCACACATATGCACATATGCAAGTCACCAGTGCGGTGGGCGCAGATGTACCCCAACACCATGACAGACGTTGGCTTCTGCACTAGACTTAATAATAAAAGTCTGGTTGGCCCTTTTCGTCCTTGGCATGGAAACTTAACATCCATTTGTAACAAAAATAAACTTAAACATGGTCCACACGTGGACTTATCTGACCACTGTCTTTAAGTCCATCTGAGATGAGCTGATGCCCAGAGAGCTCAGCGGCATTTTTATGTGGAATTGGATGTTTGGCTTTCTCCTTGCATAACAGAGTTTCAACTTGAATAACAAATCACAGACTCAGACAGGCTTAAACCACATAAATGGAAGGAGTCAGACAGCCATAGTCATATAACAATACAAGAAAAGTTACAAATTACTGGTAATAATAGATAATTTCATTAAAGCACATGCATTTTGTATTCATAATAATTTTAATACATTAAAAAATAAGCTTTTTCAGTCTCTTTGTGTGGCTGCTACTTTAAAGAATGAACGCCCCTGCTCACACCTCTCTGAAGCCCGGTCACACGCACACATGGCTATAAGCCTTCTGAATTCTGGAACAGAGAATAGCATGCTAATGGAAGGTTGTCAGAGAAATCCTTCACTCTTACCAAAGTCTTCTCACCTCCACTGCTTTTTTCCTACTTTCACTTCCTTCATATTTCAAAAGTAGCCAGAGCTTTTTAGTTGCTGCCAATAAAGCCTGTGTTTAACATACCGATCATTGTGATCAAGCGCTCTGCATGCTCTGCACAGCATGCCAGAATGAAATAGTATAGTGTACAGCTAGAACTTCAGAAACTTCACATGACTTTTTGTCCATGATCCTTCCCTGCAACTCCAGTATGTTGAATGTTTGAGCAGATATAACCTCCTGTAATTAAACAAGGGTCACCTGGGAATATTAACAAACATCAGCAGATGGTCCAGGATCCTGTGATCACTCTAAATGAGTTCTGACAGTACCAGCAGCTGTACAAGGAAACCCTATGGCCATGGAAGCAAGCCTACTTTGAGACTCGTGTATAACAATGTCAGTTTAGAAGAAGATAGCAAAACTTTGCTGAAGTAACATTCAATGAAGCTGCTTTTCGCCTGACTTACTCCTAATTGAACTTGATAGATATTCATTAAGGAACTGTTTAATTGATCATTCCTTAAAGAACGCTTTCTGGAAATGTGATGTGTGAGTGTTAAGAACTTTCACAATTGTAAAGAACATGATGTCTACATTATGTGAATGTTCTGTACCAACCGACCTATTCAAGCTTTACCCACACATTACTGTTGCTAGTCTATAGAGAATGGTTCCACTTTTAGGATGATTTTTTGCAGTGTAACTGGGCTGAAGTTAGCATATTAGTGTAGTTTTTATTAGCTGCAACATAGTCCAGCTTGGTAGCATAGCATGTTAAACTGTTACATATTTTGGTAGACTGTTAATGTGTAAGAAAAGCATGACAAGATCTCCTCTCTTTGTGTCTGCAGTTAAACCGACGGTCATCGATGTCGATATCTTCGTTAACAGCATTGGACCTGTGTCCTCAATAAATATGGTAAGTGAAATGGATTTCCACTGTTTTGCACAAGACTTTGCAAACTCTGAATGTGTTTTAACACATGTTCTTTCAACTGAAAACCACTTCCAGAACCACATTTACTAGCTTTGTGGGTCAATCTTAAATGTACCCCAGTTGGAGTGGAGTTTTTGTGAATAATTGAAAGCAGAGCTAGTGGCAAGCTGCGCCTCCGAATGTCTGAGTTCACCCCCAAGCCTTAAGCAGCCGATCCCCCGAGGCCCCGAGGGTTTGACCTGAAGGAAAATGGAAAACATCAAATAGAAATTGAGTGATAAAATGGCTGCATTTTCTAGGCAGTGGGGAGTTGATAAGATTGCATGATTAAAATACAAATCTCAGGGGATCTTATTTTATAAAAACAACATCTCAGGAGCACCTGAATTCAGTTCGACTTTGTTTGGTCATAAAGTTTGCTCAGGTCGGTGTGATGAATCGGCTTCTTAGTGGATGTATGACACATCTGCCATTATGCACAGAGCTTCGATCCACAAAACTGATATTTAAACCAATAATTAGACAGCGAGAAACAGATGACATGAATGACTGAGCCTGCAGAAGACACCATAATCCAGTATCCAATCTACAGCTCCTAGTACTATGATTCCAGTTCTGGACTGGTCTTTTACCATAATATCAGGATAGACCATTTATAGATGCCCACCTCTGGGACCTAATGATAATAACAATATTTCTCTGTTTTTTTAATGTTTTAAATCTCAGCATTCTCATAAACATGAGGCTAAGAGCAAAACCAAACGTGGGGCATGGTGGGAATAAGAATTTTGAAATCCGTTGCTGCGTTGCGTTGCTGCGTTGCTGCGTTGCGTTGCGTTGCTGCGTTGCGTTGCTGCGTTGCGTTGCTGCGTTGCGTTGCTGCGTTGCGTTGCTGCGTTGCGTTGCTGCGTTGCTTTGCTGCGTTGTGTGGTCACACAATTCTGGTGACACTTAAAGAGAAATATGGGTACAAGCCTAGACCACAGGAGGAAGGTGATATTGCATAAAGAGTTTATATTTACATATAAGATGTAAATTATCTCATAGTGTATTGGTGACACATAAAAAGGAAGCTCAGCACAAGCACAATGATACTGTGTCATAAAGTACATATATTTATTCATGGACTGACAGTGATTGACAGCGACACTTGCATCAAAAGATACTGCTAGACAGTTTCATCCGTAGTTGTCTCACCACAATGAATGATGCTGTTGTAAGAGCCTATTACATTGCTTTGATATGGAGAGCCTATTACTTTACTGTAATTATTTTAGGCTACTTCCTGCACTCCTTCAGTCAACCTCCTCTGACCTTCTCAATTACATCTTCATTAACTGATAACATGTACAGCTACACCAACTAAACAGGATGTTGCATTATTTCCCCTCAGAGTGAAGACATGCTTTATTAACCTCTCAAAATCCCAGCTTTATAGAATTCCTAAGCATATTACTTAGTAACTACAATGTACAAGTAATCCTACAATGCCAACTCTTGTAATAAGTTACAGCTGTGTAATAAGTTTGCTTCTGGCAGTGGGTCCAGGCCATTTAATATATTTTTGCTAACGACTATTGGAAGTTAACCAAGCCTTTTCATGTCCTTATAAAGCTAATTTCATAGCTAATATGTGGTCCAGGGTTTTATCTCTAATAGTGATGACCAGATAAGTGATAGAATAATTGTTGCCTCTCTGGATTCCAGCCCAATTAATTTGAGGTTAAAATGCAGAGTGCTAGATTTAGTTTGAACTTATTTACTTTTATATTGATTTAACTATATAGAAATCACATCAGTTCATATTATACATAGTCAAGGGTAGTGGACCTAAAAAAAAATAATGCACTACTTCACCTCATTTGCCTTAACAGAACCTTTGCAGTGTGCCAGAGTTTCAGAAAAAACACGATTTTCTTATAGCTCCTTATTTCCAGGTCCTTCATTGACCATGCTGTCATCACCAGAAAGTAGCTAGCTGTTCCAACACATACATATTTGCTATATGCAAATATACCTAATATACTGTATGCAGCTGGAGGAAATTTGCAAAGTTTAATATTTCTTAAAAATGTGGCATCCTGGCTATTGAAGCAAAACTCTTTAATTAATTTGTTTTGACTTTAAAGTTAGACCTTTATATTTCGGTGGTCAAAAGAATATGACAGCTTTATACAAAACACAGAGTATGTTTTATCAGGGGGGGTTTTGAGGGGTGATTTATGAGGGGAAAACTCAAAATGCTAAAAACTGCAGTAGGACATGGGGTTTTCTTTAGACAGCTTAGTTTCCACATTTCACAGGTAATTAGACAATTGCCAGCATTTGTTTTTTGGCCAGCTGTGCGATGTTTTATTATTAGCTTGTGGAAAAATAGTTTAGAAAAGATCTAGAGTTGTTTCCGAATGTGATATTTGCATCTCCAGGTAATTGCTTTTGGGATTCACTGTTAGAAATGTGAATAAGAAAGCCCTGGCAGACCACAGAAGACTTTTAGTCACATAGAAAAAAAATACTGAACTGATTGAGACCTCTTACAGAAAGCACATGTCCTTTAGACTAACACAAAGAGAAGAATACACCAGTATGACCTCAGAGGATTCACCACAAGACATAAGCTACTGACAGTCCTCAAGAACAGGATGCATTTAATTGCATGTATTAAGTTCTGAGACCAAGTCTTATGGAGATCAAGAATATAGGGGAGCTCAATTTTCCAAAAAATCTACATAACTAAACAGTTAAGTTGTAAACAAAGTCATTCACAGTAGTTTGGTGTGAAATGCTGTGTTCTAGAGAAATCAGAGAGTCAGACTTGTTCCCAGTGGTGGTGATGGGAACCAGAAGTGGGAAGAGTTTATTGGCCATAAAAGCTCCCTCACAGAAACTCAGTTAAACTTAATTAGTTGAGATGCAAATGTGTTGCAAGATGACAAGGACATTGTTTTATGATAGTTTCACATTTTATTTCTTTATTTATTTCTTTATTTATTTATTAATTATTTAGGCAGATGGGTACTTGTAGGCCACTGTAAGGCAAAATAGTCCCCAAAGAAACTTTCCACATGTATGACTATTGTACCAGTATCAACATCAAAAACTCAGACGACACGTGTAGGTTCACTGGTGGTTTTGGATAGTAAATAAAAACATTTGCGTTGTAGACCTTGTGACCCCTGGTTCCCATCACCACCACTGTAAAGAGTCTGTAAGTTTCCCTACACTGAACCTTTTCATGTCAAACCACTGTGAATGACTCAGTTTAATCTTGAGGGCTGATTTATTTAGACATTAAGAAGTAAATTGGTGGAATTCCCCTTTAAGCTGTATTAGAATATTAAGTCGCTTTTCCACTGCGTGATACGGGCTCCACTTGTCTCAACTCTACTCCTATTTTTTTGTTCTCCACTAACAATCCTGGTACCTAGTACCGGGTACTATTCCAGGTGAGCTGTGCTGTTACCAAAAGGTGATGTAAAAACACTGAAGACTGATTGGTCAGAGAGAATCGATAAGAACTAGAGAATGAGAAAAATGTGGAAGAAACAAAGCAACCAGTCATGATGCAAAGCATACAACCTCATTAGTGAAATAATGTCTTGGTTTTGTTTGTCATTGTTTGGCCTCAAATCAAATGGACTAGACTCAGACCTGTCAATACAGAATGTAAGTTAACTGGAAATATCATTCATTATATAACTATGCCATTAAGCATGTATTCATGTTATTATGTTTAAATACTACACCAAAACAAAAGTAGGAAAGTAGTAACTAAACTCAGTTTCTAAGGATGTTTCTACTGTAGTTTGCTTAAACATAATTAGTTACTGACTGTACTGTATCATTATTAATATGGTTGTAATCTGATTTATTTTGTATTGTAGTCTCACAAAGTCTTTTTAGCTGCATTGTAACGTCAACCCAGTCCTCAGAGCATGAGCATCTATTGATCTGTAATTATTATGCTCCAGTAGCTTTTCTGAGAACATGAATAACTGCATAAAAAAGAGGAATTTTAACAACCACCTGAAGGACCTGGCTGTATTGATTCTTGGGCCACATAATGCCATCTGTGAGAAGACTGTTTTAATGCCCTGGGGGACATTTTCTTTCAACCGCAAAGCCTGTCATTATCAAAAGACAATTTCAAAAGACAATGAACTTTTCAAGGTTGTTCCCTGTTCTCACAATGGTGCTGTAAGAGACAGACTGTCTTCATACTGCATTCAGAAAGCCAGATTTTCAACACGTATTCTTTTAACGGAGCACATACAGAAGAAAAAGCGACCTTATAAGACAGATGGAGAACCATGTTAAAAGAATCAGTGATGCACAAACAATACAAATTACCCGAGATGCTTTGTATATCGCAATCTGCAAATCTTTCATTTCTGTGTATTGCGTAGATTTCTAGAGATGGTAGTGCAGAAAAATAGAGGGAAATGTTTAAATTTGCTCACATTTCTACCTGTAGCATCACTATATCTCCTATCTCCCAATATCTCATTTATTCTCCATAACAATCTCCTTTTCTGGCAGAGGTCCAGACATATAATGAGGCCGTAGAACAAGTTATTTGCATTTCTATGTTCCTGCACAGCAAGCTAATTTTCTAGAACTGTGGAGGGTCCATCTGCACTCTTTAAAATAAGGGTGCCAAAAAGGGTTCTTTGGAGCAAGAAGGACTTTTGGTTCCCTAAAGAATAAATAAATTAGTAAGTGAGCCCCTGAATGGGCAAACTGTTTTAGCATTAACATGTTTAGCATGTTTGATGATGTAATTCAATTGGTGATTGGTGTTCTCCTCTAACCATGTTGAGCTGTCAAATGGTCCTGCATTACTAGCAGTTTGAAAAGATGCAGTGGCTTGATTCTTTTGTAACACAGAAAACATGTCATAGCTGTTGTAACAAAACTTCATATCCTCATCTCCAAAAAAGTTTTTTTTTTTCATTCTTTCATGCATTTTTTCATTTTTAGATTTTTTGACATAACTTTAAAATTCCTGTCACCTTTTAAATTGTGTGTAAATGTCATGACAAAAGGATCAGAACAAATAACCCAAAATGACAGTGTAAAAAGTCAGGTTCTATTGACTCACATTAAAAGTAAAGTAGGTTTGTTCCTTTTCCTGTAACATTATTCAGACATTTTGTTCCAACAGCAGTCAAATACCACAAATAGCCATGGATTCACTGTTAGCATCTTGTGAAAACGACAGGACTCAGTGTGCTTTATTGAGATGTGGGCTATATGGAGTATTTTAATCTCCTCTGAATGCTCTGTATCCCATTGTGGATGAAGAACACAAACTATGTACTAATTAAAGACCTCCACAAACAACAGAGTGTACGCTGTACCCTGATTGCTGGGCTCGCTTCACACTACTTGTGTTTTGACAAAAGGAATGACAGATTTTGCATGATGTAGTGGAGTAAAAAGTAAGACATTTGACTTTGAAATGTAGTGTTAAAGTAAAAAGTCCCACAGAATAAAAATGCTTCATTAAAGTACAGACACACCAAAAACCTACCAGAGTACATTAACCAATTACATGTACTTTGTTATTGTCCACCAAGGTCGGTATCTTAAAAACAAAGTAAGGCATGATAATCCTAGAAATGTCTAAATTAACTCTAACTGGTTCTACAGATGTGCTTTATGTTGGCTGATGCAAATGGGAGGTGGATCCAAAGAGGAAAAAAAATCTTTTTCTGAAAACTGAAAAAGAAAATTCTGTTTCAGTTATTTTAGATCACCAATTTAATTGGTGGACGTTGAGTATCTTCAGTCTGGACTACTGCCCTTTAAAGAATCAGTGTAGGTTTATGTATGGAATTGCTCCAAAGAACCTTGTATGGTGTATTTATTCATTTATTTATTTATTTATTTATTTATTTATTTATTTATTTTGCAATTGCAATTTGGAGAAAAAAATATGGGGACGACCAAGAATACACAGCCATTCAGTAATTACTGGCAAAAATTTTAAACTGTTTAAATGTATCTGGCTTACTTCAGTTTAAAAAGAAAGTCCTGAAGTGTTTATAGGTAATAGCCATCCACATCTCTGCAGCAGGCCTGCATGTTCCATTGCTGCTGGCTTGTGCCTCTATTTTCGGGGCCATGTTCTATTTGCATTGCATGTAAACTCCTGAAAAGCGAAAATCCACCTACGCTCAAGGCCACCATGCTGATGATTCCAATTTGCTGTGTGCAGTGTCACTGGGGAAGGGATTTGTTGTGCTGAAGCAGGGGGACTGAATTGATAGACCCAGCTCCACAGCCTCAGCGTGCAGGGAGCATTGTGCCGGGATTCAAATGGATCTCGCACGTGGGCAGACGCACTGTCATCAGCTCCCATTGCAGAACGTCTCCATGTTTTAGGTGCCATTAAGGACACACGTCCCTCTCCTTTATGGCGTGACAAGCTAATTTTCACCAGCTCAGTCCTGTTGGGAATTCATTTATCAGTTGTCACCCTTTTATTGTTTTCGATTTTAATGGAGTGTATAATTAAATAGCATTATGGTGTCTCAAGGAAACAAATGAAGATGGATTCTTTGTGCTTTCTGAATGAGAATGTGCACCTTGCGCTTTTTGATCATTATAAGAAAAGAAAAGGAAAAAAAACATGTCAAATGATAGAAGCTCTCGGCAGTGAAAGCTGTACTGTACTGTACTGGATTTTAGACATTTGAATATTCGAATGTGCTCATAATTGCAGCATGTGTCGTTTATGTAGGTAAATACGTAAAAGACAGTTATCAAATCAGCACAAAACCTGATTTAAATGTGATGGACATGGAATACTACATGGACAATTTACTTACAATTAAATGATCAGACCTTCATTATTCAAGGGCACGCAGGGCCTGTAGGTAAGCTAATAGCTTTAATAATCAGTATGCACACTCTGTGCCAAGGCTCCAAACACAGCCTGCTCTCTCTTCATTGCATGCTACGCAGGAGTTCGGAAGCCTTGTTTGGCAGGCTATGTTCTTGTTCCATGTAAATTTGTAATAGGCTTTTCCAAATGCTATTTGAAAGTGTGGACAAAACTTCCAGATAGTCCCAGTCTCCTAATTTAGACATGCTGGGCATAATCTGAAATGGTAGAAACCTTCTTAGAGGATGCCAGATTTTCTGCACAATTACATTGTTAACATGCAAAAAAAAGTTATTCAGAGTGGGTTGATCTGAGACACTTTACCCTAATGAAACTTAGAGTCAGAGTTGTTCAGTGTGGCAGTGATAGGAACCAGATGTGAAGCACTTAAAGCAAACATACAGAGTGCTATAATATTATTTGGTTATGGAAACACTGTTTATGGCTTGAGACATTGTTTTATGGAAGTTGAGCAAAAGTTTTAAGGGGCTATGGGACTCATCAGGACGTCCATGAGTCCTCTTAGATCATTAAGGTAAAACTCCAGACCAGAAAAAAACAACACACCATCAGTATAACCATTGTACGTAAACCCGTCTACTTCAGCACCACAATAGTCTCCAATGCAAGATTTCCTGGATTAAAGACTAGGCAAACCCTCACATGCTGATGTAGGTGGTGATGTAAGTAAATTTTGAATTGAATTATTCCTCAAAGAAACCCATCTTCATCTCCTCATGGAACCCCAGCATTAATTGTGTTTTTCTTTCAGTACCTGGTTTGGCTAAACAATACTGTACTATTTTTGATGAATCAGGTGTGTGGGGATTGAACAAATCCATGGAATGGCTGGGGGCAGTGAGGAGAACCAGACCTGGCCTGTTCTCCTAACTAGCTCAAAAGACATTAATTACTTCTAATCCTCCGTAAAGCAAACATACAGAGTGCTATTACATTACTTGCTTATGGAAACACTGTTTATGGCTTGACATAGTTTTATGAAAGTTGAATAAAAGTTTTAAGAAATTTAGTTTTTTTATGTATCAGTATTTTACAACATTCTACAGTGCATATAAAGCAGAAATGCTTTAGCTTTACTTGTCATTTTGCATAGCAAAGAAAATGGCTATATTTCTTTTGTAAACATCAAAAACCCTGATTCCTGTAATTACCACTATATAGCATTCTAAATCAGTACATTTCTCTATAAGGCGCTATTTCAAAGCAATCCTGTCTGAATAGTTCACAACTCAAAGACTGAATTATGCAAGCATTGCGAAAAGTCAATGGAATTCTACTTTTTATGTAGTTTCAAAGTACGTTAATATAACAAGACTACATTTTTACCTTTGGGCCATTTCTGTTGGTCGATTCTTCATGAAACATTTACACAATTTTAAGGGCTTTCAGTTTGTGTTAAACAAAAAGGGGTAAAAAATGGTTTTGATATGCAAGGCATGCATCCTTTGGTCATTTTCCCTACTTTCAACGTTCAACTTTCTGTCTCCCCTTCCATTCCACCTCTGACTAATTGCCTAGCAAATAAAGGCCAAAGGGAAATGCAAGAGCAGAAAAGGTCCATTCCCCCAAAGCCTCATGATACTTTTAGCCGTACCTAATTTGCGAGGCACCGTTTAAAATCCCTGGGATTATAGGTAACAATTATATGAAAGAATGTGAGGATTAGCGAGTTCTGCAGGTCATCACCATCACAAAACACTTTTAAAGCCCTGCAGGGACAGAGCTAGCAACAGCACAGGGACCGATCCATCCACGCTCCACAAGCCGCAAGCCCGCTGCTCTCTCAGGAGAATGGCCCTGCACAATCCACACGTCGTCCTGTTTTCTTGCAGACGCTCAGCTTGGCCACACTCCATTGCCCACAAACCTTCACTCTCTGGACTGTGTAACACTCTGCTGCATAGCAAGCCATGTCCCCTCTGCTCGCCTGTTTACAACTGAAATCATCTCCTATGGGCGGAGCAGGTCAGCAAAGATGCCTCTGCCGCCTGGGAATTTCACTGCGCATAGACAATGACTGATTATTGTGCTTATAGGGTTTTTACACCCACTTGTTGGGTAGATAACCTTCGACTGGGAGCAGGGATGGATTTAGCCATTCTGGGTTCATAGGCAAAACATGGGAATGGGGCCCACCGTATGTATATTTTTAATTAGTTGAGGCTCTTGCTCTTTAGTGGCATTTCCATTAACACTTTACAAAAAACTTTACAATAAACTCAACTAGTTAATAAAATCTAAAAAAATCTAATATTTCCTATTTTGAGTACACTATTATTGAATTTCTGTATAGATATTTACAGTTATGCACACTAGGATTATACACCGTCCGCTCTGACTGACTGGGAGCATAGAGATAACCTGTTTCACAGTATCCCGACAGCAAGTGGTGCGAGCGAAAAGCAACTAAACTGCTCACGTTATAACGAATGAAGCTGTCTGCACCAGCAGAGCAACAGAGTGTGATGTGATGCAACACACCATTTTTGACAGACATTTAAAAAAAAATCTATTTTGGACGGCAAGCGTCTCCATGCCATTTCGCCTCTAAACGGATGAAGTGCAGGAAAGGAGGGATCTCTACAATCCTTCAGTAAATACTTTGAGCATTTTAATAGAATAGAAATAGAATAGAATCTGGAGAGATATTTCCATAGTGCTGTAAGTAAATTTGTATTATTTCTGCAAGCCTTCATCTTATAGATGGTACATTATGTGCATTTGATGTACAATGTGCATTTCACTAATAGCCCTTCAGGAAAGTATTCACCAGTTAATACCAGCAAACTTGTGTAGCCTTAGGTGAAGTAGCCTCTGTTTCAGGCAGTCCAACAGACCCTTACCTAAAGTATGACACTTCCTAGAAAGTTTCCTTTCTTCTGTTTTTTCAACATAGACCTCTGGTGTCAAGGTATTTAGTAGTTGGTGCGCAAATATAGAACTCTGGGTCTAAGATGTTTTTGCCTATGGGTCTAATAAATTAAGAATTCGAAAATTACACTCCTCAGGATGTCCATGAGTCCTCTTAGATCATTAAGGTAAAACTTAAATCTTATTCTATCTGATATATCTTAAAAGTCACAATTTGAGATACTTTTAAGCTATTTTTAAGATTATTGAGCTTATTTCCAGGCTGTTTTACTTGTTTTAAGTGATTTTAGCAAGCCAAATTTTCTCACTATACTGGTAAATAATTTGGTCTCTTTCAAGCATATTTCTGACAATAAACAAAATTAGCTGCCAATATAGTGAGAAAATCTGGCTTACCAAAATCACTTAAAACAAGCAATAAATGTCTGGACATAAGTTAAACAATCTTATTATCTTAAAACATTCTCACAATGAAGAATCAAAGATATTTCAACTAGATATAAGATCGTTTTACATACCATGATCTCATTTTTTCAGAGGACAAACATTTAGGTTTTGGTCCTTGTCCTTTAAATCCAAAGTGTGAAGATATAATTTTCAAAAGTGTCATTTGCTTTTCCCCCCACACACAAAAGCGGCAACACATCCTCAGGGGTCTATTGTTTGTTCCCATCAACCAGAGAAAGAAGAGTTCCTGAAAGGTGGAATGTCCAGTGTTAAGAGTTTAACTGGTTAACTGAATCTCAGATCAAACGTAAACACATGGGTTGGATTCCTGGACAGGAATTTGGCCTAGATATACCATTTTAATCGAGCAATAGAAATTCATACTGTGTAGTTTAATCTGTGTCTGGGAAACTGACTCTACATGGAGGGGAAATTCAGGATTATCAGGTTTCACAGTGCACCAGAGTCAGGCCAGTGCTATTTATCTCCACATGATACAGCAGTCAGCTCCATCAGCCATTCTTAGAACACAATCCAGCTTCCAGCTGAGCACTGGGACACAGTAAGAGCCAGTAAATCTTTGAGAGGGACAACAGGGAAAATTCCTTCTTGATACTAGGCTATGGGATTATTGATGAGAAACTGAACCAGGGGAGCAGCCATGAGCTAGCAACTGCTTGGCCTGTGAGGTTGGAACGAATACTACTGTCATTTAAGCCCTCTCCTCAGCTGGTTTCACCCAGAGGAGTTTCATGTTCCAAATAGGATGAGAAAGGATGTGTATATCACTGTATCAATCACTGTATCATTCACCACAGTCAATGTAGACGAGAATTTAGAGCATGTGTGCAGTTTTAAGAAAAGTAACTCATGACATTTATACATTCCAGCTATGCATTTAAGCACACAGGGCAATTAGAATGTGATGTCATACTGTATTGGCAATTGGTATGTACATTGGTGGTACATCCAGATGGGAGATAATTATGACTTCTTAAGCAGTATGTTGGCTCACTCTAACTATGGGTTCATGTTAGGATCCAGAGATATATATGAAAAGCTTTCTTTAAAAATGCTTAAATTGTTTAATTTTGGTTTGAAGGTACTGCTCTATGGGGAGTGGTTTTAATCTTGATTATAACAGCTCCAAGCTACCCATGCATCAGTTCCTCACATCAATAAGTTTTTAACTCCCAAGCAAAGCAACACAAACTACATGGTTTCTCAGCAAAAGAAAAAAAAATACTGAGGGCATTTGGCACCTTGACAGGAGAAATTGTTTGTTGGTACCAACGCAGTAACTTGTCAAAGTGTCAGCTTGTGAAATAAGTCTGTCTAATATTGGGCCCAATCTTAAATCACCCACCTTCAGCACACAGATTCTCATCCAGTTTCCCCACACAACGGCCTCTGATACCTGCGGACCGGCAGGTAGGTGCTCAGTCTGATAAATGACACCCGTCATTAGACTCCATCAAGAGAAAACACATTTCTCCCGCAGGACAATAGCTGTCATCTCTCCACATGACAGGCCAAGTGGAGGGAAGGAGGGAGGTTACGTAATCATTTATTCTTTCATTGGTAGGTCCAATTAAGCACAGCGTCCTGAAATTGTGAGCGTAATAGCACCCACCTTTCCCCCCTCCATCTATCTGAAGAAAATCTCATTCCATCACAACATAAATCACTAATAATTAAAAATTCATTTGGCAGTTGGCCTTTTAGGGTAATGTGAGCTTAGCTCTTTTTAAAAATGCACCACTAGCTCTTTTTAAAAATGCACCATTTCCTACCATGACATTACTCAACACTGTTAAAAGCGCATGAACTTGACCTGATAAGCAGGCTGAATAAAACCTTGAACACCACCAATCTACACACACTTACATCTCCAGTAACTGCTTTTTGGTCATAGGTTTGTCTAAAATTCATCTGTGGTGAAATAAGACAGAAGCTAGTTAGTGCCTCGCTAAAATGCTTCTGGTATTGTTAAATTATCTTATGTTCAAACTTTTATTTATAACATGGAGGAACCAACAAGATGCCCAGGGCCAGTATTGCTGATGGCAACCCACACGTCTTGGGTACAAATAAAAACATATACTTTGTATCTACCATCTACCCTTTATGAATAAATTTGCCAAAACTGTCAAGAGTGCAATAATGCATCTAATTCCGTAAGTTCCGTTTTATTACTAAAACTAAAAGCAAGATTCACAATGAAAATATAGCTGCAATTAACCACACCATATGGCAGCTGTACATTAGCCTGGCTAACTTTCACTGTGAGTTTATTATACTTTACAATGATGCTAGATTGCAGCCACCAAGCAGGTGAATATAACAACATTGGTATAATCCCTGTGGTTTATACATACAACTCAGTAATCAACAAGTACTTATAATTAAAAAAAAAACAACTTTTTGGTACAAGAACACACTCCAGGTTGAATCTCAATAAATTTCTGTCTGATTGCTGTTGCAATTTGTAGATGGCCTTGCTATGACAATATAAGGAGATGACCAAAAGCGCATTCTAATTGAACCTGTTTAATAACATTTTACCCTGCGCTAGTTTGTGCCCTGCTTTTCCATTTTAGTGTGATACTTCACAACGGTGTAGTCTGCAATAGATTACACATAAATTCCAATTTCAATGCCTTAATTAACCATTTTGCACGAGTGTTAAGAACAAGTCAAATAACAGTGAATGCTATCTTCCCTTGGATGTATACATATATCCTCTATAATTGGGTTAATTATCTACCTGTGTTATTATTGACTGTAAGTGCAAGATACATATTCTCTCTTAGTGTGATTCTAAACTAACTGGGCACTAGGGCGACCACTTTTATGTCAACTCTAGTAAGATAATTTGAACCTAATCAATCCTAGTAAATCAGGTTCTACTAAGTTTTATGTCAGGTTGGAAATGTGTTAGCAGTTCAGTAAAACAGGTGTCTTTAAGTCTGTTCCACAATTCAAACAATTCTATGTAAAATACCTTTTTTAGAATGTACTTGGTTGTCTTTAGCGCTGTACTGTATATTCTAGGGAGGAATAACTCAGGAACCTTCATTTTTAATAGTCTAATTGGACAGTTGCTTCCTTGTGAGTTGTTGCATCATTAGTTCCCTCTGTGGGCTGTTGCTGTTGTCTCTCAACATGATGACCAAAGAAATGTCAGTGCCAGTAAAGCTGGCCAACCTGAGACTGAAAAATCAGAACAAACTAGATACACAGTCAAAACATTAGCTTGGTTGGTACATTCTCAAGAGGCACTGGTGAGCATTAAAAACAACACCCTGACAGACCATGAAAGACCAAAAGAGTGGATGATGGAAGAATAGCGTCAGTCATGAAGAAAAGCTGTAGAACAGATCAAGAACACAACACATGAAGCAGGCGTAGACATGTTTGTTATAGACTACCATGAAGAGACAAATACACTAGAGGATTCATGACAAGGTGCAAACCACTGGCAAGCCTCAAACACACACAGGAATGGAAACTGTTTGTTAAAAAGTATGGAAGGATGGTATGGAGAGATGAGACAAGGATAAACCTAAAGTGATAGAATTAGACAAATGTGGATTAAAAGGTCTTGCAAAAGTGAAATGTTATTAAATTGCAGATTATCGTCATGTGACAATGACATGGGTTTTGTTAATTTGGCCTTACACTCCAGCAAATAGGCTTTCCAGTATTCTTATAAAACAGCTTGCAATGCATTCAAAAGATCAAGTTGATGTATCCTTGATCCACCCACAGATTCATTTCTTTGTAGCTTCTGTTGCCAGACTGTACCATTTGAAAGAGAAACTGCAGTACTCATTTCAAATGTGATCCGTTTTGTGTTCGTATGAAAGGTCACACTATTTGAACAGGTTTAGATACCACTGGAAGTGTAGCAAGTGTGGAAACCCAAAGGGGTATGTAGCAAATCTGAAACTGGCCAAGAACCTTCTGCCACTTGGACCAAACACTCCTGCGCAAACGTGCTCTTGTGGGCACCTCTTATAAACTGCGTGTGTGATAAAGTAGCAGGTGTTATGAATGAGTCACAGACACAGTGAGTTTCTCCTCATTAACAGGACAACACTTGAAACAGCCTGCTGCAACATGGCTGAGGGGGCTATTTTTAAATGTCTGGGTCACACTGTGTCCTAGGCAACCATGTTGAGCCAAGGAATCCTTCAGCATGGTACCCAGTGATAGCAGCAACTGGCAAGCTAGTTTATCACACACACACACACACACACAGACACACACATTACAGTTGGATCCCTTTAGAGAGACCGCCCACTCACTTGAGGTGAATTCTTCAAAGCCAGGAAACACAATATGCAGATTTTTAGTGTTTCTTGTGTCATTTGCTGGGATGCCAGTATCATACTGACGCATTATACCGCATCAGCATCTCTCCAATACTGGCCCTTAAACTTAGTATCAGTATCAGTGATGGGAATATCATTACCCGTGATTGACAACAAAAGCAATTCCAGTAGACAGACCTTAATAACTCGTGGGCAGTGTGGGTTGACAGGCAGCAGTAAAATTGTAACCCCAGTATTTAGTGGGGAAAAACATACTAACGGGAGCCCCCAACCTGAATGGCTGAGCCAGACTTTCTTCAGTGATCACTCATCTGCTGTTACCGTCTGAGTTAATGTTAGTTCAGATTGTTATTTTAGGGAGTGGACGGAACTGCCGGAGTATCCACATAATGATAGCCTTAGTCTTGATTTAGCATTTGATTTAGCATTAATTGTAGTTTTCTGTCCTCTGTAAAAATGCAGCTGCTTCACCGCTGGATGCATTTAAAGATGTAAAAACTGTATGTGAACAGGAGAGAGAGTGTATGTGGCTTTATATGAGTACATTTGTTTTAACTGGCTAGTTTGGAAAATTAAAAAAAAAACCAGAAAAACAGTAGAACAATTTGATCTCGTTACATGGGACAGACAGACTTACTTGGAGCCGACGTTGGGTAAACAGTAAACAGTATTTTGCCAGCCTTCTGTTGTTTAACAACCATTATTCAACAGTTTAAAAATGCAACCAAGTAAAAACAATGCTGTTCTTGCATCAATATTCAATGTGCAACAGTGACACCATTCACCAACATGCTCGCCAACACAGACACATGCAAGACAAATGACATATTCACATATGAAACAACATTGAGCGCCGTTTTTGCCAACCAGAGAAGCTGCTTAGTGCTAACTTGTACACGCCACAGGTTTATCTCTATACAGTCCTGTTTGAACTATTTTGCACAATAAAGATTATTAAATATGGATCTTATTACCATTCATTTAGTAAATACTAAATATACTGTATATAGTAAATAAACAAAAATAGGTTTTCTTAAGCATTTAGTATGTATAATCTAACAAGTAAATTCAAAGCTGAGTATGTGTTCTTGGTGACACAGAACTAATTTTGATTCTACCAAAATAAAATAAAAAATGTATTTAAGACCAGGTATTAATATCAGCACTTACAGGTTAGTTGGGTTAGATTTATTACTCAGTATCAGCCTACATTTTAGGATTAGGTATCGGAATTGGTATCAGAATGGAAAAAGTATTATTTGTGGATGTCTAGACACAGTCATAGGCACCAACTACACAGGGTATAAACTATACAGTCAAGTGAATTTTTGCACAATAGAGTGGACTTTTGTTGGGGCTAGTTTGTAAATGTACTGCAGCTGCAGAAAAAGGTTTGAAAATGAAAACAAATTGTCTCATGACTGTAAATTGATCCTAGCATTGAATAGTTGGCAACTTAAAGACATACAGGCATGTGCATTAAGAGAAGTGGCAGAAGAGTGCAGCACTTTTTAAGGCTGACCATTTAAAACCTGAAGGATGGCATATCCATTTGGACACAATTTGGGTCAAACCAAAGGTGTGGAATGAAGTTATATCGGACTCAGTGGGTTTTATGGCAAAAAAAGACTTATGACTTGACTTGGACACCAGAGACTCACTCAGAAATCTTTAAGACCCAAAGTGGAAGAAACATGGAGAGGAGTCTGTCTGTAGAAAGAGACTGCACTGCAGCAAATGTAAATCTGACATACAGCAACTTCATCAGTTTTCTGTTACTATACTGATGCTTGGCTTTTAGAAGACAAGTGAACCGTGAGAATCCAAATTTGACTCCATAAGCTAGAAACAAGACAAGCATCAATAGCATCAATAAGTCCTTGCTCAGCACTTAAAGTCCAGAGAAACTTACTGGCCAAACTTACTGTTTTCTCATGGATGTTGAACAAAAGAAACAAAACTATTTCTACTTGAATGGTGCAGCAGTTACATTCTGGCAACTACCTACTGACGTTTAAAGTGGAGCAGAAAATTTTAATAAGAAACCAACTTTCCTGGCTTTTTGGATCTTTTGGTTTCTCTTTCATTTCATAAATTCTAGTTCAAACTACCACCTGTTTTTAGCTTTATGAACTATTTTAAAACTTTGATTAAATTCAGACTTTCTATACTTATTACTTATCTGTACTAATTTTGTGCATGTACAGTTGCACTACTCTTTGTGTCTGTCATGGTTATCCACATATCATGTGCTTTAAAATGTATTTTTTTTAAAAAAACCTTGTAATAAGTTAAAAAGAGTAAATATTATTTCACATATTTAGGGCTTAGAGTTTGGGACATACACCTCTCAATACAAAGACCCAAAAAATTATGATTTTGTATTCTCCAAAGTAATTACTTGGGCACAGAAAATCACAATATAACAATATAAATGTAAATATCTGAAGTCTGAATACTTAATTGTGGTTTTATTAATGAAACTCTGGTGTGTCATGTGAAATGCACTGTTTATACTAATTTTGTATGAATATGACATTTTCATTAGTGATGCACTAATACTGACCTTATTATACATATTGGCTAGAGGCTAATACCTGATGCACATAATTCCAAACTGAATTAAAATCAAGACTCTTTCTTTTAGCAACAAAACTGAAGCTTATACATGTAATAATTATGCATGATCACATTAAAGGCAAATTTCTTTGTTTAAGCAAATTAGCAAGTTGTTTCTCTGTGCTGTAGTGCATCAGAATAAAAGCCCCATGCAAGAACTTCTCCCTTTGGCTTGGCAAAGCAAAAAAAACTATTCCATGCTTTTGTATTATTATAAGACATGATATTGTATTATCATAAAACATGATTAAATTAAACTAGAATACTGTGGTTAATGTGGTTAATAAACAACTATTATATACAGGTTTATTAAATAAAACTGTAATTTATGTTTTCTCTGACTCTATAGATTTTAAACTTTATCGTTGCACTGAAAAGTTTGCACTGGAATTATTATTACTGCTTATTTTGCTATTGCATTTTTCAGAAGCATATTAATAATAACTTTTTTGTAATATTTTATTCTTGTTTTTTATGATTTTTGTTGTTGTTGTTTTCATTTGTATCACTTTTTAGTTCTAGTTACAGCCTTGTACATGCCGATATACATAATTTAAATCAAATCAAAAAGCCCTTATATCACATCAGCACTCATTACTCGAATCGGGATCAGCAGAGAAAAACTGGGATTGATGCATCTCTGTTTCCATTTGATTTGATTCCCTACAAATACACAGTAAACCTGAATCTAATCCATCTCTCAGTGCATCATGTTCTAGGCCTTTCCAAAGCTGAATAACTATTCTACTTTTGCTTGGCTTCTATTTATCAATACCAGAGACAATCTGGCTCTCGGTCACACTAAAACATGTCAGATTGTACCAGCGCAACAAAAGCCTTCAGCTCAGTACTTTTCTAGTGAATGGGTGGGTTATTAGTGAAAGCATCGGAAAGAACATGTTAGAAGGAACAACAGCATTTCAGATGTCTCCATAATCAGTGCAGGGCTCAGTGGAACACTGATGCTAAGTGATCAATGCAAAAATATTCCTTCAGCTTTGTCACGTTTCAGACTCACACAGACTTCACTCAGATATAAGGTTTGTGATGCTGTGTCTTGTTCTGCGTGGGCTGAGAATTCTGTGCCTGTAGCAGAACTGAGGGACTGTGGATTGATAGCTTTTGTTAAATGTCTAGTGAGGGTTTTTTTTTTTTACAGTGATAGCTTCCTCCACACTGTCACCACACTGGCCCACTCTTATAGTGATTATCACAGAACAGCAAAAGAAAAAAAAAAACATTTGCTGAAAGCATTAGGCAAAATACAATAGAAGCAGGACACAGCAAATAATGTCCCTGCGGCAGTTTAGTATAAGGGAGCAGGCTGATTTCCACAATATTAGAAAGGTGCCAAAAGGAGCCAAAAGGTTTCTTTTGGCGTGATGTGAAATAGATCAGCATTTAATTTCCTAAATAACTTTTTAGACAGTCCTCTACATCCACATAGGGTGAAGGTTCTATACCAATAAAATGTTCTTTTCCCAGAACTGTTCATCTGTTAAGGAGGCATTTCTGAGACTTTCTGAAACGTCCCCCCTACTAAGAGATTCATATAGGTAGACTTGAGTTTTAGTTATACAGTGTACATAATACATAGTCAAAGTATATAGTCAAAGTACATAGTCAAAAGACTGTAGAGGTGCATTCACACATTCTCTGTTGTTCTATGGTGCAATCTTAGTCCAACACTGGCCTCTACTAAAAACAATGATCAAAGTGCAACATGCCAATGAAATATTGTAAAAAAGTGTAACATTTTGTAAAATGTAAAATCTCAGTTATCTCAACAAGACATTATTTCGTTATGTCATTCATACAAGCCACCACTCTTCCATGACGTCTCCTCGACCACAGTCTGCCACAACATAAGGCATCAGTTATTTATTTCTAAATATTTACATAAGATTCCGTAAGATGCAATATGCATTTTTTTTGGTTTGAAACATTCCACAAGTTAAATAAAATTATCAACAGAATGTGAAGAAATAACAGTTTTGATGGTGTGTCATCTGCAAATATATCTACTTATGTTAGCTTGCTAACCAGCTAGCCCTGACTCATCCTGTCTGTAATAGCACTTTGTACCTCAAGAGGTGCTAGTGAGTTCATTTAACATGGAGCCTGCCATCATTCCAACATGAAAGGTTAAAGAAGAAGAATTCATTTTAATCTCTTGTCAATCATGTTTAATGTCCTGCTCTCGGCTGGATCATTTAAGGCCAGGTAGCCAGTGAATGGATGAATAAACGCTCCAGTGTCTATAATGGCAAGTAACCATTATAATGACCACCACTTGTTTGTGTAAAGAAACCATGTTCGGCAGCAAACAGGAGACGTGATACAAAAATACCAATAAAAAAAGAGTTAACATTGCTCCTGCTTCCCCCCCTACTGGAGATGCTCCTAGTGAGTAAAGGGGGGAAAGCTGAGAAGGAGGTAATATCTTTCTGGTGATATATTGCTCCATATTTGTTTGGAGTATGAATTTAACAGATTGCATCCTCCTACAATTTGCTCCTCTAAATGTAGATATATTTGCTGTTCTGCTATATCCTGCTCTAGAGCCATTAGTAGTATTTTCTATGTTATGTAAGCACTAAGCTAATAGTTGCACACCCACACTATGTTTAATACTGCTTGGGGTGGTTATATTTTATTATTATCAGTTATATTGAGGTGGTGAGTTTGTGTATGTTTGCAGGCTGTTTTAGGCTGTATGCAGATTTTAGGTCTTTTTAATATTTACCATTTACAAATCTACACTGTAGAGGTGCATTCACATATTCTCTGTTGTTCTATGGTGCGATCTTAGTCAAACACTGGCCTCTACTAGAAAGCTGTCAGACTTGGATATGTGTGTAATATACAGCATATGGACTATTAGAATGATTCTAGTAGAAGACATTGCCAAAAAACACTCAATTTGACTGTAAAGAAATCAAACTACACATTTATTATCAGTGTACAATGACTAAGATAGGAAAAAGAACATTTGGCAAAAAAAGAAACGTCATGTTCACTTTAAACATGACAAAGAAGAATAAATACAACAAAAGTATAACAAAGAAATCAAGCAACTGAAAGAGTTAAGCAGAAATCATTGCCATGGCTAAATCAGATGCCCAGAAAATAATTTCTGAATAATTGATATATAAAACTGCCATGGCTAAATCAGATGCTCAGACAATAATTGTTTCTCACATAATAACTGAGATATAAAACCATCAATTTTAGAATGTATGCAGAAGCTCAAAATAAGTAATGGAGCTCTATCTTCTTGTATAATTTTCAGTGCTCCACTGTTTGACAAGCTATCATCAGCTCATAAATAGGTTGTGGAAAGAAATGATAACTCTGCGGAGTTATTGCAAGTGTACAAGGGTTTCAATCCATTAGAAAATCTGTCATGATGAAATTATTTATACAGTTTAAACATTGTTATTCCTTTTCTGACAGAACTAAAATGTCACCAGAAAAAATGACAATAATTGGAATAATTTGAAACAATAATCGCATGTTTGCAAATGGCACTTGGTACAAAGCAGCAGCACCACATTTTAATAAATTACTGGAGGGACTTCTTGATATATTCTTGTAGCATGCCGATAAGTGGATTTCACACAAACAACATTTAGTCATCTTGCTCACTTTTCTTTCGTAGATTGCACTGACAAATAAATAAATAAATAAATAAATAAATAAATAAAATCCACTTTACAGTATGTTCTTGCTGCTGAGGTCTGTCACTGATGGAATTCACATTATGAAGATTGTCTCATTGATGGAATTCACATTACCGAGATCCTCAGATGAAACAATTGGCTTTGTTCATATCATCTGACGCTCCGGCAAGACTTTGGCACGCTAACAGCAATGACATTTTTTACAGAACCTGCCACCCACGCACTCACACTCAGGCACAAACAAAAGGCTCAGATGAGTGCACTTACTCTGTCTACACTAAAGCACTGCCATCTGCTGACACTGTGATGAGACCTCTTTTATGATCATTCTATGATTTCCTCATGAGAGAGTACAGAAGCCCGAGTGCCAACCTATTAGCAGTATGTGTCCATCCTGTCCTAATAAAATCAAACTGCTTCATTCAAATCATAACAACAGTATGAAATGATTCACACTAGGCTGGTAACTGACAGTGGTTTCAGCAGTACTTCTTAGTTTTAGAATTTTGAAAAGTGTCACGTTCTCTGTAATGTAGCCTTATTATTGCTTTAGTCAGTGGTCTGTAATTAATCCTGTTTGGAAACTCACTACATAGTGAGGTTAAACATAAATAGCAGCGTGTTAGATTTAAACCTACAGTCGTATGGCAGTGAGTTTGGGCGTCTAAGAAAATAACTTACCACATCCTCTACAAAGGTCACTTCTGCACATTTTATTGGGCAATTACTATTTACTTACTGAAGGTGTCATAATCTCACTGGACAAAAAATAGTCACCTTATGTGTTTAAGGTGGTAGTAACTTCTACTCCTGCAGATGGTGCTGCACCAAGATGATCAGGCTATAAATACTTGCAGGGTGTGAGTGACGGGATTCATATATTGAGAAGAAGTGGTACAGTGCAGTGAAAGTCTTGTTGGACGTGTGGAAAATGGGTCCAAAACAGATGTTAATGACTGACAAAAAAAGTGATTGCATCTGGTCATGCCAAAGGCCGTAGTGGGAAGGAAGTAGCTGTATGGAAGCATACAGTCATACGGGTCTACCAGCAGTGGCAAAAATCCCAGTTTACAGGAAACTCTCCTCAGAATTGTGCCAGGGAAGGCATCCACCTATTCTTCTACAATCATGAACAACTGAAAATAAGCATAATAGGCCCCCTTTAAAACAACACCCTCAACTTATTAGGTTTCTAATAACAGAATAGAATAATAGGAAGCTGTAAAAATGTATTTTATATATGTCCAGATTGCTAAACAACATAGAAAATTCCACACTAATTAGAACACCTGTATAACATCAAAAGTAAAGTTATATTACAAACCCAATTTCAAAGTTGGGACGATGTGTAAAATCGAAATAAATGTAAATAAAAACAGAATGCAATGATTTACAAATCTGATATACCCATATGTTATTCACTATTGAACATAAAACACATATCAGATGTTGAAAGTGAGACGTTTTACCATTTCATGACAATTATTAACTCATTAAGAACTTGATGGCAGCAACACATCAAAACAGTTGGTAGAGTCATGTCTACCTTTGTGTAGCATCCCTTCTTCTTTTAACAGCAGTCTGTAAACATCTGGGAAGTGAGGAGACCAATTGCTGGAGTTTTCATTTCATGATGCGTCAAATGTATTGGTGAAAGGTCTGGACTGCAGGCAGGCTAGCATATATTCTTCTAAAACCTCTATATACTGTTCAGCTTTCATAGTGCCTTTCAAGATGTGCAAGTTGCCCATGCTATAGGCACTGTAAAAATATTAACCCCATACCATCAGAGATGCAGGCTTTTGAACTGTGTGCTGAAACAAGCTGGATGGTCCCTCTCCTCTTGAGTCCGCAGGACAAATTTTGATTCGTCCGGCCTCAACAGTTCTCCATTTTCCCTCAATCCATTTTAAATGAGCTTTGGCCCAGAGAAGACTACGGCATTTCTGGATAGTTTTGACATATGGCTTCTTCTTTGCAAAATACAGCTTTAACTTGCGTTTGTGGATTGCACAGTGAACTGCGTTCACAGACAATGATTTCTGGATTTGTTCCTGACCCAATACAGTGATTTCCAGTACAGAATCATGCCTGTTTTTAATGAGTGCTTGAAGATCATGAGCATCCAATATTGACCATCGGCCTTGTCCCTTGTGCACAGGGATTTCTCCAGACTGTGTGAATCTTTTGATAATGTGTTGTAGATGGTGGAATATTCAAAGTCTTTGCAGTTTTACGTTGAAGAACATTTTTCTGAAATCAGTTTTTCGCAGATTGGTGAATCTCAGCCCATCTTTCCTGCTGAAAGACTCTGCCTCTCTAAAAGGTTCTTTTTATACACACCATATGTGACTTAGTTGCAAATTGCTCCTCCAGCTGTTTATTAGTACCCACTTGCTTTTCCAGCCTTTTGTTTCTTCTGTCCCAACTTTTTTGAGATTCATTGTTGCATTCAGTTGTGTTCTGTGTCCTATTAGGAAGAAAATGTGGGTCTATGAGATTTGCAAATCATTGCATTCTGTTTGTATTTACATTTATTTACATTCTACTCAGCATCCCAGCTTTTTCGAAATTGGGGTTGTAAAATAGTCATCATAATACAACAATAAACGCTGACATTTTATTATTAGCTAAAATTCATTTTTAAATGTCAATTTCCAGTTGTCAGAAATGTCAGCAAGTACTTAGAATAATAAAAAAAACAATTTCAAAGGAAACAACAGCAACCTTCATGCATGTACAGCAATAAAACCTGTCTTACAGGAATTTTTCTACATTCATGTCACGCTCAGAAGCACTGATAACTTGGTTCGTGAATGTTTTAGGACTTCCATCAAGTATCATTCCTAGGTCCTCTCTCCTTCCTTCAATCAGATCAGTGCTCTAAATCCTACTGTTGCTATGCATGACGGATCATAACAACATGAGAGGACAGATTGTACCTGTTGCAAGACAATCATCTTTTGGTTTTGACGTAACTGCAGGCACAAAAGCAATTTGTTTTTCTATTACAGCTGCTATCTGTCATAACGGTCCAGATATTTTATGTGTAGGATGAGCTGCTCTAGCTTGGAGTAGCCTGCAGCACTGCTGTTTTACACTGTCAGTGCATAGATACACACACATGCACATGTGCACCATCCCAGCCATTTTACACCAATACATACACACATGCCAGTTCCAGTGCGCGCACACACACACCGGGTCATTAGCTCATCATCAGAGACCCTCAGGGCAGCCCACAAGGGCCATGTTTCCTCTCTCAGCATGTGGTGATGATTTAGAACATGATATGCCAAATTAAGCACTTATTATGTACACATTAAGAATGCCAAAGTGATCATTATACACATATTCACAGCAAATTAGCCATACGCTATCTGTGTGGGAGATTCAGCCTTGCTTTTATAATTCAGTGACAAGCAAAAGCCACTAAATAGTTTCTTTTATGGTTAAATGCATTTCGAGCCCTTTTCAGAGTAGCCATAAAAAAACTTCTGCTTGTTTAGGAATAGGTTAAATGTGTGTGGTTTGCAAATTTGGAAATTTGGATTTCCGTCATTGTAGGTGAGGAAGTATATCAAAATTTTCACAGATATTTTGTTTAAATGCTTTTTTTAAATTGTTGCAAATTCTATCAAAAACGTTGATGTGGTCGATGCAGTTGTGATGTATATTTTATCTCAGCACAGGACTCTTTATGGAGGGGTGTGAGTTGTTTTCACAGCAGGGGTTCTCACTCCTACCCTTACGTTCCTTATTGCTCACTAACAGCTCAACACAGACTTACGACATTTCACACAGAGAAGCAAAACTAGAAAGATGGCCTTAACCACTCAGCCTTTATAGTTTCTGTGCTCTGGCAACATGATCTTGAGGAAGTACTGGCAGCTGAGAGTGTGTACCTGCAATTGTGTGTTTAATGGGACACTGTGTAACCCCTGCTGTGCAGTGACTGCAAGAGGTTGAGGAATGTTGTGCCTGCCTGCACCTCAGGCACTCAGCTTGGACTTTGGCGGGACTTTGTGGGCCCTTTTGAAAACAGAGAGCAAATGCAGTGTCCTGCTACTGGCTAAGCCCCCAGGAAGGATGCCTGAATCTAACTCCTCTTGTAAATATTTGGGACTGTTCATTTAAAGGTGTATTGACGTGTTGCATGGGCCAAGATCTGTCACATGGGCCATTCTTGTGCTGTGCGGCTGATAGGTGGGGTAGTGGTGCAGAGTTGGCGCCTACCATCAGGGACAGCTGAATGTCTATAGACTGCTATCCCAGCCGGTGCAGTAGCACTGGCAGTGGTAACCATGCTAAAGATGAAGCTGATGTGTGACACGACTTTTTGCGTGTGCTGATTTTATGATTAGATTTTCCCAAACACAGCTTTGATAACGAGGTGCCAACTACTTAAAAGGCTACTTCATTCAGCACCAGGTGCAAAGACACAAGCTTGACTACTTTGTTATATGGCAACTGGCAAGTATATAAAATTATGCATCACCTATTGTTACCGGAAAGAGAAAATCAGAAACAGTGCATAAAGGCCTGTAGCAAAGCATTCTTATTCTTACACATCCTTCCAAAAGATAATGTACGCTATCATTCAAAAGTTAGGAGCCACCATTCAAATGTTTGCAGTAGTAATTTTCATTAACAAAGATTAACAGAATGCTGCAACCTCAGAGGCTAACAAATCATTTATAGAATCTCATAAAAATGATGAAATTTTAGATGTGTCCACAATAAACAGAGCTGTACATTCCCAAGCAAAAAATGGGCATGTCTAAAATGGCAAAGCATTAATATTCTTAACAACAGTTCAAAACAGATGCAGTTACTTAGTATGGGAGGTTTTCCCCTTTAATTTCTTTAAATAGTGAAGTTTTGTGGGTAAACCAGATAGCCTAGAGAAAGAAAAGTCAATATCGTTCCACTCAGCACTGATGGTTTCAAAAACTTAAAATCAAGCATAAAATCATCTATAGGATTTAAATCTGTAAAAACATTGTATTTTGGACTTGGTCTGTTACCCAAGAGTGTAGATGATTACATAATACCTGAGAAAGCTGTATCACGGCGATAATGAAGTAATAGCAAAAATGAACAACCCTAATAATTATAACACTCGATATCTTAGTGACTTTCACTGTGAACCAAAAAATTTACTGTAAAAAAGTGATCTGTTTTGGAATTACTTATCTGATGTGTATCTTTACAACCATAGTGTTTGGGTAGCAGCAATAGCAGAAGTGAGTGAATCTGATTTCCCCTCACTACCACAACATGTCTCACTCAATATATCTGACTTAAAGTAACTCCACTTCTGAGAGACCGTAAGAGCTGTCTGCTGATAAATAAGGCTTTCGACTCACTGTTATTACTTAAATTTGTACTTTTGGTATTGAGAATGTCTCAAAAGCTAATTGAACAGGAATTCATCAACTCTAAAGGTGACCCAAATAAGAATAGTGCGTCTTCCCAAACCCAAACAGTCATCTGTGTAATAGTACTGTATGTAATTCTTAAGAAGACTGCTAGCCCTATAATTCTTAAAGCCCCAGGAAACTCAAACCTGTGTCTTTTATCCATACCTGATCATTGTGTGTTTGTTCATTCATTCATGCATTGCTTCGTCGGTCTCTACATCTGTTTGTCCATGACTATATTTTGTCCAGTCAGCATAACATATTAGCTAGATAATGGTTTATATTTATATTGCATATTTTTCACTTAATTTTGCTGGATATTTATTATAATGCTCAAATGTCATAGCATAGTTGTTATTAACAGTTCATTAAATGCTACTAGACTGCATTAAAGATGCCAAAAAAGGGTTATTTGGAGTGCCATAGAATAACCACTTTCCAAACGACTTTCCAAATATGCTTCTTAAAAGAACCCCTTTTAATTCATGTGATATACACAAAGAACCTCCATACTTAACTACAGTATGTATCCATTTAGTTAAGAACCATTTCAAAATGTAAATCTATATGACTATAATTTTTTATGTCCATCTTTGACTTGTCAGATGGTTGCAACCTTCATACTAACCCAGAGCCTTTAAAAGAGCCTTTAAGTTAGAAAAAAACAGTTTTTTATTGTTTTGTTTTATAATGACGTGTCTCCTTTATATGAATCAAACAGATTTTGCTTCGAATGATTAATGATATGTTAATGATATTAATGATATGCAAGCATTGATGGCTTAGGGAGAGCTGCACAATGTTTAAAGACACCTTTTTCTTCTTCTCAGTCAGTGATGGTAATGTAGGAGTTCACCTTAGATGCGTTTGCTTCAGTAGTTCAACACCCACACACCATTTGTAAAGGAGTCTCATCTCTGAGGTAAGGGAAAAGTATGGATTCCTCATTACAGCTGTGGAAGAAGGGGATAGATCAGCCAGAGTGATTTCACTATTGATGCAATTAAGCCATCCATTCAGTTATTTCATGTTCTTTTTACATGTGATTCCTGGCTTTGTGTGAGAGACAGGGAAACCTCAGAGCATTGTTGAGGCCAGAGAAGACCTAATCATTTCCAGGGAATTAATAAAATATGTATCTGTCCCTTCATTTCATTTTTATTAAATACAATCATCATATAAACTCTGTAAGTATTGCTGTACTGTTAGTCATTGTTAGGTTGAAATGGTATCTAGATAGATTCAGACAAGTGAACACTCAAAACTTTCAGGCATTAAAGTGCTTATGTGTCAGATGAACCACAACAAAACTAGGAACTGACAATGGAATCGATCAGTAATGCTTTCAAAATTGTGTAACAAATAAACCTGAAAATCCTAAATACATCACTGACTGTGATAACGAGTGATAGCCTGACCAGTGCAGGTGCTGCTAACGGAAACAGCAGCAAGCCCATGGCAAGACTCTTTCTGATGGAGTCACTGTAAAACTGCTACAAGTTAAAATAGATTTTAATATGCACTCACTGAGTGCTTTATTAAGTACACCTCCTTGTATCTAGACTCAATGTCCACTTTATCAGCTCATTTTACCATATAGCTGCACTTTGTAGTTCTACAGTTACAGTCTGTAGTCCATCTACATACTCTGTTCACCCTGTTCTTTAATGGTCAGGACCCCCACAGGACTGGAGCAGATCAGACAGGAGTTGCTGGAGTTTTAATCACCTCAGTGTCACTGCTGGACTGAGAATAGTCCACCAACCAAAACTATACAGCCGGCAGTCTCCCGTGACCACTGATGAGGATGATTAAAGGATTAGAAATACCTGGGGACGTGGTGTAATTTGAGTGATTACGGAAGACCTCTGTGATTTGAATCCAGTATGAATCTGCCAAGTCTGTAAGTCGATTAATAATCCTGGAGTGAATTAAGTCCTATAATTCACCAAATGTTGACCTTTTCAGTAATAGCAGTCCTGTGCCTATAATCTACATCTCAGTAATGTAATAACAAAACCAGGTAGTAGAAAATTGACAAGGCTGATGTTTGCTTCTTGTTCACCAGCTACTTATTCAAATTTTCTCATTCCACCTTAAATGATATACAGAATGTAACATAAGTTACATTCTGAAGCCTGAGGGGCAAATGAACAGCTGGCGCATAAGAAGCTGACTGCAGCTTTTTATGACCTGAAGATATCAGCTATCAGCTCAGTTCAATCTGACTTCTTAACCCTCAAGTTCATAAAAAAAGTCACTGAAATCCACAGCATGTTTCGGTGAAAGCCAAAAGCTCCTCTTGCAAGGCAGTGCATTTTCTGTCTTGTTGAGCAGCATATGCTACATTAAATGAACTTAGATTAATCTTTTGCTAGCATAATGCTAGTCTATATGGCTGTTACCTACAGATTGGGTCATTATTTCTCTCAAGTTAGGCACCTGGTGCATAATTCCGATAAAAAAACATTTATGCATTGATGCTTCAATACAGGTTATTTGTGGTGATTTGGGAAAATTACAGGAATCCCTCATGCTTTAGGAATTGGCCTGTCAAATCATGCACATGTTACATTACCGGACCTCCTCAGGTAAAACTAATCCCACTCGCATATAGCTTGATCAAATAGAGGGGTCGACAAGGTGGGAGTGTCTAATAGAGTGGACAGTGAGTGGACAGTGAGTGTTTAAAAACTCCTCCAGCACTGCTGTGTCTGATCTACTCACACCAGCACAACACATACTAACACACCACCACCACCATGTCAGTGTCACTGCAGTGCTGAAAATGTGCTGTAATTGTAGAACTACAAGGTATGGGTGGGATAAAATAGACAAAGAGGGCAAAAAACAAGGACATATTGCTAACAAAATGCTTGGTTAGTGTATCTGTTCAAATGAAGCATGGAATGCCTTTTACAAGCTTCTAATGTCCATGTTTTATGTAAAATGGCCAAAAGAAATGCAGCTGGTCCTAGTGTTAGAACCCCTTAAGGGCACAAATGAGCTTTAGTATAGGTTTTATTTTCCTTCTTCCTTCCTTTTTTTCGCACATTAATAGTCTGAACCTCAGGTCTAGCACAAATAGTCCCAATTTGCCAATACTGTTGTGGTAGATCCAAAGTTCCCTTCTTTGTGCAAATTTGAGATTAAATGTTTATTTTGATGGAACCTAAAACATTAACCTTTAATCATCAGGTTTTATTAGCATGCAAAATGACCATGTGTATGCAAGTGTTGTTTATAAAGTAGATTTTATTTTGTTTTAAGCTTAAACAAGGATATTGTAGAGATAATATTGATTTTGCAGACTGCAGACTGATTGGTTCCTGGATTAGCACGACCGACAGCGCTATGACCCATTGTCCGGACATCAGATCTTAAATCATGTCTCTGCAATTTTATGATTAATTAGAAGGAAATAAATTCATATTTAAATAACCTCTCTCCGCTCTAAAAGGGAGAGATTGATTCCAGCTCGGTAATGCTTGGGACTATAATAGAGGGGAAAATTCAAGGCTTTCATGGTGACCACAGAGGGATATGTGGGCTTAAAGTCACTCAATTATTCGATGTCATCAGCCGCTGGTGACTGTGGAACAAAAAGACTGCACTTTGTTCTGTCTATTTTAGGTGGATATTAGTTAATTTACTGAAAAAGCTCTTCTGGCTGGAGATCTTCAGAAATAATGTAGAATTCAGCTGCTTATGTTTCCAGTCCTTTCTTCTAATATCTGAACATCAGGCATGTGATAAGTGGTTTCTATGAAAATGGCCTCTTATAAGTGAAAGCTGGAACTCTCACAGTACATTGAGTCCAGCAACTCTGTAATAGAGGTGACTGACTCATGGGGCTCATATTTAATGTGACCAAGTGATACTGAAGGTGACTCTAACCTAATTAATAAAAGCTGAATAAAATGAACCCAGGGAAACAGGACATTTTTATTGGTTCTTGGTTTCAAAGCCACTTGAAATCTTCACATATTTAAAGACCTGTTTATGCTCCAGGACAAATTGGAACTTGAAAACTTTATGGAGGTATTCAGTGAAAACTGTACGGTTTCTTTCACAGTTGTGAAAATGTTGTAAACCTCATGGTAACATTTTCTTTTACAGTCCCCAAAGTTACCAAAGCAACTCCAAAGTACTAGATAATAATTTAGGGTAATTCTGTGGTATAATTTGAAATTGTTTAACTGAAATCACACTAAAATGCTGAAGAGGCTCTACATATCTCCATGTAGAGCCTCTCCAGCATGCTGTGTGTCCCAAGACAGTCTAACTAATGTACACTAAAATGACTAACAGGTTCTAGCTATTCAGCTGATAAAGGACATAATAAAATATCTCACAAATATCAAAAATTACAGCATGAAAGTAAATCAGAAACACCACCAAATACAAGCTATATTATATGATGGACAATGATAAACGGCACAAAATAGAAATAGAAAAAATGTTTGTTCTCTGAGGTCAACTGTAAGGACTCAGTAATCATTGCTTTTGTTAACCGAGCATATTCAGTAAATTCATGACACGTAAAACCTTATTTGAGCTGGACGGGTTTAACCTGGGGAGGTGCTGTAATTTGAGTGATTACCAACGAGATAATTACTGAGTATTGATTCTTAAGCAAATTAACTTATATAATTAACCAAACTTGGAGCTCCCTCAGTAGAAGTAATCATGTTTGCAACCTCAAGACGAGGCTCACAGCTAAATGGAGCTGAATTTGACCCAGTTCCTAAATCCTCAAGTTCATGGCGAGACTACTGAAATATATAATTTGGTTTATATTCCCCCCTGTGCATGTATGATTATGCACCATCAATTGGATTTTGCCACCATATTTGCTTTTTAGCCTCACAATGTGTTATTCTTGTTTAGAAGTGTGATGATGTTTCAATCCAGGCTATCTGCAGTAATTTAGATCTTTCATCGTATATGACTAGGCCAGTTAAATCACACACAAATTACATTACCAAACCTGCTCCGCTAAACTAATCCAGCTTGAATAGAGCTTTAGACTCTTTTTTACCTCATTTATGAACAATGTTTTAACACATAGTAACTACCTGGTACTTTACCTCCAAATAGTTACACTGTGCTGTGGAGTTTATACTATATAACTACGGAGTTCAATCTGTTAATACTGTTAGAACCTGTTTGGCATTTTGTTGTACTTTAGCAAGACTGTCTTACAATTTATGATACCATGAAAGGAAAATGTTACCAACTACATGCAGCAAAAACACATAATGTCAAGCCTACCAACACACAGATAGAGTTGGTCAAATGAATTAGCTGTGGAACTCTTGATAGCAGTCTTTGAATGTATCTTTTTGTCTGTATATTCCAGGTTCTTTCCATTTTGCAGACTTTTTATTCACTTCTACAGGTAGTTTAAGCAAGAAGTAGTTTAAAACATGCATATATCTTGAAATATCTTGGAATACAAATATGCACATGATTACTGACAAAATATAATGCCCCTAGAATTATTGACTTCCTGGCTATGAAATAAATGTAAATTAGATGAATATCTAAGAAAAGCCTTGTCTGTGAATGAGGTGAATATAAAACTTTATATAGAAGATAAAAGGTTTAAATTAAGTTTAAAATGTAAAATATATAAAATACAATGTGCCTTTGCAATTTTGTACATGTGTCACAATTTTTGGCACCCCAGTAATCTCTTTATGACCTTCCTCGGCATAATGCTCGTAATGTTTTGAAAGTAAAACAACACTTCAGATCCACCACCATGTGGCACAGTGCAGAATAGGTTCTTTCCTGATTGACACTAATTTCATACTGTCTCATCTAAATAGAACCCTGTCCAAAACAAATTTCAGTGATGTTTAGCAACCACAAGGTGCATATGTTTACGGTTTGACAGCAACAGAGCCTTTCCTTTGTTTTTCTGCCATGTCTGGGCAAAAGTCTGCCCTTCATCTTTTTAATTTCCAGTGAAAATGTCCATTAATTACAAGCTATTCATTTTTCATGAGATATTTCTGAGGACATTAGACATAAGAAAAAAGCACTTGTATAAGAAACATTTTCAGAAACTGTAGAAAATCTATCCCAGATATGGAAAGTCAGGGGATTTTATCATTTTTATAGACCAGTCAGTAATATGCAAACACATATGCAGGTTCCTGTACTTGCAACTGAAGGTAAACATGGCAGGAAACATGTATATTTTTTTAATAAATAAAATACATTTTCATTAAGAAAAGCAGACAAGCCAAAATGAAAAAATAAAAAAAATCAACCAAACAAGCTGCTGGTGTTCTCAGAACAATGGACTGACCACCCAAGAGTCCTGAACATGAGAATACTTAGATTACTCAGTAGAAAATGCAGCAGGGTTCTTAGACTGAACTTTGGAGTTGTGGAGGAATATCCTTGCAGATTTCTAGTAAAGCAAGTGTCCCAACAAGAATAGCAGCTGTTAAAAAAGGCAGAAGGTGAAAACACAAAACACTGAAAAACCTGATACAATTTTAGTTGCTGATGAATCTGTAAAAGTGTGTGTTAAATGTGGTATCTGTTTTGGTTTACAAAAATGTAAGTTGTTGAGTGTTGGTGAGTGGTGATGTTGTCTGATTATGGTTTTGAAGACTTGGTGATTCCAGGATGAAACCAACTCCTCTAACTGCCAGCTGTGATTCTTGTACAAAGTTTTGCCTCATGAACCATCCTGATCGCTGTGCATGGGGTGAAATGCATTTATGTCGTCTTTCAGATGTTTAGCTCATATTGATAGACAAGGATATTTTTTGTTTATTATTTGTAAGTGTTGTAATGTATTGCAATATGAAAATACTGTGTATCAGTAAAATTTTGCTTAAGGGAATTCTGCAGGTACCAGTGATCTTGTTATGGAGAAATGTTTAGTTTTTATACCTCCTCTTTGAAAGGTTAGATTTCTCCCATACTTTCAGTGAAAGGTCAAGAGCAAGTCGATAACCCTCATGGATATTTTAATAGCATTTGGCTTGTTTACTATTAATTGCTAGTAATTCCAGTGTACACCGTGATTCTAAAAGCTATAAATCAATATATAGTCAAATATGAAGCTACTGAACACTTACTGCATGCTTGTTTGATTCCAGTCAAGAACATTTAGGGCAAGTTAAAACATTTAGCTCTGGTTCTGTGAACATTGTGATAGCCAGCCACTCAATTCCGGAAGACAATTAGACAGTTTGTTTAATAGGAATGCAAAAAGTGATGACAGTTTTTTTGAAGTACATAGCAACAGTGATAATGAAAAGGATCCCCTGAAGCAAACATCATTATTATTCTGAATTTGCATGATTGTCTAATCGAACAGAAAAACAATTCAACAACCCCCTCAAAATCACCACAGTTCAGTACATCTCATTACACAGCAAACCACCGTCCAATTACTGCAACCCAGGGGTCAATTTTTAATTACTTTTATTAATGTGGCAAGGTGCTGCACTGTTGTCTGTTTCCGTAAGCGTGTAAGCGTGCATACCTTTTTTCCACCTACACATCTTGCATTTTCGATTGCCTCCAGTTTGTAGCCAAAGTCCTTAACATAACCCCAAGAAAAGACAATAAAGTTCCCAGAAACACATTGCAATATCCAGAGCACAATACAATATAAAAAGCAATACAAACCTTTTGAGGGGAAGTCTACCTTTTTTTCGAAGGTATGCATTATTCTATGTTTAATGTGAACTGGTTCATTGTAGAGTAGTGTACAGACTCTTTACAGTGGTGGTGATGGAAACTAAAGGTTGCCATGTCTTCTTCACAAATATGTAAATCTTTTTACTATCCAAATCTGCCAGTGTACTTACATGCCCTTTCTGAGTTTTTGTGTGTGATGCTGATAATCTTAAAATAGTGGTAAATCTGGGGAGTAAAAAGGTATTCCTCGGGTACACCCTACATATAGCAGATTCCCAGCTGGAAATTATTTGTTCTAAAAACATACCGAGAATATGCAGTGTAATGTTCCATTAATGTTTTCAGCAGGAAGTTTTTGTTTCGACTCCCAGAATGTTCTTTCTAAAAGTAGGAGAACGTTCTCTAAAAACATCTCAGGTCTCAGTAACATCCGTAAAACATTTTCTGAATGTTGCGCTGATAATGAATTCTTCTCTTGTTATCATGTAACATAATCTGGGGCCCTGACAACATGCTCAAAACATTGTCTGAACATTGAACAAAGCGTTATGTCATGTAACGTTATAGGAACATTATTATGTGAAATTATTATTTGAACAATTAAAAAAAACATTCTTTGACATTAGATTAAAACATTTTCTTTCAAACCTTATTAGAACTTGTAGGTAATGTTAGCCAAAGTTTGGGAATGTTCCCTGCTAGCACGGCTTCCGTTACATTTTAGGCCAATGTCTTCTCAAGACTATTGTAGAACCGCATATTGGTTATCAGACATTTTGTTTTATCATGACCACATAAAACCTCAGGGAACCTGACTCTGTGTTTTCTTTCTAAGTAATTTATTCTTGCTCCTCTGGGCCACAATATACCTGTACAAAGTTTAGTAAATGTCTGCTGTACTTTATTGTGTTTATCTACTCCTGATGTAAACTGGATTGTCCTAATTTTGGTAAACCTGCCATAAGCATTTCCTAACCAATCATAAGCTTGACGTCTCTTGCCCCACCCACACAAGAAACTGAGTGAGCTAAAGCTAACCCAGCATTTCGAAAATCTAGCAAGTTGGACCACCTGCCTGTAGCTGCCTGTCGCCTATTCACTCATTCCTTCATTCACATGTTGTTTAGTCTGTCCATTTGCTCATCTGTCTGCCCATTCATTTCCTTTACACCTAGCTTCATCTGTCCATCCATTTGTTCGTTCATCCATCCATTCATCTGTCTGCGCATTGGTCCAACTGTGACTTTTTTGTCCATTGTCCATCACATAAAAGCTGGATAATGGTTTTAGTTCTGTTTGAGTGGTGGAGCAGGTTAGGAGTGTTGCATAGAGAGCTGTCAATCAAGATGCTCGTTAGCCACGCCCACGTAGTTCTCAGTTTTATCATATTTATAGATTTTCATTCAAGCTTTTCTAGATGTTATCTAACACTCCGGTTTAGTGTTTGTGATTAACTCTGTGATGCATGGAATTTAATGTACTAACTTTCTATTAGGTTGCTTTTAATGACTCTTCAGATGTCTGATTTTGATCACCACCGTAGAAAGACAAAAAGAAAGCATGAAATCTCTAGAATAGTGCGTTTCATATCAATCCACTCTGAATCTTAATAATTTAATTACAATTAAATAGGTAAATAACTTTTACATTACATGGGTCATTAAAGTCTAAAAACAAAAGCAGTTCTTGTGCCCCGCCAAAGAGTCCTTTCTGGCATCTTTATTTTCAAGAAGATAGGTGAAATTCAGGCGTGGAGGTGTGCATGCAGTCATGGTATCTCATCATTCTCTGTGGGCGTCCATGACAAATAGGCCTGGCTGTCACACAGGGTGTTCTCCCTACAAATAGAAGTGTCAATAACGGCAAAGCTCAGCAAGAAGTTGCTAGCTGCATCATATGAAATCAAAAAATAAGAGCCCCAACTGATGGATTGGTTTCAGAAATAGACCGAACAGTCCCTTATCGCTCCACCAGCACAGGCAATATTAATTCCCAGCATTACTGCATGAGTTAAGCCCTGCATCGCCTCACCACTCAGGCACAGGTTCAGCTCTTTCTCGGGTGCAATCTCACGTTTTCAGATTCATTAGAAGTGCCATGCATGAAGTTGTGTGAAATTGCTCAGTAAATTAACAATGTAAGTTGTCAAAACTCAGCTCGAAGTACTAAATGTTTCAATTTGCGTGATGTAAAATTGAAATGAAGTCCCACTACACAATGCATTATGCAGTGAAAAAAAGTTCCGCAGAACAAGACGAGGAGTGTTACTGATGCCGTGAGAAGACTGTGAATTTTAAGGGGAAGAAAAAAAATCCCTTGTGTTTCATTTTAGTTCATGTTACACTGATAAACTGTGATAAATAGAGCTAGGCCTTCAGTTCAGGACACAAACGTCTATGTGATGATAATGCTAGTTTTTGTTAGCACTATGGGATTGTAGTATATTTGTGCTAAGCTAACAGCAATTCACATTACATTTTGCCCATCCTAGATTACACACAGGTATTTGAAGCCTGCAAAAGACATGTCATGTTTTATTTACAGTTGACATATTATACCCCTTATCCACAAGCTCCCTGGGGTCTTATCATGTCATGTCTGTGACATGTTTTGGTCATAATACACCAAGAATGAAGCACTACAGCTCCCTTCTCACCCTATCTAAACAGCCCTGTACAAAAGTACCGGTTTCACAGGGCTTGCTGACATGAGTACGGCTTAAGGCTGCCATAGCAAGAAACACTACATCCATCCTCTCATTTACTCATTTCACTTTATTCATCTGTTGATATTACAAATATTCAACCAACAAACTAATAGTGTTAACTTTATTGTGGACCCTGCAGCAAGTAACACCAAGAGCTTTTTAATTGACATCTCCTTTAATATAGTGCTGTGAAACAATATTTCCGCCCTTTCTAATTTCTTTTACTCTTGCATTTTTGTCACACTTGAATGTTTCAGACTGTGGAGCTACTTTAATATTAGTCAATGAAAGTAAACACAAAAGGCTGTTTTTATTTGATGATTTCATTTACTGAAGGAAAAATGCTGTTCAGCTCTACCTGCCTTATGTGAAGAAACAATTCGGCCTTAACTACTAAATTAACCAGTTAGCCAAACTGAACTGGCTATTGGGTGCAGTTTCTATCCTGGCAGGATTACTGCCAGACCTCTTGAATCTATATGTCATTTAAATTAAACCTGTCTGGTAATGTGAAGCAGTCTAGAAGGTCTTACAAAGCAGCACATGATGTCATGGTCTAAATAGATTCAAATACGGATGTGAAAAACAGTGATGTAATGAAATGTACTGTCTGGAAAGGGTTACAAAGCTATTGCTAAGGTTCTGGAACTCCAGTAAACCACAGTGAGATCCATAAGTCTACAAATCCACAACTGGCCAAAATTCCTCCACAGTCATGTAAAAGAACTAACTCAAGTAACTGCAAACTTGACTGCAGTTGTTACTGTCAAGAGTGGTAAAACTAGTTATTAGGTTTAGGAGGGACAATTACTTTATCACATGGGTGATGTGGGTTTTAAATAAATCTTTGTCTTCAGTAAACAGAATGATCATTGAGAAGCTGCATTGTGTGGTTACTCATGTTACCGTTATCATATTAAAATGATGGATAATCTGAAACATTTTGAAATCTGAAACTGAAGAAATCAGATGAGGGGCAAATACTTTCCAATAGCACTGTGTAGTACCTCAGCTGTCAGCTAGTGCTTAATGGCCAAAGAAACACTGGTCTTAATTCATTTTAAATGTATATTTCCTGCTGTTTTGTCACAGACAGTTCGAATTGACCTTTCTTTTAGGAGCAGTTTTGTTACCAGTGCTGCATTGTACTGATACAGATTGGAAAAGCAGTTTGACTCACAAGAGTTCTTTTTAGGCAGCTTCTTGTTTGATATTCCTGTTCTACTTTAAAGGGTGCAGCAGTTAACAGCAGTTGCCTCAATGTCATTGCTGCACCATTTAAGGTGGAATGGGTAAATGCAAACAATTCAGGCCTTCTTCACAGCTCCTGAAGTCCTGACAACAGGCAAAACTTTGCTCAGCTGTGTCTATCTAGATATCATGGGGGGGAAAAATCCTTATTGGGGAACCATTTGTGTACATGGTTGTGACTGTGAACAACCTTTGTAAGACTTAAATATCTTCCATATAATGTAAACAAACTTATACCACTTAGGAACGTTTCATGAAGGTTTATGTAACAGGATTTTTCTAGGACTAAACATAACTCCTACCTTAACCTTAAAGCATTTCATAAAGGCAGAGTAGTACTGTTGGCCCTGACATTGTAAGTTAGCTCTGTTTTTTCTTTGGTTTTCATATAAAGTTAGCCAGGAAATGTGCCAAAACAAACACACACACACAAGTTAGGCCGCTGCCACTTGGGTTCTGAGAGTGCTAAACTGTGCTGGCTGAGTTGGGGAAGTCATTTGTTTCGATCACTCTGAAGTATGCACTAGAAAGTAGGTCATAGCTCGAACTCTGAAAAGTCAGAGCCTGAATGCAGAAGCTGGGGAAGCACTGGACTCGCTCAGGGTATGAGGGCCATGCATTCTAAAGTGAGGTCATTAATACTAATCACAGTCCGGTATAAATAAACCGGTCCAATGGCTCAGGTCACAAACATCAGAAAATGTGGCCAGATGTATAGAATCTGGGGATGTGTGAAAATGGCACTGCTTGTACAACATCTCCCATGAGGTCCAGCCTATGCGGTAAAAGCTGATTTAGCTGACTCAGTAACGCTGGAAACTTTCCCCTGTGTTTGGCAGCAAAAACAAAACCAGCAAAAACTCTACGTTCTTGAATGCAGTCAGCAACATACTGTAAGAAGGTCTGAAGAAAAGAAGAGAAGCAAAACAAACAGATAAATGTAACTGTAAAAAGGTGTTGCAAGTGTAGAGTGGTTTTATTTGGGGCAGGACAGTACTAAACCTCTAATTAACAGGCAGGGATCAAAACACGTTCAGCCAAGATCAGAGACATATTTATAAACAGGAAACCAAGCAGGGATCAAAGCAAAGGCAAGGTAAACTCCAAAGAATCACAGCTCAGAATTCAGAGCTCAGGTCATTTATACAGACTTCACAAACTAACTGGGCAAACAAACTGATAAAAGTCTTAAATGAGGCAATGATCAGCTGCAAGTGTGTGCAATGGTTGGAGCAGGTGGAGCCAAGTCGCAGCTCCAGAAGCGCAAAACCAGGCATGCCCGGACCATGAGGAGGCATGGCCACAACAGGCAGAAGGCCTGGAGGGCAAGGCAGTTTATCGAATGGGCCAAGAGAGGGGCCATAATAGGCAGGAACAGGAGCAGCCCATGGAGCAGGAACAGGAGTGGCCCAGAGAATAGGAACAAGAGAGGCAGCCGAAGGGACCTTCAGACCCAGATGCTCGGCAGTGATGACTGTCATGTCTGAAGGCTTGGTGGTGGCAGCCGACAAGTCCAGTAAGAGGGAGGCTGGCAGGTTTGCCAGCAAACCAGTAAACTCTGAGGCTACAGGCAGAGCAGGAGACTCGGGGGCTACAGGCAGGGCAAGAGACTCAGGGGCCCCTGGGCAGTTCAGGAGACAGGGAGGCCGGCAGGTTGGCCAGCGGTTCAGACAGGGAGGAGAGTAGTATCTCATAGTTACTCAGTATGTTTAATTTCTTTAAATAGTGAAGTGTTGTGTGTTAAAGCACTGATGTTCTCTATATGGTTTAAATCTGGACTCTGACCAGGCCAAAAAGTCTCTTAAAACCATTGTACTTTGGGCATGGCCTATTTTTCTGTGTATGTGGACACTGAACATCACACCTATATGATCGTGTTGAACAACCTATTCCAAAACTATATTCATTACTACAGCTTTGCTGTCATAACAGCTTCCACTCTTCTGGAAACACTTTGTATGTTGTAACATTGTGTGAGAGTGACTGGTACACAATTGATGTTTCAATTGATGTTTGTTTGGAATTGCACATAGTGATCTTAAGCTTGTATGCAGTTGCTCAGCCATGGACCCTAATTTAGTCAAGTTCCCAATGCATACTTTGTGTGTTAAATTTGAAACCCATAGTACTCTCTATAGGATGTGTTGCAATGTAGGCCATTTTTACATGCTAAACACATGTAAAAATGGCCTACATTTGTCGACTTTGCTCACCGAGTTCTTCAGTAAGATCAATTCTACTGCAAGTGTGTGTCTATGAGGACTACATAGCTTTCTGACTGCAGCTGATTTTATGCACCTGTTAAAAATGGATTTTGTTGAAACACCTGAACTTAATAATTAGTAGTAGTATAAACATACCATACCATATTTTTGCACAGTTCTTAGTTTTCACAATCATGAAAACTAAAATGTTTATGCAGCAATTAACAGAATGTAATTTGGATGTTTTTGCTTGAGGGAAACTTAAAGTAAATAAAAGTTTGTTTGCTTAAGCTTACATCAGTATTCACAAGATGGCCTGAGATATTATGTGAAGTAAATGACATTGGATTATTTAAGTAAGGGAAAAAAGTCAATGGAAAGAATTAGGTATGTACTATATGAGTACTGCTTTTACAATTTCTTATTGAATGCTTATGCATGTTGTTGCGTTTACTGCAACCAAATGAGGGAATCTGTGGGGGAATCTCCACCGCTCAGGCACCCAACTCCCACTCCCTCAGTTCTCCCTGTGTTCATCTGCAAAACATGGCATCTTCCAATGCTGCTCTTCACACTGACCATGCCAGCAGAGCAAATCCCCAGAAAGCATGAATGACATCCCCTCAAACATCCTACACCCGCCAACAAAAGTCCTTGAGCCCAAGGAACACAAAGTTGGTGAATCCCACTGGAGGTGGCCCTCTCCTTCTGGGGCAGACTGGCAAGAATACTGTATTAGAACACATGACTGTGGCAGTGGGCCGTTCTTACCCACTCACTAGTCACAGCAAACACAGCTCGTACCTTTCGCAACTGGCCTTTCTTTACCCAGTCACTAGGCGCAGCACTACACAACCAGCTCCTCATCCTCCTTCCAGCACAGTGAAACATCTCACGGCTCACAGCGTCAAGTCCTGAGTTACTCTGACGGCAACAACAGCAGCAGCAATGCTCCTTACATCTGCCCTGCGCTCCCTCCGATGTCCCCTGTGTTGTCCCTGCTGGCCTACATGCATGAGCGCCAGTCCACTCTCCTCCTTCACCATACTGCTCTCTCATGGCTCTCCCAGGCAGCATGACTCGCTCTCTGTGGCAGTGATGCTTCTGAAGACGCAAACTCACATGGGCAGAGTGTCCCCTCTCTACTTTGTAGCCATGAAGCAAAGTTTAGCTGCTAACCCAAACAGTTTGAACAGGAACAGGAACCGTCTTCCTCCAATACTATTGAAGATGCCACAGCGTTTTTCCTACAATCTGTCTGGGGTAAATTAAGTGCTGTATTTGGCCACAGCTTGCCTCACACATGGAATAAAAAGAGTAATCTCAGCCATCAACCCTGGACAGACTCTCTCCTAAAACAACGTATTCCACCTTCACTGCTAGAGGCCCTGTAGAATGAACCTAGGTAAATAGCTGCTGGAGAACAAACAACCAGAATAACATAACACATTTTTATCAACACATCACAATATGTTATGAAGGCTCTATGTAAGTACTTTATAAGTGTAATAATCCCATAGTCCAAATACAGCTGTGTACAGGTAAGAAGTGTAATCAAAATGAGGGAAAGAAAACATACTTGAGCTGTTGCCAAATCCCAAAACCCTTCTTCTGACAAACAGCGTGTGAGAATGTAGCGGCTTTTGCCTTTGATCTTCCTCTTTACTGAGCTTGTTCAAACCTCCAGCATTGCTGTTCCACTGACAATAAAAAAATAAAAACAAGCAGCATGTAATTACTGGCACAAGAGGCAGACACAGCCTTCTGAAAGAGGGCAGTGATTCAGTGCAGAGCATCATACAGTGCACATCATCCAGGATGCAGTGAATGATGAAAGGGGGTTGAATCAGTGCTGGAAATCTGTTATTTGATATGGAGATAGTGCTGCCCCAGTCCATGTGCTGAAACTAAGCTGCAAAACGGCCTAGTTTGAATTCACTGTTTTTGTGATGTCACAAAAGCAACACAAGTACATGTATCTGCCTATTCGGCTTGCAGCCCTACCTGTTCATTCTGACGTTGGAGTGTTTTAAGCTGGACTTCATTTTGATCAAATGCTCACTGCTCCACATAGCCAAACCACCCCTGTACATCCACAAGCTGGTAGTGGGACACCACAATAAATAAAAAAAAACAAGTGAGTGGAAAAGTAGGATAGGGGCCCTTTAACACGGCAACTCAGTAGATAGGAAGAGATGCTTCTCCTAATGACTTCCTAATAGTCTGTAGAAGCTGATTACAATTCCATTTGCAGTGGGATAATTTATTGTGTATGGACACACCGACTCACCGGCTCACCTACACAACCTTTAGCGTGCTGTGCAGGAAATTGAAATGCATCATTTCATTTCTCTTCTGTAAATACAAAAAATTAGCTGTCAGCCGCAGTGCCAAGTTCAAACCACTATATTGACTTCAGCAACATTATCCATAAAGCACACTGTACATTAGGCCTGATTTAGTGAACAAAGTTGGAAATGTTGATCAAAGTGCTGATTGTGTGGTTGACAACAATATATTGAGATCAGTTTTAGCCAACTCAGCTTTATGACTAATCAGGGACCTGCCATATTTTTAAAATCTGAAAGTGCATTACTCAGAGCGACTATGGAAATAAAGAGTCATTTTAGGAAATACAGCCATCAGGAAGTCAGGCAGGACCATGTGGCCATGCGACTGGACTTGGTGAATGGCGAATTTTACAACTGCAAATCTGTTTTCGAATGCATGCTTTACATGCTTCAAATTCCATTTCCAATTAAATATCCTCAACTTTCTGGTCACTACTATTTTCATGTTTTACTTCTTGCTGCAGTGCACTGTACACGAGAAGATAAATACCATTTACCTGTGCTGCCCCATGAGGTTTATATTCAGTTAATTCTCATACCTAAGAGCATTTTTAGAAATCTGAAAGAAAAATAAAAATAAGTAAAATTAAGTAAAGTAAAAATAAACCGTTGATTGAGTTATATAACAGACACTGCCATGCTACTTAAACAGCTAATTTGCCAATAAAATACACACACACATACACACAAAAGCGGGTCATATAACTGTTATAAGAAAGTAATGAAAATAATTTTTTCAATTTGCATACATACAAAACAAGGTAACAAGAGCATGTGAAATAGCAATAACCCATTATTTCATGCGTAAGAAACAATTAAATCAGACATGTAAAGTATCCTGAGTCATCATAATTGTGCATAAATGTCTCATGCATGCCTTGATATGCGAGCAAAATACTAATTATTCTTCTGGGGTTTAGTATCAGTTTACAGGAAACACTCATTCAGGTCTTTATAGTCATCGACATCTAAATGGTGGAAAAACTAAATAGTGAGCTACCATATCATAAAACAAGAATGTTTAGCATCACTAAAGCATTAACATTAATTTAGCTGACTAGTTTATTTATTTTTAATCGGAAAAGTTTGTCAAACATCAAACATATACAGAATATACATTCAGCAAACAAGAGCAAATACATAGCTTAGAGCTAATGTAATAAATGCTGGCTTTATTTGCATAAAAGCTATTTATTCACGCAAAAATTATTCATCTGTTAAACTGCAAAAAAACTGTATGGAATTGACAGCAGTACCAAAAACAATAATGTTTACTTTATGAACATAGGTAAATATGTTTTGTAAATATGCATTCATTACAATTATGATGTCTGCAATTGATTCCAAAAAAGTTGGGACAAGCATGCGGTAGTATCCATCACAGAAAGATGCTGTTTTTTAATTGCAGTCCTGTCATAGGCCACAAGCATTCATTTATGGTTTACTTGCACCACAGAGGGTGAAAAAACAAGCCTTTATGACTAGGACTTGACCTTTCTTGGATGCTCCTTTAATATCCAAGCATTCATTACCTGTTCTAGACGTTTTTGAACAATTCAACAACAATTCCTAGACTTAAAGTGCCCCGTCCCAGCTTTTTTGGAATGTGTTGCAGGCATCAATTCCTTTAATTTTCTTTACTTTTCAGAATGTGCAGTATTAAAAGTTGTACTAATGTTAATAAGAAAACATCTTGTCTGTCTTGTCTTTGTACTGTAGACTGATAATCACTGCCTTCTGTTTTCATTTGCTTTTTATATACTGGCATATTTTTTTGGAAGTGCGTTTGTAATGAGTTGTTATTTGGTGTTACTACTTTAGATTAAGGTTATGTATTTTGTCTTATATGATTAAAACTGCATGTTCTCATTACTAGATTAAACTAATATACTTTTTTACTGCCTTTTGGTTGCTGATGTTATATCTGATAAGCTGTCAAGCCCTGAGTATCAGCTTTGTTAGTGGGTCTCAAAGGGGTCAGGCAGTCCACATTTCCTCCATCCCTATGTACTGCATGTCAGGTTGGAGAAAAAATCTGAACCATCTGGGGGTCCCTGAGGACTCATCTGGGAACTGCTGAGATAGGAAGTTTTCAGTGGCAGGGGAAGATGATTTACCTTGTATATTCTTAGCTATTGTTGGAGCAATACATCCTAATCACTCAACATTTTTGTGCTTTGTCACTGTAAAGTTAAGTTCTGCGTATAACGGAGCTTTCTAGGTTACAGCCCTTGTAAACTCAATATCTTAGACAATTAATAATCCTGTTTCCAAATATAAAAACAAGAGCTTATCTCGCCTACTGGATGCACTTCAGGTCATAAAACAATGTTAGTGTTTATCTGCTATTTCCATTATCAGCACACACACACACACACACACACACACACACACACACAGTAACAGAACTGATTTATTGTCAGTGCACTGCGTAGCTGGCAGAGCATGATGTGTCAGTTTAAAGAAAAAAATAGACAATTGTCAACACAATCTTAGTTGCATTTTTAAACAGAGTTTGAGCAGGTTACTGCAATGAGATACTATAAGTTTAACAACTGGTGGAGACAAAATTGGATATTACAAAAAACGATGGCTCCTCGGTGCCCCCAGCATAAATTACACCTGTGGATGTGTCATAATAAACACAGCACCAAATGCAATAACTCATTCTATAGTTTCAGGCATTTTTTCACATGAAAGGGATTGCACAGCTGAATGATATGCTGTTTGTAGTGGATAACTGGGTGATTGAGTTAAAAAAAGCGCGGCTGTTTAGGCTGAATTTTTAAGCTTACCCTCTAGCTTGGAGCGTTAGCCTATTTAACTGCTCGAGTTTGGCTGGAAAACCCTTTGCCTCCCATGAACAAAAATGACCCTAGGCTATTGATAATGAGGACAGAAGAAAAGGCCTCGGAATCTGGGAATAAACATTTTTGGATCTCTCTCCTGAGCTAAGGGCTGAGGTTAGTCCGGCCGTGCACATTCGAAATATGATCATGCATTAGTAACATTTAGTGGCCCACTTAGTAATGTTCCATCTACAGTCAGGGAGTCTAATCAATTGGCTCAACTTAACAACTGAAAAGTTATATATATAATTATATATATATATATACACACTGTAATTGCCCATGTATCACTTTAACAACTCAGTGCACATTACAACTCCTTTTAATTAACAACATAACCAAAATGCACAGCTAATTAACATGGACCTACATCATACTAAGTGCAGTCAGACCCTCATGTACACAAATATTGAAGTCTTGCAAAACTGAACAAATTTGAATACAAGAAGCTTTCCTGGGTACATTTTGATCAAAGTGACAGAAAGCATTAGTCCAGTGAGAATCCTGGAAAAGAAGAAGAAATGTTTATCTTCTTTATTTTCATCGTCATCTTTATCTTCATCTTTAGAGACAGTTATCTTTTATTTCTTATGAGAACCAGTCTATCTTTGTCCGACTGGCTAAATGCAATGTGGTAGCCATATTCAACTGCATAAAGTTGACCTGCTGAACTTTTCCCCAACACAGTGTGACAGATTTCACTGCACTACGACCCACCTTGTACCATACAATATGACAGAGCTCTCTTTTGAAATGAACAGGTGGCAACGTAAAGTCGCAAGTGGACACGTACCGATAATCACTCTGACTAAACATTTCAGTGTGACCATTAACACCTCAGCACAACCCTCATTCAGGCTGTGGTTCAGAAGACAAAGTCTTTGATATATCAATCAAGTAAAACCTGGAGTGGAGTAATGCTACACTATCTAATCTGAACCCTTTATTTTTTGCCTTCTATTGTGGCAGGCAAAGTGAAACTCTGTAAACGTCCAATATAAGAGGCTATTTTGATTAGCATAGGAGTGTTTGAATACATTATTCTGTATTCCCTGCATTATACGAGTGTATTTTGTGGCCACCACCACCACCACAGGTGCTAATTACTGATGAAGCAGTAACTGGTCCCGGGTTTACTCCCAACGTTCACTTGAAAAAGAACTGATTCATGAACAACACATCAGTCTTTCACATTACACCCTGCCAACGGGGATCAGTGGTGTGGAGACGAGCAGCACTTTCCAGCCTCTCTCTGCTCTCTCTCGAGTACGTGTGAAATTGAGGGGTTGCTTTTTGAAGAAGCCACTAAGAGCAGTGTCCAGGAGGAGCTGCAGGACACTATTCTGAGCAGGTTGAGACAGAGGAAAGACAGGGAGGAGAACGAAAGGAGAGGATAGTTGAGCAAGGCATCATCACAAAGAAAACACAAGACCAAGTGGGACATGTGAGAGAGTAAGTGCGTGAGTGGGATAACAGAGAGCTAGGAAGTGAAAGTGGAAAGGGGGCTAGCTGGAAGAGGAAGGGAGTGGGAGAGAGAAGGGTAGATGGAGGACAGAGAGAGGGAACAGAGAGATGGTTTACAGTAAAGAGCAACATAAACCCCCTACCACTTGAAAGTGGCAAAGAGGACTGAATAAAAAATATGTTGCAATAGGGACTTTGCACACAGTAATGTTACCCCTTCTCTACATGCTATTCACATCCCCTGCATGACTTTCCTACAGCGCCTGTAGCCCTACTTAAGATATGTGATCAGAGGGGAGCAGATGGCTTGTTTCTGGATTCGCAAGGCTATCCTTCTGGTAATGAGATAAAGATGTGATGCAGGCCAGTCCACAGAGGACTGGATATCTCTAACTAGATTTCTTTAAGGTCAGGACATGTAATTATCAGCTACAATGAGTACAGCAAGTCCCAGCATATAGCTATAGGAGACACTTAATTAGCACACCAGAGGCTGAAAAACATTCTCTTTCTCTTTCTTTCTTAGAAAGAACAACATCTTTGAGTGAGTCACTCAACATGAACTAGAAGGTTGCACCCACATTCTATACACTTAGATAAAGCCTTTCATATTCTGTGGTATATTCCATCATTTAGTCTGCCATGAAGGTTGATGGGCTGTTAGCATTTTGGACAAAGGGCAGTGCCAACTGTGCTATTAAAACCAGAATTACTTTTATCTGACAGCAATTGCTATGTAGGTTCAACTGTCTTAGGTTCTGCCCATCACAGATGCTGCAAGCCTGATAAACAAGAGATAGCACTGATGTTTTGATGTTGATCAGTTTAAAAAACTCAAACCTTTGAACATTGTAACACCAGCCCACGAACAAATTTACTGGCATCCACCTGTGAATATGAACAGCAACTCTTTGCACCAATACATGTCCAGTCTTTTAGGTTTTTCCCCAGTCTTTTGACTTTTGGCATTTTGGTAGTTTCAGCTTTTGACAATACATCGGGCCACAACCATCAGAATTTTGGCAGTTGCGCTCTGATCGGCTACTCACTATGTATGCATTTCTGGGAGGTTAATGGCATCACATCTTTAGATATTATTTGAGAGCCTTCTAGAAAACTATTAGTAGCTTTTAAGCAAGTTTGCCAACATGCAAGTTTTCTGCAGGACTATTTTGGGTGGAGAGCAGGGGCATGTCCACAGGCTACTGTATGTTTCTCCACTTTGCAATTATGGCATGCTTACTCTGGTGTTAGTGGGTCACTATAGAGTGTTCTGAAGATATCACTCAGATTCCATTTGAATTGTTTTATGTGTCAGAGTAATAGTAGGGCAAGTGATAGTAGGGCACTGATACCAGTGATGTGAGTGTGCACATTAAATAATCCTGTGCAGCATATTTATCACTTTAGATTAGACTCAAAGAAGGATGAGAGCTTGTATAATAAATGTATAAAAGAAAAGTGTATATGAAGAAGCTGGTAACAGGGTCATTGTTTTCAGCTGATGCTTAAAACCCTCATATTTGTTTATGGGCCACCAGATGACTGCAGCCTCTTAGTTTCCATTATCTATCTCTCGTTTTGTCCTTGGAGTGGGCAGCTGCAGAGCCAAATTTGATCATGATGGAGGATGTTCATGATGATGTATTCAGTGACGAGTTTGTTGGACTACTTAGATGGGCTCAGTGACAGTTGGCATAGAAAGCATGGAAATGATTATATCCCATATGATAGTATTATGAACAGCAGTCTCCAGGTTTTTTTTAATTATCGAAAACTAGAATGACAGGACCAAGTCAACCATGGCCAGTACATTCAGTACATACTGGATTTTCTACACAAGGCATGAATTTCCAATGAGGTACTGAGTTACATTTGTATAGCTTAGCATGAATATGAGACATAAGGAGAACATTGGCCTGCAGGAGTTTTTCTAGGACTCCATATTTGCCCCAGTGGGAGCATGCTGCGGAATATTTTGCGGAAATGAAATGTGTGGTTTTTCCACATATTTTCGAGTTGTTATTTGGTTCAGTGGCCTTGAATGGTTTCTTTGCTGCTTTGCTGTGATATAAATAAGGAGTTAGGAGCCATGGAGTTGGCCTCTGGAGACCAGAAGCATACACCTGCAGCACAAAACACTTCCCTACTGACTGATCAGCTCTGCTTACTCATGGCATCTTAGAATGCATAGAATTTTCTCCTGCAGCCTTGACTACTAAAATGACTTAAAGGATTAATATCTGTTTTAGAATGTGGCATAAAAATGTTTTGTGGGTATTTTATGCATTTAAACAGGTTCAAGTGGAATGTGCTTTTAGTCTTCATCTCATATTTTCAAAACAACATAATGTGTGAATTTTGACCTCAATCGTAATGATCTTTCTTGAGATTCATCCTACAGCCTGTTTTTTTGGCCCCAAATATTTTTCAATGACTCAACTGTATGTGTAAGAAACAGAATTCACAGTTATTGTAATCATTCTCTTGATGGCTATAAAATAGCATTGTTCCGAAGCCTGTAAATAACCTGGGTAAAGTACAGCCTCCATACTATGTTGCATCTAACCCTGTGTTCACACTGGCAGCGATGTGAGACATCAAAGCGACTGTAAATCATTCATATTAAATGAGAACCAGCCATACTCAACAGCGTGTAGTGGTGTGACCATGAGTGTGTGAGTTTACTGTGCCATATGAAGTCTAGGTTTATATATTGGGATCTCCATAAAAGGTGAGGTACAGTAGATAGTCTATTAATTTGTCCTCTAATTTTCTGATGATAAGCATAACAATAAAACTGTAGTAAGTGATAGTTTGGTATAACCTTGTTGTGAACTGAGCTTACGTTATAGGCCAATTACATTATTGTTATTTCTTTTTTTTTTTTCCAAATGGATAATTTGCCAAGTTTGACACAGCTAAATCAAACTGATAGTGATCAAATTATGATGAATATACACTCATCATCAAAAGAATAGTTGCACCCAGAAGGAAGTGTTGGATTGCAATGCTATTCAGAAGGAAGATAAAGGTTACCAGGAACAATAAATGATGATACATTTAGACTGATGTGCGCAATATTTATTGAGCTATACATACAGAAGTAGTGTCTCTCAGTATGGCGTCGGGCAGCCATGTTGGCTAATGCAACATGCCAGACGTCTTGGCGTGGAGTTGCAGAGGTTCCTAATGATAACCTGCGATAATCCATCCCATGCAACTTGAATATTCTGACGTGTGACAACAAATCATTCATCTTGGCATTGACCGCGGTGCCTCCACAAAGCAGGACTCGTCACCTGCTGCTATTCTGAGCCACTCCATGACAGTCTGGCCTAACAGCATTGTAGTCTTTGGCGACACTGACGTGGTGTTAAGGACAGTCACGGTAACGGTCTGCGCGCCTGTAGTCCCGCGTCGAGCAGCCATCTGCCAATGGTGTTGGCACTAACAGGAAGACTTATGGAGGGCATCACTGCTCGCTGAATGTCCGCAATCGTAGCTGTTGGGTCAGTCAGGTACAGCAATAAGGCCCGTCCTGGCTTACGTCACACGCGCAGCCGAGCTTGAAATTTTAGTCATTCGCATGACTCATAATCTCAAACCCACCCACCAAGTTTCATTACTATTGGCTGATTTCCTCTAGGTGCAGCTATTTGTGCAAAGTTGTAAGTTGTAATCTTTGCTGCTTTTGATGGACTAGATAGATAGATAGATAGATAGATAGATAGATAGATAGATAGATAGATACTTTATTGATCCCAGAGGGAAATTCAGATTGTAAATGGTAAATGGTAGGTGCCAAACAAAGATTGAAAGAAGTTTTTAGTAAAATACTTTGTATTAACTCGTGTGACGGGTGTGCCCACTCTCCCCAATACTGTTCAAAACTTTTAATGTGCCAATAAAATGACTTGATGACTTCACTGCTAAAATTTAGCAAATACATTTTGCCAAGTCTCATGATTAGACACGGGAAGAAGTGCATTCCGACCATTTGAACAGTAAACCCAGAGAGGCTGTTGCGTCGTGATGGAATAAAAAGGTATTTCTTAGAAGGGAAACGACTGGTGCTCCTGTGCAGTCTCCATGCACAGATCCTCCTGCCTCATCAGAGCCACATTTCTAGGTTATTATGCTGAGAAGTTTACCGCAAAAGGTTTTTGTTGTAGGCAAAACAGTCACCAGAGACATCCCACAATGCTCCAGTGCCCCAATAGCTGGGTATCGCTCGTCGTGCCTGCCCTATTCCTTATTCATCTGGGCTTTATTTCTCTTTCCTCTCGCAAAAATGATAAATGGCACAAGGAATTTAATTAGAGCTAAGGGAGAAGAAGGGCCGGATGAATCTGCACACATGTGGCTCTCGCATACAAATCAAAGGCGGGAAGACGCGCAGGATGCCACAGCATGGCCAGAGCGTTTAGGCAGAATGGTGTGATGTCTCTGTCAGGCGTGGTGGCATTACCTCTCGCATTCTGATTTCTTCAGCTGAGGGAGCAGCCCAGTACGCTGTGGGAAATCATTCATCTGTATGCAGGTCATTTCAGAGCGTGACAGGAACTCGAGCAGAAAATGATTCCTTACAGGCCAGAGTGCGGGCCACACCGTTTGCTGTAATGAGTTATACTCCTGCTGGTCCTCCCCCGATTTAAAAATTAAATATGAAAATATTTCCCCAGTGAAAAAGACTTTAATAGATTTACAGCATATTATTGAATGGGACAGGAATTAGATTTTATGGAGACAGGAAGCAGCAGCTAAATTGCATTAGAGTCATATTCTATTTGTCTTTAGACTACTTAAAGCCCTAATGCTTGCCTTGAGAATATGCAGTGCAAATTAGAGATATCATTAACAAGATCATGTTCTGTTCTAAGTAAGACAAAACGAATTCAGACGTATATGATCTTTGTAGGCCAATTACAATAACTAATCACTGTAATATCCACAACCGTTTTAGGATTATGCGAGATTCGTGAGTGCCAGAAATGAAGAACTACTGATGGAGCTCTGCAGACTCAAACAGGTCATGTAACAGTTACGAATAAATCCGAGTCACTGTGAAAATGAACACGGTGCCGGCAATAATTTTCCTTTACTGAGTTAGGTGGCATTAAAAGATGTAATTGCAGTAAAAAAGAACCTAATACTAATAATAATAATAATAATAATAATAATAATAATCATCATCAT
>CM067476.1:25756850-25832088 GCA_034552555.1 Semaprochilodus insignis | reverse complement strand
ATGCAGCAAATGAAAGCAGTGGCAAAAACTACAAGGGTCTGACTGAAGTTCAAGCCTCTGTTGCATTTTAAACAAACTCCCGGTCTGTTTAAAATGACCAGCGAGTCTGAGTGTTCCCTGAATGTGATACATCCACATATCATAACACATTTGTCTGCAGATTCCCACAGGGTTGAGGGGCACACCCACTGTGTTTTTCATGTGTTATTTAGTACACAAGCATCCCTACAAAAATCATACCACACACGGCGGGCCATGTGCATTCTTTACAGTCTACACTTTATATAGCATCTCAAAGGCTTGCATATGGCTCAGTTTCAACAGCTTCCATTAGGTCAGCAGTTAAATTAAATATGAAGAAGGGCATTAAAAGGACTTTAATAAGACAAGTGGGTCCTCTGTGGCATTGCTCCAAAGAACCCTGTCTCTGACACTTAGGTTTGAGTGTAGGTATGCTCTGTGGCTAAAACTATGTGGACATGGGACAATCACACCTGTATAACTTTGTCGAATGTTCCATTCCACATCCATGGCCACATCCATAAATAATAATTATCCTCCCTTTATCATGCTTTGCTCTTGGTAATATGCATTTGTTGTTCTGTCCTGGCATCTGCCATATCATGACTCATCCATCAGACTGCCAAATTGAAGCCATCAGATTGAAGCATGATTCTACACTCAGGCTCAGAAGTGTCCACTGCTCCAGAGTCAAGGGGTGACATGCTTTACACCACTCCAGCTAACATCTTTAGCTTAAGTGCAGCTTCTCAGTCATGGAATCCCAGCTGCAGGTACACAGTTCTTGTGCTGATGTTGCTTCCAGAGAGAGTTTGGAACTCTGCTGTGAGTGATACAACAGGAGATAGATCATTTTTAAGCACAGAAGATTCTGACTCAATGCACAATGGTGGTATCCTATGACTGTGCCATATATTTAAAGTCACTGAAATCTTCAGTATGATGCATTCTACTGCCAATATTTGTCTTTTGATATTGCATGTCTATGTTGTTGCCTTTAAACACTTGTTAGCAACAGATGTGGCTGAAACCACTGAATGCAATAATTAGGAGGGGTGTCCACTTAATTTTGTGTACATTTGTTGGTTGATTAGTCAACTTTTAGCCAGGGCTAACTCTTTTTTCCATTATAGCTCTGTTGATAAATTTCATTATTAGGAACTGTCCTTGACAAATACATAATTTTCTCCTACTGCCTGGCCATGTAAGTCATTGCATGGACACTGACTAAAGCATTCACTGTTGAGCCTGTATGGCTGGCCTCAAATTTGAGGGAGAACTCCAAAAACACATTTATGTAACAGATTGTTTAATAGCAAACCAGCTGTGATGGTCTGAGGCAACTAACCAGTGCGATCTTTTCTGCCAAGCATGGTATCTGGGTTGGCATGGACAATCTCTCCTTAATCAAGAAAATTAACATCATATTCTAGTTTAAGGTGTTAATATGGGATCTGACATGGCTTAAACAGAAAAATAGCTAAAAAAGTAGCTTATGGTTCTTGGATTCTAAATGGCTTATTGGTTGTATGCCACCATATTCTTTTTCCCGATGTGCATGAAATGTAAAAGTTTATCTTGTCACTGAACACATTTTCTTATGGGGATTGGGCCTAAAGTGATGTTCTGTTTCCTGTGAACTCCCTTTAGCTCCCAGCACAAAAGGTCACAATTATGGCCTTATGGTGCTTCTGCCCTATGACTTGAGCTAAATGAGAGTGGTACTGAAATGAGGGCACCTGCTGTTGTGGAAAAGGTCAAATGACTGTCAGTGGTGTTAGAAAGTGGGCCAGGTATGTGACACCCCTCATTAATTATGAACTTGACTGGGGGAAATTCAAGAGTAAATTAGAAGCAGAGACTTCACAGTATATGCCTTTCTAGCTTTGAGTAATTGCTGCTTTAGTACTATGGAAACAGCAACTGTGCTGGTGCTGTAAACTTTCTGTCTGAACATCAAATTATATATTTCGCCTAATTTGTGAACAAAGCCCTCAGTGTGGGCAGTGTGGAGGACATCAGTAATGCAAATTATGGTCCACTCATTGTGTTAGCATGGGTCACAAGCGTCAGATCCATGTGAAAGCTCATGGGAAGGCTCTTCTTGAACTTTTAGCTCATGTGCAAAATCACTCATCAAAACTGCTCAACATCCGTGCTACGATTTTAGGGGACTGTACACTTAAAGGCCAGTGGGTTGAAACTGCTGGAATGAATTAGTAGGACTTTTGTGGGTTTGCACTTAGACTTCAAAGCTGAGCAAGATAATGAGGCCATTAGTTCTTCTACCTCACATCACTCAAAAAAAAAAAAAAAAACAGTTTTAATCTAACACTTGCACACATTTCGATCAGGCCGTTTCATTGCAAGTTTATGATCATTGCTATGTTTGAAATGGAAATTCATTCCGGGCTATTTATGCATCATTTTGCATGCAGTGACTCTTTAACTTCAGAGCGACACAAGGAATAAAAGGTCCTGTGTCAAAACTTCAGCATGCAGACTTTTGCTATTAGAGATTATTTTTATACTCTGATAACATGCACTCATCTAAAGACTTTGTGAGATATGAAGGAAGACTCTTATTGGTTAGCACACATATAGTTTGAACTGTCCCTTGTCAAATTACTTTTTGTTGACTTTCTAAGTGAAAATCAGTTAACACCTCTCTTTCACAGAACTTAAATATTGCATTTTTTCAATAGCATATTGCCATATCTTTTGCTTACCACGCAACTGATGTTTTAGATTTTTTCATAATAGGCTCAATTTAGCAAATAGCACAAAATTGTACAAACCTTTGCATACAACTGTAAAATACATGTAACTTCTGACTGGTTTTAACATGGTCATGCCTTGTCAAATGCATGCCATATGTTATTACATAAAATCACTATAACATATAAACAATTGCCTAATTTGAGGCACATTTCTAAGTTGATAAAAGAAAATGTGTATTAATAACTATTTCCAGTACACACCAATTTTCTTACACACAAATTCCTGTGAATGTGACACGCTTGTGTCATACAGCACAAGGCAAGAAGCCCTCTCTCTCTGTGTGTGTTGAGGGACTCAAACCTTTATTAGATCTTGGTAGAACAGTTTTGACAGACCTCTGTTAACTGTACATAGCTGTCGTCCTAACAGTTCAGAGATGCAGATTCAACTGGGCTGTGGCCAATTTAATGAGGGCTGTTGTCACAATCCTGCTTCAGCATTGGCCACCGTACCCTTGGGAATGTCAGTCCAGATGCTGCGTTGATGAATGTGTCTACCTTCACATAAAACCATTCTAAGTAATAGGTTAAAAATAGTACTGGCACCATTGGAGGTGTACTAATTTGACATACTACCATACATTGGTACGGTATATGCGGCTTGAGACACAGACTGTGATTTTGATTTGCCTCTGTGTTTGTCAGATGGAGTGGAAATGGGACTTTCATTCCTGGTACATCATCACTTATTCACAAAATCTGTTATTCACCAAATATATTGTTTGGAAAATCACTGTTTTCCGCAGTTCCCCACTCTTGCTAACTTCCATTGATGGTAACCAGCACATCAAATACATGTAATTAATTTTTTATTACTTTTCTACATCATTTGAACTTAGAAGCTGTCCTTTGCATTTCATGATGAATGGACAAATATTAATGCTCCAAAAATTCTTGGCTTAAAACCTCTTTACATTACCTTGAAAAAATAATGAACATTTCCTGTAAGCTTACCATTTTGGAGATACTTATTTTTCTTTCAGTAACAATATGCTGTTTTGGCTGATGACCAGTAATGCTGTTTTTTCTAGCAGGGTTATATCCATTTGTGCTTCAATGCTCATCTAAATTAATGCATCAGTTTCAAAGCAAATCATTCTTTTAATAAAATCATATATGTTGCACATGTGTTACATTTGTTTATTAAGCAGTTGCTGAACATTTAGCAAAGCAGTTTTTGCTTTATTGCATTTGTTGTAGCATCCAGGTAAACATAATGAAACTTGGCTAAAGACTGATCTGCCTGCAACAGCAGAAAACGTTGCCTTTGCTTAGAAACCTCTCCTGGATTGGACTCACACTCTATATGTCTAGTGAAAAGAAGCCTCTGGTAAGGCCCTCCATGCTCCAAAAAGCAAGCTATAAGATGTAGAATAAATAATATACTTACCAGACAGTTCCCTGTATTTTTACCACAAGAGAGCTAGATGTGATTAAGTATTAGAGCTAGCCTACAGGTTGCCCTGTAAATCTGAAGGCTAGTGCTAGCGGTCCATGCATTATTTATCTGCACTCAGGAGTTGCCCAGCAATCCTGGGGGACATCACATGAAAAGCTTCAGGTCCTAATAACACATTTTGTAAGAGCCTCCACAGACACACAGCGCTGCCTCTGTGAAATGGTCACAATGGTTTAGGGAGTACGGGCAGTGAAATGGCTTGAATGCTGAGGAGAAAACACTGGCCGTTAGCCGGGTCACTTCTCAGGGTCTTCCCTGCCGGTCCACACGCTGCCGGGAGCATTGTAATCCTCATTAAAGCAACTCCGAGCTAATTCTGACCTGCATCCAAGCCCATGCGTGTTTGGCAGGGCACCATGACTGAATGAATGCTGAATGATGCCTGCCTGCTTTAATGAAAACGCTGCTTCTCTGAACCGAGAGCTTTGAGCTTTGAGCTTTTGAGGCACTCAAGAGGTCTATACCATAAAAGTGAAAAATAAAAGCATGAACTAGTGTTGAGGTAGTTAAATCACAGCACTGGATGTCTCCTTTGGGAAGCTGCTATGCAGAAAATAACAATTCTTTTTGGTAATTCAGAGCAGGAGTTTCGGAGTGGTATTAGGCCTATATTTGGTCTTGTTTCTCCGTAGTTATTCTTGGAACAAACAAAAAAAATAAAAGCTAAAACGCTCGGGGGGGAGATGTGTTATGAAAGCCATTAAGCTGTTAATGATGAGACAAATCATCTCAGGCTTATTGCTCTGTTTAACTCATGTTTGCTCTTTCTCGTGTTCTTTGTTTTGCAGGAGTACCAGATTGACATCATTTTTGCCCAGACATGGACAGACAGTCGACTACGATATAACAGCACGATGAAAATATTAACTTTGAACAGTAACATGGTTGGACTCATTTGGCTTCCTGATACAATCTTTAGAAACTCCAAGAACGCGGACTCACATTGGATTACTACACCCAACCAGCTGCTTAGAATATGGAATGATGGGAAAATACTGTATACCCTAAGGTATGTTAGTCTTTTCCTATGTTTTTAGCTATGGCATATTTTTTGTGGGACAGAAATCAAGTGTGACATTACTGCACAACGGTATATATCAAAATAGGATCTCTGTAGTTAAACTTTAAAAGCCTAAGTACAACTTACTGTGTATTTTAATACAAGGTCTCGTGAAGCACCGATAGCGAGTTAAAATTAGACATCCCTGACAGTTCAAGACTACAAACAAGTCTTCAAACCCCTGTAGAGGGGCTGTCACGAACAGTAATTACAGCTGAGAAGTCGCTGACAATGTCCTTCAAAACTCTCGCTGACGGTTTTTCCAATATTTAAAGCGTTTGAATCAGCCTGTTTCATGAAAAGGCAATTAAAGCCAAATTCCTTAGGGACTAAGCTTTTTGAATCAATGACAATTCCAGGAAAGCTCAACAAACATTCCAACATGTTCAGTCAAGATAAATGCACCCTCACGGGTACAACAATGTTTTTATGGCCCAACTATGTACCTTATATATACTCATTGCCAAAAAAATAATAGAAGGAAGATAAAGGTTACCAGGAACAATAAATGATGATACATTTAGACTGATATGGGCAATATTTATTGAACTACACATACAGAAGTAGGGTCTCTCAGTATGGCACCGGGCCGTCCGGTTTGGTAACTCAACATGCAAACATCATGGCATGGAGTTGTAGAGGTTCCTAATGGTGTCCTGCAATAATCCATCCCATGCAGCTTGAATATTCTCACACAGTTCCTGCAGATGTTGTGGTAGGGGTGGAGGTGGAGTGACACCAGGCCTTCTGGACATGTGGTGCGTGACAACAAACCATTCATCTTGGCACTGACCACGGTGCCTGCACACACAGATTCGCTGGTCGTCTCCACCAAGACAAAAGCAGGACTTGTTACTAAAGATGACCCACTGCCATTCTGAGTCACTCTATGACAGTCTGGCACAACACCATTGCAGTCATTGGTAACGTTGACATGGTGTTAAGAGCAGCTGTTGTAACAGTCTGTGTGCATGTAGTCCTGTTTCATGCAGTCTTCTGCCAATGGTGCTGGCACTAACAGGATGACTCATGGAGGACATCACTGCTCGTTGAATGTCCACAATCATGGCTATTGGGTCAGTCAGGTACAGCAATAAGGCCTCCTTGCTTATGTCACATGCGGCCAAGCGTGAAACTTGAATCATTGTCTCACGATGTCAAACCCACAAGTTTCATTCCAGTTGGTTGATTCCTTCTGGGTACAGCTATTTGTGCAACTATTTTTTGATGATGAGTGTACATTTTCCCCAGAGAAAAAGCCAATACAACTTAAAATAATATGTGATTGCAATGTTATATTGTACAACTATGTTCCTCAGCTAAAGGTACTGAAGATATGCCCTTCAGGGTTCCGTCCCAGTTACAAGAGAGGTCATGCCCCAGTGACATTTCAGTCACTTTTTCTGAGAGTGTGTAGTTTAGTCTCCAGCTTTGAAGCTCCACTTCCTCATTGACCTCAGCTTGATGTAAACCTCAGGGTATGTAATGTTGAGGAACGATGGCACTCGATCATCTCATGCTGGCCCAGTTCGGACCAGTTCTTAGTCTTTATGACAGAGCCAATCGCCACAAATCCAGGCAGGATCTGGCCAGAATGGGGACACGAAGCTGCACAAATTGGATTCAATGTCTAATAGCATTTGTCAGGCTCCTGCAAATGTGGCTGCAAACAAACTGTGTGATATAGTGTACAGGCAGGGACAATGTCAAGGCTCAGCGGGGAATCTTTTATGGGGGGTAAATTGAACTATGTCTGAGCCATAGCTCAAGACATACACAATCTGCAAAGGGCACTAACAATAAAGTTTCATATTCATATTAGCATGATAGCATGAGAAATATCATGAATGGTAAATTACATAGCAGTATCTAATTTTGTTTGCTACAAAACCCTTTAGCATAGGCCTACTTACAGTATATGCGAGTGATGCTCATGCAGTGTAGCACTAAGACTGGTAAAGTTTGATGTTTTCATCAGAGACAGAAATATCAATGCAAACCTGTATGATAATGTTAATTTCTGCTGGACATCTGCTGTCTGTTCCAAATCAAACACTGACATTTGAGGTTGTAATGGACATTAACATATGTACTGTATTTACTTTGCAACTAGCAGTTTTATGGTAACTCCAAACAGTCCTGACATAAACCCGCTGTTGCTGCTGTTCTATATTTCCTGTGGCTGACTGAAACTTGGGACACATTTTAACATTACTGATGTATAGAGTTTCAGAAGGCCTAGACTGGTGATTTTCCCCATTGTTAGTCAAATCATGACTAGTTCATTTCATTGTCACTTCCTAATTATACTGTTTATCTAATGTGTAATATATTATTTATCTAAAGGCTTAACCACTTGGAGAGCTAGCTTGGTTGAACTTTCAGAAAAGTGGACAATTTTCCATTTGGCCTTTTAACAGAGCAATAAAACTATAACTACAGCGTTTGCACTGATATTCGACATAGAGCTACAACAAACATGGGTAAGCTATTGTGTAAAAATCATTGGGTGGAAGGCAGGAAACACCGGGGACAGGCCACTAGTCCATCACAGGGCAACTAAAAATTAGTCATATGTATACTTTTTATAGTTGCCTAAAATGTATAAAGGTACAGAAGGTCTTGTGGTTTCCTCTCTGTTCACAAATTAGTCACTGAGGCATATGCTTATCATGCTAATGGAATGTGGCCAAAAATGAATGCAATATTTTGATGAAATTATGTAGTAATAATAATCAACAAATCATTTTATGTTTCAGTTAAAACAATGAACCCCGAAACATAAATGCATTTGCCATGAAAAGGTAGCTTGCCATTTTACATACAGTGTTCTTGAGATCCTCAGTGCTTAAAGCTTTAGAATTAGCTAGAAAACTGTCACTAGTCTGGTTAGTTAAAGCAGCCTTAACCGACAATTAATAGTGCTTAGGATTCACTATATATCCTCATAAAAAACAGTGTTCAACAAGGCCATTAAATTATATATTGTGCAGACCACTGGTATAGACTGTTCAGCAATGTACAGAAATCGTCATGTTTATCCAAAATTCTGCTTGGCCTTTCCTTATCCTCACATTGAATATGATCTATGCAGTGAAAGAATATGCTTTAAATATGCTAGACACCATTGTAGATCATTCCTAATGAGAACAGAGTTGACGAGAGTTTAAACGCCCCAATGCTCTTCTCCAAATATAGAAATATAAATAAATAAATGAATAAATAAATAAATATATACATAATGAAGGCTGGATAGTGGTCTGAGTGCAACACCAGAAGATGCCTTGCATGGAAAACTCCTGACTGCCAGAACACCATAGTGAAATGTCTTGCATGTTCCTTCCTTCTGGCTCGAAAGAGCTCTCTCCTTGTCTTGGATTGAAGGCTAATTAGTACTGCTCAATCCAAGTCATACCACCCAAGCTTAAAGCAGCCAGTTCACTGCAGCAAGAAAGAGGGCATAACATACTCTGCCCTATTCGCACAGGCTGCAGCCTAGTCTGAAATGTGAAACGCAGGATTAAGGTTTTGGCTAGACAAGAAGTCTTTTTGTATACATGTCTCATCTCTTGAGGAGAATCCTGCTTCTATTCTGTGCGTAAGACTGAACGCGCTCTCGCTCCACTTTCACAAATACAGGTCACAGTGTGCAAAGAAGTGGACTCTGATGTGTGAATGCTCACTGAACCCAGTGCTGCCCTAGTTATAAGAATAGGGACATCCAGATGCACTGCTGAGTTACCTGCCATCTCCCTCTCACTCTTCCATATCAGAAAACCACTGCCCTGTGAGATTATGGCTTTGTTGTTGTACGGTTCAGGAGATGGCATTTTAGATCCTAAAACAGTTGAAAGTAGTGCTGAATTAGTTTTGTGTCATTTATTTAATCCCAACTCTACTGACTTTACCAAATGCGCCCTTGAGCGGTTCAGTATGCAATGTATGTTTGGTCACTTGCAGATGATGCCTTTGATGAAATATTATCATTTTTAAGCAAGTTCAGCATGTCTTTGCACAAAAGCGCTGCATCCTGTAGTTATTGTTGCTACATCCATCAAAAGTACACTCTCAGCCTACATTGTAGAATTTGCAACACAGTGCTAATGCACAATAAAGTTCAGTAGAACAAATGAACATTTAAAAACACACAGAGGAGTCTTTATGAAATGGTTTTCATTTAAAAATAAACTGGCTTTACTAGATGTTCAGTGCAGACGCACACTCACTGGCCACTTCAATAACCTACCTTGTATTTATACTTATTGTCCACTTTATCAGCTCCACTTACCATATAGATGCACTTTCTACAGTTCTACAGTTACAGACTCTAGTCCATCCTTTCTCTACATGTACTTTTGTCTTTCTTTCACCCTGTTCTTCAGTGGTCAGGACCCTGAAAGGGCCACCACAGAGAAGGTATTATTCTATTACTATATAAGTCTGTCTGGTAATAGTTTTCACACTGAGCTCTGAGTTCAGTATTCCATAGTTTACACCAAAAAATAAAAACAGTAAAAACAGTACCACCCTCCAGATGATCAAGATAGCATATTAGACCTTACATTTCCACCAATTCTTACTCTAGTCATACTGCCCTGCAATTCTCACTGCATGTTTGTTGCACAGGTTCACTGTTAACACTGAAAACTGTTATCATTTTGCTAACTGAAGTAACCATCCTATATCTAGAGTTTGTTTATGAATGACTGAGCAGCAAATATGACATCCACCCTTGTAATGAGGTAATTTCTCCTAGAATGACATGCTCTTGGATCAATATTCCTTTGTTGTTCTTGGAACAACATTCCCATTAACTGCCATCTCATCATTGTGTGCCTGCTACTCCTCCCTGAGCCACTTGAAAGCAACCTCTTGTTTCAGCATTTTCACGTGCTGAATACAAAAGAAAAGAGTCACAGTACCAATCAGAGTTAGCTATTTCTATACGTCAGTTACTTGTGTTCCTCTCCTTCATCCGCTTCCAAAACTCTTAGCAAGTAGGTTATGCAAGCTTTTCAGTGTTTGTTATGAAGGTTTAAATCCCTATTGTTCATAGCGTAGCTGTATGCTGTTTCCTATATGCATTAGCCTTATGCAGGATCCTGCTTCATTTACTATACTGGTGCACAATGAGACACAGATATTTCTCAATAGCGTCTGCAAATATGACAGTGCTGACTCATAATGAGCGCTTGTGTGACCTCTATTTCAGGAGCACTGTCCAGCAGTCAGCTAGCAACTATAGGCTAATGATATAATGTGAGGACGTGTCGATGTGATATGTCTGTGATCTGTGCTTCAAAAGGTTAAAGTCAGAGATTTCGAGCATAAGCACAAAATTATCACTAGACAGCTTGTTCTCAGTTTTGCACTTTTGCTCCAATGTCACTGGTCCAGGCTTGTTGTGGCTGCACTGCATGTAATTAGTAATACTGGATCTGAAGCTACTATCTCTCATACCACCTCCGCACAAGGAATTGTTGGTCGTCATCACCAAGACCTGCTGCCATTCTTTACTCCTGAGTTACTCCTGAGTGTTAAGGGCAGTCATAGTAACGGTCTGTCTGCATGTAGTTCTGCATCGTGCAGCCATGGATGACTAATGGAGGGCATCAACAGCACAAGTCAGAATGGAATACATAAGCAAAAGGACAACCTTTTGGATTAGCGCCAAGGCCGTCCTTCCTTACGTCACAGGCACGGCTGAGCATGAAACTTGAATCATTCGCTTATCTCATGAAGTCAAACCTACCCACCCAGGTTTCATTGCTGTTCCATTCCTGTCTGTGTGTAACTTTTTTTTGATGATGGGTGTAAATATACATGATGGACAGGCCAATAGAATTTGTCCAAAATTGCATAGAAAAAAATTGTATCAGCCTATATTGCAAGTTAAGAAAGCTGTTTTATCCTCCTGTAAAGTTCCATTTTGGAGGCTGTTTAAGGTGACTGCATAATTACATGAATGTTATTTTATAGTTTTATGTCTTCACTTTCATTTTAAAGCATAAGCTAAACATAAGGAAACCTTCTATGAGTATCTGTGTCTAAACCTTTGAATGGTACTGTATATATACTATGTCTTGCTATCGAACATTAACTGAACCATTTAAAAATCCCCCAAAACATGCAGTTTTTATGCTTAACACTACGTTAAGCATCGTGTTCCTAAAAAGTAAGAAAAATTATTGATTTACTGAAACTATTGGTGCTGCCGCTCATTCGATATTCGTTTAATGAGAACTTCTCAGTATTGCAGTGAAGATCCAGAAGCATGTCCAGTAATAGTCATGTCATCTACTACTTTGGGAACTGCTGCCTCCTTTGAAAGCAAGCTGAGCCTAAGCCTCCATGTTTCTTTGGAACAAAGCGAAAACAAAAATAAAGTACTGCTTAAGGAACATGTAAAGTTGCCTTAAGCCTAAACACTGCCACAAATTGCTCTCCGTTTCCTCTGCAAGGTTAGCACCATCTCTACTGTCAGACATAGCCCAAGTCGTCAGACATCACAAGCCAGACGCTGACAGAGGTCTTTGTTAAAACCCTGCTGTCAAAGGCGTCTGAAATTCAAAAGACAGACAATTGCATTTCAAACTGTGCTCTGCAGGTGTAGGATGTATTTTGAGAAGATTGCAGCTTGGTTAATTCGTCTCTCTCCGTAGCAGGCCTTTCTGTGCATTGCTGAGCTGCCTGAAGAGCAGAGGGTACAGAGTCTGTATTTGAACAAGGAGAGATTTCACAGGCCAGTGGAGGGACTACATCACACCGTCTCCAACGCTCCATGAAGCATTTCCTTGGCAACAGGACAAGCAGTGCGGTCGCTAAGAGGCAAACGCCGTGGGCGTAGCCGATCTGACTAGCGGCTCCCATATGGAGCTGTATTGATTATCAATATTCATGGACACAGCAGATTTGGGGCAGTGATATTTGGTTATTATGATAAAGCACTGAGGGTGAGGGAGACAATGAAATGTCACTCTCCATATTAATTGCAGTCATCTGTGACTGTAGTAAACCGAAGTAAACTGTGGTGGCATTTTGGGTGCAGCGAGATTTCTCGGTTCCAGCAGAGCAGGGAGGCGTGCATCCAGGTCTAAGCTTAGGAATGAGGTTAATTTGATTTACCACACCTCCCCATAACACCTAATAAGTGTTGTCAAGCCATTTATTTACTGTCATGGTTATATTTATCATGGCGGCTTCTGTGCAACATGTTAGCTTTGGAACAGCAAACCAATTTCCGACTGAGTCACATATCACGAAGAGGCCAGCTACCTTTCCAACCCTGGATAAAATATAAACAGGGAAGGATTATGAAGTTATTTTAAACATGTGCACTGCAGATGTTTGCTTTTTTCTTAAGGAGGGCAAATCTTCTTTTTTAAGTACATTCAATAAATCCTGTCAGTGATTTTTCATCAGCTATAAAATTAGCCATAGAAACCGCAAAGCAAGTCTACCCCAAGAAAATGCCTGAAAATGCTGCCCATGCATTCAGTGTAGCCTAGGGTGGATGTACTAATTTGGCAGTAGTTGCTATTGTTCTGCTTTAATCATATCTTGTAAATGTGAGCAGAACTCTGCTGCATGCATGCAAGCACTTTCGCCAGACAGCTCGGGCTTGATCTGAAAGACCTGAGACAAATTTGCTGTAATATAAAAACGCACATGTAGATTTGAGCGAAATCTATTTGATACATACTCAGTGATGTGGGCATTTTACACTGGTGGGAAGTTTATGCGTAGTGTTTAATGCAGCAGCATCAACAACTGCATCTTTCAGCTTCTGCCATAGTCAGAATCATACTCTGAGAATACAGACCCACCACAGCAGCAAACAAGGCAATAACATTGGCATTTAGATCATAATCAGGCTAATTATGCCTGCATGCCTTTACACTCTAACAGCTCCTCATTTAATCTGTTGTCGACACACATATTTTCTTGTTTTTTCTTGTTGCTTAAACAGAGTTGTAAAAATGTTATCTAATTTACAAACATGCACAAAAAGCCAGTAACGGTAGCATGCTCAGCACTACATGCTTTCATTTTAATAAGCTATTTCTCTGAGTAATTAATTTTTGAGCATTTTGGAGGTAAAATGTGTAAAATGATGCTTTGAGATAAAAAAATACCACTTTTGTATCTGGAAGTTTGATGTTACAAAAAATCTGTATTAACACAAAATAACATTATAACATATATATAACTATATAATCAATAGAAATGCAGGACTTGCTGAACATGCTACCTGTGCTGTTTGTTATGTGAACATTTCATGACTGGGTTTTGGTAGCATATGTTCATTTCCTAGGAAGTAAGTGGTTTGATTCTATTATACCAAATCATTTGGTATATTCTGATTCCTCATTTAATTTCTTTGTATAGATTTAGCCTCGCATGACCTGACATGAATGTTCCTCCCATGCTTTTATCCATACACTATTCACAGGTGAAAACAACATGGGTGTTTCACTGTCTAGCTATAATTAGCGTAAAGTGCTGGCTTGATGGATCACTGGTCAGTTTGATATAAAGCAAGAAGATGAGTTGAATCATGAAGATGATTTGCACACCAATATGTATAAATATAGCTTGGCTTTACAAAAAACGTGCATTGTACAAAGGAGCATTCTGGTCTAAAGCCAACAAAATATGTGATTTGTTGCATTCTGCAGTATAGTTCAGTATCATGTCACCCCACCTCCTGTCAACGGTTTGACAGAATTTATGCTTTTATATTTTTTCATGTTTTTCTTCATAGATGAACTCTCACTACAGTGCCCTGTATGTGTTACACAAATACATCATACAACCATTGGGAATCCCGACTGGTAGCCTAGCTTGGCAATGGGCTAATAAATACCAACAAAAAAAAAATTGTAAAGAAAACCACAGTTCTGTCTTTGTTCAGCACAAAATGAACAAATGTACGTGAGATATCTATTTAACTAGGCAACCATCTTTGCTAATGTTTTGCTTTTAGCCTGTTTTCCTCATCTCAGGCATTTCTGTCATTGGAGCAATCCATTCTCTCCATTGTAATGACTGAAGACACCAGAGTTATACTGCATTCATCTTCCTTGCAGTAACAGCAGATATCTGGCTTCCTTCTGCATTCATCAGCTACAGAAGAAAAAAAAGCCCACCTCACAGTCCACCCCAAAGCACTACCTTCAAGATACGTAATCAAATAGGGAGATGCTGGGAGTTGCCCTAGCCTGTATAGGGCAAGTTACATAACATTTTGTATTTTGTTTTGCTATTTCTTGTAGTTCCTTTTTCTTCTAAAGTCTTAAAACATTTGCATCCATTCTTTGGTAGCCATTCAGCTATTAATGAGTTTAGCCATTCATGAGGTATATCAAACAATATCCTACTTGTGACTAATAGACCAAAACAAATAATTCAAATGATTGAATTCATTTTTTTTTTTTTGTCCTCACCAGGAGAGTTACTGTTTTGTATATAAGGGGTTCCTATGACTTGCAGTTCACTTGTTGTGTAACCAAGCATTAAAGCTTATGGCTTTCAGTCTCTCAATATTACATGCCCCTGATGTACGTTGTTATGCATGTCGTAAACGTCACCTGGCTGATGGGAGTTGATTATAATGGAGAGAATTCCACCTGTTGCCAAGCAGACATCTGTCCGGCAGTGCTGCTTTCACTGTTTCTGTCTCGCTGTTCCGCTCCTCTGCTCCACACATCTTCCACACGGAGTAAATGACTCATCCACACATAGTTGTCTCATCGCAGATACACAGCAACCCACTGACTACAACTCACGGCTCAGGATAGTGACACTTTTGAAAGATTTCACTGTGATTTCAGCGTAGGTGAATAATGGTGTGTCTTGTAAAGGTCTCACATATTTGAGACTTTTTTAGAATTTAAAGATTGCTAAGATAAACTAGGTTACACAATGCATTTTATTAACATGCAGCTTGAAAGTAGAGATTGTGAGGCTGAGAGAGCCTGTAAGGAGTTTAATGCAGTATGTGAATATTGTTAATGTTAATGTCTCAAAATATACCATACCCTAGCCAGTCCATACAGCGGTACATTTGTTGAATATAAACTGGAAAAAAGATGCAATCACTGTTTTTTGTGATGTCACAAAATCCAAAAACATTTACATGCTGTATGTCTTCAGCCTTAATTAATAAGTCATAAGGAGGATTTTCTTCAAGGCAGCCAGTGAAAGAAGAGTTGCATTTACATTTATGTATGCAAGTCTGTTATTTTCCTATTTATGCAGTGCTGCTTGAAAGTTTGTGAACCCTTTCTCATTTTTCACAGGACATGATATTTTTCATTTATTGAAGAATGTGATCCAACATTAAATGTCTTTCTGGTTTAGAGTATGTGAACCTGTAGAATGATCAGGTTGGTACAGATGATAATCACGGTCAGGAGGTTCAGTCAACTGGATCAGTATGAGTATTTAACAAACATCAACCTGAGTGTTCACCATAAAAGTCTGGTCTCTACCATAGACATTTATTAGTGCATAACATGTCTTAGTCAAAGGGTATTTCTGAGGACCTCAGAAATGTATTTGCCAATGTTGGTTAGGCTGGAAAATGTTCCAAAACTATTTCTGACAAATTAGATTAGATTTCACTGATTCACTGTCGTTAATAAAGTTATTTAGAGGTTTGTAATAAAACCAAACTACTAAATAACTAAATATAGTTATTTAGTAGTTTGGTTTTGTTATAAACCTTTAATAATGTAGCATGTTGAAAACCAGTATTTAACAGATTAGAAAGTCTTTTTTTTGGTTGTCAAATTTCATCAACTGTCATGCAGCACAAATCAAAGCAAATAGCTTTTATTTTGACATGCTTTTCAGAAAGTCTGTATCTGTGCATCAAGAAGACCTTAGATAACCCTGATACAATGAGTCATAACTAGGCTTGTTCAGGTTATCAAGTCAGTAGTGTAACCCCAGGAAAACCATGAACATGTGTTGTTATTTTTATTCTAATGTTTATTATAATTCATTTATGTTTATTATTAAAGTAAATGTATGAACCAGCTTTATGCTGGTGTACCACGGCTAGCTTAAACAGTTTTTCAGTAAGTAACATTGAAATGTAATACTTTTTATTAATGTGTGCTTGCAGCACTTGACATTTTCTGGGTTGTAAAATTGATTCTCCTGTTTAAAAATGAATTTATACCATAATAAAAGCAATGAAACAAATATAAAAGCATTGGATAGAATGTTGGAGATACGAAAGTACCAAATGCATTCCTTTTAATGAGACATTTTTAATTAGAATTTTATCAACTTTGCCATTGATCCATATACTAGTCTTACAGGCAAAGTAATTAAAGCCTGTTTAATTCTGAGGGGAAAAAGTGTTGAAAAATGTAAAAATGATTTATGATGCATAAAGGTATACAAATCCACACATATATAATAAGGACAGCTCAGAGGGAATGTAGAATTTGGGCTTTTTAAAAAAATAGGCCCATATGTTAGAAACAAAATGTAACTTGTCTTGTCTGGCTTGTTTAGTTCACTACCTGACTAAACAATGTACTTCCCAACAGCAAAATGAATGTGACTGTACGGTGTGTTTCTGCTTGCGTTGCTCAGCTGTATATGATGGGTGGGGAGTGTGCAGAATCACACTTGCAGTTATGCAGTTTCCAGTAAAACAGATTCATCATCCACTGCTTTGGTGTGTAATAAATTAGCACTGGTACAACATGGGATTAAGCCGTTTCACTTGAACACAAACATCTGTTTACAGTTTCCTTTTTTTATCTCTCCTCATTCTGCTGCTTTCTTTGAAGTTCTTTTATGTTTACCAAGTGTTGTATGTGTCTTCTTACAGGCTGACTATAAATGCAGAGTGCCAGCTGCAGCTCCATAACTTCCCCATGGACGAGCACTCCTGCCCTCTAATCTTCTCCAGCTGTGAGTAGCTGCAGACACACACAATGTTATGGGTTCAACCCCTGCTAACCCAGTTCTTGGGCATGTTATAGATCTCTAAAATGCTGTGTGCCTGGCCCTTCCTGATTTTTTCTATTACTGCAAACTTACCACCATGAAAGCTTCTAGGTCTTTAAACAAAACATAATATTAAACGTGGAGAACCTTCTCAAACATGGAATGAATGGTTCTATTTTTTCCCTTCATTTATGGAGGAAAGAAATCCAACATATAAATCACCAGTCTGAAATTTGATGACCTTTTTTAACCACAGTAAGAATTGCAACTGCTGACATGTTGGTTTGAGGCCGATTTCTTTTGGGTTTTTATGCAGAGCTTTGATGCCCACACCCTTCCACCATGTTTGAAGGGTGGTATGATGCTCATGATGTGAATTGCAGCACTTGCTTTACAGCAGATATAAATGCCCCTATGTTGTCCAAAAAGTTCTACTTCAAACTTATTCCATACTGCACCCCCTTTCCTACCTTACCTAACACTGATGCATCTAATCCAGCCAATCAATAACATCTGGTGATGTTAATTAAGCAGAGCAGGTGTGGCAAGTTGAGGTTGAAACTAGCCTCCACAGGAAGGTAGATCTCCAGGACAAGGACCAGATTCTATGTTGCAAATGTGAGATGACAGTTGATCTTTGTACTGATTAGCAGTGTTGTTTTAGTTAGCTGCTCTTTTGCCCAGTGCCTTTCTTTTTGTATAATACATGAGTCATGAACTCTGACCTTAGTTGAGGTAATAGTGGAATGCAGTTCTTTGAATATTCCCCTGGAATGTTTAGTGACTTCCTGGTTAAAATTGCCTCTGTGCCCTAGGGGAAATTTTGACAGGCCTGTCACTCCCGTGATGTTTCTCCAATGTTCCTCGATTTGTAGATAATGGCTTTCACTCCCATTCTGGTTTGGTGATGTTCTAGAAACTTAGAAACAGTTTTTTGGATTTTCTTTTGATCATGGCCTACATCACTCTGATCGTGAAATTTCATAATAAATGTGGTTTATATTAACCAGGACTGGCTCCATCCAAACCTGCCTGCGTTCCAATCAACCGAAATTTAAAAAAGTACTTTTAAAAAATGAAAAGACTATTTTTATCCAACATTACATTCTGTTTAAAAAACTGAACACATTCCTTGTGACAAATATGCGACAATAGAGAAAACACTTGCTGCAAAAGGACATCTGAAATACGTCATGAGGAGTTTGAGTGCAGCAACAAATAGTGATTTTTCAAGCTGAATGAACATAAAGGTCTTGTCCAGGATACCCTCTTTAGATGTTTGATTACACCGGCTAGTAGAACTTTCTGAAAGTCTTTCCCAAGAGTGGCATGTCAGATTACCCCCAGCTGCTATATGTTCACCTCCAAATGGATCTGCAGGGACTGCAACTAGTTAATCAACAGTTCTGTTCCTCAGCCTCAGCCAGGTTCTGCATTTATTAAAGTAATTATGGTGGCATTTGGAATTCTGACACTATTCAGGAACAGTGAATCATAGCGTAGTCACATATCTTAAAATGCACTAACATTGTCAAATCTTAAGAGTTCTGAGATACATGCTACTGTGCAAAAGTTTAGAATTACTGAATCCCCTTCAGTATTTGAAACCTAAACATTGAGCGTCGATAAATTTGTAGCTATCAGTCCAGTCAAGTGAAACTACAGCAAGCAGAGGAGACATGCTCAGACCTCTCAAGAAAGACAAACAAATTTGGCTTCATAATCACTGCTTGTAAAAAGCCCTTGTTGAAATCTGTAGCCATTAAAAAGTGCTTAATAGCGCCACTGCTTACAGTTTATAGTATAAGCAAAATTAAAAAGTTGAAATAAAACAGCTTTATTAGCGCAAGTTCATTTGTGTCGGCTGCAAATAGAATCCCCTCATGTAGGTTAAGGTTTCTATTAAACATTATCAGCACAAACAAAATCAAGCATCAAGCGATATTCAACAGTTTCATAGGCGCAGTGGTGGCACAGTGGGTAGCACTATTGCCCTTCAGCAATAAGGGCCTGGGTTTGATTCCTGGCTGGGGCATCAGGGGTTCTTTCTGTGTGGAGTTATCTCTGTGTTTGTATGGGTTATGTCCCACTGTCCAAGGACATGCTGCCAGGTGAATTGGAGATGGTAAATTGCCCCTAGGTGTGAGTGTGTGGGTCATGGTGTTTGTCTGTGTGTCTGCCCTGCAGTGGACTGGCAGCCTTCTGCCCAATGAGCACTAAGACCCAACAATTTCATTGCATTAGAATGTAGTGTTCAACATATTTAATCTTACTTCACCCAAAGCATCATGCTGAGCAGGAGAAAGACGGATAGAAATATGATAGAATATTTGCATTCTGGCTTCTAAAAATAGCATCTTATATAATAACCAAAGCAAAGCCTCATTAAAGCCTTGTGTATTTGTCAGTGACATTAGCAGAAAACAATTAAGGAAAAGAACATGGCTTGTTCATACTGCTATACTCACACAGAGTGACCCTCACCACCCAAACACAGAGGAACGAGAGAGAAAGGTCTAACCGTTCAGCTTTTGTTCATTGTCTCTCAGGCAGAAAGAAGCTGTCGGTCTGAGACCTAAAACATTTCCGGAACTCGTGTGGAATACTGACGAGGCCCACTGAGGCTGGTGCAGGGAGGGTTTGGGCGGGAAATGTTAAACGGTTCTCTACGCATTCCAACATCCTCATCCCCTATCGACTGCCTCTCATCTCCCAGGTGATGACCTCAGACTATTTTCACTCAAAGTGCCCAGGAGCAGCAGGTCCCAAGAGCAGCATTTTAAATACAAGAGATATGTAAATGAGGGTTGATGTCCACTGAGCAGGCCCGAGCAGCCTGGTCGCTTTGAGTAGCCCTGGTTCTGAATGTATTTCGACTGAAATGTCTGTTCCTGTAGAACTCACAGCGAGAGCTCCCTCCCAAGAGAAACAATTTGCCAAAAGAATCGCTTTAATATTTCACACCTCGCTGCCCAGCGAAGTAGCACGTCCTCCGAAGCATATTTTCAGATGCAAACATGCGCACAGCACACAGGGTCCTGATTTGAATAATCGGACAGATAGCTAAAATTCTCCCCACAGTTGTTTCCACTTTCCCCAACATAGTCTCCGCCAGGAGAATTTTTCTGACCTGACACGTGTATAAGACCCTTTCCGTATTCAACCACTGAGAATCTCTCAGGTTAATGCATAATGATAGGTAACACTCAATATTAAAAAGAGCCAGTGTTAACATTCATTATCCAATGGCCTGAATAGATTAGGATGTTAAGAGGTCTCTGCAATTAAAGGACTGTTTTCACTGTATGTTCTGGCCTCTTTGACAGTTCTTTGGGATTATCTCACAGTCCATATGCTATACTAATACTGAACAGTAGCATTGCTGTAAGTGATGAAGCTATTAGTATGTACTATTAAAGTGAAATGTCTTTTCTCAGTAGCATGGTGTTAATGTTTCCGTATCTTTCAGTAGTGATGCTAATTTTTCATGAAATAATAAGGCAGCACTGACAAACACTACACTAAGCACTACATTAATCTGTTTCTGGTAATACAGCACTGTGCAAAAGTGAAAAAAACATTCAAAATGGCTATTAAACACAATTTTCAGCAACAGAAACAGATAGTTTCAGTTTTGTGTTTTCTGCTTCTCTCGGTCCAAGCAGTTCCAAGCATATGGAGTTATGTTAAGTTCTAAGTTCAGAAAAAGCACCTGATAAATTAATAACTGTTACTTAATGGCTATTTTAAATGATAGTAAAGGAAGGGTTGTCTCTGACTTTTGCACAGTTAATCAAGGTACAGAATACAAAGGGTCCTATGGGGTTCTGACTTTTTGGACCCCCTGAAAGACACCAAATCAAACTTCTGGGGATACGTATTATCATAAAACTTATTATTGCATTATGCTGCCATTGTTTAGCTGCTTCACCCACAATCAACAAGCTTCTATCCTTCCTGACTAATTAGAGATGCAGCACTGGTCTGCCTCCAAGCCATCCATTGATTAATGTATTTAGGGCTTATATGTGCTAGGAGTCACAATTACAACTGTAAGCAAAACCATTTAGCAACAATGCTGGCTGTAATATGTCACTTAGCAATTCTCATTTTGGAGATCCAGCAGGCCGTGCAGCCTTTTTATATTATTTTTACCTTTGAATGTGAATAAATATGAAAGAATAACTGAATAAATATGAAGATGATGTTTATTTTTAAATATACATTTTATTAACATCCCCCACTAGTTAATTCTGGTTACCATACTTACATGTCTTGCATGTGCTGTATTTGTAGCATCCTCCCTGACATGCCAGGGTTGCCAGGTTCAGCAAAAGGTTTGTTCAAATAATATTAATCTCTCATTATTAGATTTTCATGCCTTATTTGGCAGGAATACCACAAACCTGGCAAACCTGGTGCATGTACCAAACATAACTGATGAAAAGTGAAAGAGCATGATTCTACAAAACCACCTCTTCTGTAGGTGCACATGCTGTGCTCTGATCATAATTTGTCTGTTTGGCATACAGAAGACAAGTAGTGTCTAACTCTCACATATGGACACTATGAAAATATTAATAATAGATCTTAAGGGATCCAAATGGAATGGAAAGAGGAGTTTAGCATTTTACTATGGGCATGTTATTTATTTATTTATTTATTTATTTATTTATTTATTTGTGTAGGCATGCTCAAATCGAGCCCTTCTACCATTATAACAGGGCTAAACTGATATATAGCTGGTTCGGTCAAGGAGTGGAAGACACTCAGAATGGTTACAAACCCACAGTATTACATTTTCAGTGTAAGTGGTTGGAAAAGAACTGAAAAATGAAATTTGACCAAGGCTGGACAGAATAGGGACTGAAAATGGGTTCCAGTCCTCCAGTGGATAATTATGTTTTAAAAAATATTAGAGAAAAAAAATCAGAAGAATTGGTTTATCACATTTAGCTTTTTCATTCTTCATTCATGTTCCAAGTCCAAAAACGGAACTGCAAGTTCATGGGTGAGTCTGTCGATCATATGTGACAGCAGGCCAGCTGTTGACTACACCCATAGCTGGAGAAATGATGTTACTTCCTGGTATAGATGGTAAATTGGTTTCCATGAAAGACACAATGTTGGTCTAGATGGAGGCTATTGTTTCCAGACTATGTTCTTATTTTATGCTTGCAGGTAGTATATAAAACTCTGTTATGCCCCTGTTTCGATGAAAACTAGTTTTCTGGCACACGGAGCATGAGTCACTACCTGCCACCTTGGTACCATTAACTGAGAGAATTGCTTTGACCCACCCCACTCAGTGGACCGACCAGGGACCACATTAGCATCCCCATCAAAGCATGAGGCCACAGATGGATGGACTTGCACTCAGAAAGCACTTTCAACCAAATATAAGGGATCATTTTGCTGGTCGTCTGAAACAGAGTATCAGAAATGAGCTGGATGCATGTTAAGGGTAATTTGGAGAGAAGCTAATTCAACTACCTTAAATGTCTGATTGGAACACATGTATTAAAGTAAATACTACATCCATTCATGTTTCTTTTTCTCAACCTTTCTGTACGTGTTTGGGTTCTTTCAACTCCATCACTTTTCCTAAATCTTTAATAAAACCAAACACAGTGATTCAGCCTTCTAATAATCGTTGTGTTCTCGAACATTCAACCGAACTTGTGTTGTATTCATTTCATTCAAACGCTACCTGTGTCTATTGAGCACTTCCAATAGTGTAAGAAGGTCCACTTGAGCAATTTCAAGGACATGCCTCCCTTTTTGTTTACTGTTCTCCCATGCAGTCAAGTTTCTTTTAATTATTCATGTAGACCAGAGTGCCTAATTCCTGTCTGTATGCGACTAAAGGACTATCAAAAATAAAGATAAATGGGAGATAATAAAGTGAACACTTTTCTGAGAGTAACTGTTTTGAATCAAGACTAAATGAGGCTGCAGGATATTTGCTAAAGATCATCTGTGATGTTTTTTTCTGGCACATTTAGAGAGAATGAATGAGAAAAGCAAAAGACAGCCATCATCCGATTGGGCCTGTACCACAATATAATTAGGGCCCGGAACTCTGGCATAGGCAAGACAATTATAGCGTTTAGCCAGAGCCAAATCGGACTGAAGTTCATTAAAAAGCAGGAAGTCTTTAAAGATGAGGGGGACAGCAGACATTACCTTTGATCATGTGTCTCTTCCTGTCTGCAACACAGCTCCCGTTTTTTTCCCTACCTCTTTCAGTCCCTGTAAGAGCTGGACTGGCTTCCACTCTGCTTTGATGTCAGGGGAGTTGATTTAATGGTGAGGCACTTGTGCGAAGGTGAAGCTTGAAAATATGTTTTCGTTTTAATGTAATGATCCCTTAAGTGTTACAGTTAGATACTGGATGGGGGAGGCAGTGATTGAGCAGACCTCCAGTGTATGACAAGTTGAAAGGAATCACGGCTAATGCGCCGTAAAGATCAAAGATGCACACGGCCTGCAGTGAGTAGATGCTTTTAATTGAGCAATTATTACAAGTAAGAGATCATCAATTGCATCTCTTTGAAGAAAATGTAGACTGTGTACATGTTCGTTGTTCGCTTGGACGACATGCTTCTTCCTTTAATGTTGCTTCTATTAGGAGATTAGGGGATCTCATGGGGACAGATGTGATAGTGACACCCATGAGTACTTTTGGGCTAAATGTGGGTAGGAATGTAGACTTATTTGGGTGGGAATAAACTGAGTGTGAGATTTCCAAACCGTTTCTAAGACTGTCGTTAGCCCATAGGTGTAATATAACAGTAAACTATGGTTGAAACCCCCCTAAAAAATCTCTCAATTCTCAATGCAGGTCACTAGGTCATAAGTGCAGAGAACCCATTGCATCCAGTAAATATAAACATCACCTCAATTTATTTAACCGATGATAGCATATCTCTAGCCTGTGTGTTTTGCTTGTGTTATTGATGGATTCGTGGTAGATGTCTGCACAAGGAGGGTTCACTCACAGGTCCTGCGTGATCTGCTAAATAATTTGCTGGCGGGATTCATTTTGAGGCACTGCAGGTCTTCGGGCCTAAACAGTTTGCAGGCTCGTGTGGGCAGGTATTATTGCTGGCTTGGTGGGGTGGGCTTGAACAATTATTGACTGCATGTACAAGTGAACAGGCAAGCAACAACTGAGCTGCAAGTGTGCTGCAGAGAAAAGCATGTTAGTAAAAAGAAGCAGGAAAGCACAAAAAACTATATAACATCCAGTAAATAAATATCTATATACTGATTTTTTCCCACAACAGAGTTGTGGATGTCTTGTAGAGTAATTAGCTAATAAGATAAATGTTAGTATAAAAGCCAAGCTGCTATGCTGTTTTCATTTATTTATTTATTTATTTATTTATTTGATTGGCTGTGGTGCTGCCCATTTTTATTTCAACATGTCATTCATGTGGCATCATTCATTATTTGGTGGCACATTTTGCCATCATGTCATAATGTTTGTGCGGACATGCTTAACACCAGTCAAGTAAATTACTGCAAACACAGGCAGAAGTGCACAAGAACCACACACATATACAGTAGGTTTTGCATGCGTGGTTAAATCAGACTGGTGCGGGCATCAATAATCAGATCCTTGTAGACCTCTAATTTGGGGCGTATACCATTAATTGTGGTGGATTTTTCCAAAGTCCAGCATCAAAAGTTAAACAAGTTGTCCCCATGTGTAAGACAAAGGCTGAACAATTTGGGAAGAATATTTAGTTGCAATTGTTCTGATTAGTATTGCGACTGCGATTTAAATTGCAATTATTTTCTGGGATCTGAAGTCCGGACCTGTTATTTGGTCAGTAAGAAAGGAGCATTCCCTTTCTCAATTAGCTGTGGTTGTGATGTAACACCATAGGTTTTTGGCTGCCTCTAATTGGTCTAACTCATCTACAGGCAGTTTAGAAGGTCTGATATCATGTTGATGTTCCCCATATAAGATACGGTTTTGAAAAAATGGCCTATAATTAAAATTGCAGCTCTTGTGATTTGAATATTCCACTTTAAATTGCGATTAATCCTTCATCGATACGGAACACAATTAGGAGATACATAGTGCTGATATAAATAAATTCTTTCTCATTGAACAGTTATTTGAACCTTAATGTCAGTAGCTATTAACTGTACATGGATTTCTTATGGGAGTTTCAGTGGCGACAACTGACACATGACCTGTAATGGATCTAAAATCAATATCAACCAACCATTAATGACCCTCCCAAAGTGGTTATTCCATATAGCAGTGAATGGAAAATCATGTACGCTTAAAAATATCAATTTGTCAGATATACAGACACACGTCTGCATTTCCACATATCTAACTTGGGCCTGGTTTCATGATAGTCGTCTTAACCATTAGAGCATGTTCAAAGTAATGAACAGTGTGTATGTACAGTCTTTTATGGAGATATTTTGTGTTGTGATGTTTTGGGGAATCTGTGCACCAGTCCCTATATATTGACTGCAATGTTGTGTACTGTCTGTCCTCATTACTGTGTGTGGATGTGGTTATTTGGCAGTCTAAAATATGAACGTGCGACTAAACATTTTCCTATTTGGTCTTTGGTCTTTGAGAGATGTCTCTGCTTGATGTTGAACACCACTTTATACATCACTCTGGATTATTTTTGTTACTGCAATCTCTCTCTTTCTTACTACTTGCTTGTCAAGCAACAAAATATTTTTTCTAGCGTAATTAAGTGCTAATTACCTTTCCAACAGGCAGAATGCTTGGTGGAATTGTTCCTGTGAAGTGAAACATTAACAATGAAATGAAAGTCCCTTCATCAAACCCTACACTTTTACGGGGTTTTGCAGATGTTTTCATTTATATCGAATGTGTTAAATTAAGCAAAAACAATAAAAAATGTTGAACGAACAGTCTAATACTACTGTTCTTCCCAGTTCTTCTGCCTTGTTAGCTTACAATGAAGAAGGTGTGTATGTAAGCAGGTATAGGAATAGCCCACTCAAGATGCTTTGTAGATTCACACCTTCACTTGAAGTTACATTAAAGTAATTAAATATCATATTAAATTAATCTAAATTGTCCATGTAACTCTAAACATAAACATAACCCTGATCCTAACTAACCCTAAAACTAACCCCAACTCTGTTATAAAGGACTTTTGAACATAAGCATGTAAACTGACACGCCAAAAGTTACGGGACAGCAGTATGATTGATTGATTATGAAGTAATGTTACCTTCAACCTTGGAATGTTTCAGTTGGGCTGTTGTCGGGCGAATGTGCAGGCCACACCATTTGTCTGAACTTTACAGAATGTTCTTCGAATCAGTTGTGGACAGCTTAGACCCAATGGCACAGTGCATTATCCTGCTGGAATATCCCCTCGTTGTGGTGTACATGAAATCCATGAAGTGCTGCAAATAATCACCAAACAATAAAACAAAGTGGGCACCAGTCAATGACGTTTTCCAACCCATGCCATGAGAACACCCTCCACACCAGTACAGAACCACCACCAGCCAGCACAGTGCCTTGTTGACAAGTGGGGTTCATTGATTCATGGGGTCTGCCCGATAAACAAACCCTACCATCAGCCTGATACAACTGGTACCGTGACTCATCAGACCACACCACATGCTGCCAGTCTTCTAGGGTCCAGTTAGCAACCACATGAGTACAGGGGAGGCACTGTGTCTGGGGTTCCATATCCCATGGAAGCTAAAGAACATTGCATTGACTTGTGGGGTATGCGTGTGGCACCTGTGGGTGATAATTATTTCTGTAACGTATTCCTGGTACACACATAACACCCACTGTAATGCCTCTTTATAGCTCCGAACTCCAAAAACTTTCCACGAGCACGCTGGCCAGTGTTCAACCTCATTCACAAGATAACACCTCACAACTTATACAGATGTGGGTGTTCCCAAGTTACTGTTGCTATGTCAGTCAAACTGTCAGCTCAGGCCATCTGGTGGCATCTGCATCACTTGTGCTAGCATTAGCTCAGAGAAGTACATTTACAATCATTTTTATTCATAATAAACTAACTTTAGAAAATGATCAGGGGAACCATTTGTGTTCTAGAAGTATCAAAATGCGAATGTAGGCCAATTTAGAGATTTTTTTTAATCTGAAAACCATGGGTGCATTCTAAACAGCAAACTACTAGTCTACATACATACTACATGCTACATACATACTACTTTGATATTACATACCGCACAGGTATATATTGTATACTGCATTAGACTAGCCACAGTAGTATACAGCACAGTATCAGTACAAAAACAAAATCAGTGTGCCTTGCTACAGGGAAGAGACGCGACTAGACTGCCAATATAAGGAACTGAGCCAGTAAAAATCATCTCAGGTCCCGCCCCTTTTCCCTTAGCTGTTCAATCACTTCTAAGCAAACATTGTTTGCCACAACTCTTTTTCAGGTCAGGTCTTTAGCAACAAAGTGGTTATATTTTGCTCAAGAGATGTACCTGCTGAGTTTTGAGAGATACTGTGACAAAGTGGAGGATTTTGTTTTCTACTCTGTGTGGTTTCCAAACACACCTGTTTTTCTCCATTTGAGAGTCATTTCATTTTTCATTCAAAGCTGTATAAGCTGTGTGACTCCACACATGAACCTGAAAAAAGCCAATGTTGTGTGGATTGTCTGGTGGAGACCAACTTTATTACTTTTTTAACAACATTATATATGCAGTAAGTTTAAATAGACAAAGAAAGCAAAACCACCAACAGAGAAAACTAACGGGGCTTCAGCAACGCAGCAGTGCAGCGGTAGAACAAATGATTTCCTTTTATTTAATTTATGCAACCATAAGAGACCAAAAGCGGGGCTATTAAACTGTTCAGAGCAAACTGGGCTTTTTTGTCAATGCATTTTGGGATGCAGTACCTACAGCATGAAGCTAACACTAACTGCATACTGGAATATTTTACTGGAGTAGTGCATCATCTGGGTTTCTTTGGCACACTGAGGAAGTTCATGTTGATCACATGCTGCGTACCACTTACAGTGTTTGGGCACAATCACTATATAAGCAGTATGTAGGGGTTGCACAACAAAGTTGACAGTTGTGATGAAAGTTGAGTCGATGTTGACTAATTGCTAATGATGTCATGAATAAAACCACAAGAGGAGGGAATGCTTTGCAACAAGAGACTGTAATAATCTGTGTGTAAAAATCAATGACAAAGCCAAACTCAACAGGTCAGTAGAGTGTGGCCTGCCCTTTCCAATGAGCCCTGGATCACATTGCTAACCTTCTGGGAACTAGAGATATGGACCCTGGAGTCTCGCAAATTCATATCCAGCTTAGTGCACCCGAGGTGGCCTTGCCAAGATGTTTGCATGGCGAGCCAGAGAAATTTAGACCCCCACATCTCAGAGAAAATAAGAGTAGCTGACTTCAAACTTTACAGGATTATAGGTTGTTATGGCCTGTGTGCAACGAAACATGACTTTTTATTGGGGAAACCAGAGATAACAACCCACAATATCTGATCTTTGAAGCACTGACGATTGGAGCACAGTTTACAGGGCACTAGGTGTTTGCTGGTCTTTATGAAACCGGAGCTATGGACCCAGAAATCACAAGGTTCCACGCTTGTTATCTTCTTTTAGACATCCATGTTGTCAGCGACATCAAGCTTAAAGCATCATTGCTGACTAGTCAGTGCAACCTCTAGTATGTAGTGGGCTGTTTTGAACAGAGCCTATATTTACCTTAATCAAACCTGTGAAATTTCAGTCACTGCAATCCACAGATTTTTACGTCTTATAAATAAGAGGTCTGAGTGACTGAAGCTGCCCCTTCAGATAAGATTATACTACAGCTAACACAAAAGCAAGTGCTGGTTTTAAGAATACTCACCATTATTTATCGTTAGACATTATATTAAAACTAGTGTTAGTAAATTCAGCAAGCTAGATACAATTAGCTGCAATCTTTCACACAGTTTAATTCATTTCAGCTTCAACAATGAACTAAAAACAACTCCACCCTCATGAAGATCAGGATAGCATGTGGTTTCCCACAGTAACTTATTTTCACGTACTTGGAAATACGTGTGACTTGGGTTTCTTCTGAGGAGTTTTTCCTTCACTTGACAGCAAACATTGTGTCTGGAAATGAGTGTGATTGGCTGACTGGCTTGTTGATCATTATTTTGAAAACATTATCAGGGCAAATTATGATGAATTAAAATAGGGCAGGATTTCCTGATTACTTCATCATGAATTGTGAGCATCCTTGCTGGATTCACCTGGATTTATTTCACTCAGTATTAGCAGTCTTGATTTAGCAGCACTGACACTACTGCAGAGTTCAATCTAGCTGCTCTGAGACTGCCATTACAGTATTGATTAGCCAGCGTATCCGCTTTGCTGCTGCAAGGCACGTTCAGTAGGTGCCTGGCAACTTACCTGCTCCCCTCTGTTTACTTTGTGTTGTAGGCACAACGTGCTGTCCCTCAGTAAACAAATCTGCGCGTAGGGCTCCAGAGCAAGGGCTCCAATGTGTTCCAGTCCTACACTAAACTGATAAAACACCTCATGGGAAGAAAAGGTCTCAGGTTGACACTTTGCAATACTCTTTCATAGTTATCAGGTAGCAGTTCAAGAACTAAGCAGGAAAGAGTGAAAAATGCTGCATTAACAATTAAGTAACTACCATTAACCACCTAACAGCACCAGTTAGCTTCTCAGCAGGTAATAGTCAAGAAATTATTAGGATAGTTCACTATTAACTACACAACAACTACTGATTATCATAAAGTACTATGTCAGAACTATAGTTAGAATAGAACAATGATCAGGTGCTCATGCATTCAGTATTAATTGCTCAATAGTAAATAGTCATAAGAAGATTCCTGGTGAACTTCTAGAAGTATTGAAATTCACTGCACCGTGTGCATTATCTAAAATATATAGGATTATACCTTCCATTTTTATTTACAACAATAGGCATACTCAGAAGAGGTTGGAGGCACCACACCACACTGTACTAACTAGTGTCACTCGTATTCAGTAGAGCAATCTGCTTACCTCTCATCTGTAGAGTAGACAACATCCTTGTTTCTGCAGAAGCACGGGTGCTAGACTTAAACAGCAGTTATACTTTAAAGTCCTCTGGAGGGTACAGTCAGACAAAGAAACATATGACTGTGCATGTGTCCTACCTCCACTTTCACTTACTTCTAGATAATAATAAGTGGTTACGTTAGGTTGCTGATCAAAACAAACCCAATAGGGAGACCAGCCAGTACAGTGTGGCGTGCTGCTTCCAGCCTCCTCTGAGGATACCTGTTTCTATATGAATAATAACAGAGGATATCATCACATTAATTTGAGTAGTTATTCTAGGAATACTAAAGGAAGTCTTTATAAGACTTGGTAGTTATTATTTAGTTAATAGTGAGCAGTCATTCATCATTAGTTTGCCATTCCCACTGAGTAATTAACTAGCACTGCTTAGTGGTTAGCAATAGTTACTTTAGTCTAAATGCAGCACTAGGGTCAATGTAGGTATTAAGGTCATTGAGACATTTTAGAGCACAAGACATACAGTATAGAATACAGTAGGATAGGTTTTCACTGAACAATGTTCAACTGATTTTAATATGTAATACAATAAAATGTAACTTTATTTAAATACTTTTGTAATTTAAAATAAATTCATCTTTAAAAAACAAAAAAACTGTGCTTTAAGCATGCCCACTATTCCAAACAGCTCACAATAATGTGGTTTATTAGAATGATTGATAATTAAAATTGTGTTCCCTCTTTGTGCAGACAACATGCATCATGAACTATAATTTTTAGTATAGCTTAAATAATTTTTCAACCTAAACCTTTTTCAAAGACTTATTTAAAGTCTGGTTATGAAATATTTACATAGATGCTCAATGATAATGAGCTTAAAGGGAGCACATTGAGCTTAAATGCAACCGCAGCAATTTTTGTTTTAAAAAAAGTTAAACTAGTACAGTTCCTTTGCAGCATGAATCACCTAGGGTATACATAACATTTGTACATTACTTCAGTATAGACAATATTGCTAATGCCTATTAAATGATTTTTCTTACTGTTGTTACAATGATGCTCTCAGGTTTTTATAATATTATACTCCAAAAAATTACACCTATACCTGTTGGCCCTAAATAAACTGGAAAATGTTGGCATTACTGATTTTTAAAATACAGGTCAGTAATACCTGTGATGTAACATATTGGTGTAGCAATCTTATGTGGCTAATATGCTAACTATGTACTGTAGCATATACGCTATGTCTCTTTTGATTTGGTAATTAACTATTTTCCATTTTCAACAAAAATTTATGCTATTCTTACTTTTAAAAAGTAAGCCAAGTTTGCATAAAGTCATAATACCAAAAACATGGGTAAAAAAGATTTATTTAAGGTTTATGGGACCCCTCTTCTGATTAAAGTTTTTAAACAGCTTTCAAAATGATTGACAGCAAACACAAACACATGGACAGCCATATCGTAGTATGCAGTTATATGATTGGCTTAAAATGATAGGAAGTATGTAGTAACAAACGCATTAATTAGGATAATGCACTATTTATTAAATTAGTCATATGAGACCATAGTGTGCTGAATGGGTATGCGAGCTTATGTTTACCCTCACATTTATTCATTTGTAACTGCTTAGTTCCTGAGTAGTTACCTATTAACTATGAAACGGTATTGTAAAGAGTTACCAGTCTCAGAGATGGCTGTCATTACTCTCACAGGCCAGGTGCACACTTGATTTCCATTGTTGGCAGCTTGTTGCACAGTGTTGCCAGAAGCTGGCGCATTTGGCTTTCATGGGGTCCAGGCATAAAGAGAAATGAATTATTTATCAAGATGTAGTGGTCAACTGTTTCTTTCACGATGTTAGAGGTCATCTAAAGGGTCGGAAATTTTGTTGTCGCCAGATACCCCACCTCATCTATCCTGCTGCCTCACCGCCTTTAACTGTTGACAGAAGCGGGATGCGCAAGCAGTAATCTATGGCTTGGCTTATATTTTATCTTGCCCAAATCAATAATAGCCTCACCTTGTGATGAATTCTCAAAATTACACAGTGGTTTGCTCTGATAGCAATGCTCTGATAGCACATGCTCTGTCCATTGCCCACTGCCACGGGGAGGTCCTGTGCACTCAAATTCATCAGCTACCATTCTTCAGCCACAGGACCCAATGGATGGGGCTCTGGTTCCCATGGAGATGGCTATTTTCTCCTCTGATTAAGTGGAATTTGCTTACCTTTTATGCTGCGATACCCAAGGGACATTCCAATAATGAAATCAGTATGATACAAATGTGGGAGGCTGGAACAGGGGCGGAGAGAAAGACTGCTGAAATGAAGCAGGGTGAGAGTGTGGTGCCTTTGACACTGGCCGTGGATAATAATCACTGGTTTCAAGATCTCAACCTCACCTAATTAAGAAGGTCTAATGGAAGCTGAACACAAGAGGACCGTTTAACTGAAGATAAGCTCTTTCTGTAATGTATATCATAAGAGAAAGCTGAACCCCAGCATAAATAGCAGAGCTCTCTGCACATAAAGCATATTATTTGCTAACTTGATAAGATCATTTCATTCAGAGACATACATACATCCATTTGGCCCACCTGTCTGGTCCACTTTTGGCACAGATACAGCAGTGCTGGTCAATAGCAAACTGAAAGTGAGCCAAAAGTGGCCCACATACATAAAAACTCATATTACCCACATGTTCCAAAACAGATCTGGTTCATGTCTGACACAGATGCAGCAGTTATCTACTGTTGCGGGATGTGTGATGCATAATATGGTGCATATGTGGCCCAACCAGGAACAGTCCGCCCAAGTGCTGTCAATCCGTGTGGCAAGTGTGCCAGATAAAAATGTACAATGTGGGGCAGGTTTAGGCCGGAACAATTTTGCTATCTGCAACTTATTTATCTAATTATAATTATAATTCTCTTTGCATGTCAAAAAAGAGCTTTAAATGTATTTTACATATTTTTGTTGTATTCACCACAAGTTTTTTGTTCAGGTGTAGCAGTTCAGCCTGGAGCCATGAATGCTAACACATTTATTCTATTATAATTGGTGCCAAAACTTGACACAAAAAAGTATAACCTAACTTACTAATATTAAGCAGACCAGAGTACTGGGAGACACCTCTTTAAATTAGTGGACTATTAGAGTTAACCTTACTTAGAATAGAATTGTGGTTCGCTGAAAATGAAAAAAGTTATAATAACTCATATGTAAAGGTATTTATCCTTGAAGTTTGCATGTTTTATTATTTTTTAAATTATGTCAATGAATTTAAGTTTACAGGGTGTTTCATTTGTACCCAACTTGCTATGTACAGTAACTGGAACTCTTTTGCTGAGTTTTGCTTTGCAATCTATTTTACGGATGATTTCACCAAGGATTTGGAAAGTGCATACAGCGCCACTAATTATTCCTTACAATTCAGTGGTCCGACCCATGAGATTCACTCAAGCAGAGAAAGTTCATTTTTCAGCTTATTCCTGGTACAATTAATAAAGCACTTCACTTTACCCCAACACATCTTTATGGGTTACAGCTTCTCAGTAATCCTTCACTGGCACCAATTAAAAGGATTATGAATCTAATGGAGGTCCAACAGGTGCTCATTATGACATGGCCAGGGCTAAATTAGTCCTTTGAGATGTTTCCCTCTCAGTATACACAAACCCACAATGTAGTCAATACAGAACGTGTCGCTTTGAATAGACTCACTTGAGCAGATGAATTGCTCAGCAATTAGGAAGCATTGATTTTTGGGGTAGATCTAAAAGAGAATGCGTTGGATGAACACCTTATTGTTCTGTGTATTGTTGCACAGGTCAGGTAGTTCCTTCAGACTGATCATGATAATGGAGGCAACATATCGACCTGGAAAACAAACTCGTTCATCAATTAGTTATAGACACAGAAAACTGATTTTCTTCCTAAATGGCCTACAGATATTACTGGCCAGGATGTCTGCGTGTCGATTAGCATTCCATTGTTGAGTTCATTCAGGGATTTTGTTCTGGGTCTTTTTGTGTATTTATTTTCTGTGTAACAGTAATTTCATTGCAGTGTGTTGATAACATCATCTGTACTGCTTTGATTTAGTCAAGCCTCTGACTTTGGAGCTTTTATGTTAGACCAAAGGAATGCCAAAAAAAAAAAGAAGATAGAGCCTAAACCTAGTCCTTATACTAACACATACTGGACTTACTTTAAAAGTTCCACTGCAGTTCTTTAAGTCACTCAGTTCTAGACACCAGATGCTTTCGTACTTCTACTCCAGTTGATTTTTTGGGAAGGTAGCAATACTTTTACTTGAGTTTGAATTTAGGCTATTCTAGCCACTTCTGATTCCCTTACCAAATAATTTTCATAATAATTTTACTTTTTATTTTTAATTAATTGAATAAACTAAACTTACTTACTAACATCAAACATTCCTCATTGGTTAACACTGGTTATCATGCCTGTTCTTCTTTTCAAAAGTTCTCTATTGCATTTTTTGTATATTTTTGGTGGCAAGGGTTGCCAGGTCCAGCAGTAGTTCATTTAAGAGCTACCCACCAGAAGCTGACACGTTCTGATTTTGTCACATGACTGTCCAGTTTGGTGGGGCAACTGCAAACCTGACAAACATTGCAGCGGTGTGCACACTGTACCAAACACCCCACAGTATAACCAAAGAAAAGAGTACAGGTAAACAAAGCCAACTCTTCCTTAGATGCACACATGCTCTGCTTTAATCATAACTTGGGCTTTAGTGATATTACAGTAATCTAAATAGGATGGTTGTTTTATAAGGGGATAGTTTTTGCTCCCCTCAAATAGAGCATTGGCTATAGCTCAAGGCAGGTGTCACAAAAACTGGCTTAAACAGACCACACACAGTTCAATTCTATATTAAATCTTAATTTATTTAAAATTACATCACTTGGTAGAAAAAAGACATTTTTTGTGACGTTTATTGTCAAGGCCATGCCTTGACATTGATTTTTACACTGCTTTGTCATGCTTTAGCTGTGGGAGCATTACTGTAACAGACAGCCTCCAGAGGCTTGTTTTTTATTGTCTTTTGTCTTTTTTGGTTTTCATATTTATTTATTTCTGTCACAGTAAGAAAATGTAGAAACTTTGGATTTGGTATTAAATGGATGATTTCTATGCTATATTAGTTTTACCCTTGCCCCACGTGGTGCACGCCCTCTGGGGACTCTATCGTTGTAATGGAAAAGTTTTGGCACGATAATCAACAATGATTTTATTCAGATTATTCCAATAGAAATCTGCAATACAAAAAGGGGTAAACTGTGCTCACAGCCAGCCTCAAGGCTGTGAGCAGCTGAAGAATGCCAGGAATGTCAGCCTTAAAGAATGTTAATGGAAGTTTTTCAGAAATATTTTAAAACAATTAGCAATTAAGAGCCAGCTTCGTACCATACTCTTAATATCTTAGCTCTTTTAATTGAATGACAATTACCTCAAATGCCTGTAGGGCACAATTATCACTTAACACTCTGTCAATAGGATTAATGTGTGTTTGGTAAGAAATTGAATTATATTGTGCTGTTAATGGATAAAGGTAAACTGTGGCCATGCACTAAGCGTACCATTTTAGATGGTATCATTTGTCAAGTGGAGGGTAATCTCTAGGGAACAGGAGGTGTACTGTGGTCATAGAAAGGTACAACATGTCACAATTGCCCAAAAAATGCCTGCATTTCATTCCCCATGAGAATTAAATATTACCCACCAAGCCATCTTCAGGAAATGGATTTATAATGAGAATCCTGAGCAACACTTTACAATTAATCTTTTATAAAGGTTTATAAAATGTTTACACTTCATTTATTAACCATTACTAATTAGGTCATGAACACATTTTAGAGCACCAATAAGCAGTTATAACACATACATAAAAGAACAACCATGAGCTGTACCATCTGATAAATATGTATAAATAATATTTATGAGGTATAACTGCTTAATATTAAGCTGTTCATGGCCTAATTAAGAACCAGTAATAATCTAATTATAGACTATTCACAAACCCTTTAAAAGGGTAGTCTTAATATAAAGTGGTAGAGAATCCTGAATGTTCTGGGACTGTTTTCTCCAGTCCTTTTTCTCACTGTTATCCTGGAACGCATGGCTGTGTGTGAGAAAGACATACATCTGAAGGTCAGTCCAGCATCAAGATGGATGCTGAGCAATATCGAACCAAACTGCTCATTTATTCGCTTTCTCCCTCTGCTTCTGTCTTTATTTGACCATAGAGTGGCTTTTTATTAGCAAGTGATGTGCCACAAACTAATTTTTGCCGAGCTAAGCAGCATTCAGACATCTATCGCCAGTGTGTACATCAGAGGTCATTGGCATGTGCTCTGTCATAATTACAGATGGATACCCACGAGATGAAATGATTTACAAGTGGAGGAAAAACTCGGTGGAGGCAGCCGATCAGAAATCATGGAGACTCTACCAGTTTGACTTCATGGGCCTAAGGAACACTACAGACATCATCCAGACGACGGCAGGTAACCGCGTCATTGGTGTGTGCTTTATTTTGACTTTCATTTACATGATCACATGTAATTTGATTTGAACAGTAAGAGTGATCGTGGTGACAGTGCTGATTATCGTGATGGAGCTCGATCCGGGAGATTTGGGCCAGAGGAAATGTCACTTGATAAAATAAGGATGCGGTGACATTTTCTAAGGGCTTAATAACTGTGAGTGTGGGCATGGCCAGAGTAACCTAGCACACAGATCACACTCATCCTCACATTCAAATGCCAAATGAAGTGAATTGGGAGTTGTACTTGAGAGGTGTGCATGTTTATTTGTAATAGTGTAAAGTTGCTGGGTAACACTTTACGATAAGGGTACATCTATTAACGGTATATAAAACAGTTAGAAGCATTACTAAATAATTAAGTAATGCAGAAATTAATTGTTAACTAATGACAGAAATAAACACTAACATCATTTTAGGTTTTATTAAGTAGTTTATAATCCTTACTAAATGCCTAAGTGTCTTAATTAATCATTCAATAATCAATCAACAATTGGGACAGTAAGCACTAATTTACTGAAGTCTATGATCATTCAACTAAAATCTTAATTAAGTCTTAAGCATGCACCTTCATTAAAACACTTTGTAAACGCATAGGAGTACAGAGTTTATCCAGAGCATATCAAATACATGTAAAGTGTATATTGGTTGTGTAATATGTATTTAATTTAAAATAATATATACAATTTTAGAAAGAACAGTTGTACAAATAGTTGACCCAGAAGGAATCAACCAATAGAAATGTTACTGTGTAGGTTTGACATTGTGAGACATGCAAATGATTTAAGTTTCCACGCATGTGACGTAAGCAAGGATGGGCCTCGTTGCTGTACCTGACTGACCCAACAGCCACGATTGCAGACATTCAACAAGCAGTAATGGACTCCACCTCCACCCTTACCACAAAATCTGCAGGAACTGTGTGAGAATATTGAAGCTGCAAGGGATGGATTATTACAGGACAACATTAGGAACCTCTACAACTCCATGCCGAGACATCTGAGAGACAATAAATATTGCCCATATCAGTCTAAATTTATCATCATTTATTGTTCCTGGTAACATTTATCTTCCTTCCCAACAGCATTGCAATTCCACACTTCCTTCTGGATGCAACTATTCTTTTGACGAAGAGTGTATTATCTTTTGACATAAGATGCTTTTGGAAAATTAGCCAACATAATCATTTAGAACAGTGAAATACAAACATGTAGGGTAAGAATAGTCTTAGAACAGAGTAGACAATGGAATTGTACCTACATAGTTTTAATTATTAACTGAGACATTATTTACGCCTTAGTAAGGATTATAAACTACATAATAGAGTTTAAAATAATAATAGTTTCTATTTTTTGCATTTTGTTGATTTGACTTCTGAATTCATTTCACATCAGTGAGCCCTTATTATTGTTGTTTTCTACAGGTTTGATAGTAACACTTTACTTGAACCCTGCTGCAGGCGGATAAACATGTCATGGCACTGTACATCACTGTACATAGGTGCACATACCATGGGTGATCAGTGAAGGTTAAACAAATACAGAGAGTTATATTTGAACAATTTGGAATGGATAAATAAAGCAAAAATACACAAATGAAGACTAATGTTAATGTGAATAAATAAAATAATGAGAATAAGATAAAATAAATCTTCATGCTTGTAGACTTTTGGATCTGGCACTTCTGGCACTAATTTGTAATTTACAGTAAGCATGTCATGTTACCCCTAACACTTGAGATATGAGTGGGAAATATCTCATTTGTCAGTTTTGGCATTTCAAGTAGAGATGAATATACTGAGGCTTGTATGTGAGATTTTCGGCACAGCAAGGGCGTCATGCCGTAAAATGGCTGCCAAATGCAGCACTAAGTGTGATTTAGAGAAAAAGGTCAGAAGAATTAATGGAGCGTGAATAGCACTTGTACCATCACTCTTTCCGTCCTCTGCTTATAAAAGAAGTAGTGAACATTCGCTCTGTGTAGATAAAAGAAGCTTGCTGTTATTGAAGAATGTCAAGAAGACAGTTAAGAACTGTCAGTAATTTCACTGTAGAGATATTACAAGGGCAGTCCACCTATTAATGCTGAGTGACAGATTTCAACATACAATGAGAACGTGATACATTGAATTAACAAGATTTAAATGTGTGCTTCAGTTTCACATTAATACAGTAATCCAGCATTCAGCATGAAAGCTGTTCAGCTTTCATCAGTGTAAAGGAAGTACTTCGAATCATTGCTTCAAATAGTTGACCTGTCTATTATTCCGTCATTAGCTGCAGGTTTTTTGAAAGAACTTGTGTGTTGCACTCAATGAAGACATGTGTGCATTCCAGATGTTTTGTTACTGTATTCAACCAAACCCACTACAAATCGTCAAATTTTATTGGGAAAAGAAGGCACTCATAAATGACCACGGATCTCAACAGCAGTCATAACACATTAGCAGTCATAACACAAAGCATTTACACCAGCAGTAATGACACAACACAATTCATAACAGCGGTCATAGCACAACAGCATAAATAGCAGTTGTCATGATACCACAGCATTATTAACAGTGTTCATAATAGAACAGCGTTTATATCAGTAGCCAAAAAAAACAGTCATAACACAACAGCATTTATAACAGCAGTAATAACACAACACCATTCATAACAGCAGTCATAACACAATAGCATTAATAACAGCAGTCATATCACAGCAGCTCTAATAACAGCAGTCATAACACAACAGCATTAATAACAGCAGTCATAACACAAAGCAGTCATAACAGCAGTCACAACACAAAGCATTCATAACAGCAGTCATAACACAACAGCATTCATGACAAAAGAAAAAACTATGCTTTAAAAAATGATCAGGGACGTATTTGGACTGCTTTGCCCCACTCTAGTGCAAATACCTCCTCTGAAGACAGAAATAAGTCATGAACTATATAGAAATGTCAACCCATCTGTGAAAAAGAAAAAAAAATGGGGCGGGGAATAAATCTATGAAGGATACAATTAAATCCAAGCAAGTGCCATGACATTTTCAAGTTTGCTGTTACCCTCTTTTATAAAAACCATTTCCAGGTGACAAGGTGGGCTTTTGAAAGAACATACAGGTTTTCAGTTCCAGCTTCACATGTAGGAATCTCTAGCCTTGAAGCTGAATTGTTTCCTATTTGCCCAACAAAGTGATGGACAACATCCTCAGATAAAAAATCATTTTCACTATACCCGTCGGTTGTGTAGACTGTGCTTTATGTTGCTGTGTGTTATGATTACTGAGGTGGTGAACTCGCTTAGAAAGACCAGATGAAGCTGTATACAGATGAGAACATCTTGAAGTTATATTTCACCACTTTATATTTACTTTACTCAGTTTCCTTTTGTTTAAACATCTTAATAAGGAATGTTGAATGTCGCTGTTTTGAAATGCATACTTTGCAGTCAAATCTCTCATGAATTAGACATAGAGTAGTTCATACGTCAGTAAAATTGTCAAATCTGCATAAATAAGTGCCAGTGTGCCCAAAATTGTTTACTTTGCTATGGCCATATCTATTGAGACAAATTGCAGACAAGGCTGTATACTAAGTCTGCAGGTCAGTAAGATGCAGGTTTTATGATCCTGTGTGGTCTGTTGACGTCATGCCCATATTAGGGACTCCGGGTTGATAAAAACTGGATGACAAAACTAGGGTTGATAAAAACTGGATGATAAAAATGAAAAAGATTTTAGCACCATTTCTGTGCCCTGTGGTAAACCCAAAAGTCCTCACCTCATGTATGTGAAATTTACTATTAAACTTCAACACTGTTACATATATAAACACCAGCTACTACAGATATATCCTACTTCTGCCAGAGCACCGCAAAGCTTGTTGGTGGTTTTATTTCTGCCATTTTGGTGAGGTTGCCTGTCTTATGTTGTCAGTTCAGGTTTACCAGGTTTAGGACCTTTCTGTTTAATGCAGGGGGCAGGAGGAGCAATCTTCAACCAATAAATCAATGAATCAACATTTATTCAGATAGCGATTTTACAAGTAATGTTGTCTCAAAGCCGCTTTACAGCAAAGCAGTTTATGGAAGGATTAAAAGAATAAAAAGAAATGAAAAAAAGGAACCTATGTATAGACATAAGGAAGGTAAGCCCTCCATGAGCAGGTCAAAGACAAGGGTGGCAAGGAAAAACTCCTATAGGACTAAGAGGAAGAAACCTCGAGAGGACTTAAGGCTTAAGAGAGGAACCCATCCTATTCTGTTCAACCCCAGACAAAGAGAGAGAATGACATAACTAATGAGATTTTATTACAAGATACTACAAAGAAACGTAATGCCTGAACATCTTTCAGAAATATTCTGATTAATGCGGGAGGAATTAATGTAAGGTTAGAACCATCATAGGTATCTGTCAATTTTCAAAAATTTTATTTCATTTTTGTCCTAAAGATATTCAGCTTAGACCCAGAGTTCCTAAAATGGGTATGACCGTAAACTCAGAATTACAAGGTGGTCTGTAGGCAGTTCGGTGGTCTGTAAATGAAGCTCTTTCCCAATCGAACATCAGGGGTATTATTCTACACTAGTTAAAAATAGAATTTTGGAGAAACAACAATACAGATTGTAAGTAAATATTGCAGCTGCATAAGGCACATTTTGTGTCACACCATCTCACACATGATGAATTTCTCAGATTAAAGCAGTGTATTATACTCGTACACATTCTTTCAGTATGAGCTCTGCTGCTGTTTTGCTATGTCTCCTAATGACAGTGCCCTGAATTTCCAGCTGATTTTTAAAATGCTAAGAAAAATCACTGGCCTGCTGGAGTTGATTTTGTGAGATTCTCCCTTAAATGCATATGTAGAAAAGAAAAAAACATGAAGCATATTTCCGTGAGAGTGGCACCCAAATAGGGTATTTAGGCTCATCCATGCATCCAGTTTGCCACAACAGACTTGGTATGTTGGGCCTGCAGTGATTTTGGAAGTATCAGTACATTAAAACAATAATGCATGGATTCTTTGAATGTACTTTTTTGAAATATGTATACAGTTCCCTTCTCAATAAAATATATTGCATCAACATAGTTTTATGTTTCAGTTTTTAGCAATTATTTGATATGTATATATAAAACTGTATATTTTATTTGTGGGAAAAAAGTCTATTCAGTGCATTGCTTTTCTCAGGCTATTCCCATTGCTTGGTTTCAGTGGTAAAACACTTTGTTATGATTCCTCCACCAGGTGACTATGTGGTGATGACGGTTTATTTTGATCTGAGCAGAAGAATGGGATACTTCACCATTCAGACCTATATCCCCTGCATCCTGACTGTGGTCCTCTCGTGGGTCTCCTTTTGGATTAAAAAAGATGCAACACCAGCCAGAACAGCTTTAGGTACAGACCACCAACAAAAACACATTCCCCTGACACTTAAGTCAGATTTCACACTGCGAAATGCTTCCATCATTTGGGGGCAATTTCTCATGCATAGGAATTCAAACTGGCTTAAATTATGTTATTTATTGTAATGAATGTTTCTACAAATTTTCTTATTCATTAAATTTCTGCATTTTTGTCCCATTTCTCACACATCTCCTTATGGCTATGAATGAAATTCTGAAAGTATTTTTCATTACTGAAATTAAGTCATACCAGGAAATACTGACAGACTGTTTGAAATACTGCATGCTACACCACAAAAGTGCCCTCTAAAATGTGCAATATCTTGTCTATTTTTTTAGTGACTTTAGCCCTAGTTTAAAGTCTCACAGTACCATGAGTTCTAGTAAAAATGGCCATGAAGTTATTCTTTGTCCAGCATCAAGATAACAAAGAGCAGAAACAACACAAAAGATTAGACAGAAGATACAGGAGCTGATTCTAATATCAAACGCTTCAGTCTTTAGAGTGTCCACTCTTTACCTTCTACCTTTACCTTACAGTTCCCAGAAAGCTGCAAAATGGATACTTTCCATTTTTCACTTCCAAAGTTCAGTATTACAGCTTCTATTTATTGCCTCTCAGGATCCAAGTAACCCCGAACACATTAAGTGATGTTGACGTTTGAACTATGGGGTGGCCTTTCCATCGTTCTGAGAACACCATCAGCTTCTCTGTTGGATATGTGATTTTTCAATTTTTTCTATTTTCATTTCTTAGTAACTATGTCTTGATAGCTACACGTCCTTTTAGACGCGTAGTGTAAGGTCCTGCATGGCTGTTAGGAGCCCAATTTTTATTAGAAATTAAATAAATGAAGGCTGGTCTCTGATCTTTGCATAGTGCTATATATGCCTCTGTTTGGGTAATTTTTGATTTTGTCCTTTATGGTCAGGTTGGAAAAACAGTTTTTATAGGAATTTAAAAATAGATATATTTTGGCAACACTTTCTATGAATCAGGTTTTCGTAATGCATTATAAGTGCATGCATAAAGATCTATAAAGTCTTTATAATGCTTTATAATACTAGACACACACCTTTGAAACTGTGCGTAAACATTTATAATCACACGCATAAACTGGGATAACGCAACAGTAAAAGGTTTTGTAGCACATAAAGTGACATAATGCATTATAATGTGTATATTATTTTGTTATTAACTTTGCTGGTGAAACTGGTATCATAAAGCTTCATAACTAACATTGTCTTCATTTGCATAATGCTTTATAAGGCTCCACAGTGAGGCCACTCTGTAATGTTCCACAGTGTATTCAAAATGAAAATGATTTTGTAGGTGCACACAACATCTAAGGAACACTTAGAAGGCTTCTTTACAGACTTTTAGTGATGTTATTGATCAGTTCTATGAATTAATGCTTTATGTGAAAAGATGTATTAAGCTTTTTGGTATGGGTCTCAACAATAATGTTTAATGTTAAACAGAAAAAATCTATAAATACATTTTAACATATTATATCTCTTTGTGCTATGAAGCCTTACAATGTGATGGTATACCAGTTTATGTATGTGATTATAATACAGTTACAAAGGCTTATGTCAAGGATTATAAAACATTATAAATAGAGCTTTATGAATGCACTTATAATTCATTACGGATTACCAATATTTTCTTTATTTTTTATTTTTCTTTCTTTGTTTATTTTGAAAATCTGCAGTTTGAGCCAAAGCTTTTGTATTACATTTTTCTATTGTGCAGTGTTGGTTTTTGATGTTGTATGTCTTTGTTCCTGACCTTTCCTTGCTTATGTGAACATCTGCATGCATTGATTTTATGTTGGCTTTACATATTTCTTTATCATTTCTTGCTTTCAATAAGCATGTGCAACCCTGCCAACTGTTTGTTCAAGGTAATTTCTTTCAGTTGCATTACTTTCCTTTTTCCATATCTTTGTATTCGCTTTTGAGTCATTTGATTGTATCCACATTGGTTTATTTAATTCTGTCACACTCTTCTTTTTGCACTGTCTGTCATGTTCTTGTCTATGTGTTCAAGAATAGTATCTCTCACATTCCTTTCCTTATGACTCTAAACTCAAAATTAATAAAGCTGCTTCTTAAATTTCAGATGTGTAGAATACAAGATGAATTCCTTTGTTTAAATTATGTTGTTCAGTGGTGCGAACAGCATTTGACATGATGAGGGGAAACGCTTTTCTGCTCATAATGATAAGAGGGTTAATAGCCAGTTTCATAGAGTAAGTACCCTTTTGTAGCATCTCTGTCACATCACTATGAAAAATAAACCTCATTTATTCTCAGCTGCTGAATCTGTCAAGTAGACTAATGCATTTAGTCTGTGAAAATCTAAAAAGTGTGATAATCCATAAATCTCACACTCTTCCACTTCTTGGAACTGGCTTGGCTGATGACCTTCCACACCCTTTTCCTGGAAGGTCCTCTGGTAAATGGATCAGACGGAATAGCCTTCCTGTGTATGTTCGAGATAACAACAGGACCAGTGGTAGACAAAGCCCCTCTGTTTGGCCCTGTAGATCCTGCAGCTCATACCGCTCATACACAAGAAAGGGAAATGGAGGGAAAAAAGGACAAGAGCTGTGTATCCTGTGTTGGGAAGGAAAAACAGCAGGCAAAGCAGTCCAGGAAGAAAAGAAGAATGAATGCAATTAATCTGTCTGACAAAAGAAGTCATTATGCTTTCGGCAGAGAAAAAAGAAAATGGGCTGAAAAACAGATTTGTTTTACAGGCGTCTCGTTGGATCGATGGAGTATAGGAAGAAAGACAGAAAGGATAAGAGAAGAGAGAGATAGGGCTTATAGTCACAGCCATGGAAATGTCAGGCCAAACAGGGTGCTGACCAGGGTCTGAGCTTCAAGGGGGAGAATGTTAGCCCGAGGACAACCTGCTGGACGGTGGTGGCATGCATGCCTTAATGAGAGGCTGCGTTTGAAAAGAACACCAGGACTCGGGTGTGTGGCCCTTGATGCTGATTCCTGTGGAAGAGCAGCTAGGTCTTGATGAAGTTAACCTCATCTCTTAAGTTGAAGTTGTAGGACAGATGGTGTGCTGAAAGGCAGCATGGTCTAATTATTTCACTTGTGAGTGCAGAAGCCTTGAAGCTGAATCCATGAAGCCAAACAGTACAAAGTAAGAGCAGTCTGATTCCATTTCATGCTACTGAGTCCTCTCGCTTACAAATTAAAAAGCCTTGGTGCACAATAGCTATCAAGCTAGTGCAACATGAATTCACAAGCTGCACTGCCTTGAATACCATGTCTGTAAGAATCTGTAAACATGCTATAATGCATTTTTAAGTCATTATAAACATGGTTGTAAACATTTCTGAAAAAATACACTTTAGAGATAGGTTTATTTTACATCTTGAATTTTTAATGTAATGTGGTAGTTACAATCAAGAGTGGAAATGACCAAGGGTGAATGCTTGAGGTTTTTGTTTGTTGTGTCAAAATGTGTCCTAAAGTGGCTGTTTCTTGTTCATTTTCTCATTGATATACACCGTAAAAATGGCATTTCTAAACATGGATTTTCAAAATCAGCCAAAAAATGCTTAAATTCCATTCAAGGGCTAATGAACCTTAGCTTTATCTTACATTAGGACTCTTCCACCTTAACTGAAAGAACAAAAACATTCAAATTCTGCACAAAGCCAACAAAAATATTTTTACTACTATTTTTAATACTATTGTTGCAAATAAACCTATACAACCTAGAAATTCTTATAACGGAGCTCATAACCATTAGTACTTTGATTAAACACTGATGTCCCCATACAAAACATAATTTATTAAAATACAGATTAAACCATTTCCATGGAGAGCAAGAACATATATTAAAACAGTATAGAAAATGAATCAAAGTCTGTTTTTTGGAATGTTGCAAAATATCAAATAATTTGTTCATATTTTTAGAGGTTTTTTAAAGTACTTCAAATTGTATAAAACAGACATTCAGTTGTGGAAAAACTAATATTTGAATGTCAAAAAGGCAGCATTAACGTTGCTGTCTGCCTCACAAGTTCTTGCCTGGGCCTGGGCTGCTACCCTGAATACTCTGCATGAGTGGACAACAGACTTGTGAAATCTCGAGATAAAGTGCATTCACTCTAGTATGCAAGCTATGTAAGCCAACAGTTAGCCTACCATTCCTGCACCAGTAACCTGAAGGCACATGCCAAAAATATACACCCGAAAGCATCTGATTCAGTTCCTCCTCACATTAACATTCCTCCTAATAAATCATGTGCCCACATTCACACAGCACTGAAAAATTGGAAAGCAAAATGAGTGAAAAAGTCTTATACTTCAATTCTATGATTTTTGTTTTCAGTAAATGTGCACTCCTGGGGGCATGATTTGTAAACAGGACTGTGAATATAAAGGGGAACTGAATCTGATGCAATACTGTTGTTGTACTGTTATGGACAAATTTGCACAAAATAGATATTTGAATGGTTCAAACCTGTTTTTATTCACACAGTTAGAAACATTACATATATTACACAGAAACCCACATATAGGAGTATGCGGTTCTTTAACTCTCATTTTGATATAGTTTTTAATTAATATATATATATAACAACAGTACAATAGAACCCTGGAATTCAGTTATGGCTTTTGGTTTTGGTGTGTCACCACAAGATTTTCTGTGACTAGAGACACACAGCGATATAAACAAGCTTTCTAAAAGGGATGAGAGTACAAAGCACATCTTCAAACAATCATCAATACAGCTGCTACTGCACCAGAAATATTAAGCTACGTCTTTCGTTGCGTGATGTATACTATCAAAAGCATTCAGTGACCAGTTTTGCATTGTATATATGTGTATATAGATACCTAGATCATAATAAATGGCTGACATGGGCAGGCTAGCTAGCTGGGTAAGCAACATGTTAAAATATAGTGGACATTTTAAACTGAGCTCGTTGACTGAAATTTTTAGCAATAAACGCAGAAATCATCAATCAGTATTTTATCACATTGGGTAGACTACATGTCAAAAATAATTGCCACCAAAGTTAGAGGAAAATTAGAAAGCTGATTTCTGATTGTGGAGCTTCCTGGCTGCCTTCACATTCCTAGCACATAGCATCTTGACAGTCCAGGAAGATGGTGGAGCAGATTCTGTTAAAGCACCTTGACTTTCCATTGACTGAATAGACTATAGGTTAAACTTTGTCACTTTGTCTCATGTACACACAAATAAAACAGAGGAAAAACAACCATTCACAGTTTACCTGTAAAAAGGGTGAAACTTATGAAACTTATAAGCTGGAATATAATAAAAACTTGTAGTGATTTATGAATTGTTGTACCATATCTTAGGTCTTAGTAAGCTTTAGTTACTAATTAAAAGTAAACTTTACAGCCTGGCATAAGGCTTTATTATATTATAGTGTTATAGCGCATACATATAGCACGTGTACAATGCTTTTATGGACTGATATTATAATGCCTTATGAAACCTGACTTTATATAGTCACATACTCTTGCATTGTAACAAGCCATCTAATTACATCTATTTAAAAGCAATTACACAATCCTATGTCTAGTATTATAAATGCATTATAAATACAGGATTATATGAATACAGGATTTATAGTGTTACTGAACTTGCAAGCTGTATTTGTGAGCTATAAGCTAAGTGAGACATATTTTAGACTAAGCAAAAGTTTATTTAAGACATAATGATGGCATGGCTTAAGCATAAGCATGTGTTTATGACTGGTTACTACGATTGAGTGTCTATATATTATGAATATACTGTATATATTGTCATACTGCCAACAAATCATTCTTAAAAAGCGTAGTTATAAAGTGTAGTATATTTTCATTAAAAAAAATGTTATCACAAAAGTGCAGGGGACTAAGGCTACATTACATCTACATAAGTTGACAGTTGACATTTGACACTGCATAAATATATACCTTAGCTAACTTTGATGTCTATTGGGTGCCTATTGGAATATGCATTTATTAACATTTATGTAGGTGCTTTATAGCACAAAGAGATATAAAGCTTATGTTGGTGTCTTAAGAACAGGACCCTACAGTAAAGTGTTACTGATATGTCTTGCCACATTTATGATGCCGAATGAACGCATTCAAAACATTTCATTTGTATAGCACTTTCACTGTATGTGGAGGTCCTTTAAAATATTCTTTACACTCCAACATCTCGTTTCCAAAAGTAGCTCTTTAAAGAACCATATATTGAATGGTTCTTTAGGGAAATATTCTTTCTATGCCACTGCTTATAAGAACCCTTTTATCACCTTTATATTTAAAAGTGTAGTCAGTGAGTAATGATGTTTTCACTGTTGGAAAACTGGAAATGCATTGCTGTTGTTGATCTGTGGGCTGACAGCTTGGAATCATGACCACTACTTTCCTCTTTCTCACCTTAAAGCACGAAAGCAGAGAGAGCTGATGTGGTTAGTTTGGAGCTAAGCGGTTTAGCTATGTGCCAAACAGTTGTAACTCAAACAGCCCTTTGACTAAGCGTTAGTGTATCAGGAAAAGGGAGTCTATCAGGTTAACGTAATCAGTATGGTCAGCGGTGGCAGAGTAGAGAAGAAGGGATTGTGTAATGCCCACCTGAAATAGAAGTGGCTCAGTAGTTTCCATAGAAACCTCTGGAAAACAGTGGCACAGTCAGTGGTTCTAGAGGCATCTCTGTCATGTTCAAGGGAGAGTGAACCTCAGAGTGTGAATGTGTAAGACCTAGTCTTGGTGCGTGGGTGGGATTTTCAATTTGAAGCTTTTTCCATTTCTATCAGCGGCTAAAGAAAAGGTGTCAAAGCAAGGGACAAAATAATAACTCAGTCACAGAGGTGGTATCATACATCATTACAGATCTATATACTGATCTATCACAGAAGTGCATTTTGCAGTCAAGGTGCCAGTGGGATACATTCCTCACCAGCAGCATTTTTTAACGCAGGGCAGTTTTTATGTCTGTACAGTGGTAAAGAAGTGCTTTTGTCTAAGGTAAACATGTCTAGGCATGTTTATTCATGGGATATATCCTACCGTTCAAAACTTTGGGACCACTTGTCATTGTTATTTAATAATAACTTATACAGGATAGTTTGATATGTCATAAACTAGAAACCAAATGCTTTTTTCACCATGCTGAGCATTTGGGATCAACAAGTAGTTCTGAAGTTATGACATGGTAAAACAGTAAATGTTATTAAATAAACTAAAATAATGTGTTTCTATTAATTTCTAATCAAGAAATAGTTATAAATAGCTATTTTATAGTGAAATTTGGATGTTACTTTTACTCTAATTGTATTCTGGATGCTATCCAGCATGTTTAGTTATTATGGCCTCATCTAAACCTATATTCAAAACTAAATTTTTTCCTTTTCCTATAAATAGTTTGACACATGTAAAATATTAACATCATGTCATAATGATTTTATACATGTACCATCAACAAAATTATTTTTGTGTAATTAAAAACAGTAATTAAGATCCTTTGGACAGATATCCTAGGAACATATGAGCCACTTATAGCTGCCATCATATCAGAACCTGTCCAGTTTCATTGAACCATTTTGAATTGCCGGCTACACTGTATTACATTGTATGAACATGAACATGGTAAATAAACCAGCAGAAATAGTCCAAAATTGATTGATTCATTTCATTCGCATACATCAGTATCATTTGTCTCAACCATACAGTTAAAAATACACCAAAAATCAAAATCAAAACTGTGACAAATGAATAAAGTTAGCTTAAAATAATAGCAATTATGGCAGACCTACTTGTATATAATGGCATCACATGCTATTCTGAATATATGCGTCTAATTATTTTCTTTGCCGTGCAGGAATAACAACAGTGTTAACCATGACCACCCTCAGCACAGTGGCCAGGACTTCGCTGCCCAGAGTGTCATATGTCACAGCAATGGACCTCTTTGTCACTGTGTGTTTCCTGTTTGTCTTCGCGGCTCTCATGGAGTATGCAACGCTCAACTATTACTCCTATAGCGCTCGCCGACCTACCTGTAACAAGACAAAGAGATCGGTAAGAGCCTTTTCCAACATGACTAAAGCATGACGTCCTTCTTGAAGGATATTAAAACAAGGCCTTTCATCACAAATTCTACCCCTGTAAGCCTTACAGTGAGACATTTTATATAGTCCCTTCCTACATGCTCTTATAGAAATACATCATGGTTAGTCAGCAGGACTGTTCACTTACTGAATGAATGTAGCGCTCTTCAGGAAGCTAAGGTAAGTACATAATGGGGCCCAGCACTCATAAGCCCACTTCAAATCAGCGCCTCAGGTCCATTTCCATTTACTTTCAGGAATAGCGTGGTATGAGTAATACAATAATCTTTCGCTGTAATCTGCACTAAACAGCACCTTAAAGGAGGATTAAGTTGTACCATTTCAACAAAACTGACAAAACATACATCTGGGTGACATCTCCATAGCGCCAGGTGGGTTCTGTAAGAGCTGTTGAAAGTAAGGGCTAAGAGCTGACCTCAGATTTGCTTCACTTTCCTCAATTAGAGCAGAGGTGGATTACGGCGGCTGGTGTCTGGGCCTCAGAGCTCCCTGGAGAACTGGAATCACTCAGAGATGCCATGATGGAGATTCTGCCCTTTAACTAATCTCCTAAGTGAAAGACAGAAAGAGCAATACTTTATGGGCTGTGGCTCAAAGGCTTCACCAGCCTGACAGTCATAGCATTCACATATATTCACCAGCATCCATTCACTGTTCAGCCATGCATGCTTGTTTAGTTATTAAGAATGAAGAGGGTATCGAAAATCTATCCAAGATACCGCATAATATGTGCCTATATCTGACAGTGAAGGATTTATTGAATATCAAGTAAGTAGTGAGATGTGGATAGCCATGGTCACGCAACATAATTTGTTACTAAATTGTTGATAGTTGGACTCATATCACATTCATTCTGTCTCTACAGTAGCAGGTACAGCAGGTGAGATTTCCAACACTCTCTCCCCAATCACTCATTCTGATTAGATTTTATTCCTGCTGAGATACGAAGATAATTACCTTTGCAATTTCCCACAAAACAAATATTGTCCTATGGGTAATCTCCAATAAACGATCACCTTAATCGTATATTTGTTTATGTACCTCAATAGCAAGACTGTCATTAGCAATAAAGACAGGCAAAGGGGAAAAATGTCACTTGCTACAGACTTCACTGCACTTAAAGTCTGTAATAGCTGAAAGAGTGATGGTGGACGGAGCTCACCCTCTGGAGTGGGACCTGCATGTTAAATCAGAGTGATCCTTCTTTTGAACAACAGACACCATCAGCACAAATTGGATTAGATGCAAACCATGGTTCTCACCAGCAGAACATCGGCTCTTTCTGTGTTCTGGTGAAAGAATATAGCATATGGTTTGACACAGAGCATATGCAAGCCTGCCAAGTGTTGTACCTCTGTGCTGTGATTGTCTTGCAGAACTACTCTGTGCTGGATGTGGGACCTCCTCCTACAGTCATCGCGCTCAACAACTCCATGTACTGGCAGGAGTTTGATGATGCCTGCATATATGAGTGCCTGGATGGAAAAGACTGCCAGAGCTTCTTCTGCTGCTATGAGGAGTGCAAAGGAGGAGCATGGAGAAGGGGCCGAGTCCACATAGATATCCTAGAACTAGACGCATACTCTCGTGTCTTCTTTCCCACCTCTTTCCTATTGTTCAATGTTGTCTACTGGGTAGGCTACCTCTATCTTTAGCAACCCTCTTTCCTCTTCCAAGATGCAGAGGACTTGACAGACTTGCAGTTTGGTTCGAATGGAAATGGAAGAACAGACCGAACCAAGACATTAGAAGGTACAGCCTATATAAACCACAAAATGCTGGTTTCCAGAAATCAATGAACTTTGCTTGGTCAAAGACCTCTCCAGTAGGTTAGGACACAAATGAAAAACAGAAACTTTGCCATAACAAAGTTACAGCAGATACATTGAAGCCCTTAAGGTAAGCAGCCTGGCTCTTTCCACATGGTCGAAAGGGTATCGCCCACAGGCTTTTTGTCTGGTAGCATTTCCCTGCCAGAAATCTTTGCCTTTGTTCTTCAGGTACCAAGGAAAAAAAAAAGATTCACCATTCACTTATCACAGAAGCTTGACTTGTTTTGGCTGAGAAAGTTGCAGTAAGAAATCAAAGGGATAAGGATGCTTTGGCCAAGGGTTTGGGTGGGGAACAGACAGCTTTGCACATCACGTAAGCCCTTGACCTCTAATATCAACATGGTCCCAGCAGATGGTTCCTAAAAACGGGAACCTTCCAACCAGCCATCAGTCAAAACCAGAGGCATGGGGAAGAATTCAGAGACATCCATAGTGCCTTCTTCTAGAGGGGTCGCCATCTGCTTGAAAGAGACGACTGTCAGTAACAGGGACAACTGGTTTTGACTGACCGCTGATGCACTCACTCTGGTTTATCTTTTTATTTATTTATCTTTTTTTAAATGTTTTTCCTCAACTTTCATTTGAATGGTCAGTCACCATTTATTTTGCTGCATTTCTAAATTCTCAGTCACTGCATGCTATACTTAGGGTATTAGTCTTAAGTCTGAACCTGCACAATTTCAGTACAACAATTCAGCAACTTTTTGGAATATTAGAGCCTATTGGGATTAAAGAGGTTTGCCTATATTTATAGATTTTTTTATATTAAAGATTTTCCAACAAGAGTTGAATTATTTAGATCTATGAAAGCAATTCATTTCAATAGTAACTGCATGTGTTATATATAGATTATATCATCCCTATTTCAAAATGCTATCTTTGGGCCTGGCCAAAGTTGGAACTTGTAATCATCCTTTGTCTACGTCAAGTAAGCAAAATCAACTCAGACACAAAAAGAGATCTCCTACCTTTTTAGTAGTTTCTTCTCCGATGTGTTTTACAATTAGTCATCATTACAGACCAGTGTAGATGGGGATCATCACCAGGCATCCCAAACAAAAAAGCATGCCTATGGTTAGATACACTTCCAGCATTCTGTAGTCAACAACCTGACACTAACCATACATTACCACTGTGTTCATAATCAAACTGTAGTTCACAATAATTTGCTACAGAGTTGCCTTAGGGTCACCAGCACAGTCTTAGTGTAAGATGATCCATATTAGAAACAGAACATCTGCTTCAAATTATAGTCATTACCAAAGGATTTATTCTAAGGACGCTGAGAACACATGTATCAAGGCAATCTGCATTTTTTAAACAATGGCTTTCTTCGTCTTCTTTTTCTTTTTTTAGATGTTTATTATACACTATGCCAAATCATTGTCATGGATTATTAAACATCAGTAGTATTTTTAGTTGTAATGTGCATTAATAGCAATATATTATTATTTCCTTTCTTCACAAGGGTAGCATTTATTTGAACACAACACATTTCATCAATATCCCATCAGTATTCTTAATCCACTGTGGTGGCCTGTGTAGTACATCTTACTGTTCTGATGGCAGCTTCAGTGCAAGCTACTCTACATGCGATGGCAAATGCCACAACTAACTGTCAAAATGATTTTCTACTTATGGACATGGGGGTTTCTCTAATTCAATCCCTGAAGTCATGTTATGATTTGATGCCTATTCTGACATGCGCTATATATCTAGGGTGGTGCGCTTGACACATGTCGAGTACCTTTTTTGAGGTTATCTTTGAGGTTTGTCTTGTGCTCTGTTGTTGATGTTTTGAATTCATCAGAAACGTGTGGTGAACTGCTGACAAACTGATTGTCCTCTTGCGTTTCATGAGGCTATTGTAAATTATGATTTTTTTTGTGGCTTCTTGAAGGTGTCATTCCATTATTGATCTGTTTTTTGCGATTTATCTGATAATAGTTTGCCAGTGTTTCAGCATACTATTGTTATTATTGCAGTCGTTGACTCAGTTTGGCGTACAATGATTATTTAGCTGTTCATTATTGGTGGTGCTAACCCCTCAAGACTGACCCATCATGATGCAGTTGATGGTGTTGCTCTCTCCTGCTGAGATTCTGTTACAGAACCACAATGCTGGAAGGTTAGGTAAGATAATTAAAGCCATACATACTGTGCGTAGGAACTGAATCTAATTATGCTATTTTTAACTGGGACTTTATAATCAGACCATCAGTCCAAAAACCGGGGAAACACGGAAGGAAAGAAAGTGAAAGTTAATAGTGTCATCAACCCCCTGCAGACATGGTATCGTATACTGATAGTTTAGGCAGGAGATTAATAAAAACATGGAACTTTTGGGAGGGTGTATTTGAATACCTTAATGAGTTAGTGACCATTACAAGAGCATTTAACTTGGAGCATAAGCTGGATCTTAAACATCTTCAATAGTAAATGTGTATACTCTGAATCCTCCTGATCCCTTTGTAATCCCTTTTCATTTCATTTTCATACCAAGGAGTAGATAACGTAAGGCCTCACTGTATGGCTTACTCACTTCGAGGCTTATACTGAGTTACTAGATTGTTTAATTGGGAGTCACATTAACTGAATAACACAACGCCACGTAAGCTCCAAAGGATGTAGTAACAGTCGAGTCAGAATGCCAAAGAAATCATGAGGGTGAATCATGATTCATGGTTCAAAGAAATCATTGCTCACAGACATGGTCGGAGGATATATTATTATGATTATTAGTAGTATTATTATGTTACATCTCATCTCTTTCTTTCAGGCTTCTTCAAGCTGTAGTTGGGGTTGGTTTGTGCAGTAAACATCATAAAGCCTAATTTTAGAACTTTTCTGAAACTTTAGAATTTAAGTGGTAATACGAGAAGTCGTTGTTGGATATATTTATGTCAGTGGCCTGCTGTTAAGCCCCTGTCAGACACCCTTCATACTAACAAGCAGAAGTAACACCTCTGATCACACCAAGGTTTCATAAGGTTTCATCGTAGTTAGCTTTGTGTTGAAAGTTTGACCAGTCAGTGTATATTTCTCATGTTTGTGAGTAAATGCCGGTGTTGAGTTAGCTTCTCTCAGCAATGTGCAGTGATGTTCGTGGGGTTATGACATGGGACACTCAGATAAAAAGAGGGTGTATGTGAGTTTTTGGCCTATCTTAAAACCCATTTCTATTTCTTGTGCTATTTTCATACATGTAGTTCTTTTTATATCTGAAATGTACAGTGCGGAGATGAATGAGAAGAAGATGTGAAATAAAGTTTTGTTTTTCTTTTTTTTTCCCTTTTCTGTACATCATTGCAATTTTAACTTGCACTTTATAAGTGACTTAGTTAAATGTATTTACAAAAAAAAATTAAAGGTATTTTGTAAGTAGGAGCAAATTGCTGCTTAGCATATTCTTTTCAGCATGTGCGGGGAATGCAAGTGGGCCCAGAAAAGTATTTGGGCATTTGGGCCATACCTAAAAAAAAGGAATTTATGTTCAACAGAACACTATTCTTTCCTTTCTGCCAATCCATTCTTTCAAAAGGTGGCTGGAGTATCACTTCAGCAGTTACTTTACAGACGTCTGCAGGTTTGCATCCAAAATTGCTTTGTAGTTCATGAACTCATCAGTGAACACAAGCTCATCACCAACACCATTGTAAGAAAACCAGACGTGTCCACCTCTTTACTTGACACCTGTTTACAGCACAGTCTGGTTGGAATTCTTGTCCAGGATTTCTCCACACAAAGAGACCATCAGTCTGATGTTGTGCTAAAAGTGTTCTTCCCTAAAACAAATCAAAGTCTAAGTAACATAAAGTTGGTGAACATGTCCAGATACCTTTTGGGGCCACTGTATGTATTTGTTAAGACCTTGTATGAATTATGCATTTCAATATATTTCTCCATCACACAGAATGAACCCTTCAAAACTGGATTATCACAAAAGCTGTGGCTCAAAGTCCAGCAGAATACCATTTCTAAAGTCTTAATGCTGATTCTTTAGTTTAGCTAAAGCAACCCAGCTTGTGGCCTAGCATGCAAACACATAAGCACATGCAGCAGAGGATGTTCCATACTCCAGCCTCCCAGAGCCAGTGAGGATTAAGAGCTTCTGCTCCAGGACACAAAGGCGGTCAGAGTCGGATGACCTTTTCATGCACCATCATCAGATAATGTGACCTTAGTGTTGGCCTACATGTCACTTCCTTCTCTTTCTGATAAATGATAAAAGATCAGATTGTTGTTCCTGCTGGAGCACTCAGCGCAAATGAAACCTCTGTGAAACATTTCTCCAGTGTTTAGCTCACAAGAGACCATGGCAAGTGAGCCGAACAGTGGAAAACTAAAAGTAGGTTAATGCCATCAGTGCTGGGTGAGCATAAACAAAGGCCTAATGCTTTCCAAAAAATGTTCAGCAAATAAAACCAACCGGAAAAACAGAAAGTCCCTTCAGAAGACGGAACACTGTCTGGATTTCAGCCTCTAGTCACAGGGAACATGCAGAGGATGAATCTACGATGCAGGCCAAAATGGGAAATAATGATGCGAGTGACATTTCCTCTAAATGACTCCTGGCCTTGGTTTAATGATATGACATTTGCCTTAATAAGAGAAATGCCTGAAGAGCAGTGGCTTAGTCCTCTGAAATGAAATTCTTCCAAACCTCAGCATTGCTTTTTATCGGCTCCCAGATGTGCAAACAGTGCACTGAGCAAATCAGCTAATTGTGTATATATCCATTTATATTGTGGAGCATGTGTTTTGTTAAAGCTGTTAAAGCTGTTAAAGCTGATGTGGTGCTCAGTGCTGAGAGTGACTGTCTTTCTGAGGAGGGCCGCTTTGAAACTCCTGCATCTCTCCACCACAAAACTGTTGGAGCAGTTGCCATGGGAACCTTGTTCATTCAGCACATAATGAAGTGAACCCTAAGATGAGAGATGACTGATTTGGAGCTGGAGAATCTGACCTACTTTTTAAAGGCATTTAACTCCTTATCTAACTTATTTATCGCCTGTTTAAACAGTGGTGGTCAGCCCTCAATGACCCCGACAGCTGCCCATCTGAACATTCAGTGCTATTTGTGTGCAGCAACTGTTTATATTTAGATCCTACACGTATCATTATGCTGAAGCTCTGTCAGGAGTTGTCATGATAAAAGGTTAACATCTGCATATCAAGCCAGTTTGTTGAATGCTCGTTGCAGAGAAACAGTGCTGGATCAGTTCTCTGCTGATGGCAAACACAACCAGGTGCTTGTTTTTGAATCCACATAAAGAGCAGTGAGTACTAAAAGGAAACAACACTTGTCTTTTTCTCTCATGCATTTGTTACATGACTAGAAATTTTAATTAGAAAATTTGAATTAGCTTGATTCAAATATGTATATGGAAAAAATACATTGCATCAAGAAATATCTTGGCAAAAATAAGTAAGATGAATGACGGAAATGGTGTGGATGTAATATATTTAGTTCATGTGTAACCACTTGAATCATGCAAATTTAAAGGGACTGTATCAGAATGCCTTAACAAGTCAAATATCTCCATTTTAGTAAAAATAGATTTAAGACTCAAGGGCTTATTGTCATATGCACAGAAAAACAGATATAAATAAATAAAAGTAGTATTACTAGTCCTAGTAGTAGTACCACATATACAGTACTACTACTGAAACACATGAAACACAAATTGAACTCAAACTTAAAAAAGGGGGAAAGGGAAAACACAACTATGATGAAAGAGAATGCAGAATGTTCCAGAATATCATAATCCTCTATAACTCATGTTTGATTTAATGTACAGTGTGCAATGTAGCACAAAGTTGACAGGTAATAGATACTATGCCCCCAAAATGAGAATATGTAAACAAAGCTCTATATGTGAAAATATTAATCAATAATAAATATTAAATAAATAAGGATACAGTAGATTTTATAGTTTGTCATCACTGTCAAAAACCAAACAAAAAAACTTAACAGTTACTTGGCAAAAAAAGTCCTAAGGAAGTTTCAATGCATTATCATATAAGGACATCTATATTTTAAGGACCTTTATTTTTCCTCTATATATCAAACTTGATCACTAAAATGAAGTAAAAATCATTTGACCAGTGTGTTTGCCTATGACTATAACTTTATATAGTCATTTTATTCCAGGTGATTCTGTAGTCGTTCTTTTTGTTCTTTTCATCCTGAACAATAAAACTGAAGAGGAGTGAATGTATGTGTTTCATTTTTTTACTATGATGCTTTGAAACAGCATTACCAAGGCTGTACTCAGACTGCGCATAATGAATTCAGTCTGCCACAATGTACTAATCCACTGACCCCTCTTTGACTGTTCCACTGGGATTTACTTTCTTTGCAAGCTCTTTGTTTAACATTGCTCTTTACTCTTTAACAGTCACATTTTGGATGCTTTTAGCATGATTTTAGCATGAAAAGGCTACTAAGGCTAGCGGCAGCTTATACACTAATATACCCCCACTGACATTATAAAAACCTTGTATCTCCCAAGTGGTAACTTGACAGGAGAAGAAGGAAATATACAGTATAAACTTTGAAGTTAATGGTATATGATTTCATAAAAATGACAAAACAGATACATGTCAAAATATGTAGCCATGTGACAATATGAACATTCCTGAATATGACAGTAAACTGAGGTAATACAAAAAAATGTAATAGTCTCTTCACTCTTACAGTTAAGATAAACTAAAAAAGTAAATAAACTAACTAAACAAGATTTAAATATAGGTATATAGACTAAAACTGCTATTATAATTATTATTACTTGCTTAATGGCATTGTGCCATTCAACTCCACACAGTGGAATCTGTCAGGCCAACAGGGTGAATGCAGCCATTATATTTTCACTCTCAGATATCATTTAAATTGTTACATTTAAATTGAATTATTTGCATATTTATAAAACCCCATTTGTACATTTATGAAGGACAAACCTTATATAATCATTTTAAGTGTGTGCATGAAACAGAAATAAAGAGAAGGCTTGGTGCTGATTTTAAAAGTAATCTCACTACTGAAAAAAGCAAGCTGGTGTCTATACCTACATTAGACCAAAAAATATAGGACGTTTTATAATTTAGTTTGAAATTAAACAGAATATTTATACTGTTGCTTCAATCAGAAACACATACTAATGTTTTTGCAATATAATCACCATGAAATGCGACTTGGAACCGCACAAATTATTGGGGTTTGTTTTCATGTCACGCATGAATTGCACTGAATTGGCTACTGGTTCACTTCTTTTTTAATATCACATGAAGGCTGCTAGCTATGGATTGACCCATCAAGACGACTCTCACCTCTCCAGTGATTTTAACCCAGACCTGACAACACATCGCAGACCAGAAAGAGCTGCAATGCTGCAACCTGTCACCCTAAATCTGTAATCCTTCTGGAGACCTGCCTCACTGTAGAGTTTAGTCTCAAGTTCCCAGCTCTAAACTACCACATCTGACAGGCCTGATCAGTGTCTTCAGAAGAACGTGATCTGAGCTCTGCCTGTGGACTGAATCTGAGGTTTTGCAGAGTACCGATCTGCCGAAGGAGTCCTGAATCCTGCCTTATGCTGGTTTTGCGAATTGCTGACTACCACTGCATGAAGAAGTCAGTTGTTTCAGATGTATATCCAAGTTATGTTTGTATGGCACATCATACAAGATGGAGAGTGTTCAAAAAGATCTGTATTAATTAGTATAAAGGCAGTAGTACAAAGTTTCCGAGTGAGAATTTTGTGTCAATTCCATTCCATTTACAAATCAGAGATGTTATTTTCCTGAGTACATAGACACATAGCATTACTAATTGTGACCCTTCATAAATGAAAAATAGGGATATTACATCATTCTTATTGGTCCCAGTGTCTGGGGTGATACAGACAAACGCAGAAGTTTGGATGCAACAAGTCAAATGATGTTTAGTTAGGTGTTAGTTGCCATGCACAAGCGCACTTCAGCCGTTACTGTTGATGGACTCAAACCAGCAACCCTCTGGTTATCAGGCTGGTTCACTAACCTCCAGTCCACGACTGCCCCCTCTAATGCTTTAGTAAACATCTATTGCTGTATTTTATGAAGCAAATTTAAAGCTGTCTCACCTGAGAATCATTTAGGTATTAAAATTACCCAACTATAAGTCTATAAGACAAATATGAGCTTATCAGTAGAGGAGGTGGAAACACTGTGTAGAATATGGATGTTTTACACCCAGGAGTTAGCTGAGGTAGCCATGCTTAAAAGATATGCACAGACACACAAGCCACCCATTTATCTCACACCAGGCCAATTCCAGGCTTTGAGGCCTCAGCATTGCTTAGTTTAGTATCTACCCTGTAACATGCCTGATTGTACTCATCAGCTAATTAGCAAACCCTTGATTAGCTCAGTCAGGTGTGGACAAGATGGGAAATTATTGCACAGTGGTAAGGCCAGCCAAGGATTGGATCTGCCCACACCTGCTACTCTCCAAGAAATAAAAATGCAAAAAAGGGTTATTTGGAGTGATACCACAGAAGGAACACATTTCGTTCCCTAAATGAATGTTGCTTTAAATTTGCCTTTGTTTCAATCTTATGTCCAATGTACATTGACAGCAGGCAATCATTCAGATGCTTTTCCTTGTATTTAGTAAAAGAACAGACAGTCTTTGACTCAAAACAAGCTGCACGCTGGTTTCTATTATAAACACGTTTCAAATTATTTACAAGTTTTCTGTTCTTTAGAGGGAACAGCTCCGAAATCATTGCTTACAAACAACAGTATGCAGATGTAACAGACAGAGATTAGCTTGAAAAATGGTGGAGTATGAACTATGGACTATAAATACTTTCTCTGTATGATTCTCACTATGCTTCTGGGGAAGCTATCTCTACCTCCACTAGAAATGGACAGGTGTTATTGGCATCTATACACTAATGGCATTTTTCCACTAGGCAGTGAGGTATGGTATAGTTATAAATCTGTGATCACACATTTTGTTGTCATTTCTGTGCCAAGTGAACCATATTGTAGGCAAGTACCCAGGGTGCCGGGGTACCAAGCATGCTGAGCTGGAACATATGGGCGAAGATAGTAATGGTGCACACCACTGTTTCAATTCACAGCGTATCCCACTCTGTGTTCTGCAGTGAATGTTCTGTTGTGTATGATCATGTTTAGATGCTGGCTGACTTAGCTTAGCAAAATCACTGTCTGTGACTCTTCACATAAAGCCGAATGCAGTTAATCATAATGACTCCGACATTGTTGCTACTGTTTTTGTGTTTACTGTTAGCGGTATATATTAATGTGAGAAGTAATGACACCACAAGCTACATGAGTCCTCCACTTACTTCACAGTTCTGTTTCGCAGTGGGAAAAGGACACAGGTACTTGATCAGGGTACTGAACGTTCTAGGTTCAGATTTGTAACCAGTGTGTTAACTTTTGATAAGGGTGTTTCATGCTAGTAGTTCCCAGTCGCAGTTTGGGTGGTCCTATGGTTTGCACATTTTCGTACTTTCCTGAATCTACACACCTGACCCAGCCAACAAGGCACTTGTTAATTAGTTAGTAAACCGATTCGGGTGTGATGAAATGAAACACAAAAATGTGCATAGTGAGATCAGGAACCCCGTTCTAGCATGTTGTCATTTTATATTGATAACACATCTATCATCTAGCTATCATACCATCATTCTACATCTCTGCTATTTAACATCATCTGAGTGCTCATTTCATTCTGTCATGTTACTTAGCTCTCTAAACAGCAGAACATAAGGCTACACAGTAATCAAATAAACAGAACTACATATAGCATTGCTTATATTTACATGTGCAATAAGAGATGCCAATCCAAAACTCTTTTTGTCAAATTCAGAGTCTGAATATTTCCTCATAGTCTGCTACGTGTAGAAAAAAAGTGCAGTGAAACAATACAGTCTTCATACACAGCCCTGACTCAAACAAAGTGCTTTGGGTCGTGTCATACAACACTCTTCCAGTTAATCAGTAACAAGGGCTGTTTGTGCTCTGGTAAAAGGCAGGAAGAAGGGAGTATCTATGTGCTGAACCCCATCACTCTTGAGAAGCAGAGATGGCTAAGAAACAACCAAAGAGCAGAAGATCTGAAGAACAAAGTTCAAGAGAGAAGTTCTTAGATCAGGCAAGAGCCACATTTATATCAGTGAGGTCTTTCAATGTTGGAGAGGCCTCAGAGAGTTGATGAGGCTGAGGTTTCCATCAGCTTCTTGTTTGAGTTTTCCTGTTCCAAATTAAATGCTGCTGCAGTTACATACTGCCACCTCAGGAACCTGAATGTAACAGCTGTTCCATTGAAGGTGCAGTGGTAAAGTTTTAAACAAGAAGCTGGACAGGTAGACTGAGATGCCTGAATATAACTGCTGCAGCATTTGAGGCGTAAGAGGAAAATTTGAACAATAAGCTGTGGCATCTGAATTTTCCACCACTAATGGGAGAATTCGAACAAGGAGTAAAAGGTGCCAGAATGTAATTGCTGTATTATATAAGATGGAACAGGAAAACTTAAAACAAAACGCTGACTTTAGCTTCATTGAGAGTTGAAAGGCATAAAAAGGGATGAGGAGCTTGCTCTGTGAAGGGTTTTATGTCCACAAGGCCTTGTCAATGAGAATCCATGAATTTGGGGGTGTAGCATCTGAAGGAGCACTGAAGGGATGGGTGTATTTGTTTTGCTGTTGAGTTCAAACATCAACCATCATTCTCTAGAATTGCTAACTGTGCCTTTAAGGCTGTCTTTCGCCAGTTGTCTTTCCCCTGCAATCAACACAAAATATCTTTAAAGGTTTTATCAACTGATGCTGGACAGTGTGGTCATAACCAAAGGTTCAGTTTGCCTAAGCTTCATTCTCATTGCAAAGTGAGCCAAAGTTTAAAGTGAATGATATATCTTCAAATATGACAGTAAGATAGAATCTACAAAATCGCTTCAGGTCATGTCACACGTCATAAATTTGTGTGCCTGTGCTCTTCCCCGGACTTTTCAGAATACATTTATCAGTTAATTAAGTCTCTTTCTAAATGATATTAAAGTGTTGGAGATTTCAGTGCTCACCAGTCCAGTGCATATGCAATATGTATATGGCTTCAGTGTGAAGAAGAACATTGTTAAATGGACTTTGAGTATCCCCTTAAAGGATGAATTATTAACTTTATGTGGATTCTCCCTCTTAGAAAGTTATGCTAGCCGGGCCTGATGGAACAGTGAAGTATTTAAAGTTTGCTATTGCAGTGAATTCTAGCTTTTGTTGTCGTTCGCTCGAAGATTTAACGGTAGAGCGGAAAGCCTGTCTCCAAAAACAAATTTCCATGCATATTTTAGTCTGAGATGCACTTATTATGAAACATTTATATGGCTCCCCGATCTAGGCACAGCAGGTGCCCTACACTTGAGACCAGAACCAAGCTAGTCCAGGTTTATAAAGAGCTTCTAAAACGAGAGTCCTTTCACTGCATGAAGCAGTTAACTGAAAAAAACTGGGCAGACGTGTGAATACAGCTTAGCAGATCTTAAAATTGCTTCAATATCACTAGACTAGAGGTGTCAGACTGCAGTTATTGTGGCCTTGGAGCCCTTGCAGAGCTTCAGGCCTCTGCAGAGTTCATTGTTTTAGCACAGTTGATTCGACTTACCAGCTAATTAGCCATGCTTCATTAGCTGATTAGGGTGTGCTAGTGCTGTCCTGATTTTGACACTCTTGTAGTAGCTGCATTCCAAAAGCAAGGCTGCAGTAGAGAAAGCCATGTCCTCGGTAGCACTGTTTTATAAAGGCTCCTTGTTTGTATTACATAAACAAGAGACGGACCGACTACCAAGGCCTCATTATCATGTCATCCCCATGCATTTAATTTACACCCTTGTGAAGAGACACACAACTGAAAAAGTGCACCCTGTACATTTTACCAACCATTTTAAAGTGCACAAAGTACATACTGTATTGTGTTGTAACCATTAGTACTGGCTATCCAATGAGTTCAGACAAGGTAGACAAAAGGTAAAAGCCCCTCTAACAAACTCAACTGAATGAATTTTAACATGTATGAATGTTTGGAACACAGCTTATATGATCAACTTTTAAACACAAATGCTGCAGATAGTTGCAGATGTGGTGGTTTCACCTACTAGTGTTTCCCTTATACCCTCTGTAAGAATTGTGTTTTCTGGAGTGATGGAGCACTATCAGTAACTTTGTTTGTGATACAGAGCTAATCATTTAACATCAGTACCTCGTCGCTAATGCATTGCTAATTCATTGGGCTTGAATGCAATCAAACCCTCACAGCAATGTTCTAGTGTGACGCTTTCCTGAAAGAGTACAGGCTGTTATTGCAGGGGAAACAAACCTGCAAACCTCACCCTGGACTTTGACCACCTTATCTTCCTGCCAAGTCTAGTTCCATCCACAGTCTCCCAAACATTCTCCAGCCTGTGAACCTATTCTGAAGTCTGGGATTGCCTGGGGCAAATCCAGAAGTAATAGGTAAGAGAGGGGAATATGGTGTTAGATACAGGTTGGGCCTAAACTCTCCAGGAAGAGGGTTGGTGATGAGTAAGACATGGGGGAAGGCCACGATTCTGCTCCGAGGAGTGTTCTTTTATTGACACACCAGCAGAAAGGCACATATAGACACACAAACGCACAGAAGATGTCATCACAAACTTCACCCAACCCCCATTACACATAAAACTTACACAGCTAAACCTACAAAATAACCTTTCCCAAGCTTTTAGAGGCCAGCCAGTAGCTGGTCACTAGAGTATTTTAGTATATTTGTATAAAGCTCTATAATCCAAATAGTACATTCTGTCAACTAATTGCTGAGATTGAGCACAACACTGCTTTAGACTTTAGAGTTTGCAATTCAGTCTGATAATAATCAGACTGTAAGAGAACACATTTTGAAAGTAACCTCCCCAACCCTGCTGACAGAATTTATAGCATAGAAAAAAATGTTACCCAAAAATAGATTAAATCAGAACTACAGAGCTTCCTTTCAACCTTGAGGCATGTCGAAGGAATAGATAATGTGTTGATTTTCCTCAGGCAGGGCTGAATTCGCCTCCATTCAGCAACTGACTATATCAAAGCAAAAACATTTCATTCACAACCCTGAGCTTCCACTTTGGCAGTGTGACTTGATGTGATGCTGCTGAAACACCAGCTTCATGACATTTAAATTATGCTTTCTGGCTGTATGACAAAATAGAACTAAATGCAGGACCATCAGCCGAGAATGTGCTTTCAGCATTATACACCAAGACTTCTGCTTAACAATAAGTCCATTCTCATGCAGCAGTACTGTATGTGGTGAAATGGCAGGTTGATAAATGACCTATCCCCTCTTGATGCACAAGCATGAGGAGAAGTTGCAGGGAAATGAGAAGAAAGAGACCCAGAGGTAGCTGGGACAGAAATAGGCATAAGACACCTTGAACACTACCAACTGAGATTGTCTGAAGTTTTTTGTTTAGCGAAAAGGTCAGGTGGAGCATTTGATTGTGTGACTGTGCCCCTTTAATTGCAAACATTGTCAGTTGTGTAATTATCTAAACAGCTAATTATTCCGCCAGTTTATCACAAGCATTCAAAACAATAGCTAAATTATTTGTTCTATTATCAGTGTGTGCATCAGCAGCAACGTACTGTGGTTCATCCTGAGTATTTCTCATTATGAGTGCATCAGTGGCAGAGTGGGCGAATGACGCTTATGATGAACATGGCACAGACATCCTCCGCTTATCTAGCCAACGCTCCTCCATGCTCCTGTCCTCTGTTTCCATATGAAAGCTCTATTGAAAGTCCATCAAGGGCAGCACGCTTGAGTGTTAGGGTACAAAGTGAAAGACACCTTTCATCTAAACTTTTCTGGGCTTCATATACTTCACTGGCAGCAAAGGAAAGGTCTGGTTACTTTTACCAAGACGAAGAGACAGACTTAGGGGAAAAATTATGTTCAGATGAGAACTGTGGGCTGATGCCGATACTGATATGTGTCATATATATCTTTATATAATGAACTGTCCTTTCAGCTATTCCCACTCAACACATCTTCCACAATGATTCCACACAACAATCTTGATTGTAAACACAATGACATAGAATTAAATTTGCCAGCTATAAAGACATTACAACCACATAATACACTATTGATGGTATGAAGGATAAGAGATCATGACCTATTAATTATTCATTTATTATTTTTATAATTATTATTATTAATTATTCATTTATCTTCTAAACTGCTTATTCTTCTGGGTCACAGGTCATGCTGGAGCTTATCCCAGCGCTCAATGGGTGGAAGGCAGGAAACACCCTGGACAGGCCACCAGTCCATTGCAGGGCAACCTATTAATTCATGTGCTACTATTCTTCACAGACACAAGAGTTTAGAGTAGTAGTTTGGTGAAAAAGCTAAATGTTTTCCACTATTCCACTTTTAAATGTACTTGATTGGCCAATACATGTTTGGAGTTCAGATTTGGAGTGTCCATTTTTAGAATTGGAGGTACGACGCTAATGTTGTGAACACTACAACTCAATAGTCACCCAAATAACCCAAATCCAAAATTGAACCCAAATTTCTATACATTGTAAGAGAAAAAACAAGAGAAAAGTTGCACTGGTTCTCTAAGTTCCACCAAAGTAGCAAGCATAGGAGCATTGTTCTGCTGTATAGTAGAAGATAGTTTGTGCTGTAGCACAACAAAAGCCACTGAACATTGGTTTTCCTTTCTTCTTCTTTTATTTCTGTAGTTAATGCCACTGCAAGGTTTTGGGACTGCTTTTAGTGCATGTGTGAATGGACAGGTGAAGCTGTGAGACCTAAGTTTAAATGGTCATGTAGCTAATATAGCTGGAAATACTGCCAACATGTGTTCTAGTCACTGGTTAACATAAACTCTGTGTGCTTTGTGTCTCACATTACTAAAGCCCTCCGCTCTCTGGATTTGAGTGAAGGTTAGTCTGATTCGAGGCATACAAAACCTGTCTGTAAACAGGTTTCATTGGCCCAACCCAAAAAAAGTACTCTAATTTGTTACAAGAAAATGAACTTAATAAATGAATTTATTCAAGCCACAAAAAAGTACTCAACAAATGATTCAAAGGAAATTTTGAGTGGATTAAAAATTATTCAATTGCTAGTAACAAATTGAAGTAATTTTTTAGGTTGCAGTTTTTACAGTGGACTTTCAAAAGTGCTCAGGCTATATCCAGGCATGCATTAAGACTGTTATCATTGTGGTTTAGGACAATGTCTGACTTACTGTGACCTATATAAATGAACAAACTTCGCTCTAACAGGCAGCCATTACAGGGTTGGTATTCACAAAGCAGGACAAATCTTGGACCAGATTTCTTCATAATTATGACGGTCATTCACAAATACATCTGCAACCCTACTTCTGAAGTTGTAAATACAGACCCTGTGGTTTAAATTGGTTATTTTTATGGTTCACAGTCATACTGTGTCAAAATCACATCAGCAAGTCTCTGCCACCTAGTTTGAAGAGTTTGAAAGTAGTTTCAGATATACAATTTACAGAAGCGACAAGAGTGACTACTGAGTTCTAGTGTTTGTTAGCAATGTTAGCTTCGCTGGTCCAGTTCTAAACTAAAGAAGCTAAATTTGGGTTCCAAACATGGCTCAGCCAAGCGAATATGTCTGTGGAAAGTGGAAAACTTTAGCTGAAGCATTTCTTTAGAGCTAATGCTCGCTAAATTAACTTAACTGACAAATGGAGGCTGGCTAAATTGATGTAAGTTGATTTTTGTTACAAATTGTACATTTGACTTTGCTTTCCAGTTTGTCTAAAGTAAAATACACCTGGATTAGTGATGGATGTTTGGGAAGGACACATTTTGTGTGGGGGCAGGCAAATTGGCTAGCTTGTTTACTAGATATATCAGGTTTCTTGTCTAATTTATGATGTTTAGCTAATTGAGTATTTAATTAAATTAGAGACACAACGTTTTGTGCAGCAATGTAGATTTTAAATTGACAGTAACAAGAACAGCATGTTTAATTGCAAGAGATAAAGAGAGGCTGAAAAAAATGTTAAGGAATAAAAACCTAATGACTCTTTTAGGTAGTTAAACCTACACTCTACATATCACAAACAAGTGGAAATAAACTGCAAATAAAAGAAATATGTGTTAGTTTCAAGCGTGTTAAGTTAAAGCTGTGGCAATTCTTTTTTAGCAATTGCTTATTCAACACTGAGCGTCAATATGCGCTTCTAGTTGACTCCTCAGCTAGCCTTGACATATAGTAGAATAGACAGACCCTCTATGACATTAATCTAACACCACGCTCCACTACTGAACCTTTGTTTGACAAGGACACAAATGACACATCACAACAAACATCTACAAAATTTACTGCATCAATTTACCTGCCTTACCAGGTAATGTCAGGAAGAAGACAACACAGTTTTTTCATTATTCCAACCCACAAAAAAACATGACAGCACCTCAAGTTCTACATTTGGTGGAGTACCTCTGTGCCTTTGCCCAAAATTACATAACCATGCCTTATGTTGTTACTGAAAGTGTATATCTGCTCTCCTTTGTTTAGGCTAGTCTAGACTATATAATGTTACCAAGGCAACAGCCAAGATGTTGGAGAGAATTGGTCAAACAGAACAAAGTCACTTCAAGTTGAATTGGCACAATATCCTACACAGAGAATAGGATACTTTCACTGTCTAATATCCTCAATCTGTTTAATTGGTTCATGGCTGTGTAGCAAGCTGTTCTGAAGAAACGTCCTTATGATATTAATAACCGAAATCTTAGTTCTGCGCTTATTTCCATTTATTGCTGGGGGAGATAATAGATTTTATTTCTGATTAGCATCAGGCTTTCTTATCTGAGATATAATATGGATGTTCATTATACATACAACTGTTAAAGAGCCGGAATGAGGAAAAAGAGACGTAATATTATATAACAAATGAACCTAAACTAGTCTCCTTCCCAACTGAATAGGAATGCCACTTCAAGGCATACTTTGTAAGTGTGACAGAATGTGGCGCTGCTGTAACGTCAGCTTCATGAAATTTAAATGGGGCTATGTAGCAGTATGATAGACTGGCACTATTGCTAACAGCGGAGCCATTAGGAAAGAAACTATTTGCTGTCAACACTACATGTACACCAAGACTCCTCATATTCCTTCCTGATTAAAATTTAGTTCATTTTCCTGCAGCAGTAATGTGTCTGTGTGTGGTAATGGCAGATGTGGCAAAGGCAAATGACAGTATGCAGCTCATCTTATGAAAACGAGAAAGAGGCCTAAACGTTACTGGGACAAATTAAATAACACACTTTCAAACTGTCAAGTTTAACTGAGATTCTTTTTAGAAGCATTTGTTAAGTGAAGTGATCATTTGGACCGTTTGATTTTGCAGCGATAATGTCTCTGCAGAAAGTGACCTCTTTACAGACTATGGGCTGGAGTTTTCCTATCATACTCCTTCATTAGGACTATATACTTTCTTGTTTTAATTTATTGTCAAGGGATCAATGCAGACAGACTTTTCTGCACACTCAACTACCTCACGTCACCATGCACGTTTAAGGTGGTAATAACTTACCGCTGCTGCACAAGGATGTCGCTGCACAAGGATGATGGGGCTATAAATACCTACTTGATGTGTGACGGGAATCACAGATTAATAAGAGGTGGTACAGTGCAGTGAATGTCTCCTTCAATGTGTGGAAAATGGGTCGTAAAGCAGATGCTAATGATTGGCTAAAAGGAGTGATGCATTTGGGCGTGCCAAAGGCCATAGTGTAAAGGAAGCAGATGAATTTGCAGGTGTATGGAAGCGTACAGTCATACGGGTCTACCAGCAGTGGCTAAAATCCCAGTCTACAGAAAATTCTTCTCAAAATTGTGCCAGGAATGGCATCCACCAAATCTGGCCCAATTGCGCAGTTCTTTAATGCAAGAGTGGCTGAACATTGAGGTTGCCTACATCCAGAAAAAAAAAATTTGTCCAGTGCATGCCATGTCTGGTGAGCTTATTTTGCACCAGTGTCCCAGGCTCAGACACATAATTAAAAAATTCAGTTGGTTCCAAACAGAACCAGTAATTTAATGTACACTTTTGTGTGTTCCAACCCCAACACAAGCTTCCTTAGCCTAAGTAGAACAAAAAAAAACAGTTAATTTAATCCATTTAAAACCAGATTGCAAGAAGATTTAATAGACGAAAGCTATTATGCAAGACAAGTTAATTTCTATAGAAAATGTCTTATTCAAAAGCAATTTGATGTGCTTGACATGCAAGGTATTAATCAACTCATGGAAAAATAACAGTATGAGCATTTAACCTCCAAAGGAGCTAATTAACCTAGAGTAACAGTCATACTTAAGTAATCTCCAGCAACGTGAGATCATGTAGAGTTACTGCTTTTCACTGGAAGAATGGCCAGCTATAGCAAGATTATACTTTGAGGTAAGTCCTTACAGTGTTAACATTAAACCAATGCAGTTGTACTTGTGATTTTTGGAACACCTTAAGAGAGGAAAGCTTTTCTTCAAAGTAAAAATAAAACCTCTAAAATATGAATCCATCATTCAGACAATAGTGTTAGCATCTAACCTCTAAGAGAGTTAATTAAACCTAGGATAAGCAGCATTCTTCTCAAAAATGTATGGACTGTTGGATTACAATTTTAATGAAAACAGAGAAACTTATGAAAAGATACAAAATATATAAAATCAAGGGCAAAGTCTAGACAGAAGATGTTAAACTGTCAAACGCACTGGAGAAAAGAAGTGTATTTAGTCTGCACCTAAACATGCCTAATTTGGGGGCACATCTGCTATCTTCTGGCAGTTGGTTTGAACTTGGGGCAGCATAACAGATAAATGCTGATTCAGCATGCTTCGTTCTTATTCTAAGATCTAGTGGCTGACCAGTCCCTCATGATGTGAAAGACCAGGTTTGTATTTATCCAGTAGATCAGAAATGTGTTTTGGTCCTATAAGCCATTCAGTGATTTATAAACAATAACAACACATGAATTCAGTAACTAACTGGCAGCTTGACTGACTACTAAAAGGTGGAGTTGAGTTCCACAGTTAGCCTAATAGCCTAATAACTGAAAGAGAGAAGGTATTTAGGGGAGGGTTTGCAGTTTCTGCAGACAAACAAACATCACACAAGACGACCCAGCAATTGTGTTTGCACTGATAAGAACATTTACACACAGGCTGTTTTACTGTATATGAATTGGTACATTTCTCTGACATATAGCTGAAATGTTGAGCGACATATGAAATGGTGGTAGTTATAATCAAATTAAGTCCAAATGTAATATTATTATTTTAATATTACTGTTTGTCAATAGAGTTAGCAAATGCCCCTGCTGAAAAACATATAGACGCGCTAGATGGCTAAATGGTGTGAGACTATAAGAAAAGCAACACTGAACAGTCAGAAATATTGTCCACCTGTCCACCAAGTCATGTTTACTAAATTAATCTATTGCCGGAACACAAAAACACCACATACATGCTGTATAAATCGTATTAAATGGAAATCACACTGAATGAGATCACACAATATGTCAGTATTCAAAAACAGGTAAAATATAAATTAAATTATAAATTAAAGATGGAAGACTACATGGAACGAAAAAAACATTCTCTATGTTGAAAATTCTGTCTTTAAATGTTGTTGAGCTTTTAAAGGTAATGCTCTTTTTTGTAATAATAATAATGATAATAATAAGGAGATGTTTTCAATAAAGAATACAGGAGAAAAAAACTCTGCAAACTGGGCACTCTCTACATTTAAACATCTTTATTGTATTGATGTATAAATGCCCATGCCTAGCGGCTTGTGTCTTCTTCGCGGCATGCCAATACAATAAACAACTTCAGTTTAAGGAGTGCCTTGGTTTGGAGAGTTATTCTCTCATTTTCCTTATGCCATTCTATTAGTATGGTTACACAGGTTATGTTGTGAGAACAGTAGGCTGCAGTTGATGTGTCTGTGACCAACAAATGCAGATAAGCTGCAACTGCCACTTTGTTCGTACATATTGTACATAAAAATTACAATGAATAACATCAATGATAGCAGTCATTTAACATCACACCTCATTTTCCTGCTCATATATCTTTGTTTTTAGAATCTAGTAACTGTTTTAAGGCAATACATTTTTTTCTACACTACTCCTCACATGTATAAAAGACCAGACATGTGAGATACCAAGATATAACAGTCTTACTGGAGAATAAATAGATTACGTGCCTGGTATGTCAATGTATCGTTTCAGTCTATATAATTTCTTCTGATAAGCTGTGGCATTTTGCCCGAAGCGTTTGATTCAGAGGGCTTACTAAAATATTCAAGCTCTTCATAATAAATTCAACACCCACGACCCACAATATTGTATTGTTTCTTTGTGTACTTGATATCCTGATAAGAAATCCAATTAGGCTGAGGCAGTACCAGTCTCATTTCTCTCCACTGCAATTACCCAATACATGTTCATAAATGATAAGCCTTTGTGATTGAAATATGTTTTAGTCATGGCTATGCAAATAACTTGTTACCGCGTTGCAGCCAAGAAAGCAAGAGCCTTTCCTGTCAGCTCTGATCAAAAGAGGCAACAGAGCAGTACTTGCCCTCTAAACCTTTATTCTTCTGTCAAAGTGTGAGTATCCTGAGATTGTCGAGGGCAAACTTGATGTCATGCTTTTGACTGGTAGACAGTGACTGTAGTCATAGTATGTAGGCAGTGAGGTGGCAGTGTTTCACTAAAGGAAGTGGTGCCATTATTAAATATTCTAATACAGTGGCCCAGTCTGGTGAACCTTTCTGTCCTAACCTATCCACATAGTCTGATTGATGCAAAGCACCATTCTTCTATAGTACTCATTGTTGCCTGTTATCATTCACAACCTAGATAGTGTTGTTACTCTGACCAAGTGAATGTTTCTTATATTAGCAAACAGTTGTAGCTTGTTACTTATTTTTCAAAAATGTATTTTCTTGTGGGGAATCGTCAGTATGCTTAACATGAGTGAGTATAAATTACATTTATACATTGATACTCCTCATTTATAAATACAACAACAGAGTAATATATATCTTCAGAGAAGAGCGCAAAACCTGTAGACTGAAACCCATCACAACCAGTATGCTGAAAAACACAAGCAAAATGTTAAATGAAGTGCTAGATATATGAACCATTCTACCAAATTAGCTGTAGTCCCACAGTATGAAAACAAAACAAAACATATATACATACAGGGTATATAACATATGGGATACTTGCTATTGGGTATGAACTTGGTCCACTTTAATTTTTTATTGTTCAATAAGTGCCCTGAAATGAATTTTAAATTGGTACCTCAGCTGCTGTAACATTAGCTGTGTTTGCTAACCTCCTAAAGCTCATCCAATAGTTTTAAAGTGATGTGTTAATTTTTACAGTGGCTTGATTTGCAGAGGATGTTTTCTCCATCGTCCTGAACCAGCATTTTTCTGCAGTGCTGATTGGCTAAAGTGGCATGCAGTCTGATTAAGAGATCAGAATCTCACCTCTCGGCAGCACAGAGATGCTAACAACAACTTCTAGAATCTGAATTTAGAAGTTATAAACGTTGACCATTTGTGCTTGCACACAGAGGAATCTGAGCTCTTCTAAATACGATTTATAAACTGTCATTCTTTTTTTCAGTGTTAATCATAAAAAATACATGAATTAAAAAAGGACATCTTAAATTGAACAATATTATTTTTCTTATTTTTGCTTTGGGGTAACAGATAGGGCAGTGCCCGAGCAAAAGAATATGCACCAGGAGATCAGATTATAACCATAACCAATGATGCCAGGGCACTGAAAAGCAATGCTGAATGTCATCTTAAAAAACTGACGATTTTCAAACGATCTGTGGTGAACAGTCTAATTGCTGGTACACTGGAGTGCATGAATCACCCATTTAGGAGAGATAGGGGCCTCTTGTTTGGTACTTGGACTCACTACAGTTGAACTGAGACTTGTGCTGTGCTGAAGGTTGACATCATATGAAAAATACTAGTGAAAAAGCTACTGATGCTCATTACTGATTGAGGACATATAAGGATTTCCTGAAGATCATATAATTCACTTTAAATATACAGCTCTGGAAATATATAAGAGACCACTCCAGGTTCTTCTTAAATCAGCATCTCCACATGTACAGCAGGTTCTTACTGAGGAACAGAAGGTTCGGTTCTAGCTTTTTCTGGCAGATACAGTGAGCGTCTGGTTGATAAGGACAAGGTCATGCAGCAAACACACAGGACAACACAGCTACAGACTGGCAGAGGGTGAAAACCACTCTCTACTGACCGTGATGAGTGGCAGCTCACTTAACCACCGTAAGATGACCTCAAGTGACCTACAGAAAGGCTGGCGAGCGGTGGGTGGGGTGAAATGCACAACGAGCATGGTTCACAAAACAGGATTCTGGAGGCATCATTAGTCATTTTCTAAATGAACAGATCTAAAATACAATATTTTATCTGGAATTTGGGAGACATGTTTCCAGTAATGTATAGAATAAAACAGAACTGCTCATTTTGGTCAAACACAAACCCAGAAACTGTAAAACTAGAGAAACTGATCATTTTGAGGTGGTCTCTTAAATTTTTCCAGAGATGTATGTGGTATATCAGGATATGTACTGTTTCAGACTCTCATCAGTTGGAGCTGTTAAGTGTAAGCCTGTAGAGTCTTACATCTGTTTAGTTGGGCGTGTCTAAACCTTTGACTGGTACTGTATTTTATAGGAACAGGAACAAATGAACATGGATCGTCACTGTGCTATGCTCACATGCTAAAGCGTTACCTAACACCATTACCATTACATCCACCAGGTCACCATCAAGTACTCTG
>CM067476.1:25699044-25756812 GCA_034552555.1 Semaprochilodus insignis | reverse complement strand
CAATATTTGATCTGGAATTTGGGAGACATGTTTCCAGTAATGTATAGAATAAAACAGAACTGCTCATTTTGGTCAAACACAAACCCAGAAACTGTAAAACTAGAGAAACTGATCATTTTGAGGTGGTCTCTTAAATTTTTCCAGAGATGTATATATATATATATATATATATATCAAATATAAAATATATAAATATAATAGTGGTAATAGTGAACATAAAAGTGGCATCAGTTACGTTTTTATTGTCAAACTGAAAGCTTCCTTAGGAAACAAGTAATTCTGCTATGCTACCTCATCAAAGAACCCTTTTGGGGCACCAAATAGTTACTCAAATGCAGATGGACAAACAAATGGACAAATGGACAAATGGACAAATAGACAGATGAAGCAATGTGTGAATGAAAGAACAGTTGAAAAAAAAATGTCAGTGTATGGATAAAGGAATGAACAAGCGTCAGGTCACTACTGATAGGTGGTCTTGATTCCTGGTATTTGTTTAAATTGGTTTAGCTCGATAAGTGTTGTGTGGGCGGGGCAAAGACACATCAGCTATGTGATTGGTTTGGAAATGCTTACAAAAGTGTTACCCAAGATTAGGACCACCCAGTTTACATGGAGAAGAGAGAAGTAAAGGTGAAATACAGCATACATTTATTAGGTTTTAAGAAGGTATAAGAAGGTAAGAGGCTGTAAGATGCAATGTGACTTCTTCCAAACTGTAAAAATTAACCATGAATCACATGATATTTTTGATATTGAACTAACAAACAACTTTTTACTGTGTGGATTTCTGTGTCTATTGACTTGTAGTATCGGTTAGCAACATTACTATTGTATTCTTCAGTGTTGAACTAAAAAAACTAAATCTGGATTCCCATGTCTTGCCGGATTGACCACATCTGCGGTAAGTGAGAAACTGTGTAAATTAAAATTTGGCTTATTTGGCTGCATTTCTTAAGTGCACATATGATTAGTTTAAATGAAGCATGTTTTAGAAACTTGTTTTCCTAGAGTGAAAACATGTGATTGTATTACTCAGACTTGTCCATTAATTCTACAGCTGTTGGTGATGATAAGCAAGATGTATTGTTTACTTTACTGGAAGTATCCACAGAACATTTTATTCAAGCATGTACGCAGACGAGCACCCAAACAAAGATTTCTTTGCATTCTTTTTCCGTTCTTTAACACGTAGAAATGACTTCTTATAGGATTTTTTAAACAATATTTTTAATTTTAAAAAGCAAACTGAATGACTGAATGCAATCATATCATAAAGCATCAGAGACAAAATCTAAAAGAGTACTTTTGCGCACACTAAGTGCATGCACATTCATTTACATCTTCCTGTACTGTTATATGCTAAGTTACCCAGCAGACTGTGACCTCTAACATTAATTTACATAAATGACTCAATTGCATTCTATAATAGAGGTTATAGTACCCCTGCTAATTCAACAGGAAGCTATAATAATTTAATAAACTGCACATATCACTGTCACCATGTGTAAATTCCACTCATTTTTTGCAGACATGCTAATCCTGTTGGATTGCAAGAGGAACTGCATCATAATGTACTTGTGTCTGAACCAGGTAAAAGAAATCATCAAATGTCTTTTTGAGGTGCATTTAATTGTAGTGGTTTATTTTCTGTTTGTTTTACTTATTCGTTTTTCTGTTTCATTTCAGTACAGCAATTTTAGCATTAGCATTTTGGAGATACATGTTTTTCTTTTGACAGTGACAATATACTGTATCTTTATAAGGTACTTTATTAGCAACATTGTACTAATATACCTTGTTGTTGCACTTATACTTTTACTTGTGTATGTTGAAATACTTTGTTTTGCACTTATACTCACCATGACCTTTCTTCTCTCTAGGTATGAGCACTGGGTAAGGTTCCCAGGTAGTGCACTTATGCTGTATATATCTGTGTATTATTCTCTCTAGGTAGCAGCACTGATCCTTGTTCGGGCAGTGTCTGAGCTCAGGGTGAGTTTTAGACTCCTAACGTACTTATACTAGCTGGGAAACATGATCCGACAGAACGCTAAGCACGGTTGTAAGTCGCTCTGGATAAGAGCGTCTGCTAAATGCCATAAATGTAAATGTAAATGTAATACTGGCCGTGGCTCCCCTTTGCTCTTACAACAGCCTCAATTCCTCAAGACATGGATTCCACAAGATACAGGAACATGAGTACATTATGTTATTCATTTCTTTCAGATTTTTCAGTGCTCTTTAATGCTGCTAATCTCTCATTCTAACATATCCCAAAGGTGTTCTATTGGACTCATATCTGGTGACCTGGAACCAGACCACTTAAGAACACACTGCCATGAAACCAGTTAGACTCTTTCTTCCTGACATGATGCATTATCATGCTGGAAGTAGCCATTAGAAGTTGAGTAGCTAAGAAAGGATGCACAATGCTAGCAACAATACTCAAATAGGATGTGGCAATCAGGCAATGATTAATTGGTATTAAGGAGCTCAAAGAATACATTCCTCATGTTATTACATCACATTCACTTGGTTGGACTGATGATACAGCTGAGGTTGGCTCCATGGATTCATGCTGTTGGTACCAAACTCTGACCCTACCATCTGTATACCTCAGCAGAAACTGAAATTTAACCTGGCCAGGCTGTCTTTAACTTTCTAGTCTTGGTGAGCCTGTGCCCACTGCAGCATCAGCTTTCTGATCCTGGCTGACAAGAAAAGGAAAATGTGGTCCTCTGCTGTGGTAGCCCATCCACCACCTGAGATGTTTCTTTTTGCACACCACAATCTGCACACTTACAACAGAGTCATTATCATTGCCATGTCATTGCCTTTCTGTCAGCTCAAACTAGTCTGTCCATTCTGACCTGTCTCATCAACAAGGTGTTTCTATCTGCAGAACTGCTGCTCAGTGGATGCTTCTTCTTTATTGCTCCATTCTGAGTAACTCTGCTGTGTGTGAAAATCCCAGGAGGTTAGCAATTGCAGAAATACTCAAATCAGGTCCTATGGCACCGACAATTATGTCATAGCCAATATCATAGAAATCTAATTTTTTATCCTTTCTGAGGGTTAATGTGAATATTAACTGAAGCTGCTGGCCTATGTCTACATGATTATATGGACTGTACTGCTGCCATACCATTGGCTGGTTAGGTCATTACATGAATGAGTGGGTGTACAGGTGTTCCCAATAAAGTGCCTGGTGAGTGTATTTTTCAATGTAATAATGACACATAAACATTTCAAAAGTTCAGCCCTTAATGGAAAGAGGTGAGTTATAAAGAGGTACCCTGAGTTCCAAGTACTTATCCCAGTGCTTTATAAGGATGACCTGACATTAATATTTATGAGGAAATCTTCCTAAAATATATTACTAACCTGCATTAAAGCCCCCACAGCCCAGCCAGCTGCAATACTGACTGCAGCACTTTCTGAATGAAATATAGGTCCCTGGTTTAAAGATACAGGTAAAATTATTTTCTTTAGATTGATTTTTTTTTTGTCTGTATTTTCTTCAGTCTTTGGGTTCTTATTCTGCCCTTCAGTGAGAGCAGGACAACCTTAATAAAGTCCACACATCTATAAGATCTACACAACAACAAATCAAACCACTATACATGTCCCAAATGAATGAAATGCAAGCCCCACATGAAAATCATTTTATTCTGGTAGTGTTAATGGGAAGCTCCATTCATGGCTGCCTTGAACTCACAACGTACATCCTGCACAGTAAATCCAAATGTTTAGCTTCCAAACACTTTTTAAACACATCCCCGTGTTTGGCTGAGCTGTATTTGAGAACAGATTTGGAAAGGCTTGACTGCAGCATCAACTGAACATTACGTGATTATATTTGAAATTAGGCCTTCACTAATTTAGCTCCTTTTCCTTTTCACTGTAGGCATCAAAGGCAACCTCCACCTGTTTTGGAGGTCCCTCAGTTGTACTATGCAATATTTTTGTTCAATAATATATATACATATATATATATATATTTGATGAAAATAGAAGTGAACTTGTAAGTTAGTGGACAAGTGCTTTTTTAATTGTGCGAATTTATGTTAAATGGTGTTTTATTGCATCACTTGTACAATGTTTCTTCATATCAAGAAACTCTTTTATCTCAGTCATCTTTGTAGAGAGGTCTAGATTTTCACAGCACGATTTTCCCCTTTCACCCCTCATTGCTTCCTGGTAGATCAACACAGTTTTCGCAAAATTTCACACACAGTGAGTGTCCTAGTTGACCCTCTCAGGTTGAGTGTGTTGTATGTGACATCAAGGGATCTTGGGAATGCTGCATGCTAGAGCCTTAATTTTATTTTGCCTGGAAAGGTAGCATTGTTCCATCCTTGTTCCGTCAAGTCAGAAACACAACCTCATGTTGTGATCGGTCCACAAGTCAGGAGCACATCCTTTGTTTGGTCAACAAATCATGAGCACAGCTTCTGATTGGTCAACAAGTCAGAAACAGCCTCTGATCGGTTAACAGACTCAACCTAAGGCATCAGTGGACTGCTCACAGCCATGTCAACACCAGCAAGAACTCTTTTTAACACAGAGAAATGGATTAATAATCACAGAAGGCATTCAGTGTTGGAATTATCATCAGATTTGTTATACAATATTTACAAAAACAATGCTACCCTATTGAGAAAAAACTGACAGTAAGTCTTTAACATGCATCGTTCTCAAGATATTCTTTTCTTTTATGCATAATGATCTTTAATGTCCAATCAAACATTGTTGACCTGAGAGGGTTAATCTATGAGCAGTTAATTATACTGTATGAAATAAAATGATACATAAAATGATGTCCTTTCTACTGATCACTACGGGGCCAACAGAAAGAAGCTTCCCCTTCGGGTTATATGGCGTTACACAGAAACCTTCCCCAGTTTGTTCTAAAATAAACTTTTGTTGTTTGTTCACTTTTTGTACACATTAGAGTTTCTATCCAGAGTTCTTTTGAACGTTCAGACCTGTATTTGATTTGGAGAAGACAAATACACGCTTCACACAATATGATGTCATTGTACTTACCTTTTAATGAGAATGCCATGAAAGATGAAGATGGACATCTGTTCATCCAGGATTTCTTCTAAAACCAGCAGGATTACCAGGCAGTTCTTCCTCCTTTACTGCAGTAAAGCCTCTGCTAGCCTTTGCTGCACTAGCCTCTGCTGCTCTGTAAAGGCTTTACACTAGAAGTTGGAACACTGCTTTGAGGATTTGGTTGAGTCATATGATCATTAGTGAGGACAGGTACTGATTTGGATGATTAGTTCTGGATCACAAACTCTACTCAAACTCATTCCAAAATGCTTTTCTATGTGTAACTGAAAGCCTCTGTCAGCAATGAGTGCACCGTGAGGTAGCATAATTCACTGGTTAGAGGAAGTGTCTAGACACTTTGGACATATAGTGCCATGCCCACTAAATGATAAAAATGATAGTAGTAATAATTCTTCAGTCTTTTTTTATTATACAGATTCTGTTGATTTTCAGACTTGGCACAGAATAGGTCTGTTTACTGTACTGATGTTGCCAAGGCCAAATCAAACTACCTGCAGTTCCATATTCCATAATGGTGGGTTTTCCTTAAAGAGGACTTTATGAAACATGTAAGCAATTGAGAAAATATTGATGTGCTTGTTTGTAGTTCTGAAACAAAACATATTCAAATGGTTGCTGTTTATTTCCACTTGATAACATTCACTGTGGTCAAGTAGGTCGTCCAGTAAGATGTGTAATCCATCTAAACATCCTTGTTTTTCTTCGCTCTGCCTTCTGGTATGAAGAGCCATTTTAGGCTCAATTATTAGATTTTGTTTCTCCTTTCGCTTATCCGGAGCTGCGCTGACAGTCTTAGCCGGAGGTTGGATTTCTGCTTTGTACTCCCTAATAGATCTGATTTCTGCTCAGCCTGATGGGATCGGAAGATTGATTGCTTCAGTCTGGCACCACGTGGTAGGGCATCAAGATAGAGTGTGTTCCCATAGATACGTGTCCGGCTGTGTCTAAAACAGAAACAGAAGCCCAACGCACAAAAGCACACAGCAACCAAAACAACTGTCATGATGGTGCACCAAGAGTAAGAAAAAAGTCAGTGCTCACAGTATTAGATGGGATATATTAGCATATTGTCGCTGCCACATCAACTTTTTTGCTTGAAAACACCAGCTATGGATTGTGTGCACAGAATCAGCCCCAAATTAAAGTGCATTACAGTTTATGCTTCTCCTATAACCCATTTTGGACATTTTCTAACAATATACTGTTGTCAGTCATGTTGGGCCTTCATGAGGAACAGTCGAGAAAAGAGAAGAGAACGGGACTAAGGGTAAAAATGGCACTGTTACAACAAGAAATAGAGCTGAATGTTAGCCCAGTCATACATGTATCGGTTTTTAGAACATCTGCAGCATAACCTGGGGCTGCTCATGCAGTTTTGACTCTTGAGAGAGAAGCTCTCTGCAGTAAAGTGAACATCCCTTGGCCGTTCCCTTCATTACCCCTATTATGTCTGCAAGGATAACGTACATGCAGAGCCTCTGTCAGAGCCTCCTCCTCCTTCCCCATCTGAAGACCCGGTTAGTGGATGCCCAGATCCTCTACTAATGAGCTTTGGCACTCTGTCAAATCCTCTCCTGAAGCCCAGCCACCACTCCCTTGGGTCTCACAGGTGAACCATGTGAAAACTGTATTGAATATATTGAAGCAGCAAGAGTACAAATCTGTATCCAAAAGCTATACCAGATGTGTTTAGCCTTATCTCACCTAATGTACCGTCAAGGTCGGGATGTATTGGAATACATGTATTCGGATTCCATTTTCAGAATAAAGAAGTAAATAAAATACAGTCGCTTGCGAAAGTTTGGGCATCCCTGGTCAAAATTTCAGTTACTTTGAATAGTTAAATGAACAGAGGATGAACTGATCTCCAAAAGGCACAAAGATGAAACATTCTTTTCGACATTTTAAGCGCAGTTAGTGTATTATCTTTTTATTGTACTATTTTAGAGCGGACAGGAGCACCATGCAAAAGTGTGGGCATCTAAACATGCTTAAAACAATGAGCAAAGGTAATTTTGGAGAAAAGATGGTGCAGAATTTCATGAAAAGAAGAACTGTCTGTGGTGGATTGATCGTGCCTTGGGCTTGTGTTGCAGCCAGTGATATGGGAAACTTTTGGTAAAGGGAAGAATGAATTCAATTAAATACCAGTAAACTCTGGAATGATGGAATGGAAGAGAATAGCTTTTAATCCTAAACCTGATCCTAAACACACCTCAAAATCTACAATAGACCAAGCTTAAGGTTTTAAGCCTAAACATCATTAAAAAAAAATCTCTGGCTAGACCTCAAAAGAGCAGTGCATACAAGACAGCCCAAAAAAATCACAGATCTAAAAAGCATTTGCAAGGAAGAAAAATCTCCCAAACAAGAACTGAAAGAAAAAAAGTGTTGCCAAAGAGGATGTAACTACTGTATGTATTCATTTATTTATTTCTGATTCTAGTATGGCGAAATTAGCAAACTTTTGAAAGAAGAGAAAAAAGAGAAAAACTCAAACTGTGGTCTAGAGTTCTATAGCACTGTTTTTTTTTCTCAAGTGCCTTATCAATATATGCTTCTCTAAATGTAATCTGATTACTGAATCCACTGGTGACAGTGTATTTAGCCTTCAGCCTTCAACTCTCCATAACATCAGAGAATAGTTTGCAGATTTGTGTTCCTGAGTGTGCATATATTCCTAACTAAGAACAAATCCCAAATAAGAAAACATTGTTGAATGCCATAATGTTCGTGAGAACTGCGTTAAGTGGGTTTTAAAAACTGTTCATTAAGTTGAATTATAATAGACACCTTCATGTCCATTTTGGGGCACAATAAAAATAACGTGGGCTTGGAGCTTTTTGTGCGCTACTGTGTTTTCTATCACTATGTAAAAGATCTGTGGCGCTGCCTTTATTGTTGGGTGAGATGCAATAGTTTCTGAGTGGATGTGCACACGCATTCCATATAGAATTTAGATGGCTAAGCACTGATTATTGACTTGTCTCTTTGAACTAGTGTATATCATTATCCATACAGCAGAGAAAAATCATATTATTAAAAGTGGAGAATAGATCAACCGGCAGAAATAAAATCCTTATTTTACCACACCTAGGTTAATGTAATGGCCTTGCACCAAGTCAAGTCAAGTCAAGTAGTTTTTTATTGTCATTTCAACCATATACAGTGGGGTACAGTACACAGTGAAACGAAACAGCGTTCCTCCAGGACCAAGGTGCTACACAGAACAATAAATACAATAGATTTACAAGACAATTTACAATATACAAAACAGCAAACAATAAATACAGGGAGGAAGCAGATAGCCCACTGGTAGTGGGAGCAGTAAAGTGCAGTTATGTCCATTTTTTTAAGATGAACATTGAACATTGTTTTTAGCAGCAGTTATGTCAATATTTGGTATAAGTGTAAACATTTTACTCCTTAAGTTTATGTGTAGACAGATTTAAAGGATGAGATTGTGTGTGTGCGTTCAGTCCAGCCTGAAATGTGTGCAATTATTCAGACCAGATTCAACAACTCTGATAGTTAAGGAGTCTGATGGCTTGGGGAAAGAAGCTGTTGCACAGTCTGGATGTGAGGGCCCGGATGCTTCTGTACCTCTTTCCAGACGGTAGGAGGGTGAAGAGTGTGTGTGAGGGGTGTGTGTGGTCATCCACAATGCTGTTTGCTTTGCGGATGCAGCGTGTAGTGTAAATGTCTGTGATGGTGGGGAGAGAGATACCAATGATCTTCTCAGCCGTCCTCACTACTCGCTGCAGGGACTTTCGATCCGATACAGTGCAGTTCCCAAACCAGGCAGTGATGCAGCTGCTCAGGATGCTCTCGATGGTTCCTCTGTAAAATGTGGTGAGGATGGGAGGTGGGAGATTTGCCTTCCTCAGCTTTCGCAGGAAGTAAAGACGCTGCTGGGCTTTCTTGGTTATGGTGCTGGTGTTGAGGGACCAGGTGAGATCCTCTGCCAGGTGAACTCCAAGGAACTTGGTGCTCCTGACGATCTCCACAGTGGAGCTGTCGATGTGTAGTGGAGAGTGGTCACACCTTGTCCTTCTGAAGTCAACAACCATCTCTTTCGTTTTGTCTACGTTCAGAGACAGGTTGTTGTTTCTACACCAGTCCGTTAACCGTTGCACTTCTTCTCTGTATGCTTACTCGTCATTCTTGCTGATGAGACCCACTACCGTCGTATCATCCATTACAGAGAGGAGTGTTCAGGCCCAGTAGGTTCAGCTTTCCGATCAGGTGCTGGGGAATGATTTTGTTGAATGCTGAACTAAAGTCTATGAACAGCATTCGAACATAAGTGTCTCTATTGTCCAGGTGGGTGAGCGCCAGGTGAAGGGTGGTGGATATGGCGTCGTCCGTTGAGCGGTTGGGATGGTACGCAAACTGCAGAGGGTCTAATGAAGGAGGCAGCAAGGTCTTGATGTGCCTCATGACAAGCCTCTCGAAGCACTTCATGATGATGGGTGTGAGTGCAACGGGACGGTAGTCATTGAGGCAGGACGCTGTAGGCTTCTTCGGCACAGGTATGATGGTGGTTGCCTTGAGACACGTTGGGGCGGTGGCACTGCTCAGGGAGATGTTGAAGATGTCAGTGCAGACATCTGTCAGCTGGTCTGCACATTCCCTGAGCACTCTACCAGGAATGTTGTCTGGTCCAGCAGCTTTCCGTGGGTTAACTCTGCGTAGAGTTTTCCTCACGTCAGCTGCTGTAAGGCACAACACCTGGTTGTCGGGAGGAGGGGTGGTCTTCCTTGCTGCCACGGTGTTCTGTGTCTCGAACCGAGCGTAGAAGTCGTTCAGCGCATCTGGAAGGGAGGCATCACTGTCACAGGCAGGTGGTGTTGTCCTGTAGTTAGTGATGGTCTGGATGCCCTGCCACATGCGTCGTGTGTCACCGCTGTCTCTGAAGTAGCTGTGGATGCTCTGACCGTGTGCGTTCTTTGCCTCTCTGATGGCCCGGGACAGTTTGGCCCTTGCTTTCCTTAGGGCCGCCTTGTCTCCTGCTTTGAAGGCAGAGTCTCTAGCTTTCAGCAGAGCACGAACCTCTGCAGTCATCCACGGCTTCTGGTTGGGACGTGTGGTGATGGTCTTGGAGACAGTCACTATGCACTTGCCGATGTAGCTGGTCACAGATGAAATTTACTCCTCCAAGTCTGTGGTGTTGCTGTAGGTTTCAGCCTCCCTAAACATTTGCCAGTCAGTGTGCTCAAAACAGTCCTGAAGAGCAGAGATGGCTCCTGATGGCCAGATTCTCACCTGCTTCAGAACCGGTTTTGATCGTCTGACGAGCGGTCTGTATGCTGGAATTAGCATAACAGAGATGTGATCTGAGTATCCGAGGTGGGGGCGGGGCTCTGCCCGGTACGCGCTGGGAATGTTCGTGTAAACAAGGTCCAGCGCGTTCGCTCCTCTCGTAGCAAAGTTCACATGTTGGTGGAATTTAGGGAGAACTGACTTGAGATTCACATGGTTGAAATCTCCAGCAACAATAAACAGTCCATCAGGGTGTGTGTTTTGCAGTCCGCTGATAGCGCTGTACAGCTCACAGAGCGCATCTTTAGCGTTAGCGCCGGGTGGAATGTAAACACCGATGATCAGTACTGTGGTGAATTCCCTCGGTAGATAAAAAGGTCTACATCTGACAATCATAAACTCCACTAGAGGTGAGCAGTAACTAGAAACTAGTACAGAGTTCTTGCACCATTCTGTGTTGATGTAAACACACAGTCCTCCACCACGAGTCTTACCGTACAGGGCTGAGTTTCTGTCGGCACGAAACGAAGCTAGCCCGTCCAGTTGAATGGCGGCGTCGGGAACTCTGTTGCTCAGCCACGTCTCCGTGAAGACAAAGACGCAGCAGTCTCTAGATTCTCTTCGTGTAGTTCTCTGAAGTCGGATGCAGTCCAGTTTATTCTCCAGGGAGCAGACATTGTATCCCCCACAAAAAAGCTGTTATTCTCGTTTTCATTTCAAACAAGCAGAAGCATATTTGAGCTGTTCTTGAAGAACAACATGTAGAATCCATATAATGGAATGTGTTACTTAAAGCTTGTAAATAGTTGGGACTGTTTACATTATCTGCGCAGCAGTGATGTTTGTGTCATTCCGTGCTGGGCTGTGAGGAAGTAGGGGCAGTGTTAGTGTCTACCATGTACAGAAGATGTAAGGCTGTTGTTGACCTGCCTCCTTCCCAATTGTTTCATCCGGTGCTGGCGGCAATCCTCACTGCTGCCGTGTTCAGTGAAAAAGCCTTCATCTAAAGGCCAATGTTTCTACAATATCAAACTTAAAGAAAATACAAGAATTAGAAACTGTGTATTACAAAATGTGCACACTCTTTAATGCTAACCATCGTTAAAGGTAAAAAAAAGCAACACATTTCAATCATCATGTATTATCTTGTATGTGGATGTATTTTTCTCGATGTACTAGCAAATGTACTCTTTCCTGTTGACTGCACATGTCTTTGGAAAATCTTCTCTGCAAACAACAGCTTTCAGCCTGATAAAACGGTCATTTGACCGTGTGCAAAATAAAAGTTAAATGGGCAGAAACATGCAAACTTGTGGGTGATAGTCTGTGGCAAACATGACTGCATTTTCAAGCCTGCACATTTCAACTTCCTTCCCAGCAGTCCAACCTAAGGAGAAAAGAAGAGAGCCTGTGCTTGGGGATAAGCTGAAGTACATACCGTGAGCCTACAATTCAACAAAAGAGCTCTACTCCATTTACACAGATACCAACCAAATACGCCTGCTGTGAGCAGGAAATGCATGGAATGTATGGAGCCTGGAAAGCCATCATTGAAATATTGACCATCCAGAAATCACTGAATTGGAACAAAACAAAGAGAAATGCATCAAGCATCAAGTCTGCAGTCAGCAGCATGAAGACTGTCAGCAAGACTCACATTATTGGAATAGTCCTCTATAAATAACCTACAGATGTTCCAACGATGGGCTAGAATTAGAATTAGCTTTGGTGTTAGAATTAGGATTGTGTGATGTTTGTCTCTTCCCTCTTTTTGCATTTTGTTATTTGTAACTCTTTCAAACAAACATAGAACTCTGGTCAGAAATGTGGATTTCACACATACCATCTATGCTACATCTGTGTTTGTAAGTAGAAGAAAAGATATATTATTATGCTTTGAATTTGATTGAAAGCTACGTTTTGTTGTTTTTTTTTTTTTGGCAATGAAACAGACAGAAAAAGTCAGAAGTTAAAGTTTAATCATGTTGATACAGAATGTAAATTGTATGCCAATTATGTAATTATGTAATAAATTACGCAATTGCACATAAATAATTGACCATTTTCAAAATGATACTTGATGGCACTCTTGGCCAATCACAATCATCTCTAAACTCTACTTCCTCCATTAAGCAAAGGAATAGGTGAACAAGCCTACAGTGAGAACAACATGTGATGTGCTATTCTGATCATGCGGAGAGTGGTGCTGTTTTTATGCCATTTATAAAGCTGAAAATGTTTTGGACTAACCTCTGTGGAAGAACAAATGAACTGCTTAATGTTTAAACTATTAATAGAGAGTAAAATAGTTTTTTTTTTACTTAAAAAGTAAAAACTTTCTTTCAATTTTTTTATTATTATTCTTTTTTATTACTAATAGGAAGATAACAGAACAATAATGTGTTTTACATTCTGTTGACTCATCTCAATTTGAAGGCAACCAGGTTACTTCTATAAGTTAAAACACTGAATCATTTTTGACACTGCAGTATTACCTTTAGCATTAGCACATTTAAAGAGGCATCTTCTGTCACTAAAACCTCCTTCTCATTGGGCATGAAAGCCTGCTTTGTTAACATTGAGTAGTTACATGATTTCACTGGTTCGATTAGTGTTAAAATAATAATTTATAATAAATAATAATTTTTTGTTCACTTTAAATTGACCAACTTTCAGATTTTGTCAGGTCTCAAGCATATAGACCTGTCTGCATGGAACATCAAGCCAAATTTTTTTTTTTTTTCATTGAATAATAATAATATGAATGATATGAATAAAATGTATTAAAAATGATTGACATGTGTGCTTCTAAATGTTCCTTTGTACTACTGTTTTTTGTCCAAGTGCTGCAGATTCGACTATGTAGGCTGAGCTGAAAGTTTGACAGAAGTAACAACACTGATGAAGGAAGACAGGATTTTCATAGAAATCTAGACAAATATGATTCGGCAGATATGTAGTGCAAAGTTAAGAACTGAGACTTTATTACATTTCCCCAAGTAAGTTGATTTAAATCAAACACGACATGTTACAACGTTCTTGCTGCTTCTTACAAAAAGAAAACTTTCATGGTTCTTATTTTCCATGACTAATCCGCAACAGAAGCCTGTCTGATAACATCTTGTAGTCTATAATTTAAGGGTTCATGGATACACTGAGAAATACAGTCACAGTGCTCACTGCTTTTATGTTTGGTGCATTATAACCAGTTGTATAGCAATACAGTTCCAGAAAGGATGGCTCACATTCAAAAAGTCTTCACAGTAAAAATCATTTTTCAGCTTTTTACAAAAGGATTATATTATTTTCTCTGCACTCCCCTACCCCGACTATTATTTATGTTCATAAAATCCCTGTATTTTTTATACCGGTCTACATATCGGAAAGCTCAGTATAACTATGCTTTCTCCCCGTAACATCCTAACTGAGGTTTACAACTGTTTGTGAGCAAACTAGCCCATGGGACATGTATGCAAGCCTGAGTCATAGCCTGTTGAAGGGCAGAAGCAGCAGCACGCTCCTAGTTCTGAATAAAAAAAAAACAACTAAACTCTAGCAGAAAGAGCAGCTGAGCCAAGTGGATTGAGGTGTGATTTCAGTGTTGATAGAGCTGCTCTTCCCTCCTGTTCAGGAAATTGAATTAAATTGAGGACACAAAGCTGCTTGGATAAGTATGATCTTTGTCACCCTGTATCCTTCACTGAGCTGTTGAGTGATGACAGTTGATATGAACCTCATTCTGTCGTATACTTCAGGTGCAACAAATTACTTACCAAAACATTAGACTTTTCCGTCCAATGACAAAACATACATTTCCCAGTATCTTTCAGAAGGACAGAACTAATGGTCCTACGCTCTGTATGTGTTTTGTGTTAGCGGACTGGGCCATATAACGTTTTTGTTAATGCAAAAAGGCAATAAACTTGGTGAACTCTTTCTGAAATGGTACATTCAGTATGAGTTTGTAATTCAGTTTGCCCAGACATACAGCCATGTGCGACAGTTTGAACACTTCAGATCAAATGCAATGTCTGGTTGATTCTCCAAGTGAAAATAAGTTAACATATTGGGTCAAAATGCAATGTAAAATGTAAAATGTGCCATGAGTTTTGCACAAGCCATATTTTATTTATTTACTTATTCATAGCATGCAGGATAGGATGTGTTAACTTAGAATATCAACAAACATAATTTTACCAGGGGTGCCCAAACTTTTGCATAAAAGTGTATATAATGTGTTTCTCTTAATGAGGAAAAGACTATTTTAGAGGGTTTGCTGTAAAATTAATCCTACTGATATGACAGTGTCACTGTCCAAAAAAAAGTGAATTCTAAAAATGCTTTGAATAAAATTCTCTTTAAAGCATAGAAAGTTTTGGCCCTGTCCTATAAAATTACTATTTTGGAGATACCTGTATTTCCTTGGAAAGTGACTATAGGCAATGTGTTTACAAAGTCTTTTTAAAATTTATGACATATTTTTAATACACTGCCATGTTTAAGCAACAAATCCGTTGTCTTATAGACTTCCATACAACACATCATGCATAACATTTTATATATAAACATACACAATATCAAAATGCCACTTTATGTAATAATATATTACCAATTCTTTTAATCATAAGACAGGTTAAAGCATATTGCTTATACTGTACATCTGTAAATTTCATTCTTTTGGGCATTTTGCAGCAAACACTAAAATATCTTTTTATGAGTTTCCTAATTTGACATTGAGAGGTTTCAAGTCAAGTTAGTAGGACTCACCATAAAAGAAAATCGGCAAAACACAACATAACATATATTATAAATGAAATCGTCTCTCTCCTGCTATGCCATGTTATTCCTTTTCAGCAGTGCATTTGATACATGGTGAGCATTATATATAACAATGCATATAGAACAGTAGCACTCTGCTTGTGCTCCTTACTCCAAACGCTGATGATGTCATGATATCCAAACGCGACAGTTAATAATAACCACAAGCTTTAAATCTATAAAACTAAATAAATATCACTATTTTTCTGAAAACGTGGTTCCTGTCTGATAATTTGGTACTGCCACAATTATGTATATTTGTTAATATCGTGACACAGAATCAGTATCATTCAGCACTAGCCCCAGCACAACAAATAATGACTACTGTGTTGGTCAATGTCATAAATGATAATCAAGAGGTTCTTAAGAGCACTTATTTACTGAAACATGAAGAGACAGCTGGTCTGTCCCTGTTGATCATTAAAAGGATGAATTTTACAGGCCTGACAACAGCACAAGAATAACCATCTCCTCGAACAAATCCGTGCATCATCTTTACACATGGTGAGTCATATGAATGGAGAAAGAGCTCAAAACCCAGGAACAGATTGGCTCTATCTTAGTTAATTGAATAAAAGCTGGACCAGCACACGAACAGCAGATGTGTTTCAGTGACTCATTTAATGTTTGATTTTGATAATAATGTCAACCCCTGATTTAGTTTTAAAAAAACAAAAATATAACATTTCTAAAACCTTGGTATGCTTTCATATTTACGCAGTATACAGTCAAATCCATAAGTATTTGGACAGTGACACATTTTTGGTAATGTTGCCTCTGTATGCCATTTCAAAAGATTTATAATGAATAAGTCAAATGTGAGCACAGTCTTTGGGAGGGCCAGTGCCATGCAGGCTAGCTTCATTATAGTACTGGGCCACAGGAAGCTCCATGGTGGGTAAACCTGCCCAGAATGTAGGCAAGCAGGGGCACCCAGTCATATAAACAGCACCAGCAACAGCATAAGGCCACACAGGATGGGCAGTTGTTCAGCTTTGCACCAGTTATTTGCATCCTGAGGTAAACCCTCTGTATTAACATGAAGGTCTCTTTGGTTGAACACACTGACCATGATATGCTAACCTCCTCTAGAATGTCCATGATTTGACCAGATGTTATAAAGGGTTTTTCATCACTGTGGAAATGATTCTGTAATTATCCATATTAGTCTTCCAGGCCTGTTGCTGAGCTTACCAGTTCATTCCTTGTTTTTAAGAATGTACTTATTTGTTGATATGGCCACTCCTAAAGTTTGTGTTATCGCTCTGATAGGTTTGTTTTGTTTATTTAACCTACTGATGGGCCTCATTACTTCCACTGACTCCTCTTGGGAGCGTATATTAAGAATTCACATGAACAGCTACCAGATGCATGTATATTTAACCCTTGGAATTTTGTGATGAAAGAACAAGGGAGCAGGGCACACCCCACCATGACACTGCTTATCAGTCAGCTGTCCAATTACTTTTAATCCTGTAAAAATTGAGGGAAATGAAACTAAAAAAAAGGTCTGATTCTCAAATATCAGCTTTAGAACCTTGTGCCTTTAAACTACAGCATCTGACAACGTGAACTTTTTTTCTGAGTCACCAACCAGGCTATTGCAATGCATGGTACAATGTTTATGGAAGTCTTGCCAGTGATACGATTATGCAGTTGTGGTCTGTAATCCAAACATGCTCATTATTTCAGCTACATACTTTTTCCTTCTGACCAACAAAACAAGCCAATAACGACTTTGTTGGAGCCATTTTCATATATTCAGCTCTTTGCCACATAATGAGATTCATGTAGAAGACAAAGCTTAGTCTACATAAAACACAGAGGATGGCCTAACAGATAGCAAGTCCCAAAACAGCAATTAAAACTAGTCAGGGCAAAAGGTTGAGGTGGAGATGAAGCATAGAAGCCATGCAGATTTATCATACAGCATTGACTGTAAGAGTTTGTTTCCATGAACACTAATATTATGATCAAATATATGATAATGCATAATGCATTATCAAAATAATCAGCCACCCAGTTATTTAAGTGGTCATGTAAACAGCATGCTGTAATTTCACTAATAAAGAGGATGTCAAGAAATCTAGCAAAAACACCTGATTTTAAGCTCCATAATCTGATATCCTTGTTTTAATTTTTTGAGGACAGACTTTTTTCTGAGTAGAGTACTGACTGTGCTAAGCTAGGATGCCGTTCTATTTGCTATACTTCTTTTTTCAATAACAGTAAAGGACACACATTTTTCTAACTTGAATTCTTCATGTATTCTGTATGTGTCTCTCTGTCACACAGACATTCCAGTAAAATACATTCAGAATAAACCTTAAGTTAATTCCATAATCAATCTGAACAGTCTGACTGACCACAATAAGCCGCCTTCATTTCCTTTTGTTGGGATCAAACTCAACCAACTACATTTGTCTTTAAGCTATCTAGAAATCTAGAATAGTGACAGTGACTTTCTAGCTTCCAGAAATCAGTGCCAGGTTACACTCAGCATAAACCAGAGCCATATTAAATGTAATTTCTTTTATACCAGTGGAATTAATACATAACATACCTGTCCACAGAATGCTATTAGCCTCACAGCTTATTTTACTGACTTTTTCAAGGTTCTGTTTTTAAAAGTAAGGTCACTTCAGTAATCATTCAGTTAGTTACTATGTTCACATTGTGCAGTGAGGCCAGAAATTCAGTCCCAAATTTGGCAGCCACAATGGAAAAATCATGTCACTGAAATGCAAGGATACTGTCAGTCTAATATGTTTCAGGTTTTAGCATTTGCATGTATATGGAAAAAGAAGAACTGCCTATAATTCAACACTGAAACTGAGAAATGGTAACAAATAACAGCATCACATGCAATTCGGAACCAAAACCAAACCAAATAAGGACTGATAACAATTTCTATATAATAACACTTGCTATGAATCCTGTGTATGAATAGGATAATGCCCTACAACAGGGTTCTGGTATGTTTCCTATATAAAACCCAGACCCATTACAAAAACGGCTACCCACTTAGTTAAAATGAAGCAGCACTTAAGTGTGTGCGATATTAAACATTTACGGCATTTGGCAACTTACAGTTTACCTAGGTGGGTCAAGGCAGTGTGGGAGTCTTGCCCAAGGACTCTTATTAGTCAAATCAAACCCCGGTCTACAGCATGGATGGTAGAAGTGTAACCCACTACACTATACCAACCGTCCAAATAAAAGCTGAACATGTTATAAATTGTTATGGAACCTAACTTAATAAAGTCATATAATCTTACTTTATAAAATGTTTAGAACTACTCAAGAGCAAGTATACATATTGATGTCTAACATTATAAAATGCTATGTTTGTTTTATATATGTATTTATAAAGCATTAGGAATATAGGATCCACAGGAAACCTTACTGAATTCACAAGTACCCAAATCCACAATACGTTTATAGTATTGTTCTTTAGTGTTGTAGCATTTGATTCTTATTTATTGTGTTTATTGGAGGTCTGAAAAGCTATGGTATATTTTACTATTTTGTGTACTGAGAAAGAAATTTGATTACTTTTGATTAATTTGAATTACTGCACTGAAATGTGTTGAAAAATTATTGCCAAAATACGATTTCCTGCAGTTACCACAATATTCTGTACAGTTTCTTGTGTTATTGTGGATTTGCTGCCCAAGTTCCAATTTCTAAAAATGCAAGATAACAGTACTTATAACAGTAAATAGCAATGTCATTTATCAACCTTACATACTGAAGATATATATTGGACAGAGACTTAATTACAAATTATTTTAAATGAATTAAAAACCTAATAAAAAAGTCCCATAATTCATTGTGACATCATGGCTCGTGATCCGGTTACACTGACAAGGCTATAGTAGCCAAATGCCAGTTAGTTCAGAGACTGTACCAGCAAAATAACAATGACATTTTTTTAGTCTTTGGCTTCAATATGACAAACAAACATTTCTTTGTGTCATTTTGGGTCATTTGTATGTAACAGAAGTTCTTATAGTTCTTCAGTCTACCTAACTCATTGCTGGTGAAAAGGGTTTAAGAGTATTGCGCAATAGCAAGTTGGGACTTTCAAGATACTAGCACACCATCTGTGACTGTTGCATTTTGTAAATTACTTCTTTCAGCTAAACTAATCATGGCCGTTCTTGTTAGGAATGTTTCCACCATGAATAATAAAAAACATTCCTAACAAGAACTTCCCTCACGTTTTGGTATGAAGAAACACCCGCTGTGTCTTGTAGTCTTTTGATTCCCCTGTGGAATGAATCACGTGTGAGGCCAGCAGTCTGTGCTGCGTCAAATGCACCTTCACCAAAGAACTGTAACTGCACAGATCTGTCAGTGTGACGGATGGCGTGGTGCTGACGGAGTGGAAAACATGTTTTATGCTGCTGAGATGTGTCAGTAATAGGTTTAGCGGACACTGTGTCACCTTCACTCCTGCTTGTATTGGCCGGGTCTCGGTTTACGGCCAAACAGTGGACAGGGGCAGACAGAACACCTGTCAGAAAGTATATGTCAGAAGTGTCAGAAGAGCAACACTGACACTCAGAGAATGAATTATTTGAGTGTACAGAAAGCAACGTTTCAAAAGCCACTAGAGAGAACAGATGAAGGCTAGGGCTTTCAGACTAACGTAGGAACACACACTAAATATGTCTGTATGTAAGTCAAGACATACTAATAATAAGACTACTAACACTTCTATATGGAAGGGCATTATAAAGACCTCATAACAGGGGAGTGCCTAGAGGAATCGGAATTCCAAGGAATCATCTGTGAGAAAAGGTCTATTCACACCATATTCACAGTCTGATTTTTACAGAAAAAAATATATATATATATTTAAAAAAAGTTATGAAAACGAGCACATGTATATTAATACCATCTTTCACACTGGGTCCAAAACTGATGGAGCTCTGTCATGATTGCAGTTCAAATAAACGTGCATCAGGATGGCAGGAGAATCATGTCACTTACAGCAGAGCACAACAATCTTATTGGACAACACGCTGTCTATAAATACACTGCAGTTACAGAAAATGTAGTGGAGCAGCTGAAAGGCTGTGGAAGACAGTAAGTAACATTACAGTAACTGTATATAACAGCAGTTCATTTACTACTTTATAATGAGAGGAGCAACAAGATAGAAGCAGAACCCCAAATTCCTCCAGTGACATACAGAAATACCTGTAAATACCCTGAAATACCCTGAATGACATTAACCTGACAAAGCTTGAGCTTTAGCTCCTGTAAGAGGCAGTGATCCCTGTGTTGTTGTATTGTTTGTTGAAGCCAATGTGCAAAGTATGTGTGCTCCATTTAGCTGCAGGAAAAAAAGAAAAGAAATAAGTTTTCCGACTGTTTAGAGTAACACTGTGTCAGGCCTTTAATGTTATTTTCTCAGTGTTCACACTTTTTAGCAATTATGTCACTGGTCATTAAAAAGTCTCTGCTTTCCTAGCAGGGGTGGTTTTCTTATACATGCTTCTATGATTCCTCACGTTATCTGCACAATATCTGCACATGAATCTCTTTTTTTTTTTTCAGAATTTGCCAAGGCTGGCTGCAGACTGACCACAGACTGGTCCTGTAATTCATTCATATACGCTGGACACTGGCATCCTAGTGTCCCTTAGAAATGACCCCAATTAGGCTCAACGGGAGCATTACAAGTGCTCTAAAAAAATTTAATTCACCGCAATTGCTTAATAATAACTTAATAATATAGTAATGGGTTCATAAGTTTCTTACCAGCTATTAGCTTGATAATTATGCCATAATAATGGACACCCAAAACAATGTGCAACAGATATATGGTATATAATACACATAGAATAAAATCAAAAACTATGTAAACCAAAAACTATGCAAAACTAATTCTGGACTGGTATACACATTCTGCCATTTTGTCACTGTTGTTAGAGTGTTCTAATTTCAGTAACAAAATATTAATAAATTGCAGCCAACACTTCATTAAGGGATAATGCATCTTCATACACATCTTCACTACAGCACTTCATAAGTATAGAGCAGTTTTTCTTTTAGAGACAAAGTATTTAGAGTACACAGTATTTGTATGAGCAAATATAGACATTATTTGAGTCTTCTACCCACCAAGTAAGTGACCACCAAGAGAGAGACCTATGAGCAATTCTTTGTGTGACATTAGTAATCCACACTCTCTAAAGTGCCATAAGAACTACTAAAATCAAACTGCCTGAATCAAATCCTTTACATGACATTCAATTACAAACCTGCATGTTGACCTTTCACGTTTATCATGGGAAAGGTTTATCATGGTTTAGATTACACAAGTGACCAGTTGTAATAATGCAATAGGACAGAAGTTGATTTGAAGTGTTTTTGATCTTTGATTTGATGTAAAATAAGTAATAATTGGTAGCACTTTACTGTAGGGTACTATTCATAAAACTACATTATATAATATAATTACAAATAAGAAGATTTTATAAACATTATATCAGTTATATCAGTCATAACAAGCTTATTTAGGTGTCATGTAGCTTTATAAAAAGTACCTTATAATACATCTGTACATGTTTTGCATTGTTTCAGTAAAAGCAGTTAAACTGCTTGTTACCATGAGTCATGTTTTACAATGTTGACAATAAAGGATGTGCTTCTGATGGAACTGAATGTTTATGTATTTGTGTTCTAATGTTAATGCATATTGCAAATTTAGAAAAATTATAAAAAACTATTCAACTAGTTTCAAACTACTTTCGTAACTGCCTATTACCTAAGACACAATACTGCATATGTGTATCTTTACCATACCATACCATAAACGTGTCAAGTGTTCATGAATTCTACAGCTCTCTCAGTGATGAAAAAATGGAGGTCAACATGTGAATATGGTGCGTTTTCTTTTTTTACTACTTCAACTGATTTATGTCTGCTGTCTACCACTCAATATAAAAAGAGCATTTCCTGTTATTGTACTGAGAAGGACAGCATGACAGGCACTGCCCACAGTACAGTGGGAAACCATGTTGTGCTAGCAAATCCTGTTTATCTTCAAAGACATAGAATTGTGTAACAATAAAAAAGGTCTGTGAAAATCATAAGATAGCCAGAGTTGTATAAGTACATCTATTTCTGTTCAGGGGACAGAGAGAGAGAGAGAGAGAGAGAGAGAGAATGTTGGCAAATGAAAGAATTACTTAGACACTGGAGGAATAGAAATATGCAGATTTTCTAAGAAGAGGAGATTAGTCATTGCACCTCACATTACCTAAATGTCATTTGTTTCGTAAGCTCCAAGCCCGTGCAGAGATACAGAGAACCAAGGGATATCATTCAGACCATCTAACCAGGGAATGAGGTTGGGGGAAGTTTGGCCACAGCTTGCCTCCAGGTTTCCATTTGCTGTAAGCAAACAGATGCCACAGCCACAGATGTCAGAGGCTTATCTGCCTTTTTTTTCCTTCTACTTCGGAGGGGACAAATGGGTGGAAGGGCACAGAACTCATCCTACATCTGCAACATATAGCTGGGTTCAACAGTTTACACATGTCTGCAGGTCAGTTTACCTCAATTTTCTCTCTGCCCCGTCTGTCCAATAGTACATGTTCAGTTCAGTCTGTACATAGAGGATAAGATGTATATGGATCACATTTCTGGAAAGGTATACTCCGTGAACAGATGTGTTTTGCAAATAGCAAATTTTTCATTAATAGTCGATCACTAAGTCTATCTGCAGTTATAGAAACAATTGAGCTAGCCATGCTGCACCCATAAATGCAATCTTCTGTAACCTTTGTTGCTTGGTTAAAAAAGGTAAATATCTACTTCAAACCTAATAAACTACATAACAATGTGTTTCCAATTAAGCCTATGCTACCCAGTTGGACTGTGTTGTTGTAACTAATTGAAGCTGGGCAGGATGGATACAGAAATGATTTGCTATCATGCTAACACCTACCTCTATTACACAGACAGACAACCAATGGTAACAGCGCTGTTACCATATATATACATACTTACTGGTCAGTATATTAGATGCATGTCCTTGTATCTACACTCAATGTCCATCAGTGACCAAAAAATCAAAATGGGCAACTACTGAACAACATGGGGCCACACCAGCACAAAAAATCTATGATGCATCAAATATGATGAAACAGTATTCATTAGGGGTCTAATCGCTGATTATGTCATTAATTAAACCATACCAGAAGATAATGCTTTGCAAATTTAATAATCCAACTTAAAAATCTGTGGCAAAGCCAACATCCAGAGGTTGAGCATGATGTGTTCTTTCCCTGGGTCGCATTGCTACCCTTCAAGGAACCAGAGATACAGACCCCAGAATCTTGCACCCTAAACAGCCTTGCTGAGATGCTCACACCAAAGAATTTGTATGGTATAGCATAATACGAGTAAGGTGTCATGCTGTATCTCCAACGGCACACGGTTTTTTACTGCAGTATTCGGGAAACCAGAAATGGTGACGTTCTATATCTGATCTGTAAAGCGCTGTAGATCAGCAGAGAAATGTAAAAATGAAGCTGAACTCCACAGATCAGTAGAGCATGATGTACACAAGGAAGCACAAACTTTTTAAATTAAATTATTATTTAATTTATATTATTAAATTATGTTATTTAACAAACACCTCAAAGTAAAACACAGAAGGAATTATTTTCACAAACACAAAAAGATGTGATAATGTTAAAGAGGCAGTCATGATTTGTGCACTTTGTAGTTACAAACTAACAAATGGTTGGTGGAGGATTCATTGCAGAATTCTTATTTTGGCCATGTGTTTATATAGGTCAGCAACCTCATTATGGTTAACTGGGCAATCTTTCTCAATCGACAGCCACAAAAGATCAGAGAGCTTTCTTTCAAAGTATTTGTTTGCACCCCTAGACTGTCGTTAAGGGAACTCACTTTGGAAAAGCCTGCCAGAGAGGGCACATTGTAGGGGAGACTGTAGGCCACTTCATTGTGTTTCTTACTTGGAATGGCATCCAAGAGGGCACTTCATGAGTGGGTTGTCATCAGAAAGGCACCTGTAGGAAATGTCAAATGCATCCAATTGTGAGGGCATCTATATAGCAACACATGCCATTTTCTCCACTGGAGGCTGCATTTGCAGTGGTGTAAAGGGAGTCCTCATTCTCATGCTTGTTAGGACACCCTTTACAGCACTGCATCACATTTTATCCAATAGAGGGGCTCCTTTCTATCAGAGGTGCACCTAATTGGGCACCTTGCCATGCTTTCTCACCTGTAGGCATTTGGTATATAGCACTCCATTCCATTATCAATACTGGAAAGGGCACCCTTTGGGACAATGTCATGTACGGGAGCCATAGAGGGCATTTCACCATTGGAAGGGCACACATAGGGAACGTGAAGTTCAGACCATTGTAAGGGCAATGCGTAGATAATTTCATCATGTTTTCTTACCTGAAGGAAAACCCTATACCTCACTGCACCCCTTTTCAGCACATAAAAGAGAACCATTTAGGACACTGCCATGTAGGGGCAGCATAGAGGGCACTTTTCCACTGGAGGAGCACCCACTGGGACATCAAGATTAGACCATTATAAAGGCACTTCATAGGGCAGTGCATTAAGTGTTCTCCACCAATAGGGCATTATTGAAGACATATTTTTAAATGTTCTTGCTCTGGAGGGCACACCTTAATAATTTGTGGCATAGAGGGGCACCCTAGAGGGCACTCTGCCATTTTTCCCATGTAAAGGGCAACCAAAAGCACACCTCCCCTAGTTTCAGTCACTTTAGAGGGCACTGTTTCTTCAACCATGTGAGCAGCAGGAGTGCCGTGATCGTAAAAGAGTGCAAGAACATCAACCACGTCTTTGATTTTAGGGTGTTTCTCAACCATGGTCCTGGAGGAACCCTGTCCTCCTCCCAACACAACTGATTCAACTTATCAGCTCATTAACAAACCCTTCCCAGAGTTGCAGAGGGTGTGTTAAAGCAGGGAACCCAATAAAATATGCAGGGCAGGGTGCCCTCCAGGACCAGGGATTGAGAAACACTGTTTTAGATCTTATGGGTGCTAACAGGCCACTGCACCTATTTTGTATATCACAGCAGTCCCTTTTTAATGCCAAAATAGGATTTGCAGAGGTGGCAAATGTTACACTACCAGTATAAGGTTTTGCATGCATACAAAATAACGCTTATTAAATGTGTATATTTCGAGTTGTCTGTTAGAATTTCCTTTTTATGTTGAGCCAAACTTTTGGCAACATTCTATAGAAGCTCAGATTAGTTGCTATGAAAGAGAACAACTGATGGTGAAGTGTGGACAGGTCAAATGAACTAATGTTCTGGTGTTCATGACCCAGTAAACTTAAGCATGAATTTAAAACTGAGCAGGGTTTAACAAAGCAAAGCAGCTAAGCAACCCTGGAGAACAAGAAGCTGCACTTAAAATTCAGCCGTGGCATTAGGTTGACAGGAGAAGACTCTTGGCAACCATTGGCCTCACCTTCCAGCTGAAGAGAAGGCTAATGAGAGCGTCATCAATACAGATGTCACAGCGACTAGACTCCTTTCCAGTGCTACTGACAAGATTTGTGTGTCAAAGTCTGTGTAATCGGCTTGTTCCAAAGCCACAAAAAGCCCCCCATCACAACAGCGGGGAAACATATGACATGCTGTTGCCGTAGCCATGGCGACAAGAGTAGCACCCCGTGTAAGCAGCATGAATTCATCGCAACCCCCTCAAACCGAGCTGTCAATCAGCAGCGCGTATTGATAGAACCGGGTGCAGGTGCCAAAATTTTATTTAGATTCTCTACACTGCATCCAAGCTTCAGAGGCATGCATCTTCTTACGAAGCTGAAGAAGTTGATCTTTTTCACATTGACTACTTGATGCACTGCTTTCCAATGTTTTACACAGAAATGATTCAAAAAGATTCTATAATGCAACTGCAGAAAAAACAGGTACACAGAAGACGCTCCAGTTTCATGTTCAAACCTCTTACAAACTCCTGCTTCTTACTTAGAAAGTTTTACACGATCACTCTCAAGATAGCTCAAGGATATACTATTCCCTACCAGCCCACACTGAACCGAAGATCAAAAGACTCTGGATTACTGATTATCCTTAGAATAAAACAGGACAGAGCTTCATCGTGCTGAGTGCCAGTGTAATAAAAATGACCTACTGACCTATGTAGGGATTTAGGGTTTCCATTTATGTCATATAGTCTTACTATTTTGCCTTTTATGTCTACTTTTTAGCTCCTAACGCTGCCTGTCTCTGTATGGTTAAATGCGATAAGTTAAGCAACGTTCATATTCTGCCAAGCAACATTTGACCATGTTCAGACATTTGTACGAAAAGGTACATTTTTTTTGGTTCTATCTCTTCTATTGAAGCTTGTATTCAGACAACAACTGTCAGGTGGATTTAAACTACTCATCAGAGGCTTTTGCTCAAACTGCATGAATAGATTCCACCTACAGCTCAAGTGCACACTATCATTAAAGTCATTGAAACGAACAAGAGACAAATATTATGATACAAATACAGGATATACTGTACACACACACATATACATAGTGTGTGTGTGTGTGTGTGTGTGTGTGTGTGTGTCACTTTACATGTATGTCACTTTACATGTAATGAATATAAAATATGTGAATTAGTGAATTAGTTTTATCATTTGAACTAATTCTGCATACTGTATATATGTCCTGCTCCTAAGCCTTTCAGTCTGANAATTAGGAGTACATTCTTATAACGTATTTTAAATGTATTACATCCAAATTGTCAGATTATATATCTTATTATATATAATTGTCATGATATATATTGTATATCATGATCTATCATATTTTTGAACATTTTTAAACCCAAAGCTCATACTGCAAAATGAACACAGGCAACACACTTCCAGATTTTCTTTAGCCAAATTTGCTATATTATCAACAGAATTTACTCGATAAGCCATTTTAAATTCTTATTTTTTTTTCTATTCATGTTATGAAGCTACATCATAAAGATAAACTGGCTGTTTAGCACAACGTCATTCATTCATAAATCTTGTTTTGTCCAGATTATTAATTTACATATATATATATATATATATATATATATATATATATATATATATATATATATATATATATATATTTAGACTTACATTAAATACAGTACATCATTTTAATCAATCAATATAAACAGAAGTTGGAAAACGGTCATGTAAAAATGTATTGTGTCTGTTTCTGATACATAAACCTACACAAACAAAGTGACCTCACATAGCGAAATAGAAGAGACCATGAAAGGTTTTGGAACTCTGAATTGTGTGCTATATCAGCGAATAAAAAAATAACATCTGACAGCTTTCTAGTGAGCACTTGCAACCAATATAGTGCATGCAAAGGGAATCTGCCGCTACTTGAACCTCTCTATCCAAAGCTTTTATGGTCAAAAACCTGCTGAGGTCTGCTCCACCTTTTATACCGCTATTGTAAAGTGTAACACAGAGAGACACTTTAGACATAGAAGCTAATATGAAAATGCCAGGAGGTGTTCGCTAATAGTGATGTATACAAGAGGACATACAATGATATGAACAAAAAGAAGACAGACTAGAAAGACTAGAAAGTAGGAACAGGTCACATGACTAGGTCAGCAAGCACTCAGCAGCAAAGGTGAATCCCATTAAAGGGGTAGCAATGGGGTGGAGCAACTGAGGCTGTGGTGGGAGTGAATGACCATTATTTGAGTTGTGGGAATTGCTATGTCAGAGTCGTGATTTGCTTCAGAAACACATGCTGCATGCCCACACAGCTTCAAAGTTCACTCCCAGGATCCAAAATGGCAGTAGAATAGCAGCACCAATACCATCTCAGCCTGTCTTATTTCTTTGTCCTGTCAGAATCCAAGTCCAGCTTATTGAGAAGGCAGCTAGTGAGACCACCCCCCAGCTTGGAACCCAGCTTCTTAATTACAGTAGACATAACCCATTTAATCCCATTCTAATTAATATGGGACTTAGCGGGATGTACCATTGGAGAGAGAGAGGCCATGGAAATTAGACAGAGACTACATTCAGGGCCGCAGCAAACTTGGTCAGGGAGCTGAAAGGACAATTACACTATCTGTCTAACTGGAACAAAAGAGAAGCACTTTAATAAGCATTATAAAACTGCCATGTCAAGCGAGTTCTCCTACACAGCTTAATGTGTGTTTTTCTTTATGTGGCATTATGCAGAGTTATGCTATTATAAAAAGGGGATAAAAGACGCTATCAGACTGTATGTTTGTTCAACTGAAATCAAAGATGTACAAACCCAATCCTGGCACATACCCAGCTAGCAGGGAACACTGGCTAACAATATCTACAAGTTCTAATAAATGTTTCAATCTAATGTTCAAAGAACGTTTTAAAGATGTTTACAATGTGCCTATAAGGTTACAGGTTAACTAAGACAGCATTTTAACTGCAATGTTCAGAAGATGTTTTCAGGATATTGTCAGGGCCACAGATCATGTTGCATGATAACAAAAGGAGAACATTCTCAGCTCAGCATTCAGAAAATGTTCTATGGATGTTACTGAGATCTGAGATGACAGAATGTTTTAGAGAACGTTTGCCTACCTTCAGAAAGAACATTCTGGGAACCAAAAAAAACTTCCAGCTGAAAATGTTATTGGAACATTGCATTGCATATTCTCAACTTTCTAGAATGGTGCCCTGACAAACAAGTTTTTATGGCTGAAAAGACATTGAAAAACAACACTGAAAAGATCATTATGATGATAAATCATGAGTTTCTGCCTTTTTGAGATACGCACGAGGAGTGCATAAATTACTAATAACTAAGCTATACAGGACAAGGAGCTGTTTTGTGGGTTGGAGCTGTTTGGTGGCATGTGGAAAACCAACAGCATCTTAAGTTAGGTGTTCTTAATGCTTCAGGTCATCAGTGTATCCAGTCTACACTTTGACACAAGAAGTCAAATCACTTCAATTTAAATTATAAGACAAAGCTAATGGGCTATTTTGCATAGGTACATTACATTTATAAATTTCTCTTCACAATGAATGGATGTGTTAAGAAATCTTTCTGACATAGCCATGAAAACATATATTGATGCTTGCTATTACATTTACTACATGTATTTTCTTAGAAGCTGCTGCCAGTACTCATACCATTACTTCTGTTAAGTGTTAATGAAGTGGTTCAGACCCATCTAACCTCCTTAGCCCACACCTTGATCATCAGAGATCATAAGAAAAGCTTTCATCTTTAAGATTAGATTAGATAAAACCATCATTAAAGTTAACCTACTAGACATAGTTGAATTAAGGTTGATTTAAATAGTTAACAAATTATTTTTATTTTTCATAAAGAGCACAGAAGATGTCTGGTATAGTAAGCAGATCAACATGGACACCCGGATACCTAAGATAATACCACAGAGAGTTTGCTTGAAAGCTCTTTTTCACATCAATAAGTAGAACACATCACACGATGTGAATGTTTTGATCAACATGAGAATTTGTTAATGTGCCAGTGTCACACAAAGATCTATCGATGAAAACAGACGCTCCTTAATTCAACTGTAGGGCATTATGCTACAACCCTAACAAACTGACTGAACCCTACCAATTGCAATTTCCGAGCTCAAGTAAGATGTAAAGGTCTTAATAATGAATGGACTTTGACAGAAGATTTCAATCCAAAATGGAGCACAGAAGGAAAGAGGGATGGAGGAGGGATCTTCTCTCTCCATCAGAGATCAAGCCTCAATGTGCATACAGCACATAGATTAGACAGAGGGTGATGGAGCACCACAATAACGAGCTATTTAGTGCTAAGTAAAGTTAATCAATGCTGGCAGCTGAGCTGCAGATCTAGCTCTTTAAAGGTAATTTACATTACATATCAGGCCTGGGAAGGCTAACCGTGGTGAGAAAGAAAAGGCTGACAAGCACACAAAACGAGTAAAATTGTATCAATTTAACTGTAATGAAATAGCATCTTCACCTCCTGTGTCACCATCACCCAAAATGTCTATTTAAACCTCTACGAATTGCAATTCCCTGATAACCTTGCTACCCTGGAGAAAAGAAACTTTCACTTAAAATATTAGCAAGTAGGGGGAAAACTAGAGCAACCAAATGTTTCCTCAAAAAAACAGTGAGAGAGAGAGAGAGAATGAAAGCATAAATACTTCAGAGGCATTGCACCAATCTACTGTGACGTGAGACTCCCAGAGGATTGACACTGCAGCAGCACAAAACAACCCTAACTCAGGCATTTACATGCATTACACGAGATCAAAGTAGCGCAACCGTAATTCTTCCACTCTCTCCTCTCCCAGATAAGAAAATGTTAAGGAAATATGCCTGAAATCTGCCGGTGATCAAAGAGAGGCAGGTAGAAAGAGACAGATCTGTAGTCGGCTGTGTGGAGGTGCTGTAAGAGTTAAAGTTTGGAGTGTGCTGGAGCTCAGGGAGACTAGTCGCCCACTCAGTCTTGTGCTAGTCTGCCACCAGACTGATGGAATCACAGATGCCGCCGATCTGGGTTCAACAATGGCTTCCATTTTGGACTTGTACAAGAACAGCTTGAAAAAGGGAAAACTGAAATCTGTCTCAAATCCATTACCAAGAGCAGAGTGAACAAAACGAGGATAGAAAGTAACAAAAGCAGCAAGCACAAAGGGCAGTAGCTGCTGCACTGACAAATCTTCGTGATTTGAATGTGGTTCAAAATAGCCCATATCTCAAAGCAAGGCATCAGTTCTACAGTCTGGTCTGAGCATAGGGCTATCTGAGTGCGTGGCAATGTTCAGGAAATATGTCACATTTAAAAGGGGAATTGTGTCAATCAAATCCAATGCATATTTCTGCATATTTGAATGGTTGAGATATAATCAAAGTCATCCAGTGTGTTTAATGTGCACTGTAGACAAACTTACCACAAAGTGAGTGTAATGTTGGTATTAGTTAATAACACATACAGTACCTAACCTCATTACTTGAGTATAGTATTAGTATAGATAGAGTATAGATAGTACAAAGTTTAGAAAGATACCAATGTCAAATGTTGCTCCCAATACAAGTGACAGTAGTTGTGTCAAATTTTACTTGGGTTAAAGTACATACAGTCATGGCCGAAAGTGTTGGCACCCCTGAATTCTTCCAGAAAATTAAGTGTATTTCTCCCAGAAAATGATTGCAATTACACATTTTGTTATACACATGTTTAATTCCTGTATTGGAACAACACAAAAAACAGAGAATAAAAGGTAAATTTGACATAATTGCGCACAAAACACAAAATTATTGGCACCTTTTCAAAATTGTGGGTAAATAACTTTGTTTCAAGCATGTGATGCTCGTTCAAACTCACCTGTGGCAAGTAACAGGTGTGGGCAATATAAAAACCACACCTGAAACCAGATAAAAAGGAGAGAAGTTGGCTCAACCTTTGCATTATGTGTCTGTGTGGGCCACACTAAGCACGGAGAACAGAAAGAGGAGAAGAGAACTATCTGAGGACTTGAGAACCAAAATTGTGGAAAAATATCAACAATCTCAATGTTACAAGTCCATCTCCAGAGATCTTCATGTTCCTTTGTCCACGGTGTGCAACATAATCAAAGAAGTTTACAACCCATGACACTGTAGCTAATCTCTCTGGACGTGGACGGAAGAGGAAAATTGCTGAAAGGTTGCAATGCAAGATAGTCCGGATGGTGGATAAGCAGCCCTAATCAAGTTCCAAGGAATTTCAAGCTGTCCTGCAGTCTCAGGGTGCATCAGTGTCAGTGCGAACTATCTGTCAACATTTGAATGAAATGAAACGCTATGGCAGGAGACCCAGGAGGACCCCACTGCTGACACAGAGACATAAAAAAGCTAGACTGCAGTTTGCCAAAATGTACGTGAGCCAAAATCCTTCTGGGAAAACATCTTGTGGACAGATGAGACCAAGATAGAGCTTGTTGGTAAAGCACATCATTCTACTGTTTACTGCAAATGGATTTAGGCCTACAAAGAAAAGAACACAGTACCTACAGTCAAATATGGTGGAGGTTCAAAGATGTTTTGGGGTTGTTTTGCTGCCTCTGGCACTGGGTGCCTTGACTGTGTGCAAGGCATCATGAAATCTGAAGATTACAAAAGGATTTTGGGTCGCAATGTAGGGCCCAGTGTCAGAAAGCTGGGTTTGCGTCCTAGGTCATGGGTCTTCCAGCAGGACAATGACCCCAAACATACTTCAAAAAGCACCCAGAAATGGATGGAAACAAAGCGCTGGAGAGTTCTGAAGTGGCCAGCAATGAGTCCGGATCTAAATCCCATTCAACACCTGTGGAGAAATCTTAAAATTGCTGTTGGGAGAAGGCGCCCTTCAAGTATGAGAGATCTGGAGCAGTTTGCAAACAAGAGTGGTCCAGAATTCTAGTTGAGAGGTGTAAGAAGCTTGTTGATGATAATAGGAGGCGATTGATTTCAGTTATTTTTTCCAAAGGATAAAGTTTTGTGTGAAATTATATCATTTTTGGCTTTTTTTCTCTGTTTTGTGTGTTGTTGCAATACACACAAAGGAAAGAAACATGTGTATAACAAAACGCGTAATTGCAATAATTTTCTGGGAGATATACTTCATTTTCTGGGAAAGAATTTCAGGGGTGCCAACACTTTTGGCCATGACTGTAGGTATTCAATAGTACATTTTCTTTGAATGTGAATGCAACATTGTATTATTGTCACAATGAATTTACAAAACCTAATGACTCTGAAAGAACCTACTGAATACGTTTGTTTATGGATCCTGTAGAATAAAAAAGCTTGTAGAATACGCTGCAAAGCCTATAGAAACACAAATGAATCCACAAACACAGCCATTGTTATTTTCATGTAACACCCCTCACCACATCCCCACAAAACAGCACAGCAGTGTTTATGGATTTGCCCACCTAGTTGTCATATTAGGAGTGATGTTATGCCTCAGCTGGTTTCCAAGCTAACTGCTTCCCGTACACGCTCATGTGCAGTGTTCTTTTCATCGGTGTCTCTGATGTAGTGCTCACTGCTCATATATACAATCAGGTTCGCTTCAGTAGACGTGAGATAAGACTTGAAAATCGTGAGTAATACATTTGTGAATGTGTGATGAATCTGGTGACACTGCGCTTGTATGCAACATTTGTACCAATATGGCAAATACACATCCAAATCCATAAAAAAAATCCTTAAAGGGTCATTGGACCAGGCATAGCACAACAACTGCAGCTATAACAATCGCAGACAACTTCTTTTAAAAAGGAAGGAAACAAATGTTTACATATCCCGACATGCTGTCTCAGGTTGGACAGTCAGTTTATGAAGGCATTGATCAAGTTTGTGCAGGGTAAAGGAACAACCTTTAAAATTATACAAATCTTTAAAGTCTTAAACACGGACTTCACATATGGTCATTGGTGCTAACATGTAGAACCATTATCATCTTTATCTGCCATAGAAGGAGCAATCACTACAACCACCAAGTTCAACAGTACATAAAACAGAGTACGCACTTTGAAATTGACCAACAGTGTAAGAGTAATTTATTGTGATAAACACAATATGGACTATCACATTCAACTTCAGACTTCAAAGCTATGCATCAAAGTAATGTGTAGCTGCACCCTTCATTGATGTGGAGTGCAATATGTGTCTTTCATATGTAGTAGAGTAAAAAATCATCAAGTTTCCAAAAAAATATGTACAAGTACAGTACAGATCCCTGAAACATCTACTAAAGTACTCAGTTACTGTCTTTCCCTGCTTATAAGACTCATCATTTACCCTGAATCATTTACCCTCTTCACCCTGAATGCTGTTTGTCTGTAAAACAAAGTCTCAGACATCTGGCAGCACATGAATAACTGTTTTGTGTATGAGCTTTCTATGAGTTAGCTTTGAGAGGCATCATATTCCTTGTTTTTTACATCTGGTTAGTATCACCGTCAGTGTGTGTAATTCTGACTCACTAGGACATAGAATTTTACATCAAACCACTCTAAATGACTTTGTCTTACCCATATAAGAAGATTTTTGAAAAATCAGTTACATTTATCCAGAAATTACTAATTGATAAGATGGTAACTTGCTGAATTCATCCTCCAAACAAATAGGCGGCAAGAGCTGTGTACCCCTATTGTAAGAAACAAGGAAATTACCAGATTAGAAGACATATTCTGCATTCAGCTTTATCCGTTTACTCGCCAAGAGAGTCTCCAGCAATGGCTGTTACAAAGGACGCTTTGCCAAGAACTTCAGCCATCTTTGCATTTACTCTTCCTTTCAATTGCTACCCATCCTTAAATGATCTAACCTGGAGCAGGACCTTTAACATGATTTATGAGGTACGAATATGCTATTTTGGAAATACTTGTTTTTCTTTGGACAGCGATGGCATACAGAGCAGTCTCTAAAAGCAGGGCTTCACTGTGAAGGAAGAAGAAAGTAGCTTGCATGGATCCAGACTAAAACAGGTTTCTGGGACGTTATTATGCTTTTCAAGAAGAAGAGAAGGGTGTTTTTCTTAGGTCTTCTTTGGTTTTCTATGGTCTGTGTGACAGTAATGTTTTTCCTCCGTTATCAGACAAGGTTTATATTTTAGCTTCTGAAATAGTTTTCATTCTTAGCAGAAGGTTGGGACAAACCTCAGTCCACTGGTAAAAGTCTTCCTTTGGTTTGCGCACCTTCACAAGCATTCTCAAACAAAGCCTAAACTGCACCTCAGATCAGGCATCTCCATGGGCATATGACAAATGGCCGCATGAGTGGTAGCTGGATGGACTTCCTCAGCTTATTGAGAGATAGAGCAGGGCTCTATTCAGAGAGTTCACTCAGACATTCAGGCAAGCTAACACTAATCGAATGATTGTCAGTGTAGTGAAAAGGTCAGCGTAGCCCTATCTGACAGTCATAGCATACTCTGGCTTAGGCTATATCTCTGTTTTCCCAGATAGAAGTGTGAGTGTAACAAAGAGCTTATTGAATGACTTCTAGTCTTTCAGAGAGGTATACACTACCATTCAAAATCTTAGAACCAACTGTCATATTAATAATTGCTGTTACATAATTCAATAATAACTTACAATAAGAGCATTGATATAATAAGCTAGATCGATTATTCCTTGCATGCATCATATGCCACGAAATTTGATCACTACTTTTTTTTAAATACAAGGCATTCTGGATATTAATTAGAGCTTCGTTCTAAATGCTATACAGCTTTGTCAGTGATCTACAGCTCTATTCATCATTCTGGACAATTTTGTAGAAAGATAGAACACTGTTGAGCAGAAGCTTCATAACAAAGTCATTTTATACTTGTACCTGCAACAAAATTTGTTTTGTATGATTATTATTTCAAACCACTGGCTCAGATGTGGGGGTGTGGAGGGACAGAGCAGATGTTTGCCCTCCGTTGTTTGAAATGATACAAGATCATTTGGGAGGCCGACAAAAGTACACAGCGGAGTTACAAAGGAGCTGTCAGATATCAGTTAGCAATAATGTGAAGTATTGCATTACTCTTTTTTACTTTTCTATGAGTGGGGCATCATATGGGGGGAAAGGTAGGAAGATTCTAAGGGACTGCGACAGAGCCCCCCTACAAAAAGTACTCAAGTATTAACTTATCATTATTAGAGTTTTTTTATTTACAATGTACTTGTAAAACCAACAGTTTCTTTTTCTTTTATTGTTTTTGGCAAAACGTAAACAAGAGAGCCTCTATATCGAGATGCAAAAAGTTCTTGCTAGCAGTAGCAAGTGAAGAAGGAATATTGGCAGAACATCATGTCTCTTCATAAAGAAAAGTCTGGCTTGTGACAACAAAAAAAGAAAAAGAAACACAGGAGAGAAAGGGGTGACAGCATGTCACAAAGAAAGGTGGGTGTAGTCTGTAAGTGCTGGGAATGAACTTAGCTTAGTCCATATAGACTAAGATATAGAAATAGATTACTGACTTATGCTTACCTAACATAAGTTACCTAAATATTAACAAAAAGTTCTGAATGATTACATTTCACTTCTCTTTTAGGAGTAACCCAGCCCTGTCTCCCAGTCCCCATACCCCTACCAATAAACCAGCCCAGTCTCTCCATCACCATATCCCTTACCAATAAATCAACCTGTCTCCCTATGCCCATATCCCTACCAATGATAAAGCCCTGTTTCCCAGTCCCCATACCCCTACCAATAAACCAGCCCTGTCTCCCCATATCCCTACGAATTAACCAGCCCTGTCTCCCAGTCCCCATACCCCTACCAATAAACCATCCCTGTCTCCCCATCCCCATATCCCTACCAATGAGCCAGTCCTGTCTCCCAGTCCCCATAACCCTACCAATGAACCAGACTAAGGAACCAGCCCAGTCTCCTAATCCACATAACCCTACCAATGAACCAGCCCTGTCTCCCCATCCCCATATCCCTACCAATGAACCAGACTAATGAACCAGCCCAGTCTCCTAATCCACATAACCCTACCAATGAACCAGCCCTGTCTGCCCATCCCCATATCCCTACCAATGAGCCAGCCCTGTCTCCTGGTCCCCATACCATGCCAATGAATCAGACTAATGAACCAGCCCTGTCTCCCAATCCACATAGCCCTGCCAATGAACCAGGCTAATGAACCAGCAGTTCCCCATCTCCATGTCCCTACCAATGAACCAGGCTAAAGAACCATGACTGTCTCCCCATCTCCATACCCCTACCAATGAACCAGCCTTGTATCCCAGTCCCCATAACCCTACCGATGAACCAGACTAATGAGCCAGCCCTGTCTCCCAATCCCCATACCCCTACCAATGAACCAGACTAATGAACCACCTTTATCTCCCCATACCCCTGCCACTGGTCCATTCCTGTCTCCCCGTCCACAAACCCCTACCCATGAACCAGTCCTGACTTCCCATCCCCATATCCCTACCAATGAACCAGCACTGTCTCCCCATTCATATACCCTTACTAATGAACCATCCCTGTCGCCTCATCCCTATATCCTTGTCAATGAGCCAGCCCTGTCTCCCCATTCCTATACCCTTGTCAATGAACCAGACCTGTCTCCCCATCCCTATACCCTTGTCAATGAGCCAGCCCTGTCTCCCCATCCTTACACCCTTGTCAATGAGCCAGCCCTGTCTCCCCATCCCTATACCCTTATCAATGAACCAGCCCTGCCTCCCCATCCCTATACCCTTGTCAATGAGCATGTCAATGTACATGTTTTTGTGTGTTTTAATATTGACACATAAAGCATGGTATCAGTTTGATATATACAACTGTAGTTGTGCTTTGTTTGCCCAGTTTTGCATTTGAATGCAAGTTATAGACTCTTGACATTAGCCCACCCCTACCCTTGTCAGACTGAACCCCTATTCCAAACATTATAGTCGAGATTCTAAACCTCTGGACAGGCAAATGACTTAAACCGACTTTTTATTTCAGCTGTAGAATTTAGTTAGATTTATTTCTTTGTTCTTCTCTACAGAAGATGAAAGATCAAGATTAAAATCCCACTGTGACTTTCAAAAGGGCACACATACATTCAATTAGTCTCTAACAAGTCCAAAAGACTAATGCACTCAGAAACATCTTGTCCTTTCACTTAACGATGCTACAAAAAAAGCAAGGTTCAGTTCATTCATAAAACTGCCTGAAAGCCAGCATTGCCAAGTCCTCAAGTAGAACTGCTTTCATTAGAGAAAAATCCAGTTACAGAAGTGACCTCTACTTCATGACCAAAAGTTCTCCTCTCCTACCATTCCCTTGCAGGCCACTAAGAGAGCACTGCCTGCGTGTTAGAATGACTGCTGTTCTTTTCTTCTTTGATAAAAGTAATGAACTGAAGGACTAAAGATAAAACGAGGCTAAGACAAAGGCGACGTGAGTGGGGGAAATTTGTTCTGCATGTGAAGTGTGATTAAAAGAATTGTAATGGCTCAAAGGGGAAATTGGACTCTGGGTAAACAGCTTGCTCAGGACAATGTGTATCTGAAATGTTTTTGGATGTCCAAATGAATGTATTAGTCCAAAGAAATGGAGCATGAAGTGGAATATGTCATTGTGGCAGTGCAATATTTGAAAATGGCAGATAAGGTCATCCGCACATCCTTTCTTCTGCTGATGGACAGAACAAAAAGCATACCTTTACACCTTGTTAATTTGAAATGTTATCTTCAGGTCTTCTTGTGAGACAAGGTTACAAGGCTTCAACCAACCTTAGCTTGCCAACGCTCTACTTAGCATGGGCATTAGTGGAACATTCCGCGAATGGCTGGCAGATGTTATCGCGGCAGTAATGTTCTCATGCCATATGCGGTGCTGTCGAGGCTGGCTCCTGGATCCTGACACTGACTCTAAAAGCAACTGACATTTAAACATTCCCACTAAGCATCCAGCCCTCCCAGCTACACACAGACAGTGCCACAGCTGGAGCTTTCCAGGGTCAGCGCTTCCCAAGGAACCCAGGTAGGAAGATAATCTTAGTATCTGATTTGGTGAAAAAATCTAGACTAAGTTCTAAGTGTGACTAAACACATCAAAAACACATGTAAATATTCAAGAACATGTTCAGCATCTTTCAGCTTCAGTGCTGTTCAAAGGGGGTGTAAAGATGATCAAAGCATCAAAGAGTTTTTGCATAACAAGATATTCAGAGAGATAGAGATAGACTGATATAGATACAGCATTTATTATTTAATGATTTCCCAGATGGGCTGTCATTTAGCTTTGCTAACTCTTAAAACCTGAACTTTATTTTTAATGTTTTTCAACATTGAATTAAAGAAAACATGCATTTATTATTGTATTTCAGGAAAGACATTTAATAAGTTTCTTTATCAGCAATGACTTATATCAGAAACAAGTTTATATATAAAACTGACAGTAACAGGTTTATTTTTTGCATAGAATTAGTGAATTTAAAAATCTTTTAAATGTGGTTTACTAACGGTATGAGGGCTTTCAGGACTTTCATCTGTATTAACTGATGAATAATTTACTTTCAATCTATAATTTGGGCAACATAGTTATACTTTCAAAGCAACTTGATTAGTCAATATCATAACTGAAAGAAAATTTTAAAAAAATGAGAGAACCTTTTGTCTATCACTACTATTTGTCGATCTTGCCTGTTGTGTTACTTGTGCCGCTGTAGATAAGCAAGGCAGTTCTTTTAAATTGTGTCTTTATTCCCTTTTTACACAGTCAGACTATTTGCACTCCAGTCTAACTCCAGCCAGTAAATCATGTCACTGTTGCCAAGGTCCTTAAAGGAAGGTCTGTTCATTCTTTTCCATTTTGCAAAGCTGCCAGGTAGTTATTTTAAGCCATATAAGTCCAGACTCCTATCTCTTAAATAGGGAGAGACCTAAAACTCAATACTAAAAGTCAAAATACTGTTTCAAAAACATATTTGAAATCACTGTCCAAATCTTACTTCATGAGCAGTTTGCTTTCCCATTCATATTTTGACCAGTAAGTGGTTTCCTCATTTTTAATGTCTTTGCTACAGCCATTTTCTACTTTCCATGAATGAAGTGTAGTGGAGCGAACAGTTATTTAGAGTTTTTGTTTTAAACAAGAGTGCAATTTTTCATTTACTACTCAGTATATAGTACATGAAAAGCATCTGTCCAACATTAATGGCTTCAGTCTTCAGGATTGGGAGTGTTACTTTAAAAATGTATTCCATTACAGATTACACATTACCTGACAAAAACAAATGCAACCTAATCCAACCTAATCCAAAGGATTACTATATTATATATACAGGGGTTGGACAATGAAACTGAAACACCTGTCATTTTAGTGTGGGAGGTTTCATGGCTAAATTGGACCAGCCTGGTGGCGAATCTTCATTAATTGCACATTGCACCAGTAAGAGCAGAGTGTGAAGGTTCAATTAGCAGGTAAGAGCACAGTTTTACAGTTTTGCTCAAAATATTGCAATGCACACAACATTATGGGTGACATACCAGAGTTCAAAAGAGGACAAATTGTTGGTGCACATCTTGCTGGCGCATCTGTGACCAAGACAGCAAGTCTTTGTGATGTATCAAGAGCCACGGTATCCAGGGTAATGTCAGCATACCACCAAGAAGGACGTTTTCCTCCACCAGCATCACGTAGTGACCTGGCCACTATCCTGCAAAAAGAATGGCTTAAAATCCCTCTGACCACTGTGCAGGACTTGTATATGTCATTCCCAAGACGAACTGACGCTGTATTGGCCGCAAAAGGAGGAGGAGGCCCTACACCATACTAATAAATGATTGTGGTCTAAAACCAGGTGTTTCAGTTTCATTGTCCAACCCCTGTATATATGTAATGTAATATGATTACTTTCTGTTACTTTTTGATTATTTGACATTTCACTAAAAAACTGTGGAATTATCCAGTTCATTCCAGATCAGAGTTCAACAACTAAAAACTACACAGCTCTCCTGGCACTTATTTCTTAAATAAGTTGCTTGTCAAACCAAAAGCTCAATCTGGTACCGTCCTAAAACACCATTGTTCTAACACACATGTTCCAACTGCTAAAAGGTCTATATTAGCTCATTATACTACATATTGGTGCATTGTGCATGGACTTTGATGATGCAGTTTGTAATATCATTTATAGACTTTCCCTTTTCCCTTGATATACACTCATTGTCAAAAAAATAGCTGCACAAATATTTACCCCCAGAAGGAATCAACAGACAGGAATGAAACTTGGTGGGTAGATTTGACATCTTGAGACATGTGAATGATTCAAGTTTCATGCTCAGCCATGCATGTGACATAAGCAACAACAAGTCTTATCGCTGTACCTGACCGACCCAACAGCCATGATTGCAGACATTCAGCGAGCAGTGATGCCCTCCATGAATCATCCTGTTAGTGCCAGCACCCTTGGCAGACGGGTGCACGACACAGGACTACATGCACACAGAGCGCTACGGTGACTGCCCTTAACACCATGTCACGTTGCCTACGACTGGTGTTGTACCAGACTGTTATGGAGTGACTCAGAATGGCAGTGGGTCATCTTCAGTGGCAAGTCCTGTTTTTGTCATAGAGATGACCAACAAATTCGTGTTTGGAGGCACCGTGATCAGTGCCAAGATGAATGGTTTGTTGTAACATGCATCATGTCCAGAAGGTCTGGTGTCACTTCACCTCCACCCCTACCGCAAAATCTGCAGGAACTGTGTGAGAATATTTAAGCTGCATGGGATGGATTATCACAGGACACCATTAGGAACCTCTACAACTCCATTAGCAAACATGGCAGCCCAACGCCATACTGAGAGACAATACTTCTGTATGTATAGCTCAATAAATATTGCCTATATCAGTCTAAATGTATCATCATTTATTGTTCGTGGTAACTTGTGTTCACTCAAAACTGTAAATTTAGGTGAAAGGTGAGTTTACATTTATGTGGTTTTACTGTAATCCTGTTGGTAATCACCTGTAACCTGTAATATGATACTGTAACAAAACACAGTTACATTTTGTATCCTGATTACACAATGCTGTTACATGTTACTACCCAACCCTGGTTATCTTTGGACAGTAGAATGATGCTGGTTGGTACAGTGTAGTGGATAGACCAAGACTGGTGTTTGATTTCCCACCTGGGCAAAAACAGTCTGCTATTTACTTGGGCAAGGTTCCTAATGTGTGAGTGTTGAATGGGAAATGTCTCTCACTGCTTCCTGGTGACTATTACAGAGTACCAGATGGATCACAGCCCGTAACGGTAAATTGTTCAGTAGTTTCTGATAAAATGGTCATTGTCCTCAAGGTTTTGTCTGCACATTGTTGATGTTACCAAAGTGTGGGTACTCTAGAGGACTGGGCTCAAATATTTCTTTGGGACTGGATGAATGTGTTCAGGTCACAGGGTGGAGTTCATGTTATGGGATGTAACAATACATGAATGCTTTCATAACCAGTTTTATGAAAAAGTGTAACTTATGAAAAAGAATGCCTCAAGCAAGAGATGTTAAATGAATGCAGACATTAATGCAATAGCAGTACCTTTGAAGTAGTTAATGAGTATATTCCAAAGTGAAGTGTAGTTATAATAGCCAAGGACAGGCAAATAAAGGTTTATTTATCAGTAAAATGCACCAGGTTTATTAAGAACACTTTCATTTCTGTATTTAATTTCTTTACACACATATTTTTTAAAGTAATATCAGTGGGACACAAATGGTACCCCAGATCGTGGAACTATCCTGGTGGGGATTTTGCAATATCAAAAGTATACCTGGTTAAGAATTATCCTTTTACTCATCAGTACTGTCTCAATGAGTGCCAAGGCTACATTACTGAGCTGAAAAAAGACATGCAACATATACCTCCAAAAGTGGACTTCCACCACTCCTCCACTGGAACGGATTAAGCAGCATTATGAACATAGTTCAGTTCAGCTGACAATATTTAGGCATTTACGCAGAATTCTGCTTGACTGCTCCATTTCCAAACATTAGCACTGACATTTCATGGCTGCTGGAGACAATCAGGTTATTTCCATTTCCCCTGCCTCTGGCCTCAGAGGCTGCAAACAACCATTCTCCTCTTTCTCATAGGTCTGTCTCATCAAACACGTAGGTGAATAGGTAGGTAAACTGGAGTAAAAGAGTGCTCTGAAAAGACCTGCACTAATTGGAAATACATTTCAATTACAGTCCCATACTAGGCAGACTAGTAGATCTCACAACTGTACATTTTTACGAACAGGTAAAACACCTTTTATTTAAACAGATTTACAGGCAGGACAGATGTTCATTTTGGTCCTGGGGACATAAAATGACTCTCCTTTCTTAATAACTTCGAGTAGACCATTTGGGCTGCTACTGTCCATTCCCTCTTATAAGTTGCTGATTCATAGTGCACATAACAGCGGATATGGTATTGAACTGATTACAGAGAATGCATGAGCTTGTTATATTCAGTCATGAGTTCTTTTAAAAGCTTGTTTTTTGACTTGGAGCCAGAGTTACAACTCTCCTTACAAGTGAGCAAATGATGTCTGTGAGTCAAAACAAGATAACACCCAATGCACTCAATGCATCCACAGGACTATGCAAAAGTCAGAGACCACCCTTTCTTTTATTCAGTTTTCAAGTCTAAACCATTACAGAAACACTACATAGGACAGAGGTATTTGTGGTAGGTAACTGTGGGGCAGACACCTCTGATGGGGCATGAAGGAATTGCAGGGAGAGTGCAGGTGAGAGGTGAAACAAAAATGCAAAAAAGAAATACTTAAACAACTCTGTCATAAAACTGTTTTTATTTTCAGAATTTTCTAATGTAGCATTGCTGGTTCATTTATTTTTAGAATGACAGTCAAAATTAGTGTCATGTATCACCTGGTGTTGGGCCAAAACTTACAAAATAAACCACTTCATTTCCACAATCTCAGAAAAAGAAAGACAAAGCACATGTAAAAAGAGAAAAAAGAAGGAAGATTATTTAAAATACTGTACTGCTATCGAGAGCCACCCTCAATATACCCTGAATCAATTGATTGAATATTGATTGAATATTTTCTTTTTCTCAGTAAGGGCCTCATGACAGCTACTCATCCTTTCAGACCCACAGCACTGAATTGTCTTCCCACAGTGGAAGGATGGATAGAAGCACCTGTTGATTTTTCAGATCTGAAGCAAGAGTAGAGACGCTTAAGGACTGTTTATCAGACAGTGACAGTTTTGGTGGTCTACCAGATCTTGCACAACTGATGAGTCTCATGTTCTATATATTTTAATCACATAATGAACTTTAGGGATCACATAATCACATAATGAACTTTTTGAGTTTAGGAAAATCCTGTTTTTCCACTTGACTTTGTTCTCTCTCCTTCCTTATACATGTGGATTATCTTATATCAAACCTCTGAAATGTCTCCTGAATTACTTGTAGCTACTGGCTAATTTGGCTGAAAATAAAATAAATGAAAGGTGGTCTCTGCCTTTTGCACAGTATTGTACATGGAAAACTGAAGTCTAGTAAATGAAATGTGAGTGTGTTCATTGAATGAAAAAACAAAACACTGAGGTCAATTATGAGAGGAAAGATTGATAGTACAGCATACATGGCCTTTACTTTCAGTGATTGTCAGTTCCAGGACATGATTGCAGAGTTAAACAGTAGAATAAACAATGGTTCTTTAAAACAGGGCTTATCCACTTGGCAACATGGGTCACAGGGCACATCTATGTGTCTATTTTCAAATATAAAGTGTGAAAATGTAACTAACTGCAACTGAACTTTAAATATTTTAAAATAACTCAATTTAAGTGAGGGAATATTAATCCATGTCTTTCATTAATACAGTGAGAACTAATTTAAAGTTGTTCATGTAATGCTAGAGTTAAAAAATACTTCAAAGGACACTAGAATATATCATCATATCACCATGTGTTAATTGATTAGAGTGGTGGGCTGTTACTAGAATTAGCTTAAAGAGCACTCACACGAGGACTGATTTCACTGATTAAACACTCACTCGAGTTTATTTGCATTTTGTTCATTAAAATGGGCAATTTAAGATTTTTTAAAAGATTTTCTCCACTTGTTTACACTCCGAAAATGAATGTGGAATTTCATTACATCATAGGCACCTGGTGTTTACAGTCAATGAGTATTTCACTGACTGTTGCTAGATTGGTGACAAACTTGAATGGTTAAGGAAATACAGAGACAATGATCACTGTGGATCAGTGGTCTCCAGCTATGCTCCAGTTCCAACCATTATCTGCTACACTGGCCATGATCCACTTGCTAATGTATCATGGTAACTGTTGTGAGGATGGACGTGTTTTACAGAACACTGGCAAAAATGTTTTTTCAGATTTTGTTAAAATGTCTACAGTTAGACTGTCACTGTATGCATGTGAAAAGGTCAGACTCTAAAGATAGGCGGCCTGTACCGACTATAAACAAAGAGGCAGAGTTACTAAAGCACTAATTACTAGCAGACTACTCACACTTTTAGTGTGTTATCTACTAAGACATTCCATGAAAAGTAGCAAAGGCATCGTAATTTGTAATTAACTGACAACCAGTGCAAAATATTCTATTTATTTTATTTTATAACTATTTTGCTTATCCATTTTGAAATACATGTTCAGTTTGGGCTGGTGGGGTGAGCTGAACTAGAGTTCCATGCCGAGCACATTTGTAAACCATATGATAATGTAAAATCCCTGTCAACTTTGATTCCAAACATTTTAAGCGTGACATATTAGCTACAGTCAGTGCTTGAAAAGATGGCTGGGACAACCCTGCGACAGAAGCCACAGGTGCAGGTGTTGCTTTAGTAATGCAGGAATCACACAGCTAAAGAGTTTCAGTGTGTGATTTCAAAATTAGTTTGGAAAACTGTTAAATAATTATTTAGGCAAAACCTGAGTGTGGTAGAAAGTACCAGTTAAATACCTTGTTTTTCAAAACTATTTGGTTCTCGTTTTTGTTATTTATTTCATCAACATAAGACTAATGTGACACGGCAGGCATTTACAAAGTTTTTTTTTTGCCATCAATAAAATAAATATGTTTAAAAAACCAAGGGAGCCACGTTAGTTTAAAAAGACAACTCGAAGGAGATACTTCATTATAATGATCCCCTCCCAGTAGTTTGTGAGGGGAACTGCTTTACGTGTATAAAATATGTCCAAAAGTATGTAGACATACATGCTCATCCAGCATTTCTTCTGCCATCTATAAGTGTGTTTGCTGCACTACCAGCCTCTAATCTTCTGGAATGGCTTTACACTAGATGTAGGAACATTGCTGTGAAAATTTGATTGCATTGCGCCACAGGAGCATTAGCAAGGGGATGTTTTAAGTGTACAAAAATTTGTGGACACCTGCTCATCCAGCATTTCTTCTAAAGTTTAATAGGGTGTTTGCTGCACTACCAGCCTCTAATCTTCTGGAAGGGCTTTACACTAGATGTAGAACACTGCTGTGAGGATCTGATTGCATTCAGCTGCTACAGCATTCAGGTAAGTTGGATAATGAATGCCACTTCCACTTGTCCCAGAGGATGCTGCACCATCAGTCCAATAACCGGTGGCATGCTACATAGTCTCATGTTGCTTTATATCCCTCTGGCCGAGACCTTAGGCTCATGTGCAGCTGCTCCACAGCATTGAATTCTTTTGGTAATGCTTTTCTATGGAAATCATTCAAGCTGTGTGTGAACACCTGTGTTAAGTGAATTCACTCATTTAAAAAACTGTCTGGATCCTTCTGGACATATAGTTGTGTATCCCATACGGCAAAAGCACCCACCTTGTTTGTGTTAATACTGGTGCTAAAAGATTAATAGCCATTATATTATAGCCATATAACAGCAATATTAATAGCCATTTTTTAACGTCAAAGGTTGTGGTGTCGCAATACCTGCCACAAAGTGTGCTACAATTTCACGCTAAATGGCATTTTTGCCAACTTTCTGTAAAACACGTTGATATCAAACAGGTGCTCTGATAGAACTCATGTGTGGATGGAGCATGGACGGGTCATTTAACGTATGCTTTCACTGGAAGGCCTTCACTGGACCAATCAAGGTATGTGTGTGGGCAGGGGATGTTAAATGTGTGTTGATATGGACAGATAAAGGGTTGGTGACCAAGGCTGTAGACTGTGCCAACATGTAGATTTGTTAATGAGGTGGTTTAATAAAGTACATCGTCGTGAATATAGATGAAATTTGAATTTACTTAATGAAATGGAACATGATTCATTACAGGTCTGTTAGGACTGGAGAATTTGGTTATTAGTTGGACAGGCACACATGAATATCCCTTTCATCAGATGTTACTGTGCCTGACAAACCCATCTAACTGAAATGTATCAATAAATACAGTTTTATGGCCACACATAATCATATAAACAGAACTACGGTGTTTTAACAATAAAGAATAAGGAATCTTCTGGATGGTTGCTTTTTTTTTGACAAATGTAAACAAACTTAGCAAAAGTCCTCACTAAAATGGCATTAGCACCACAGTGGAATACACTGCTACCTGCTAAGTAGGTGCAGCGCTCCCTTGTTTGGCCGTTTTATCACACCTTGCAGCATGACGCATGGGCTGTAAGCCTTGCTGATCACCGCTGTCCATTAGGCTGAGTCTGTTATCCCCCAAAGTCAGATCCACTGTCACTTACAGCTCACTCACACAGAAAATCTCTCTCTCGCGCGCTGTCTCTCACACACAGAGTCTCTTTGGTGGGCGGTCCAGATGGCAGATTTAGGTGTTCCAGCCCAGTCCGACGTGAGTTGCCAGCAGGTAGCACATGGCTATCGTACATGTCATCAGCATCATGGGGAAGCCCAACCTGTGAAAGGTAACGATGATAAGGTCAATTAGAGTTAAGCCAGTAGATTACTGCACTGTATTAGCATAAAACCATATGGAAACTTTAAGCATGCTTAAAGCATACAGCAGGCCAACTACAGCCATTTCATATATCCAGGCCACAAATCAAAAAAAGGCCAAACCTAGAGGTCAAACAAGGCATTAGCCAGAAGTCAAATATTACTTAACTGCTTCAGATTTGCAGTTAGAAACTGCAGCATCTGCCAGCAATAATAAAGGTCTCGTGTAATTCTTTCTCCTTAGAGGGTCATGGAAACAAGTGGACAAATTCTATTGGAAGCAAAGATTCTCAACTTTCAATCAACACAAGGGACGAGTCAGAATGTTAAAATAGCCAAACAGACATGAAAGTTAAAAAAAAAAAACATTAAAGGTAAATTGGGATGTTTTATATGCAAATTAGCTGCTCGCTTAAATTGAAGCTTCTTATATGGAAGAACTATGTGTCTGAACTCCACCGGATGTTTTGGTCTGTTTAGAAGAAAAAATCAAAGGCAGACCAAACCAAAAACTGCAGCAGAAAAAGAAGCTCAGCTTTGTGTAGCCAGAAGTTATCTGGTTTTAGGTAGCAGATGAAAGTGCACCAATAGAATATAGCAAATGTTGCAGAAAAGCACCAACAAATAAGTTGCTCAAGTTAATTTAGTACTCCACTCATAGATTGCTGACTAGGCTAGTACCATAGCAGAAAACCGTCAATTAGCATTTGTGAGTTTATCTTAAAGAGTTTAGACAGACACACATCCCTCACTCTAGATTCGTGGTCCGGGTCTGGCACTAATGTACTAATGGTGACTGAATGTTGCTTTCGTACATCTGAGGCTTCCAGGATACGTAAGTCTGCAGCCTTACATTTTACACAGTCCTACTCTCTCAGAAAAAGGTAGTAAATTGTCACTGGTACCCTCAAAGGTATATCTTTCACACAGTTTATTAAGGAACATAATTTTACCATTTACATTGAATTTTTTTTTTTGCTTTGACTCGACTCCAAGCTTGTTCTTTAATTGCTCTGTTTTAAAACATTAGTTAATGAAAAGGAACAAATGCATACTTTTCCCCTAGAAAAAACTTATTTAAGATACTCAGTTGGAGATTAATACAGGTAACTGTCCGTAAAGACTTAAGGTCGAATATAAATGTAATTAACTGCATAACTCACTATGTGTTCGAAAATACAATTACATAAATATATTTAAAAACTGCAGCTAAACAAAAGTTCTGTCTCTAAAAATCATTACTTTGGTAAAGATGAATACATTTCAAAGAGTCTTCCACAGATTACACTTCTTACAGGAACACTCAGGAACACTCATAGAGTGTGGCTCTTTGGCATCATCATACAGAATTCATCCCAAGCATGGAAGCCATCACCATGACACAGAGGCAATTTGTAGCTCTGATTCTCACACACAAACACACTCGGTCACAGTCACTTGTTACTCCATCAAGCTGGTCATGCTCATCATCAGAGTGGGCTGCAGAATCTCAGACACCCACAGTGGATGTGAGATCTGCGCAGTACCGTCACAGAGTCATGAGCCCTGCCAAAGCAATCAAAGTGGCTATTTATCAAGCAGGACGATTTGTCAAGATCCATAGAATAGAGCGATGACTTCACCTGCAATGCCCCACTTTTGCTCAGGCTCCTTTAAGCATGCCAGAAGCAGGTTTCTCAAATAAGACCATGTTGTTAATGTAATAATGAAAATGACTGGTATATTTTTGGGAAAACCCCCCAGTCGGCTGTTGTGATGTCCAATGCCTTGGGCATTCTTCTTACAGCTTTATTTTTACCCTGTCTCCGAAAATGCTCCTGCTTCACAGTTTTAGGTGGAATACCACATATATTTTTTGGCTTATTTAACTTTAATACATAGAATTCACTGTTACGGCAGGCAATAACAAAAGTATAACTATAATTCCAGTACTAAGTCTATAACATAACCGATACTGATTATTTTGCATTTATAGCTCATTGAAACAAGCAGAGAAATTTTGGCAAACAATCAAAATGTTGAGTCCATACTAATTTGTATTTACATGCACAGCAAAGTTTTGTTCTTATTTGAATTATTGGAAAAGTGATTGCACATGCTCTCGGGATGCAGGATTTGCTAAATGTAGGCTATCAATAAAGGCAAACTGCAAAATACTGCAGTTGCTTTGGGGATCTCAGGAGAAACAACTCGAACTTACAGTTCATAACGCAGCTTTATTATCTCCAGTGCTAACAGCTAAAACACAGCCCTCTACTCTAGAGGAAAAAACACCATTCCACCCATCTTCAGACTCTTCAACATAAAAGTATGAATGAACAACATACCGACATTTCTTTTGTTTAAAAAACGGAACTGCTTACAACAGTGCCCTGCCATACTGGACCCTTCCTAGGCCCCTGATGTATGCCTTTTGTACTTCAAGTGCAGGGCTGGTTAAGAGAGGCTTGGTATCAGTGGGCCTGGTAAAAGGAGTGAAGCCATAGTGTCAGTTGCAAAGTGCTATTCAACTACGCAGCTTGTAAACTTAAGTAACCAGGTTAACCTGGAATGTTAAAAGGCTTAACTTCAAATAACATGTTAACAAATGTAAAAGAATATTTATCTGTTTGCTTAACATTAGTTCAAGATCAATGAACTCAAGTTTCAAGTTAACTACAATCCGTTAAGTTTGAAACCAGGATACTTTTCAACAGTGTAGCCTAGAGATTCAGGTTTTACAGCAGATGAAGCTGCTTTGGACACAAATTATCTGAACGATTGTCTCAATCCACCCCTCCCACACAGATGAAGTTTGATTGTTTACTGCCTAAGCCCAAAAATGGCATTTCAGACAGCCCTAGTTGATGTAATTCATTACATAACTATATAGTGAATTATGTAATTTAGTAATTCTAAATAGTACTTAAAAAACATCAATAACCCTCAACTTCTAAAGATGAATGCATGGATTTCTAATCGAATATATCATAATTCCAAGCAGTGAATGGATAAATATAGTACCCTGCAAATAAATTAATAAAAAAATAAAAAGCCTGCAGATGCTGCTGACGAGGGTGTGACAGCCCAAACTACAATTTGAGTTATAACCTCTCACTGTGGCCTTTCTTGCAATATCAGACTGTTGAATTCTGAAGCAGGAGCGCAACAATGGGTTGATCTGTGGTGAGGCTCAGCTGAATCAATAACCGGAGCCCAAATACTTGCTTGCTAGCTGGTACAGCCTTTTCTATTATAACTTATAATTCATCCATAACCTCCTGTGCTCCCCAGCTCTATCTGTCTTTGAGCATCTCTGACTCTCTATTGTGTGAATGGTTCCACTCTGAACAGTAGGAGTACCAGCAGCCTCCCACTGATGAGCACGCTTGCCGTATTACCCGCTTCAATGAAATGATATTAAAGTCTGAATATCTCTGCATTAACCGTAACTCAAAGGCTGAGGATGCAGCAGGTGCCCACTATGCCCGCTATCTTCCCCCCTCTTTCGGTATAAGCTGCTTTTCTTCTGTCGTGAATGGCAGTCCACTCTCAGAAGCATGCTGACGCCCTTTTGTACACCCAGTGATAGAAATGTCCATCTGGAGAGAGGCATTACCAGTGTAATTACAACCAGGCCTTGGTCATAATCTCTGCTCTCCATCACCACCCATCAGTGCCCTTTTGACCCAGAGATCACCACACAGCACCCACTCATCTGCACATGTGGAATATGCTGGAAGCCACTGATCAAGGACATGGAAAAAAAACGCAATGGGACACAACATAGCTCTGTCAAGCGAACCAGTACAAATTATTCCATAGATCAGAAGCTGTAAAGAAACAGATAATCACTTCTTAAATTGCTTAGATCCTGTATACCATACAATTTAACATACATCCTTAGCTAAATCCTTTTTTTTTTTTTACTTATATGTAGTTCATTGTGTTCAGACATTTTACAATCAATTAAATTTGAATTTAACTGTATGGTGATGTGTCATTTCCATTTTTAGTATTATTACTTTGTAAAGAGTTTTCTATAAGGTGACATAAGCTAGTTCAGAAGCTAATAACTAGTTTAGATTTTTGCCATTGATTAACACTGACAAGAATAACTTCATATAAGACTCAAATCACTCAAACTTCATCTAAAATATTGATCAAATGTAAATGTAACTCATTATATAATTAACCATACATATATATGCAAATATATACATATTACATTTAAAAAGTACACTAAAACAACAGCAATAGCTCCACACCTCTAAGGGTTAATTCAACAATGGAACAGAATTCTGGATGTTTTATCAGTTGCCAAAGTCAGAGCAGCAACCCAGTTTACTCAGAGTAAATCTCAGGCCCCTCTCTCCATTCTGCTCCATGAAATTTTAATCATCACTGTTTTGTTTACATCAGCTGATATAAAAGCAGATGGGGCCTATGGCCTGAATAAGGAGTCCGGCAGAATGGTATCTTAGAGTGCAGCGTGTAATGGAGTTCGCGGAAGCAAGGTGCACATCTGAGCTTGAAGGCCTTGGACATCCATTTAGGCTCAGCACACACATTTACAGGCCCGATGGACGGTGCCTGAGTGCACAGGATAAAACGTAAGATTTGGGAAGTGGTAAGAGTGGCTAGATCAGTACAGCAAGTTCTGAGTGAGAGCAAATAGAAGGCAGAACAGGCGAGTGGGTGAAGACTATTGTGAGAGAACACAGGATGAGGAGATCAAGGAGAGAGGGAATGGTGGAGGAGGAGAGTGTTGTGAGAGAGAAAGTGGTAGGGATGATGCAGAGTCTGATATCCTGCTGAAATACTGAATGGCCACAAGGCAAACACAGTGCAAATAGGGGTCTAACACAACACCACTATCTGTGTCTGTTTCATGCTCAAAATTCCTTTATCAGTATCTGTAATTGGATTTGATGCAGAAGTGGGATTGGCGCAAACTGGATGTAGTCGTGGTCCATAATAGATGCGATTTTCCTTAATGGAATAAAAATTAAGCTAAGTATGAAACAGAAATGAATATATCATACAGTAAATGAACATATTAAATGTATTCAATTATTAAATTAGTAAAACACTTTCAAGTTTTGCAGTGATAGGGACATGAGTCATAACTTTAGAATTTTAGCCACAGATAAAAATGTAACTGATTTTTATTTAATGTTGTTCTACAGCTCAGAGCAGCAGCAGGTTTGATACAGCTTCAAACAATAAGCTTTCCATCTTAGACAAATCTCAAGTCCAGTACGACATAATCACTTGCGCTAAAATAATCACTTGTGCTAAAATAATCACTTGTGCGTATGTCAGGTGCTGAGCTCTTCCTCAAAAGTTCTTGGTAACGCTGGAATAAATAGCTGGCTGATCATGAATTGATTTATCAGTCTACTCAGGCTTTGGCATGTAGTAGTAGTATGTCTACTACATGGCGTGCCCTGACTTTAAAATAATTAATAAGCAAGCACTGATGTTATTGCTTTAAAGACTGTATATTTTTTAAATCATTTATGGAGATGCTTTAAAAATATTTTTAAAAATCTGAACTCAATACAGACACTTCAATAATGTAGTGATTGCTATACACTGCTGTTACTTATTAGTTACAAAAACTTTATTGCCGTCCACCCAATGAGTGCTGGGTGAGATTCTAGTGCCATTGACGTGTCATTGCTATTTTTAGAAATATTACTCCGTAAAGAGTTTGCTATAAGGCGACACAAGGTGACATTATTAGCATTTAGACTTCACAGAATGATTGTTTTTTCATCATTTGTTTTACAATTAACATATAATCTTTGCTTGATTCTACAACTCCACAAATCTGTAGACAATTGTGGGAGCGTGTGTGCAGTGTGGTATTTTGTTACAGTGGCAAGCAAGGTAGATAATCAGACAAAATGTATGCTTTGGAGATGCTTTAAAACATGAATCACTGCTATAGTGACAGTTCCAGCTGTCTCTCAAGCAGGTGGAAAATGAACAAGAACTAGAACCACAGGTTCATCTGGTTCCCATTTGTCTCTGTTCTTGTTTTTGAATTTACAGTATAAAAGTCCTTATAAAGTCAAGGCTTCTTTAACGAAAACTGTAATGAAATGTACCACATGTTCATGCTTAGCTTCTATGGCAAAAAAATAACCAAACAAAGTTGTAAAGTTATTGACCTGAAAAGAACTGCCATATTAGCACCATATTAGCAAGTAGTGTACAGGATTCACAGCAAAGACTGTTGTCTAGCAAAGTCTAGTTTGTAAAGCTGTGAACAGTTTGATTTACACAATAACTGAGTATTTTGCTATTTCAGTACAAGTCCTGTACAATATCTCAGTTCAGTAACTCTCAGCGTTAGTTACTCTGTTGACTGTTGCAGCGTTACAGGTGTTATGCACTCGGAAGCAAGTTATTTGGTGTCTGCTGATGTAACAGAGACTTATCCTTATCTGTTTACAATGCATTAGCTATTACTTCCGAATAACATAACTCGACTTTGCTACGGCCTTAAGGCAGGAACATTCGTTTCCTTCCTGGCACATGCACACACACACACACACGCACACACACATAGAAGTAAAACAGCTTGGCTGAATGACAGCTAATTTACTAAGAAAGGTGTGCCTTGTAAATTAGCAATCACTGTCACGGTCAGCTGAGACATCCTCTTATCCTTCATCTTGCGCTTCAGAATTAGACCATGAGCGGCACATCCTGTATGACCGAGCCTATAGGCCAAGGGTAGAGCGCACAGCTGGCCTGCTGTATTAAGCAGGTGTCTAGTACCCCGCAGACAGGTGGATAGGATAATATGAAAGCTGGGGCAAGGTGTTTGGACAGGTGTGTCGTTGTAGTGTACAAGCGCGTATGTGTGTGTAAGTGTGTATTGTAAGAGCATTAAAGCAGGTGTGTATGCTGCAGGTGTGGTACAGAGCAGGTCAAGCAGCTAATGCACAATGTGAGTGATGTGAGCAAACCAGGTGTCTAATTCATAGCTGTTCAGCTGGATGAATCAATGTGCACTGGGAGGCTGCGTTTGAAGGGCATAAAACGTCAAAAAAACAGAAAAGCTCTTTACACAGCTGCAGAGCATTTTACGAGTCAGACCAATTAAAATCAGTGGATATTCCAACACCTTGAACCTCTATAAACTGTTGCAAGTTTTAGAAACTGATACAAATCCTGAGCATATGTTCCTGCTCATTCCCCTCGCTCCAATAACCTTATCCATCATTCATACACACTCAATGAGCGCTTTATTAGGAAAAGCTCAGACACAGCAGTGCTGCTGGACTGGGAATAGTCCACCAACCAGAAATATCAAGACAGCAGTGTCCTGTGATCCCCGATGAAGGTCTAGGGGATGATGAACAATGACTGGGCAACAACAGATGAGCTACTGTCTCTGAATGCATGTCTATAAGGTGGACCAACAAAGTCGGAGTGTCTAACGAGTGGACGTTGAGTGGACACAGTGTTTAACTCCAGCAGCACTGCTGTGTCTGATACTCACACCAGCACTACACACACTAACACACCACCACATCAGTGTCACTGCAGTGCTAAGAATGATCCTCCACCCAAATAATACCTGCTCTGTGGTGGTCCTGTGGGGGTCCTGACTTAAAATAGGGTAAAAGGGGATAACAAAGTACACAAATAAACAATTTACTACAGTCTGTAATTGTAGAACTACAAAGTGCACCTATATGGTAAAGAGCTGATACAATGGACAATGGGTGTAGATACAAGGAGGTGTTCCTATTATGTTATATTTCTCCTGAGAGCCTGCTCATATGTACATATTCACTTATTAGTTTCTGACAACTAGTCTTTTAAGCAACTTTCATACTGACTCTTTATTACATTATTTACTGTCTTATTCTTTTTATTATTTATTATTTTTGTTTTATTGCTTTGTTAGTTCTGTTATATTTGTTTACATGTGTGCTCGTTCAATCTGGACTGAACTCAATCATTCTGAACACTGAAACACAACTTGAGGGAAGCGTGCGATTTGGGACAAGGGTACAGTTTGCACAACAATCACAGGTAGCGATACGCTTCTGTTACTTATTAGACAGATAAACCTCATAGCCACAGCGCAAAAGAAAGGAGCAAACTTCAGGCATGAAATATGTCTTGGCTGAATATACTGGAATAAAAGGAAAAGTGGTAAATAGTAAATCCTTCCCAAAGTTTTTACTAGTGTTACATAGAATTGTTTAAATATTTGTTTTACATAATATAGGCTAAACCTCTTTTAAGCAGGAGATTTGAACCCACATGGTCACTCTTTGACATTCAATTCTACAGCAAGTCATTTGTTGAGATTCTAACGGTTTTTAGGTAAAATACTTGTGTTGTTTCTTTAGGAGCAAGAAGACGATGAGACTGGTATTAAAGTCAGCATGGTAAAGCCAGTCTTCCTCTGCTCTGGGCTACACAAAGTGTAGCTGGTGAGAGGTAATTATGGGCAGGATGTAGGCTCGGTGCCTCCCTCAGCCCCACTATTCAAAGGCTGGGATTATCGCCACAATCTCTGCTCATGCTCACTGCTCTTTAATGGGGAGGCCCCAGATGGTTTGTCATTTGGACATCCACCATTGTCCTATATGGCAGTGGTAGCAGACACATGGTGGACAGCAAGGGCCAAAGTGGCCTTGGCACTGTCGTGGAGAGCATCCAAGTGATCCATGCACTGTGTTTACTCTGACCATCAGTTATCAAAACACACAAACAGACAAACATTGCACACACATTTCTAATTAAAAGCTTGTGAAAAAGACTTTCTTTCCCAGTTGCTTAGATGCATTTTATTAACAATAATGCCATTATTTTATAAGTTCCTTCATGTTTGTTTCTCTGCCAAGTTTAATGTTTGTTCATTTTATGTTGTATTTCTTTCCCAATATGGTAAATTCTGCACATTAACAGTAATTGGATGAGAAAATAAAATGGGTGTTCTCTGTAGAGGATGTGTACTGATTTTCCCTTAGATCACCAACGAAAGCAGTGGCACCCAAAGTTTTACACATGGCTGAAAGTGCAGTTTCCAAAACACTAAAAGCTTTGCTCACAATACCATATGACCTGCACCAAAAAAAAAAACCACACCCAAAACACTAGACACACACATCACAGCACAAAAGAGGGTCAAACGCTATGGCACCAAAAGGAAAGTGCTGTTTAATCGACGTGTAAACACCAACACAATAAATGCTAAGTACTGGCACTAAAACTGACTACACAGTGTTGCTGTGAATAACTCAGATTGTCTCAACTGAAACAAGTATGTTGACACCTGATGTCTTGCCTTCCCAGCCTTGGAGGGCAAAACTATCAAAACCACCAAGTGTAACCCTCAATAGTGAACCCCAGCCTAGAGTTAAGGAGCTTATGGGGCTGGACACTGTCCAGTCCAGTCTTCAAGAAAACTTCATATTTCTATAGCTCAAATTATGAATGCTTTACACCATTACACTTCCCAACTTCAAAACCTAACATGAAAATAATTTGGATATCAAACTGTTAAATAACAAACGTTGGACAACCAGTTAAACTTAGCATTTACTGTAACTGTTACTATTTTTTCATTGCTAGACTACATGAACCACTAGATTTTGTTTTGTTTGTTGTACATTACTGGACAGCCAATTGTATATTATTGTTTTGGAATGTTTTTTACATAAAATAGTGGTTCTTCCAGTTGTTAGTGTTTTTTGGGTTACTGTGCTGTGATTCACAGAGTATTCTTGTTATAATATTAACTTTTGTCTCAGTTTATGTTGAGATGTTTCTGATGTGTTTTAGCTGTAGATCTGTAGAGCGTTCTGTGTGTTAAATTAACTGTAAAACAGTCCACGTTTTACAGCCCAAGTGGTTTAGACGTCGCCTGTTCGTCTCTTTCTTCCGTCTGCTCTTTTAAAAACTCTAAAGACCTTCCACAGGAAAAACAAAAGCGTGCTAGCTGACTAAAATGCGTGCCACAAATGGACAAAACGTGCTTTAGCATCGTGACCATCCCAAACACCACTCACTCTACCACTGCCAAACAGTTTGATTGACAAGGGTCCACAATAAGCACTTCCTGTGTGTTAGACGAACCTTTCCATCAGAATTTGCAGTCTGTGAAAGTGTTTCGGTACTGGTAAAAGTGTTTCA